>CM067566.1:8316329-8916329 GCA_034336665.1 Luscinia megarhynchos
CACTCAGACGGAGACTCCCAGAAAGCCACGTGGGCCCCTTGGCTGTGGCAGTAACATCAGCTACTGCGTGACCCCAGCGTGGAGGGGCTGCAGGGCACATCCCAGTGCTCCTACAGCCTTTTGCAGCTATAACAAACAGACAGGGGCAGGGCAAAAATAGGAGACTGAGGGGATTTTGTCTGTGCCAGAGGCTTGTCTTGTTGCTGTGGATGTCACTGCATTTTTTCATGCCTGGATTTGCTACTTTCAGCATGGAGATTGTGTTGCCTTTCTGCTTCTCTATTCAGATGATCAGCAGTGATGCTGAGAATTGGTGTCTATTAGGCCCAGCAGAGACACAATCTTCAATTGTACATCCCCTGAGTGATGAGAGAAACCTGCAGCACAGTACAGAAGTACATGGCATGCCTTATTTTTTCTGGACTGAAAATAAGCAGGTTGATTCATATAGATCTGAGGCTTTTTTAACCACTGTGGAGAAAGAAACATGTCCTAATCTTAAATTTCACCAAGTCTCAGGTAATTGACACTGAACAGAGACAACACAATACCAAAGCCTCAGGACTGCTGTCAGAGTCAGTGGCACTCACTCTTCCTGCTCTGGTGTCCTGGCACCAGCAGCTCCTGTGCAGCAGGATCCTCACTGCCCTCAGTCACTGCACAAAGCATTCTCCCATCTCTGAAACCAGAAGGTCAGAAACTAGTCCTCATCCCCATCCTGTTCTCAGTTTGTGACTGAAACTTTCAGACGTGGGGATTAGGATATGAAAATCCCAGCACTGACACTGACACCACATTCACAGGATCTAAGGCAGGGCCGGTCTGCAGAGCACTGTGACATATTTACCCAACATGGACAGCAAAGCAGAGGAAGGATTACCCTGTATCTTCCTGAGAAGAGTCATGGTAATAATGGTGACATCCTTAAAGCCACATATATTTGTTTCCCTGGGGAACGAGACAGCTTCAGTAAAACTTCACCATATAGCTGACAACAGACAGGGAGCAATCCCCATCCCAAACGCCCCTAAATCCAGCAGCTTTGAGGGTTAGGGGACACTGTTTCAGCCCTGCCAAATGTTGTCACAGGCCATGTGTATCTTGTGCTGTCAACACACCACAAACCCAGTGCATGACAAGGTAGAGGCTCTGGGTTAGACACATGTCCAGGATAGAGAGACTGACCAGGTCATCTGATGCTGATGCCTCTTCCATGATCTCATTACTGACATCTGTCAACACCCTACTCTGGGAAGTCCCTCACTGATTAAAGGTCTCCAGTCCCATCATCCTTCCCAGGCCAGACGTGGGGAATTCAGCCTCCTCAGACTGGTTTCCATGTTTAGTCCTCTAGTGCAGTAGAAGAGGCTTTGTCTTCACAAGGCAGCACCGAAGGGAGCCTGGCTGGCTCTCGCCAGAAACTCCTAAACCAGGGAGAGCTAAAACACATGGCATCTCCAGTTGGAGACAAGCATGCTCTGTTTTATTACCTGGACCTCACAGACAGCCAGGATTCTCTGCTACTGACATGTAGGGTCCAAGTCTGATCCAGCTAAAACTCTCTTTTAACTGGCTTAAAGGAAAGGTTGTATTTATTATAGATAGATATAGATGTAGATGTAGATATAGATATAGATATAGATATAGATATATAGGTATTTTTATTGTAGGTAAAACTTTGCCAATGTGAAAAAGTAAACATGACTTTGCCAATTTTTTATCTCTCGATTTTAATATTCTGCATTTTTTATTCTCTCTGACTCTTGGAAGAAGAGGGAGTGATTGTCCTGCTTTTTGTCTCCAGTGTTTTGTGATGGCCTCTTCTACAGCATATTTGGGGCTCCTTGAAGGAAGTGTCACATGAAGGAAACCACCTCAGACAGGGCTTTCAGAAAGGCAGATGTGCCACTCTTGACAATGTTATACATATTGACAATAAATAGTCCCTTCCCTTCCTAGTCCCAGGGAAGAGCTCTTTCCTAGATGGGAATGCAACTTTCCATGTCACAGGCAGAACATCCAAAACTAGCTGAGGGGTTTGAAGTCTTTGCCAGCAGTGCTCAAACAGCATTACCTCCTGGCAGGGTGCCTGGGCCCTCTCTGTCCCTGCTGGAGAGCCACAGCTGGCAGTGGCTGTTAACCCTTGAAAGCATCCCTGACCCCACAGCCAGCACAGAAAGTGATGGGCAGCTTTGGCTCCAGAGGTGGGACAGTGTAAGCCTCCTCAAGTTCAACAAAGCAAATGGGAATTCAAAGTTGATGAGAGGACTGGAGCATGTCTCCTGCAATGACAGGCTGAGAAAGTTGGGGCTGTTCTGCTTGGAGAGGAGGTTGGAGATCTCATAGGAACCTTCCAGTACCTGAACAAAGCCTAGAGGGGAGCCAGAGAGGGACTTCTCATCAGAAACTGTAGTGACAGGACAAGGAGTAATGGATGAAAAATGAAAGAGGGGAAATTTAAGTTAGATATTAGGAAGAAACTGCTTAACATTCTGTGATTCTGTGTCCTCAGCCAAAGCCAAACCTGCCCAAGGAGCCCTGTGGAACAGCCATGTGAACAGACATGTTGGAGAGGAGCCCACAGACCTGCCAGGTCCCAAGAGGCCACTCCAGAACTACACATTCCTGCTGCAGTCAGAGACCCCAGAGGAGAAGCAGGTCTGTGCTGAGTTATGTGCTTTAGAGATGCAGTCCAGGGAATCTGCCACCCTGAGATTTTAGCATCCAGGAGGAACTTATAAGTACTATTGGGATCTCAGCTTCACTTGAATCTTTTCTTTAAGGATGAGGATTCTCACAAGTAGCATCACTTGAGTCATTGAGTACGTCCTCAATAGCAACTAAAGATTGAAGGAGCAGTGGGAATACCTTTGTTTCCCCCCTTGCAGGGATATGGTTGCTGCTCTCCAGCTGCCTTGGCTCAGCCACTGTTCCTGTCCACCCCAAGGGAAAGAGACCCCATCTGAGACTGTCCATGACTCTTGTGCCTGGCAGGGCACAGACCTGTGTGCTGTGCACAGACTCCTCCCTGCCTTGTCTCCCATTCACTGTTCAATAATGCTAAATACTAACTCATCCCAGGAACTGATTCCATCCCATGCTTGACTTCACATCTCAGACCCAGGAGAAGCTCTACAGGTCCCAGAGCTCATCAGAAATCCATGATCCTTTCAGATGCCTCATAACAAAATGACTGCCCCTGTCTTGTTCCCTGACCAGACATTTTTCTTGTGCACCAAAGTTAAACCCTCCCTCTGAAACACATCTTTATGAAATAAACTCCCAAGTGCCACTAGCTCCTAACTCCTCTGTGCTCCTGGTTCCTGCTCTGATGTCTCCTTTTGCTGCCACAGCCAGAGCAGGCTGGTGGAGGTGTTGGCCCAACACTGCTGGGCAGGCAGGCTGGCTGACACTGACGCTTCTTAGCCCCACTCCTGGCTCCTTTTTCCACACTCATCACAGTGACAGGTTGATCTGGTGTGGGTGGACAGCACAGATGGGAGACCCAGACAGCCCATTCAGGAGCACAGCAGTAGGGCAAGAAGCAAGAAGATTCCTGAAGAGTGTTGAAGCTGCAGGGGAACTGCAACCACAACTGGGGAGCACAAGTGAACTTGCATAAATCACTCCACACACCACATTTATTCCTCTAGTGCTTACAGAAATGGCAGAGCCCAGCTACCCTTTGGAGTTTATTGGATTGCTGATGGGCTAACAAGATTCATGGGAAAATTAAAAGTTGATCAGATGAGCTAAAAACATTGTGTTCTGCTGGAAAAAAAAAAAAAGTTGGCTTCGAGTAATTTTGCAAGTTGGAAAACTGTTTTTTGAACCACACTTGACATTGCTGGACACATAGTGATTTGCAGCTAGAGTGGGGTGACAGGCAATTGCTGCATTCTTGAAATGGAAGTGAAACATTTCAGTTGCACACACTGGAAACTTTCTTCGGGTTTACAGCTGGAAAACACTTTAGTGATTGTGGCTTTTCATGGCAACTCATAACAGATTTATTTTTCTTTTCTTTGACACCCTAACAAAGTTCACAGGGAGCGAAAACCACGCTCTGCTGAGCTCTGACTACACACTCTTGGGGACCAGGCATTGTTCTGCAGTGTGTGCAGCCAAAACAAGGGCTGCCCAAAGCCCAGTTGTGCAGCTGCCTGTTTAACCCAACCAGTCACAAGAACAGTCAATGGTCAGATCACCTGGAGATGCTCCAGTCTCAAACAATGCCATTTTGGAGTCTGGGTGCAAGTGTCCCCACCAGGCACTGCCTACCTGCACCAGGGGCTGGTCTTGCAAAGCAGAGGCAGCCAGGGCCCTGCTCAGCTGCCCGTGAGAGGCACAGAGCACACTGAGGGCACTCTGTGGGCACTGGAGCATCTGTAGGGAGCTGGTGGCTGTGACAGGGCCTGGGGCAGGTTCCTGCCCATACAGGCAGCTGGAAAACAGGTAGGCTGGGAAATGACATCACCTTCCTCTGTTGAGGCAAGAACACCATACTGTCCTCATCTGCTTAAACAGAAAATATTCTCTACCCAGATTTTACTGGGAGAGTGAGATTGTGGCTGTGCTCATATTGCTTCCTGCAGAGCTTCTCCCCTCTGCTGAGGCAGTGTCCTGGGTTGATGATTTGACTAACAGGTCTGCTGGGTGGATCCATGTTAGAACCCTGGAAACTAAAAATATTAGGCTTTCAATGCTAACAAACACTAACCCCCAAAAAACAACTGCTTTTGACCTGAAGCCATAGAGAAGACTTCCAAAATTGAATAATAGAACTAAAATCACAAGTATCTAGTTTAAATAGAAGTGTGTAATATCACATGGTAAATAAACTTAGAATTTAAAGTTTTCTAAAACAGTAATATAAAAAAACAAAATGAAGGTTTTAAGGCAAAAGTTCATCTTTCTTCTTTGTCTTCTTCTTCTTCATGGGTCTAAGTAATTTTATTTAGTTAAATAAAAAGTCCACATTGTGAACCACAAGTAGTTAATTATTAAGTTAAAAATAAAAATAATTTAAGTAACTTTTCTTAATTAAACAATTAACCCTTAAAATACCTTATAAAAAAAATACATCTCCATTTTTAACTTGTTAACCTAAAGTACTGTAAACCCCAGAGTTTATAAAACTATAATATAAATAAAAAATTAATAAACATTTAAGTCCAAACAAAAATACCATCTCATGCTTTTAATCCTAACTCTAACAAAAAACCACCAAAAAAACCACAAAAAAAACCCCACACCACAGATCCCATCCCTTTCCTGACATTAAGCACCATGATTAAACTGGACATTTAATGTAAGACCTCTAAATTCAGACCAAAGTTCATGCAGGGCCCCAGCACCTCAACATTCTAGCAGAAGAGTTCAGTGGCTGACAGCTTGATCTCCCCCACACAATGAGCCAAGGCTGGCTCAGGAGGAGAGGCAAAAATCTGCAAATGCCTTGGGGTGAAAAGCAACAGCAGCCTTGGAATGTCCCCTGCTATGGCCACCTGCCCCTGGGCTGAGGAGGTGGATGTCCCTGGAGGAAGCTGTACCCAGCATAATATTTACAAGAATTTACAACCAGAATTTACAACAGAGATTGCCTCTGGTAGAAAAAACTGAGCATTATTAGCAGTACAGTAAAATATCCTGGGAGTCCCTGAGGACCAGAGCAGGGCACAAGGGAGGCAGGATGCTTCAAACAGGTCCTTTTCTGTGAGGAAATTTGGTTTTTAAAATCAAGGCACTGACTTGCATTTGCTCTCATCTGAGTGACTAGCTGGGGTGGCTCAGCTTTGGTTTGATCTGCTGGAAGGGACAGGCAAGCTGGGACAAGCTCTATTCAGTCTTACTCATGTGGCATCTCACTATTAGACTTCTCTCCTGGCCAGACCAGCTGTTCCCTACAATCAGCCCCTCTGAGATAGCAAAACGAGCTAAACGTGCTGTTCCCAGTGTGTCCCTCCAGCCTACAACAGCCTCATGCTGCCTCAAGTGATGGAGGGAAGTCCCTGAGCAGGACGTGGATTCCCCTTGGGGCCTCTGACACATGCAGGGAATTATCAAAAGCAGAAATGAAGTGAAACTGCTCAAAGCTTGTCCTCAGTACTGGGGACCCAGGGGGGCTTCAGTGTAGACCCAGCCATAAGGAACCCAAACCTCACCATGGTATGGGTGTGGGTCTGGGGAATGACTTGCCTTTTGTCCTTCTCTTGTCCTCTTTTTCCCAGAAGGTGTGGGACATCTTGCCTTCTGTGACAGCACACCAGTACAAAAGCTCCCACCTACAGAGAGGAAAGGAACTATGGGAAAAGCCCAAGGAGAGCAGATTTCCACCTTCTCCCTACAGGAAAGGGAGGAAAAGTGTATCCAGGAATGCTCCCTCAGAAAGGTGTAGTACCAGCCCAGGCTGTCTGGTTCTAGGAATGTTGCACAGCCTTTTGCACTGAGCAAAGACAAAGCAAAAGCTCTGAAGGACAGATTCTGCTCCATTTCCAGCACCAGAAGCAGCCAAACCCACCAGGAAGCTCAAAGACACAGGCTGTGTTCTCTCCTGAGAAACCTCCTGAAGAAGTTGGGCTGTGGCAATGCCACTGGGAACACACTGCAAATCACAATGGCTGCAACAAAGAGATGCATCTGTGGGTTTCAGATGGGTCCTGGCTGGTTTAGTCTGGGAAAGGAAGCTAAAATGCCCAAAGAGAAGGATCATCCAACATGTAAAAGGTTTCTACAGAGCAGAAGATGGTCAGTCGTTGCCCCTCAGCTCCTGACAGAGCAACAGATAATTGGGGCAATATCCAGCAAAAGTGGCTCAAGTTAGACAACTAAGGAAATTTAAACACCAGACAATAAAAACAGCAATCAAGTTACTGAAGAAAGCTTCAGACTCTCCATTTATAAAGGTTTCTAATGACAGATCAGACTAATTTTGCCCTAGAATAGTATGGAAACCCTGTACTTGATGAAGGAAATCTTCATAAACTCTGGCCTCATCTCAACCAGAAATGCTGTTTTAGAGGCTGAACACAATCAAACGATGAACAAAAATAAAAAATGAAGCTACTTGGACAAATCACTGCCCACAAGAGCAAGTCACTCTATGAAATATGACATCCCAACATTTTTTTCTTTGCTTACTTCCCATCTCCTATATTGCAGTTCTGTGTATTGGCCAGTCACTCACCCTGTCTTTCTATCCTCCCCCCTTTCCCAAGCCCTGGCCATGCTTTCCCCTGGGGCTGCTCCATATTTAATAGGTGTTTTTAGTACATGTATCACTCTGGCATCTCCTCCCCCTAAGGAAGCTGGAGTCAGTACCTGGTCATGCTGTGATGTGAACCTGTGGTTCCCAAGAGTGGGGATATGAGCTGCTGAGCTGCACATTCCAGGTGACACAATTTACTGAAACTTCAGGGCCAGACTGATTTATGGATGCTTCCTGAAGCCTGCAGGTGTGGCAGTGACCTTGTGCTGGTAGCAAAGGCCAGCTGATCTTTTAAGGTGCTCACACTCAAAACATGTGGATGAAATCCATCCTCACCCCAGCAAAATAGCTGTGAGCACTGAGCCTGTTTCAAAGTGGCATCCAGTGACCTCCTGGTAGCCAAGTGCTGAACCAGCTGGAAAGGTCAATAACATATCAGCCAGAACAGCTGGATCTGATAGAAATTGAGTTAAGATAATACATAGCTGGCATTGCAGAAATAACAGATTTCATCTGGGCCGGTTGTAACAGCATGTTGATGTGCTAAAACAACTGAAAAGAGACTCACATGACCACAGCAAATCATCCTCTTCCCAGCCACTGAAAATGAGATGACCCACAGATGTTACACACAGATTTTCTGGAGACCAGGTTTCTGCACGTGGCAGATACAAGGCAGATCCCATGGCAAAGCATGGTCTTGAGAAGGGCTGTATCTGAGGGATACAGAGATGGAGCAGATTGCAAGGTAATAGATATCACCCACAGTTTTCGATTTACATTAGCACTCTGAGCTTTTCAGTCCCAAGAAACATTGCTGCCATCCTGGATCAGGCATGCCCAAATCCCACATTTTCCATTTCACCTTCTCTGCCGTAGTTGAGGAGATGGTGATGTTTACAGCTTTAAAAATAATAATAGTAATAAAAAGCAGCTGCTTAGCTCAGAGCAACTTTTATTGTCCAATTAAAGGGGCTCATGGGGGCAAGGTGAGGAAAGCAGGTTGCAGGAAGTGAGGCTGAGAAGCCAGTAAGTCTTTCTGGAGGACCTGCAATGCTGCACCTCTCTCCCAGAGCTGTAAAAAGGATTAACTTAACAAATTTAGAAAGAAAAAGAAGGCTAAAATAGGAGTCTAAAATAAGAATCAGAATCCCTCTGGTAAATTGCTGAGTTTGCTCCCTGCTGTAGAGAGCCAGTGGTGTCGGGGGGAGTGAGCTATTTTCTGGAGATGTACTGGAAATAGCACGGGGTAGTCAGGGAACAGCAGAGGGTGAGCAGCAGAAAGGGAACTTGTGGGCCCTCAAAAGTTTTCCTGCTAGGTAGGGCACCCCAGAGAACAGTGGGAGGATAAGCAGGGAAAGGTGGATGTGGGATGGGATGGGATGGGATGGGATGGGATGGGATGGGATGGGATGGGATGGGATGGGATGGGATGGGATGGGATGGGATGGGATGGGATGGGATGGGATGGGATGGGATGGGATGGGATGGGATGGGATGGGATGGGATGGGATGGGATGGGATGGGATGGGATGGGATGGGATGGGATGGGATGGAAAAGGCTGCTGGCTCAGTGCTGCTGATTCAAGGCTCCAACCCTCAGCAAACACAAGGCAATGAGCTCCAAGCCTTGGTGTGCCACTCATGGAGTGAGGGCATGGCTGAGTGCAGGGGGTGCTGGCCCAAAAGGATGGGGACTTCCTGCAGCCCTGTGACTTATGGCACTATCCCAGCACCACATCCCAGCTGCTCTGGACCCCCAGCATGCAGGCAGTGATGAGCAGAGAGTTTTCTGGCGAAGTAATTACTGCCAGGCCCAACATGCCACTGCCAGTGCAGAAATTGAGTTTTGCATCAGTCAGCAGCACTCCCCCAGGGAGCACCAGCAGGTGGATGGGGCACAGCAAGGAAGGAGGTTTTTCTTACCAGGCTTCAATCCTCACTTGGACATGCTGAAATTAGACACTAAGCCTTGAACTCAAATCCTCTGATCTTCCCTTTTGTGTTCAGCATAGCTCTTGGTTTCTCCCTTATAAAACCTGTTTGTTGTAGCCACACAAGAAACCTCATTGGTATCCAAACCATTTGTCCTGAACTTTGGGATGACTCTACCTCTAGCAGAGGGCATGATGGGAAGGTGATGGACATCAGGAAAGTCAGAAAAACCATGGAGGAGACTGGGGCTAAGAAATTAGGCTAAGTTAAACCAGTCATGTGGTGCAAAGGGATCACAAAAGAAAAAAGCCTCAAACCTAATTCCTTGGTGATTGTTAAACCCAGGAAATCATCACCAAACCCTAGGGGCTTATACTGCTGCTTTTTTTTCTTGCAGGAGCAGCAGACTGGCACGTAGAGCACTACCTTGTAAATGAGTAACCATTCCTTATGGAGGTGTTTACAATAGAGGCACATGAAGAAGTGGTGGTTGTTAGAAGAGTTTTGATGAAATCACATTAAGCTGATGAATTCCAGCCTCGTGCCTGTCTGGATGAGAACACCAGGAGGGGGGGAAAAGCCCCTCTGCATCTCAAAAAAGGAGGGAGTAAAGGGGAAGGAGGGAGGCACAGAGTTTCTGTACTGCACCCATTCCTGTGGGTGGGACGTTTTGTGTGATGCTTGTCCCAGTGATGCACTGTAAAAATCCTTGAGCAGACCTTTTCTGACCTTCAGTGTTTCCCACTGAGCATTCCTGAGCACTGGTCCCTCGTTGTAAGAAAGCATGTGGTCAAGTTTGGGAAGGGAAATCCCTGACTGTCTCACCTGCTCTCAGGTTCCGTGTTTGCAGTGCACAGCAGGGGCTGTAAGCAGCTGAGCCATGCCAAGTCCCAGACCCACACTAGGGCTGGGCAGGTTCATCTGCATTTCCAGGGACCTGTGTTTGAGAGCCCTCCCCCGAGAGAAGCTGCAGGCTCTGGGCCCCAAAAGTGAGACTTTTGAGGGCTGCCACAGTGCTCCAGTGCTCCCCCTGACACCTGAACACAGCCTGCAGCCTCAGCCAAGCTCATTCATGCTTGAGGACTGGCCACTGAAGCAGGAAGGAGAGGAGTAGCTCTTCCATATCTCTGCTTTCCCACAGGACCCCTCACTGTGCACATGAGCTCTTGCTCACTCACTCAGCACTGGCAGGGGACGAAGAGGCGCCTCAGGTCCCGGTCCCTGAGGTGGCAGTGGCAGTGACAGTGACAGTAGCAGAGGCAGTGGCAGTGACACTGGCAGTGGCAGTGGCAGGTGGCAGTGACAATGGCAGTGGAAGTGACAGTGCCAGTGGCAGTGCCAGTGACAGTGACGGTGGCAGTGCCAGGGGCAGTAGCAGAGGCAGTGGCAGTGACAGTGGCAGTGACAGTGCCATGACAGTGGCAGCGGCAGTGCCATGCAGTACTCGGCAGGGCCGCTGGAGGTCTGCGTGCCGGTGCTTTCCCTGCTCCGTGCAGGGCGCGGGGTGAGCCCCGCTCGTCCTCCCGGCTCCTGGCACAGCGCTCCCGGCACAGCGCTCCCGGCTCCCGACACAGCGCTCCCGGCACAGCGCTCCCGGCACAGCGCTCCGGGCTCCGGGCACAGCGCTCCTGGCACAGCGCTCCCGGCACAGCGCTCCCGGCACAGCGCTCCGGGCTCCCGGCACAGCGCTCCTGGCACAGCGCTCCCGGCACAGCGCTCCCGGCACAGCGCTCCGGGCTCCGGGCACAGCGCTCCTGGCACAGCGCTCCCGGCACAGCGCTCCCGGCACAGCGCTCCCGGCACAGCGCTCCGGGCACAGCGCTCCCGGCACAGCGCTCCCGGCTCCTGGCACAGCGCTCCCGGCACAGCGCTCCGGGCTCCGGGCACAGCGCTCCCGGCACAGCGCTCCCGGCACAGCGCTCCCGGCTCCCGGCACAGCGCTCCCGGCACAGCGCTCCCGGCTCCCGGCACAGCGCTCCCGGCACAGCGCTCCCGGCTCCCCGGCACAGCGCTCCCGGCACAGCGCTCCCCGGCTCCCGACACAGCGCTCCCCGGCACAGCGCTCCCGGCACAGCGCTCCCGGCACAGCGCTCCCGACACAGCGCTCCCGGCACACCGTTCTCAGCGGCTCCCGGCGCAGCGCTCCGGGCTCCTGGCACAGCGCTCCCGGCTCCTGGCTCCCGGGCACAGAGCTCCCGGCACAGCGCTCCTGGCACAGCGCTCCTGGCTCCCGGCATAGCGCTCCCGGCACAGCGCTCCCGGCACAGCGCTCCTGGCACAGCGCTCCTGGCTCCGGGCACAGCGCTCCCGGCACAGCGCTCCCGGCACACCGCTCCCGGCTCCCGGCACAGCGCTCCCGGCACAGAGCTCCCTGGCACACCGTTCCCGGCTCCGGCACAGCGCTCCCGGCACAGCGCTCCCGGCACAGCGCTCCTGGCACAGCGCTCCCGGCACAGCGCTCCCGCCTCCCGGCACAGCGCTCCCGGCACAGCGCTCCCGACACAGAACTTCGGGGTGGAAACTTCCTTGAGCAGATGTCCAGAATGCAGGGGGCACATGTGAGCGCTGCTGGCTGTGGCTATCTCAGAGTCTGCCCAGGGCTCCCCAAAAACTTCTTTGTGGACCCTAATTGATGATGCCCAACCCCTGTCCCCATGCTCAAACTGTCCCTGAAGAGGACTCCTGGATCTCTGTAGAGAAGAGCATCAGGCAGATGTGGGAAGTGTGATTTTAAGAACAGAGAAGATCAGTGAGATGCCTCTCTCTGTGATAGGTGTTGCTTCTCCACAAGGAGCCCAGGTCTTTGTGTCCCCCCACCCCATGACAGAGGGAAGGGGATGTGTGGTCCGTGTCTTGCAGCAGTGTGGCTTGGGGGCATCACTGAGCAGGAAAACTGGAAGTACCTGAAAATTTGCCACAGCTCCTTGCTGAAAGGCATTATGAAAGGAAAGGAAAATCCCAGCCTGGATCAAGTGCTGGAAAAACCAGTGTAAAGTCAGCTCTGATATGAACCCAGCCCATAGAGGGGATGATCTATATTGCCTCCCCCGAGGCTACACACACATCGCTGTTGGAGGAGTTGGGGCATTTGCTGGACCTTGCAAGCAGTTACAGGGCAGCCTTGCAGGCCAAGCTGAAAATGTGACTTTGCTCAGCAGCAGAACTGACTTTCAAATGTAGCCAAAAACTTCAAGTAACCTTGCCACATCTTTTCCTGCCTTATCATTGCAGAGCTCATCTTGCAACCAGGGCATTTAGTAGTAGTATCTTTGAGGCTTTTCTGCCTGTGGTTGGTTTGACACTTAATTCTCTTGTCCTTGCTACAGAATATCCTCATATCTTCTCTGCTCCAATTTTCTTTGTGTTTTCCTTTTACCTTCCCTTGGTCCTTTTCAAACTCCTTCCCCCCTGCCTGCTGTCAGGCTGCAGTGCCTGCCATGTGGAGAGTAAATAGGATGCTCTTCATCCAAGTCCCATCATAAAGCTACAGTTGTACTTTGGTGATCTTTAGTTAAAACAATCATTGTTTGTAACACCAGCAAAATAGCTGTCGGTCAAAAGTACAGTCATTAACCTCATGTTCTCCCCTTCTTCCTCAGCAAAGATGGATACACATTGACAGAGTTGTTCATGATACAGCAGATTTTGTAATAGTGCTACCCTGCTGACCCAAGCAGGTAGCCAAAATTCAGGTGGCTGGAGGTTATTCACAGCAAGAGAAAGAATTGACTGTGGAAGAAGGTAATTTTCCAAAGCAGTGCTGCTAATTTACAAAGAAGGTGCAAAGTCCTGCACAGAAAACCCCAAGAAATGAGCATTTCCTGGCTCACACCACCTGTGTTGTTCCCACGTGCACAAGAGCTCTCGTGCTCTCAGCTTTTCTCAGGACACATGTAGCCCTTGTCCCTTCCTTCATGGCCTTGTGCTCCCAGCACAGCCCCTGGACAGCCTCCCCCCTACATACAGAGCTTGGTCTGCTTCACAGCTCTGTCTCCTACAGCTAATTGAAGTGAAAACCCAACCCTGTTTGTTTGTTTGTTTGTTTAGTATTTAAGCTTGCAGAAAAAATAAGGAAGAAAGATATGTTGTTTCCCTGGGACTTCATATTCAGTGTCAGAAAATACTACTCCTTAAATGAAGATGCTTAAAATCTTATCTCTATAGTATCATAGAATGGTTTGAGTTGGAAGGGACCCTAAAGATCAACCAGTTCCAATCCCCTGCCATGGACAAGGACATCTTCCACTAGACCAGGTTGCTCAGAGCCCCATCCAATCTGGCCTTGAGCACTTCTTTCTTTGAAAATATTCCTGATGGCTGCACTGAGATGCTCTAGATAAATCTTTCAGTAATTGCTACAGATAGCTCAGAATTTAATGTTGCTTTGATCTAGGATGGGGTTTCTTCAACATGGATGTTATTGTACATTAAATGTACATGTAAGTTCCAAAATTCCCATTTGACAGAGGATAAAGCCAGCCGTGGGCGTGCACACTGTTTGGGAAACATTTGTATTTAATTCACAACCCACAAAATTCTTTCAGCCCAAAAAAGTTGTAGGAAGAGATTAATCTTCAGAGATCCCCCAGGGAGACTTACACAGCTGAGCTAGTCACCCTGAACTCTCTTTTACATATAAACTCAGCTGCTTTTAGCATTGAATGATTCATTCGACCTATCTGAGATCCACATTGGGCTGTGAAGCTCTGTGACTCCAAAGGGGCCTGTTTTCCCACCTTGCTGGGTCCCAAAGCAAAAGCTCCAACACCAGCAGAGATCTGTGAGTGTCAGCAGATCCCACCTCTGGCCCTGGTTACCAGTACATGGATTTTTACCAGCTGGAAATAACTCGGTCTGTCAGGTTTTGTAGTGACTTATTCACAGCACCCAGTCAGGCAGGGAAGGAGGGAGCCTTCACTCTGCTGTGATGGGTCACAGTGAATGGCAGGACTGGGGAAACCAGGATGTGTGTGTGGTTACAGACGGGAGCTGCGGCCAATGCCGGCTCCTGAGCAGGAGATTTGTGAATCCTCAGCCCTGGGGTCTGTGCATCGGGAAAGGGGCCAGCAACTCGAACTCAGCAGGAAACCAGCATCCCTAAGAGAAGGTGCTGCAGAGCTGCTGCACTCAGAGGGAGGGCAATGGGAAAACCTTGGGATGCTAATTAGTCTCCCTTTGGGAAGATATTTATTAGGCAAGTGCCTCACATTCATATGCACATCTGCAGTCAACAAAGAGGCTTTTACTTTCCCCCCAGCCCGGCAAAGCAGGAGGGTGGGAGGTGGCTGCTACCAAACAACCAGAGGAGCTGGGGGTGCTCAGCCTGCTCCGGGCATTTTGGGTCAAGCGTGGAAAAAACAGCTGAAATGACCAAGGTCCAGGTTGAAGGAGAACCTGGAGGCAGTTGAGAAGATCTTTAAACCTGAATACCCTCTCCCCTGCTCACTAACGGAGACATTGCAAAGGACAGGGTGGGAGCCACCCCTGACAGACAGCCTCATCCTGCTGGGATGAGCCGTTCAGAATCACTGCATTAATATAACCTGGGGCAGCTCTAGCTGTCAACCAGTTAATTGCTGAGGTTGGTAGATACAGCCCCTGATGAGCAAAGGATTGTGGCTGCTTGCAGCTTTTGCAGAAGAGCCAGCAGGACCCCTCCTTGTCCAGCAGACACTGAGCAGTGGGTCAGGGAGGTTGGCAGGGGACCTGCCTTGGTGTTCCCCACTCCTTAGGTATAGGTGCTTTGAGAGCAGCTGCTCTTCCTGAATTGTTTCCCTGATTTGTAATCACACAGATCTCACTGCTTCAAGAGTTACAGTAAAATCTGGTTGGAAGATGTTTCAAGTCATGCAAAGCCCAGGGTTGGACAGAAAACCTAAAATTTCAGATGAAGTGCAGGGCATGATCTTGTCAGCAGGGGAACTGGTAATTCTGTTCTACATTTGCTGGGTGTTTCCTAGGGCTCATGAGAGGGAGTGACTCCCTTGACCCATGATGAGAGATGCTGATTTGGGAAAGGATAAATAATGGCATTTCCAAGGCTTACTGGTTTCATGTGATAATCCAAAGCAAAGTTAGCCTAAAGCAGACCTGCTGAAGGCAAAGCATGTTTCTTACTGAAATGCTCAAACCTCCTCAGCCCACTGAGTCACACAGCCTGCCCTCATTATCCCAGGTCTTTTTCCCAAACGTGCCAATGGATCAAACATCTGTACAATCTCCTGTTTTACACTGAGCAGCAGGAGCTGCTGAGAGCACTGGCACGACATTAAAACTTTAAACTGTCCATCTTAATTAAATTAGTTCTATCCGTGAGGTTCAGCAGTCGGTCAGGGCATGTGGGAGATTTACCCTCAGGTCCTGAAGGAGCAGAAGTAAACTCAAGAGCAAAATCCTCATTGACTTGGGATGACAACTGTGTTCTTAAAGACCAAAAGCTCCTGGGAGAGCAGTTGGCTTGCCAGCAAGCTGCTGTTAACAATATCCTTTTCATTGCAGGGACCCAAATCTGCCGTCTGTGAACCTGACTGGCTTTTGCAATGATTTCAGGGGCCCTTAATTTTCACTGACATTTGCTTTGGTCAGTCACAGCTTTCAGCTCCTCCTTCCCTCTTCCCTGTTGTGCAGCATCCCCAGAACTTTCCCCTTCACCCCCATTTACAGAGAAAGCTGAATCTTGGCTTTCCAATAATAGAGGTGAAATTTGGCATTCATACAGTGAGGAAAGACTCAGGAAATTCGGTCCAGTGCTTTGTGTCTTCTTTGAGTCACTGCATGATGGTGCACAAATCACTGTGTCCCTCTGTGCCTCAGTTCCCTTGCTGTGGCTAAGGATGACACCCCCTTATCTCAGGGGAACAGGAGATATTAATTACTGCTCATAAGATGTTCAAATGTGGCAGCATAAATAGTAAACAAGTATTTAGTACTTTTCTAAAGATAACTCATCTGCAAACATTCAGGTCTATAGCCCAGAATTGGGAGCTCCCTTGGCTGTTACATAACTGCAGTAGGTTGTTTTTATTTTTTTTATTTTTTATTTCTTTAAGGAATGAGTTGTTTTTATTACTGTAGTAATTTCATAAATAAGGAATGCATCTGACTAAAAAGGATGAAACAAAAATAAATGCCTGCTTAACCCAGGCGTGTGGGAACTAAGCATTATCTTAATTATATTTCTGAAACAGCAACCTCCTATCTTTGGCCTGAAGCTTTCAGAATTCAGAGGAAAACACTGCCCTGATTTTTTCAGCTTTTTTCTCCCATCCACTTTGTGTTGGTGAATTTGGGGCTGCCAGGTATCTCCCAAGTGCAGGAGTTCAACTGCTCCTTCCTTGACAAGATGTTAGGGGGGATGCAGGGGTGCCCTGTACCTTTCTTCTCCTCATTGGGATGATCTCCCTCCCATGGGAGGCTCCACTTTTGATCAGGAGATGCTCTTTTGGCCAACTCATCCACTATTGTACCTGTGCCACGATGACTTTTATAATCCTGTATTTTGATCCCCAGTGCAGGCAGTCAGAGGCTTTGGGGGCTGGGGGCTGCTCTGGCTGCAGTTTCTCATTAGAAAGGGGAACTCTGCGGGTGCTCGAGCAGCCCTGCAGCGCCTGGCCACCATCAGGTCCCACAACCACCCGAGGGGCAGCTTCTCACCAGGGATGCCCAGTGCAGCACAAGCCTGTAGGGTGCTGGCACGGCTCCCCTGGATGGAAAGGCTTCCAAGTCCTTATCTAAACCTTCCCCCCTCCCTGTTCTCATACTCCTGAACTATTTTTAATAGAGAAGTGAAGCAATGAAACCATATTAAATCATCACAGTGAAATTAAGCTTTGGCTTGAAGCAGAGATCCAGTCACTGCATCTTCCTGAGGACCAGAGGGTAGCCTGTGAGCTCGGGGAAGGCAAATCCCGCAGAGTTCCCGTGCCACAGCCGCACTCCCTGACGGCAGGGTGCATCTCCCAGGACATGCAGGGATGAAACTCGCAGGGAGGTGCACGGGTGCGTCTCACAGGGACATGTGCGCCTGGCAGGGGGATGCAGGCATGATGCACGGGGGGCACAGACGAAACTTTCATGGGGTGTTATGGGTGCACCTTGAAGGTGAAGGCACAGCTGAGGCTCGCAGGGGTTGCAAGTGCCAGGGGGATGCACGGGTGAAGTTTGAGGAGAGGCACGGCTGCTGCCGGGGGCTGTCAGCGGGCAGGGGGAGGCGCAGACGGAGCTCTCGGGGGATGCACCTCTCGGACTGATGCGTTCGGGGCCTCCCGCCTGCCCGCCCCGCGTCCCCCGCCCAGCCCGTCCCTGCACCGGCCGCGCACGGCGCATGCCTCGGGCAGATGCCGGCCGGTTCCAACCGGGAGAGGCCGAAGCTTTTCGGGTCCTGCGGAGAGGAGGAGCCCGTCCTCCTCCCTGCGCATCCCCCTCCCCCTGCATCTCTTCACCGCCCCGCGGAGGCGGCGGGGCGGCCGCGCTCTCTGCACCGCGCAGTGGCGTGGGCACGGCAGGAAAAGTTACTGACCGGGGGCGCTGAGGGATGGAGAGGGGGATTCACTTGGGTTTGGGACGAGCCGGGGGCCGCGCGGCTGCAGTCGCAACCCGTTCCGTGCGGGATGACGGAGCTGGGGAGCGCCGCGCAGGGACGGGGAGGGACTCACGGCGGAGCAGCCGCGCCGCAGCCCGCGGGGACTCGGTGCGAACCCCGCGGGGACTCGGTGTGAGCCCCGCCGGGACGCGGTGTGAACCCCGCCGGGATGCGGTGTGAGCCCCGCCGGGATGCGGTGTGAGCCCCGCCGGGACTCGGTGTGAGCCCCGCCGGGACTCGGTGTGAGCCCCGCCGGGACTCGGTGTGAACCCCGCCGGGACGCGGTGTGAGCCCCGCCGGGATGCGGTCTGAACCCCGCCGGGATGCGGTGCGGGGCTCGCCGGCCCTCCCCTCCTTCCCCGCGGCTCCGCGCACCCGCAGCGACTACTCCAGAAAGCTGCTGAGTGCACAGCGCGTTCGCAGTTGATAAACAGACGCATAAAAAATAAATGAATAGCCCCCTTCCGCGTGCGCCGGTGTATGCGGGCAGGGATGCGCTGCCCCCGGCGCTCCGCGCAGCCCCGCGCCGTAGTAATTTGCAAGGGGCGGTGCAGGGATGGGGGGGCCAGGGGGGTGTCCCGCCCCCCCGATCACATGGCGACCCCGCGCAGCCAATGCGGGGGGCTCTAGGACCCCGGGGACCCGCGGCCCCCCCGCCCTATAAATGCCTCTCCAAAATGCAGCGGGGCTCCTTCCTCTCGTCCCGCCCGGCCGCGCTGCTCTGCGCCCCGCTGCCCGCGGGTCTCCGTGCCGGCTCCGCGCCCCGCTCCTTCCCCCTCCCCTTTTTTCCTTTTTTTTTTTTTTTTTTTTTTTTTTTTTTTTTTAATCTTTTGGGTTTTTTTCCTAATTTTCTAACACCTCCCCTCCCGTTTTTCTCCTCGCCCCCTCCCCGCGGCCGGTTTGCATGCATTGTCTGTCTCCCAAGATGGTTTGTGAGACCAAGATTGTGGCGGAAGATCATGAATCAATCCCGGGATCAAAAAAAGACACGATCATTGTTTCCTCCTCCCAGATGTGGCCCTCTTTGGCAGGCTCCCCTCCCTCACCCCCACCTCCCCTCACCCCACCAAAAGAAGACCCCAGGCGCGACAATGTCTATATCCGCGAATTCCACCCCTCCGAACAGGAGGTGGTGCGCCGCATCTTTTACGAGGGGATCATGGAGCGAATCCCCAACACGGCTTTCAGGGGGCTGAAGCAGCAGCCCCTCACTCAGCTGCTCTACGGGCTGCTGGCGGGTGAGTATCCGCTCCTTTTGGGGCGGGGGGCGCCGCGTTTATTCTTCGCTGTGGGTCTTCCCAAGATGGTCGGAGCGGCGGGAGGCGCCGGGAGCCGCAGCGCTGCGGCGGGGCAGCCCGGGCCGCCGGGATGCGCGTCCCTGCGCGGTGCTCGGGGCGGGGAGCCGAGGGCAGAGCCGTGCTGGGTGTTGCGGGGCTCGGGGGGCGCGGAGGGGAGCGGGGAGCGCCGGCCGCCCCCGCGCGGCCCGGAGAGGGGGCCCGGCGTGCCGGCGTTGCTCGGTGACAGCCGGGCCCGCCAGTGAGCGGCCCCCATTTCCCCCCCGGCGTGGGGAGGGGTTCAGGGGGTACCCCCTGCACCCGGAGCGAGCCGCGGGGTCACCTCCCCTCCTTGGGTTAAATGCCCAAAAACAGCGCTTGCAAGGTGTCCCCTCCCCGTGCCATAATTAACAATGCGCGCCCCCAGCCCCGAGAGGATTTGGGGTGGTCTCCTGCCGCCGGTCGCACCCCGTGTCCCAGACCCCGGGGAGGACGGGACCCCCGGCCGGCGTTGGGGGGCAGCGGGACCCAGCCGGTGGCTCTGGGCCGGCTCGGAGACACCCGCAGAAGCCCCCGGGGTGGGAAGGGGCAGGCTGGCCGCCCTGGGAGCCGGTGCTGATGGAAATAGCAGTGCCGCAGTGGCGAGCGCATGGCTGCGGAGCGGTGCCCGCAGCGCGGCTCCTCCGCCCGGCCGCGCTCCGGGCTCGGCGCAGGGCCCGGGCCGTGCGGGGCTCTCGGGGTCCCCAGGGGCTCGGGGGCCCTGCCCTGGCCTGCCGGCATCCCCCCCGCTCCTGCAGGACCTCATAAACTTCTCCGGGTTCTCGTCGCGATACGCCATCCCTTAACACGATAATCTCGAGAGCGTGAACCGTGTGTGCGCTGCAAATGTATGTTTTGACTGTGCTTGTTTTATTGCTTTATTTTTATAATGAGTTTGTATTCCGAAATCAACACTAAATTCTCTTTTCTGACAGGTGTCGTTTATTTCTCTTCCTTATCTCCATAGTAATGTGCTTTGTTGTGACCAAGTCCTTCCTGCTGACCTGCTGTTTGCCCATCTTTCTGATGGGCATGAGGTACTACTTCAGTAGAAAAGTTATCCTGCACTATCTCGATTGTGCGCTGCACACGGACATGTCCGATATTGAGCAATATTACATGAAACCGCCAGGTGAGTACGAATTCCCAGAGGGAGCCTGCCTTCCCCAGCCTGCTGGGGAACATGGCTGCTCCCTGCTGCTGGCGCCTTTTCCTCCTGTCAGCAGCACTGAGCAAGCTCAAAAGTCGCCAGAATGCAGCTCTTTAGCCACACCAGACACAAAGCCGTCTCTGGTTTTGGTTTGGTTTGGGGTTTTTTTTGCTGATTTTGGTGGTTTTAATTTTTTTTTTCGTTACTCCCCCTCCCCCAAGTGCCTAGTCATCCCAGGCAGCCTCTGTCCACCCCTGGAGTGCAGCTCTGCTGGGTCCCACCGCCACCCCAGGCACTGGCTGAGGGTGTTTGGGGACACTGAGGCTGGAGGATGCGGGTTATTCACCCCAGCCCTTACATCTGGAGCTCGGTGTGTCTTTGCTCTGTATATTTGGCATTAGCTGTGACAGCAGGAGGAGAGGGACATGAAAGGCCTGTTAGCCCAAATGCTCAGAGGAGCCCATTCTAGCTATTGAGCCCATTTGCCCATGTCATTCAAGAACATTCCTTAATGCAGGTGTTTTGGAGGAGGCATGGATCAGGTATGTGAGGGGCTGCTGCCACATGAGCTTGCCCTAATATGGGTTCATGCCTTTGTTACATATGTGCATATAATTGAAAATACAAGGTCTAATGATACAATTATCCTGTTAAGCTGTAAAAGACAGTTTGTCATTAAAAAATTCTCTTTAGAACTTGTCAGGTGCTATTTCCCTTTTTTTAGGTACATATCCATATTGAGGATAAAAGCAGGGGAGTGCCTGGGCAGTCAGTTGGGGTTTGAGGTTTGCTTTTGGTGGTCGCAGAGTGCCCTTGGTGAGCTAGAAAAGCAAGGCAAGGACGGTATCCCACTTTAGTTCCATTTTCTTGGGGTACCTGCTCTCTTATTGGGTACCTACTGAGTTGTTTTTCCATGTGACCATGTTTTTGCTGTATCGTTTGCTGTATCATTCCTGTTCCCCAAGTGTGACAAACCTCTTCCCGGGCACCTCTAGAGAGCTGCTAGGAAGTACAATAGCCACAAACATTCCCTCACTTCTAATATGCAATGTTACATTTTTCTAAAATGTTGCTTCTCTTGTGAAAATCGTTAACTGGCTTGATTTAGCTTTCTCTCCTATCACAGTGCATGTCACATACAGCTCTTGTCCCATCTTACACGCAGGGTGTGTTTCATTTACAGGACTTGTTTTCGTGAAAATTAAGTAATGTGTGACTTGTCTTTAAAAACCTCAATCTTCATTAAAGGTGGTGTCACAAAAATAAAAGGATTCATAGCAAGACATTTCTGCCCTTCTGTAGTGAGACCCAGCAAAGCATTATGCTTGAGAAAGCTGCAGAAGATTCCAGGAGAATAAGAATGTGTAATATGGAGTTAATAGGTGTTTGAGCTGCTTAGCTTGTTAATGCTCAGGACTTGCATGGTCACAATTTAGAGGGATCACAGTGCCTGTATTTATAACACTAGCAGATAGAAAATAAAGAAAAGGAACTCAAAGTAGTGCCCTCGATTTGTTTAGGGTCAGGAATGTAATTTGGTTCAGCTGTGTTGCCAACATGTCTTTGAAATGTTAGCATTGCTTTTATTTGGTACCTGAAAGAGCTAATTGCAATTTTAGAGCAAGTTTGTGGGCTTCAATTTTTGACAGAATTAAATTGTGTAATTAGGCTTCTGCCATGCCATGAAAAGCAGATTTATGGCATTGTTGGTGCTTCTTAAAGGTTCTTGATGATAGTGATGTTGGATAAAGGGACCAGGGGGGTTTGGGGTCAGGGGAAGGGAGAAGGGTGTCTGGTGTTGGAACCAGCTCCATCCGTGTGCCATAAATCCATGTGGTGCTATTTGGTGTAGCTGTGCACAAGGCATGAATCCAGTGATTTCCTCTTGTTTCCTTTAAAAATGCAGTTGGTGGATTCTTTTTTTCCTATAGGACAGCAGTATAAATACAGTCATCCTAGAAAATCCCAGAGTTTTGTGCACTGTGAAGGCTGGCTGAACACCCGGAGGAAGGCAGCAATGTGCCACCCTGGCATTGCCCATCCCAACCAAGGGACAGAACAATGGCAATAAAACAAATCCAAGCCCCAAGTTTGTCTTTTATTTCGCCTAGTTTACAAATCAGCACCCAGGCAGAAATTATTGCAGTGGGAATGAGAAGGGCTTGTTGTGTTGCTGCAGCTGAGATATTTGTGAGAGCTTTCTCAGTGAGGTGTTGAGAGAAGAAATGGTCACAGCAAGGGTAATGGGATGTGGGGACAGACTCCCAAAGAGGCTGGAGATGGCCAGAGCTTGACTAGACGAAATCAAACCCAACCTGATATGACTGCAGTTTTGGCCTGGGAGTATGACCAGGCAACTTCCCCCTCCTCCTTTAGACAATCCATGTTTTCCTCCTTTAATTTTTTTTTTTCTCAACATGGGAAAAAGAGGAAGGGAGCATTTTTGTGGTGGGATTGTGAATTCCTGTTTCTCAGGGTGATGAATGCAAAGGTAGAACTGGGACATGGTCTTAAGGTCTTGTATAAAGGTGTTTTTGCCCTTTGAATCCAAGATACCCTGTTGTTTGCAGCCAGCTCTGCGTGGTGCCCAGGGACTGGGGTACTGCTGCAGAGAGTATCTGCAGCAAACAGCCTCTGGTAAGGCAGGCATCTACAGTGAGGGGATATTTTAACTATTAAAATGGGTCATTCTAGGTGGTGTTGTGAAAGCATCCACAGAACATGTGGGCCAGTTTTATAACCAAGCCAAAAGGGCCTGGTTTGCAGTGGGATACCATGGGCACCCAGGTTAATGATTAGTGCTGAACAATTCCATGAGTTACACCGTATTCGGGTTTTTCTTCTGCAGCTTTTTTGAACCTCTTGCCTCAATGTTAGTTATTGTTTGAATTTTCCTCTGCTGGGTTTTGTATGAACTGAGAAATATGTGCTGACAGTGATTTTGCAGTACACTAGCCAAAATTTGAATCTTTGTTTTCTCTTGCCTTCCTACACCTATGCCAAAGGTCTGGCAGAACGTTTGGGCCAGTGCTTAACTTGGAGCTTGTGCACAGCGGTGTGACTTGAAATTGCTTTCAATGTGAAAGGAATTGTTTGTGTTAAGTGCGTGCTGGGGCCTTAAAACAGAAGGTTGGATGGTTCAAACACCTTCCTGAGCTCTTTGTAAACTAGCGTTTTTCATTTTAAAATAGCACTTCTTGGAATTTACGTTTCTTTTTTTTCCTTCTTCAAAGGCTATGAAAAAAGACTACTGGAATGGTGAAAAAGAAAGGAATTGGATAATGGGCTTAATTGTCAACCAGAGTAACAAGTTCTAGTAAACAAAAAAAAACCTAACCAAAACCAACCAAAAAAAAAAAAGGAATTAATTTTAAATAGAGCCTTGTCTCTTGCATTTATCCACACGAAAAAGATGAGCACAGCTGGAGCTTCTTTTATGGTCTGATGATTTTGATGACTAATCAATTTTACAGAGTCTCTTCAAGCTACTATCCCAGTTGGTTGTGTTGTGTGGGTTTTTTTTGCAGTGGTTGGTGTGTTAGAGAGATTCTTGTCAGGCTGAGCTTATGGAAACCAAGACTCGTTGTCTCCAATGCAGAACTGCTGCTCCCCAAAGGACTGGAACTGGGGCTTTGGCAGATGGATTTCCATGTCTGTGGGGTGGTTTAAAGAGCTGCTGCTGGCTGTCCTGGCAGGGTTTGCTGAGGGGTGTGCATAGCTGCCCTGGTGGTGGCAGCTGGCATTTGTCGGGTTTTGGGGGCTGGTGACCAGCTGGGTGGCTGCATGGCAGTGCCAGTGCTGCAGGGGAGGATGGACAGACAGCACAGAGGGGCAGCCTGGAGAGCTGAGGCCGCAGCACCTGTGGGTGTTGAGGGCACCAGCCTGGCGTGGTGCAGAGCTGCAGCTGGAGTGCTGCTGCAGGAGGTGTCAGCCCACACCAGCCACCCACCAGTGCTGCTGCTGCGGCTCTCGGTGCTATGGGCGCCTCTGGCTGCCTCCTGCAGGGAGGGGACGGGTGCTCTGCCCTCCTGCCTCCATCAGGGTGAGCAGAGCCTTCCTGTCCTGCTGCCCTTTGTCCCCTGTATGTGGTGTGAAGAGCCTGCACAGGTATCCCGACCTTCCCGGGGGACACGGCCCTAAGGAACAGGGACTGCAGGGGGATGGATCATGAGGGTTCAGTTTCTGCTGCCCTTGGGTGGCACATTCCTCAGCTGAGCTCAAAGGAGGATGTCCTGCCCATCTTGGCAGAGGTTCTGGTTCTGCCAGGACACCAGTGAGGTGGGTCCAGAGCTGAGCTGTGGGGAGGTGAGGTCCTGTTTGCTGCCTCTGCCTTTTGAGGTGTCCCGCACCTGCAGTGAGGTTTGTCTGGGTGACAAGCGACTGTTTGTGTCCTGCAGCAGGGGTTGTTCCCTCTGGCGTGATGTTTGCAAGGTGAACAGCTGGTTGTGAGTGGTGTGGCTCCTGCTGCCTCTGCTCTGTCAGTGCTGAGCCTTGGGGAGGCTCAGAGGTGAGCACAGCGGCTTTTGCGGTGCTGGGAAAATACAGGGTCTACCTTGGGAGGAGATCCTCAGCCCTGGAGCCGTGCTTGCTCTGCCGTGCCTAAACCCTTCCAAAGACGCAGGGAGAGGGGGTGGGGGGTGTTCCTCCCCACTGAGCCCCCAGGCAGAGGGGCAGCCACAGCCCAGTTCTTCCACATTCTGGATAATGCTCAAGCTGCTAGATAAGCAGGAGTGAAGCTGCCGAATGATAACATTGTTTGGGAAGAACAGAGCAGCTCTTGCTTTGCAAAGCAAGGGCTGGGTTACCTGACGCCAGAGAGGGCTCAGGGCTGCGGCTTCCCAGTGGAGGAATGTGTTTTTGGAGAGCCCTACCCACTCCTGGTGCCCGAGGCAGCTGGAATCTGAAGCATCCCTATCTGCAGCATTTCTTGCTGGCTTATGCAGTGCCCTGACCTCATGTATCTGCCAAGCCCCTGAGCTGCCTGTCCTGTATTGGGATTTCCATGCTTGCCTTTCCCTGCCCTGTAGAGTGGTGAGTTCTGTCTGGGGCTGGGAACCCCATGGGAGAGGCTGTGTCCTTATCTCCTCCTGGGTGTTTCCCAGCTCTGCTTCCTATCACTGCTGGGAGCTGAGGCTGGGTCTCCTCGGGCAGAGGAGGGTCTGTCCTGTGAGCATATCACTGCTGGCATCTCTCTGCAGTTCTATCAGAGTGTTTCCAGGGATGTGACCTCCTCAGCAGGGAGATCCTGTAAGATTAGGATTATAGGCTTTTCATATACTTTATAGTGGGTAGTATTTTATCAAAATATTTCCAAAGCTGACCTCCTGCAAGTGGGACAGTCAGGGATTCTTCAGCTCAGCAGTTTCTACTGTTGCTTTTGGGTTTTACAATTTAGCAGCATGGATCTGCCAGGTTAGACATCTCATCCAGTGCAGAGTTTTGTGGGAAGCAAGATGAAAACTCATGTTTCCAAGTGTTAGGGATGTGCTTTGTCCAGCATTTGTAATAGACTGAAATATTTCCGTTTTATTTGAATAATGTAAAATATTTTTAGAGTTGGTCTGCCCCCCAAAACCCACCTCCTCTGACACTGGCACTCCATCACTCGTGGCTGCCTCGTTTCACTGTGCTGGAGCCTTGGCTTGTGCATCTGGAGGCAGCCCCATCCTGCAGGTGTGGGGCATGGGCACAGTGGGCAGGGCAGAGTGCTGCTGGCACCAGCCCCACCCCAATTCCAGAGCTGGCCACGGGCTGTCCTGCTCCCAGCACCCCAGCCCAACCCTGCAGCCTCTGATAAGAGCTGGGGTGGGTCAGAGGTGACACAGCTCGGGTCCCTTGCTGAGCTGAGCCACTTGGGCCAGCTCTGCTCAACCCACTGGAGGGCCTGCAGGGTCATTACAAAATCATTTTTTTTCTCCTCCCACTTTTGGGGGGCTCAGGGAGTACTGAGTAGAAGCACGATGCTCTCAGCAAAGGGCCAACATAGAAAAACTGGAGTTTCCTGATGAGGGGAGCAGTCTGTGGATTCAGGGCTGTGGCATCCACCCCAGTGGAATAAACATGTTTGTGGGCAAGCTGCTGCAGCCTCTCCCCCTTCCTGTTTAACTATCACAGGAGCATGTGCAGCAAACCCATTACTCAATGTGCATATCTGTGACATAAAAATAGCTCTCCCTTTAGATCCACAAGTTCAGCACAGTCTCCTGTCAAAATTAGATGAAAATAGATTTTATAGTAAATTTTTCAGAGTAATATGACCCTTTTTTTTTTTTTTTTTTTTTTACTTCTCGATGTGTTCTAGAATTCTCTCTGAAAGTAGCCAGTTCCTCATGGGCATGACCATCACTTAATGCAGTGGTGTTTGAGTTGTAGCCATGATTGGGTGGGTATGATGCTACTGAATGTAAGCTCAGCCTGCAGGTGTTTAAAATCCTCAATACATGCCAGTGCTGGTCATTAATCTTCAGTACAAGAGTAACCAGTTGTGTAAATGGAACATCAGTAGTTTTTTAGGCACAGTTAACTTCTCAAGACCAGCAAACAAGCCACACTGGGACTTAGGAACATGAAGGAGGCAGGGGACATCAGGTATTTGGGGCTTTTTTCCTAGCATTGAGTAATTTTTTTGCTGTTTTCTCCAGTGTTAAGTGTTTTCTGGCTGGCATCATTTTATGCAGTTTCTCAGGAGTGTCGTAGTGAATAAACCAAAACAGATTCTGACTCCAGAATTTTGTTCACAAGTTTAAATGCAAATTTGTTATTCTTATAAAGAGTTTTCAACAGATCATCTTCTTTCTCTTCCTTTCTTAGGAATGACCATGATTTAAAACAATTGCCCAAAAGTCTGTTTCAGGTTAAGATTTCATAATAGCCTAAATTAGACTCTGTGTTAGATATGTCTATGGCAGGAGTTTTAAAGGTACAAAGCTTTGAGCCCCTCTTGACACTGAATTCTGGAGGTAGGAACATGAACTGAAAAATCTTATTCTCACATTGTTATATTTATTTATTGTATTAAGCCTCTTAGGATTACCCAAGAGTGTGATCATGTTGTTGCCTCTCAATGTGCACCACCAGTGGTCTTAATACTTTAGAAATTGCCATTGGGGATTGCTCTCCACTTGAAGATTTCTAAACATATTGAAAAAAAACTGGTTTTATGTAAAAGTCTAAATGCATGGCCTGATTTTTCAAGAAGGCAAACCATTCAAAAATCTCCCCAAATTTCAGAGTGGATTTCTGAAATTCTTTCTGTAGGTTTAGACCTTGATTCAGGCAGGTTATGTTTAATTCCTAGGGATGGGAATGACTTTTGGAGTGGCTGTGAGCCCCTTAGGGGAGCTTGCAGTGTTGTTTGCTGGTGTATTGCAGAGAGCATGGTTTTATTTTGGTGATGCAGTGATGGGATCTGTTACAAATAATCACATACTCTGATGCTACTCCCTTCCAGCTACAGCAAAAAGAGAGACCTAGAGTGTTTTGCTGGTGTCTGTTTCTGTGATGAGCTGAGGGATGCATGAGCCTTTGTTGTTACTTTCTGCATCAGCAAAACAGGAAGCTTCAAAGTGTATTTTTAGATTTTCTTTTCCCTTTTATTCTTTTTCCACTCTGTAGAAAGCTGAGGTATCATTTTGTTATCCTGACAGGTGGCTAATGAAAGGAGTCTTAAAGAAACTCCAAAGATAGCAGCATGTCTTACCTAGTTTCTATTGACAAATTTATTCCTTGTAACCAAATAATAGGGTTTAGGGGGGAGGAGGGGGATGTTGTTTTTTTGTTTTGTTTTGTTTCTGCTTTGTTTTTGTGTTTTGGTAAGGGGGTCACATGGAATTGCCAAGAAGCCTCATGTCCTTTTTTTGAGGATGCATCAAAAATGAGTTCATAGTGGTGTGGTCAGAGCCAGGTACAAGCTGTGGTGTCTGTTACAGATGGCTTTGAGCCATTCTTCTAAGTCATCTATTGACCCATTGGACCCCAGCAATCAATTAACAATTTATGACAGCATGTGCAGTATCATTCATTATCCTCTATAACTGTTTGAAGAGTGTTTCTTTCAAAAAGAAATAATTATATTTCTTACAGGATAATTCTAAAATGTAGACCTGTGATTCCCAGGGCTTAATACCAAGCTGGGCTTCTGCTTTAGAATGGGATTCTGGGAGTGAAAGGAGACATTTCAAATTTGGTAATGGGAAGCATGTATTTCAGTTGTATTTTTAAGTGGTTACATGAGATATTGTTATTTAAAGTTGGGATTTGCAACAGTGTAAATGCTAATGCAAATAATATTTAAATATTTAAAATTCATGTGTTGTTTCTAGGACTTACCCAAGCAGTAAAACTGAAAACCAGAGGTTTTGTGAGAAAATGATTTTTCAGTTCAGGAACGGAAAAGTGAAAGGAAGGATAGTTTTGGTCCAAACTAAGCTGATTTACTTCTCCCTCTCTGTTTTTTCACTATGATGCAGCAAGGATCTGTGGTTAGTGGGGGATGTAATGCTTTTTTTCAGCCCAAAAGAGAAGGTTGGCTGTTACAGCTTCCCTTAAGAAGCACAGGTCAGACCCAAGTGTACACTCAGAAAATACTGACCATGATAGAGCCATGATGTGGTTAAGTGTTTGTTGCCCCTCAGGCAGGTCCTGCTTTGCATGGCACTATTGGATCTATCCCGAGTCAGTGCTGGGGTTTCAGGCATCCCAGGCCCTGTTTGAGTTACATATTTAGGTGTTTTATACCAGTGTAGCAGCTGAAGCAGTGGTGTTGAGGGGTCCATCTCTGGAGTCCTGGCTGCTGGGGATCCATCCCCTGTGATTTGCAGGACTGAGCTGTGTGCCATGTCCCAGCCAGCAATGCTGGGGGCTGAGCTCTGTGCAGGATTTGTGCCAGCCTGCCTTTCCTCTGCCTTTCATTTTCCATCCTATGGTGAATTCAGGACAAATGTGTGAATTGTCATTGACAAAAACTGCATTTTTCAGTAAGCTGTTTGCCTAGATTTACCCTCAATCACCAGTAATTGCTATACAAGCTGATCCCACTCTCCCTTGCCAGTGTGCTCAGATCCTGACTTGGAACTGGACTTTGCTGGAATCCTGACCAGCATCAGCAGTGCAAGTTTGTTTGCTTTTCACAGTTGCAACTCTTGGGCTCTGTGCTAGTGCTGCTAATTGAAATGGGGGGTGCTGGACCAGCTGTCTGGTCATGAGAAGCTCCTCAGTGCACCTTGCATTCAACACTCACTTCCACAGCTATCAGATAACCAGTAGGGATTCCCTGAGGGTGTTTTTTTTCTTTTATTTTCCATTATTCTCCCCCTTTTCCATCCCCTAGCACAGCAGTTCTGTATCCCACATTTCCAACCTTGGGTCAAACTTGCATTCCTTTGAGCTCTGCTCAGCTCTCTGGTCCATCTGTGTGTTGAATGCTCCAGTGATTTTTGGTCTGATCATCTTCATTTGCACCACTTTTGGCATTTCCCATGGGTGGTTGTCCCTTACCCAGGACCCCTCTGTACCTTTGATTTTCCCCTTCCATCAAACTTTTCAATTTATGTGCCTTTACCTAATTTTATTGTATGTGTACTTTCTTCTTTTCCTAGTTTGTCTGGATATTTAGCATGGTGAGTGCAAGTTTTTCGGTTTGGTTGTTTTTTGTTTGGTTGGTTTTTTGGTTTTTTGTTGGTTTTTGTTGTTTCTTATTTTTTTAATAGAAGACTCAGAATAACAAAGATGAGAAAATAAATAGAAGTCAGCAGCACGAGGATATTTTGTCTGCTAAGCTGAAAACAGTGCACAAATCTACATGTCACTGACGGGGGAGAACATTTTACCTAAAGGCAAATGAACTGCCAGCAACATTTCTTTAGAGCATCTGACCCACATCACTTCCAGATGTATCCACTGATCTTTTCCCCATGACTTTTCTCACAAACCTAATCCTTCCCATTTTTACAAGATGTATTAAATCCCTGTTGCATTCAGAGCGTGGAAGAAAAAAACCCAAACCCAACCACTTCATTTTCTGAGGCCAGGGTTTTTTGTTCTTTTTTTGGAGGTGCCAAATCTGTTCATCCTCCCTGGATCTAGATAACAGCATCAGAAACACTGTGTAACACTTCTAGTGGGAATCCAGGGAAGACCTAAATCTGTAGTCTTCCAATTTAAAATAATGTTAAATAGTAGAACTGCAAAGAGAACGCTTTTGAAAGCAGCCTGGTTTGGAGCACCTGCCATTTCCAAGTGCTAATTCAGATGATGGCTAGTGAGAGGCAGAGCAATGAAAGCACAGCAGATACCTGGCTGCTGAACAGCAGTGAGCATCCTGGTAAAGTCCTTGGTGGAATTACATCGTTAGTCCTGGGATTTGTTGAAAAAGAGAGAAAGCAAGCAGGGAAGAAGTTATTGTACAACAGGGATGCTAATGAGAGATTTCTTTTTTTAAATCCAAACTGTTTAAAAGGGGCATTTGTAAAACATCTTTTCAAGCTTTTGCTGCTTGTAAAGTCAATTAGATTCACTTAATGGCTCTGGAAATCTAGGTCTGGTGGAGTTTCAGGAGCTGTCAGTGTTCAGGGGATAACATCAAGCTGTGCCTCTGGACAGTGATTTCTGTTTGGGAATAAGCCATCATCGGGTTTTACAGGGCTTTTTTTGAGCCATCAGTAGTCTGAAAAACATCAAAGGATCTGCAAGGATTCTTGAGAAGTGGGAACATCTTTCATGGATAACTCAAATAGCTAAAGAGGATTTCAGTGAAATTCTAAAAAAAAAATCTTCACATAACCCCCAACATTCACTGAGACTGAACTCTTGGGACTCTTGGCTTAAAGATTCAGTGGAGCATTTGCTTTAACTTAATCATGGGCTTAAATCCCGTGTCTCTTGCTGGGAGTTTAGCATATACTTAGGGGCAGTATAGATCCAAGTGCTCTTTGAATAGTTACAGGAGACCTGTGACATAAATGGTGGTAAACCTTGGGTTTGCTGTATGTGCTGTCAGCTGCCTGCAAGATCAGTTTTTGATGTGTTAGGGAATACTGGTGCATTGGAAAAAGGAGCTGTAGTTGTGAACCTGTCTTGCATATATTCATTGTGCACAGGGGTTTAGTGTTGTCTTTGTGGATGGGACAATCCAACAGATCTTCAAACTACTGCAGTTCTACCCAGTCTTGTGTGGATTTGCATCTCTTCTGGCTCTGGTTGCTGTAGTGCAGTTTGTGTTTGTAAGCTGATGCCCTTTCTGCAGGCCCTGTGTGAATGGGTGGCTCAGGGTGAGGGTGCAGGTGTCTGCTTTCACTAGCCCTGAGCAGCCTGCCCTGCATTTGCCACGTGTCTTCCTGATGGAGCCAGACGTGGCCTGTTACCTGCTCACTCCAGTCATTTATTTCACAGCTGTCTTTCAAATCCCCAGCTCCTGTGACTGGTATTGAGGCTGGGGCTCGTGAGTGTGGGGTGCAAGGAGATGATAGATGGTTGTCACAAGAGATCTGGATTAGGTTTTTGCAGGGACTTTTCCTGGCATAGTAGTCTGAATGTGTGGCAAAGGTGGGGTTTTTTCTGTTTTGGTTTTAGACATTTACATATGTAATTTTCATTTTCTGTTAATGCATCATCCACAACGCATCCATTGTCTGTGCCCAGCCTGACAGGTGTTTGTGTATTTATGGATGTGGAATTTTCTTGCACTGCCACATTAAATAAATGTGCTAGTTTGAGTCTGGACTAGTGGAACTGAGTAGAACTGTAGCCAAAGCACATTGGCTTTGATGTGCTGGGAGAGGGATGTAGAAAAATGCTGGCTTTCACAAGAGTGGACATCCAGGTGTGCTTTTTCTGCACCATATGGGGTGTTGCCACTGGTTTGCTGAGAGTTAAAGGTTGAAGCAATGTGTGGAGATGAAGGCTCCAGCTGCTTGGGAAGTCTTTCTGGGGTCTGCACCCTGCCCTATTGACAAGTATTCCTTCCCATGGCAGGGGATTGGAGCCAGATGATTTTTAAGGTCCCTTCCAACCCCAGTCATTGTAGGATTCCAAGACTTGTGGCAGAAGGAGGTGCAGTCCTGGGGCAGTGTCTGCCCTCCTTGCTTTGTGTAGGGCTCCAGCAGAGGGGGAGTGGGGCAGCCCTTCACCTTGGCACACACTGGAGCAGCCTCAGCCCAGGGCTGTGGCTGAGTTAGGGATAAATACAGCAGCCCCAGGGATTGCATACTCACTGTGAAGCTGGAGAAGTGAGGGCTGCAGGCTAGGAAGGTGCTCATTTGCAGTGGGAGCTGTGGTGGGAAGGCCATGGGGAGGGGGTGCCTGGAGGATGGCAGGTTGCCTCCAAAGGCTGGAAAAAGACCTGTGCTTATTTTCAAGGAGAGCACTCATTGCAGTCCTGGCTGTGCTATGTGCCTCAGAAGGGCTGAGTACCCTCAGACACCATCTCAGGAGGGTTCAGCATCTCCCAAAACCAGGTTTTACAAACACTGGGATGTTCTCTGGGATGAGAAAGCAGTGGTACCCCTGTCTGCTGACTCTGCCTGGTCGTGGAAGTCACCATCCCCCTGGCTGAGGGTTGGGGTGAAGATGTGGGAAGTGCAGATACCAGGAGGTGCCTGCAGCTCGTCAATAGATCAGATCCAGCCCCAGCAGGACTGGGGAACACCTTAGGGTGTGGTGGGGAAAGCACCTCCTTCCCTGCTCTTCCCAAATGGAGAGGGTCATTGCTCTAGGAATGAGTGTTAGAAGTGTGATGGTGCTAAAAGCACATCAAGAACACTCAGAATTTTGCTTCCAGAGTGGTTTGCTAGTTATCTCTTCATTTATTTATATGGGTCAGGAGTTGGATTTGCTACAAACTGTAGCATTAGTCCTGTTGCTCTAGCTCAGAAGTACATCAGACCCTGTTCCAAGGGAAAGGCCTTGTTTCTTGGCATGCTGCAGATAGAAATTGCTTTTTCCCCATCACTTTCCATGACAGGATAAGCACCTCTGCAGACACAACACGCTGCCTTGATGGGAGCAGGGCAGAAAGTCTGGGGTTGGTTGTCCCAAACCTGGTTCTCCGCCTACCAGTTTGATTATCTTTCCCAGTTTCCCTGTTACTTAGTCATGTACTCCTTCTCCAGAGGTTTGGGCAGTAGGTTTGCCCAGATGTTTGGGGGCTCATGCAGGTTAGACAGGGTTGGTCCAGTGAGAAATGCCCAAATGAGTGGCCTTGGTGAGTAGCTGGGGAGAATAGAGGTTGTGAGCCACCTTCTCTCCTCACTTCTTGATTTTTTTCCCAGTCCATTGTAATGGATTTTAGAGGCTCATCCTGGTATAGCAGCTAGTGACAGGGTGGGTTTGTCCCAGCTGATAACTGCTGTCCTTACTGGATGCCTGTGCTCTGGGAAGGTTGTGTGTGCAGCACCATTTCAAGGTGTTGTGCTAGAAAAAGGAAATATTTATTGCTTGCAACAGATGTAAGGAGATCAAGCCATCTACCACCTGACTTTACCAAATCTGTGCCCTGAACCCTTCCTTTTTTGATGTCTTCCTGAATACTGAATAATGAATTCTTCACTGTGGTTTCAGAGAGAATATAACCCCTTGTGATTGCTGTTTCACTCCTATAGATTATGAAAAGCTAGGGATCAGGGAGGTTTGGTTCATTGTGTTAGCAACAAGGTAGGATTCTTGTGGAACCACTGTCATGTGCAGGAAGAAAGGCTTTGGGTGCAGCAGAGCCATATTTATTGTTGGAGTTATCCTGGTAGCTTCTCTTTGCTCTGTAGGGTTTGGTGAAGGGCAAGTCCCTGCCTGTCAGTTCCCAGTTTGTCCCAGGAAGCAAAGCAGAGGAGCTGCCCTGGGATCTGAGACTTTTCTGGTCAGTGTTTCTGCACCACAAATATTGCCTTGTCATTGTGGTTCCTTGGCTGCTGTGGTAGGAAAGTCCTGGTGTAGAGACTCATGAGGGCAGCAAGAATGTGACAAGGGAGCTAATATCATGCTCAGAAGCACTGAAACATTGCAGCATGTTTTGGTTGAATATATGCACCCTTTACTTGACTTGGTCTATTGTGGTTTCTTTTGCTGGCTGGGTTTTTTGTTTGGTTTTTGTCTGTCACTTTTTAAATAGGCAATATTCTTAGTCGCTCCCTTTTTTACCTTTTAGGGCAGGCACCTCTCAGCCTTGTTTTTGTCTCTGATTTAAAGAGTTTGCATGCACAGATGAGTTATTCTGTGCTGATGCATCATTATGCCATATCTTAAGTTTGAACTTACATCTTGGCTGCAATTCATCTTACCTACATTGCTCCTGACTGAAAGCAGTTGTTCACAGTGAGCTCTGTAGGTCTTTAGCTGTGGTCTTTTGCAGAAGAGGGGCTCTCCTGAAAAGTGACTCATCTCAAAGGTTGCTGACCTCACAGCAGCATAAAACCCCCTGGAAGTCTTTGTAGAGCTCAGAATTATGTTTATTGTTTAACCTTAAGTAAATGAACCTTAGTTTCTCCCTTTGCTGTGAGGCATTTGGTGCAATACCTATGTAGATAGAGGCAATTCTGTTGAATAAAGGCAGTCTTGGCTAAATTTAGACCAGACAAGTAATGATGGATGGTGAAAATCAGATTGATTCTGTCCAATTTCCCTGTTTGATTTATTGCTTGGCCAACTGCTAAGCTAAAGGAAGCCATTCAATGGTTATTGCTCAGTCCCTTTTTACTGAAAAAGTAAAGCATATAAAGTAAAAGTCAGCCACCAAGTAATGAATTCTAGAACATCCAATAATTGTAGATTTACCAGTTTGTTCGATGTTTGGAAGTGAAAATTACTGCAAGGCAAATTCAGTACCTTTTGAAAGCAATAAAGCCATGTAGTGAAAGATTGATGAAGAAGATGGAGCCCAAGCCTTAACAATATCCTTTTAAGGAGCTGGCTCAAAACACAACCAGCAGCACATTTGATCTTGTAAACTAATTTCACTAACGAGGAGCTAATTGTCACATCAGTCTTTTTGAAGCTGGCACAACCCAGGCTAGCAAAGTGGGCAGAAGAGCTTTGATTTCTTTTTTCCTTAAAATTTCTAGCTAAAAATCAGTCTAACATAAGCTTACTTAAGGCCTGACTCTACAGTTGATCAGCTTAGTGTGTATTTTGCATGCATAAGGAGCAGCTACCCTGGAAAGTTTAAATACTTTTTTCTGGTTTTGTCCATTTGTGCAGACCAGACTGTTCTGCTGAGGCAGCTCCATTGCAGTGGGGCTCATCATCCAGTCAGCCCTGAGGACAATGCCCAGCCAAAATCACATATCCCAGTCTTTATCCTCTCCTTTAAGCTGTTTAATTCTTTGCTCATCGATTACAATTGCTCACATGCCAAAACCACAGACACTGGCTCGCTTCTCAATCTGTGCTTTTCCCCTGGTGACCCAGCAGCAGGTAGACCCTGGCTGTGCTACATCTGTGGTTTTGTCTCTCCTTTCTCTGTCGTGTCCTTTTCAGCAGCAGAGAGCAGAGCAATGGGCCAGGCTAAATCTGCCCAGATAACCAGGCTACTTCTAATCCCCCACAACTGCTTCTGCAGCTTTTTCTTAAGCAGTTGTTATACATTGGCTTTATTACAGTCTTTGCTTTTCAAGGTGCAGCATGGCCAGCAAAAAGAGCCTGATAGAAGATTTTGAAGTCCTGCTGTTACACTTCTTAATATAGCACCCTCTGAAATGTGCTGGAAGGGCTGTCTTCATCCCATCTGCAGCATCGCCTGGATTTCTAGCTGTCTCATCAAAAGCTCCTGCTCTGTGCTGAGCACTTCCTGGGGCTTTGCTGAGCACCCCCTCGGGTGCTGTCACACGTGGTGACACCCAGGGCCCCAGGGGACTTAAGCCTGCTGGTAAAATCAACCAGTGACGTGCTGGCATGATGGGGCACGGCCAGGAGCAGCTTGCATTGATCCAGGTATCCAGGCTGGGTCCTCACAAGGCTTTGCCAGCAGTCAGGTGCATGGGCAGGAGCTGTCCTAGAGGTGTTTCACAGGAACAGGGTGAAGTTCAAAGCAAAGGTTTTAAGAAGATTGGAAATACCTGCTGGGTTGTGTCCCCAGCAGTGACAGCAGGAGATGCTGTTTAGGACCAAATCTGGCCACTTCCTGAACTCTCCCTTTGCTGCAGAATGTGCTTTTGTTTTTTCCTGTCAAAATATTAGAGTGAAAAACTATAGCTAGCCATCAGCATCTTAGGGGTTTTCTAGGGGCTTTGGCACCCCAGAATGGAATACCTGTGTTGAAGTAGCTGGGTGCTTTTGAGGCTGGACCACCTCCATCAGAAAGCATGGAGCAGGCACTGAGAGTTTTTGTACTGTTGCTCTAAATTGCAGCCCCACCACCCTTTCCACCCCCAGATTCAGGTAAAGCAGGTTTGTCAGCACTGGCATGGTACAGCATATACTGCTCTGAATGCAAATATGGTTTGGGGTTTGCACTGGTGCTTAGGGCAGCAGTTGCCTGCAGTCCAAAACCCCATCACTCTGTCTCTCAGTTCATGCTCAGCTTTATCAGCTCACCTCTGGACTCCTGTCTCCTGGGGTGGTCTGAGACCCACTGCTGTGATGGATTAGGGGTCACAGTGTTGCTGGTGGCAAATGTCCATGGATCTGCCCTGTGGCTGTGTTGCAGACTGAATGCTGGATGTCACTGTCATCCCACTGATTCCCTGCTGCTTGCAGCTCTGGAGGCTTTGGCTGAGCTTTGAGGTGGTTGCAAGTACTTTGAGCCCTCTGTAACAGCACAGCAAGGATGGAAAAGAAGGTAGATGGAGAAGTAGATGAACTGGTTGCTCAGAACCAAACCATCCATCTCTTTTCATGCTGTGTAGGTGATCTCATTGCCTGCTGCCCAGATGCTCCATGAATCAAGGGATGTCACCCACCCTCGGCATATAGATGCACTGCCCTGTGTTCTTCCAGCCAGGAATTATTTATAACAGGGCAATGTGTCCTGCAGTGGTAGATTGTGGGGTTATTTATGGGGAGGAAGATGTCCCACAGCATTTCTCATTTCATGCATGAATGATTCCTGTGCCCCTGACATATTTTGTTCCCCCACGCTTGGGCCTTGTCTGGTGCAGAGGGATGCTCATGGATGTCAGGAGTGTTGGAGTCAGGATCCCTCACATCTCACCCAGCTTCCATAGCCATAAACTACACTAAAATGCCATTATTTTGTAGTACCCCCAGGAATGCCTTTTAATTGAAGTGTAAAGTTACTAGCAGAACTTGTGGGAGCTGTCATGCAGCCCTGCTTGAAGCCAAGGAAGACTAGAAAGGTGGAAAGGAGAGAAACTCAACACATGTGAGAGATGGAGGTAAGGAGGGATAACAGGATAATGGCATGCCCCATAAACACAGATATAAATCCCTCCCCACCCTGGCTAGCTGAGCAGTTGTGGTCAGTGACAGAGACAGCTGCTGCCTGTCCTTGCTTGGTCCCTGCTCCCTGCCTGTGTCTGGCTGGGTGGCAGCTGATGTGCCATGTCTGTGCCTCAGACTCCTCCTGCCAGCAGCACTCACATCCCAGCAGCCAAGCTGACCCCAGAAGAGCCTCCTTTCTCCCTTGATGCTGATGTAACTTGGCTGCTCTGCCCTGTGTTTCACCAAGGGTGGAGGGGAAGGAGGAGGGAGTGTTGCCTCAGGTGCTGGGTATTTCCTCTTCTGCTTCTTCAAGACCCAGACAGGATAAAAGAGCAGGAATTTAAGAGATGTCAGCAGTACACAGCCACAGCACAGCCAGCTGTGGGCTAGGGACTGTCCATTTGCTGCCATGTACAGCCTGTCTCTGGTAAAGTGTTGTATGTGAATAGTGCTGGCAGGAGGAGAGCCCAGACACTGAACTTGGGGGCTTTTTAACAGGTGAATAGGTAAAAATGGCTCTGCACTGGGTCCTGATTGCCTCAGGACTGACCACCCCTGCTTAGCACAAAGAGCTGCTGCTCAGACCAAAATCATGCCAAAAGATGGCACAGGAGGCTGAGCAAGTGACTGCAAGGGCAAATTCTCGAAGCTCCATGATGTTGTGCCTCCTCTGTGCTGGTGTTTCTGTGTGGTGGTGTCACACCAGGCTGTGCTGCAGCCAGGGCTCACAGGGAGGAGTCAGGGAGCATTTGGATCTCTGGGATGAGCAAAGCTGTCACTTTTGCAAGCCTTTATGTAGGTATATTAAGAGCATGGGACACGGGCAATTGCAGACCCTGTCCTATGGGAAGCACTGAAATGATTTTGAGCTTTCTGGTGTTTGGATGTTTTTTCTTCCCTTTTGCCCCTTCATAGCAGTCTAGGGGAAAAGTGTAGGAGAGGGATGTTTGCCCCAGTGCAGGGTGCTTTCCTGGCTCTGCTGTAAGGATGCAGAGGAGCTGGTGCTGTCCTGGAGGGCCCCCAGCAGTGCTGATGGAAACTGCCAGTCCCTTTGTCTGGATGATGCTCCAGGGACATCACCTGTGACAGCTTTGAGCCAGCAGGGGAATTGCTCACATTTGTGTTGCTGTGACATGCCAAAGCAGAACTGAAAGTCACAGTCTCTGCTTGAAGGGATATTTTCTTAGGAGGTTGCATTTCTGTCTAGAAATTATGTTCCACACATAAGCCTCTAAGAATTAATGAGAGCTTGGCTGCACAGATAGCAGTGCCACCCCTGAAGAAAAAGAGAGAAGACTGGCATGCCTCTGGGCAAGATTTCCATTCTTGCTCTATGCTGAGCTTCCAAGGAAAACTCCTTCCCACAGGGAAGCATCCATGCAAAATTAGCAGCAACAGCCAGTGGTGACTGCAGGAGCTGCTCTGTCCTCTCCCCCAGCCCTAAGGAAAACAGGGACAGGTTTTACCTTCCTCAGCCCTCACCCCTCAGTGTGTGGGTGCTGGTGCTAGAGAGGACCCAAGTGTGAGTTCAGGAAATTTTGGGGCAGCAAAGCTTTGCTTGCTCTTGTCGGGAATACTAGAATTTTCTACAAAAACAATGTATTTGAAAAGTGTGTGGAAGACAGAGCATTGCTTTTTCAGAGCAGCACAATTCTGGGGCTTGGAGTAGTGGTCTCTGCATGCTGAGGACTTTAGAAAGCTGTTGGAACCTGCAGTAGTCAGTCATGTGGGACTCATGCTGCTGAGGAAGGCTGGTGCCTCTGTCCCCCCTCCCTCCTAGCAGTACTCTGCTATTGCTTTTGGCTCCAGTCTTTCCACCCATCCACCCACTGGCCTTTTATTCATCAAAAGGTGTAGAAGAATTTGCAGCAAAAATAAATGAATTTATTTTCACCCACCATCCATCCTCGTCGGCTGCGTGGGGGAGAGCTGTGCAGCTCATGACAGTGGAGGAGGGTGGGAGAGGAGGCTTGCAGGCACAGCCAGAGGATTGCATGGCATGTCCTGCTTGGCAGGAGTGGAGGAAATGTGGCCAGAGTGGTGCCACCAGGCTGGGGTGTCCTTGGGATGCAGTGTCAGCAGTGGTGTGTGGACTCTGAGGGCAGCCCTGTGCTGTGGGAGGTGGCTGGATGGATTAGAAGAATACCCTCTTTGGTCTTCAAAAGCTGGGAACCATCATTAGATTTAGAGCAGAAAGACAGTGCCATCTTGTGTGCTTTCAGGCCCTGGGTGCCATCAGCTGAGGAACCTTGCTGTGAAGTGTGAACAAGCCAAAGTCGTGCTCCTTGCCATATGCACATCACAGCCTTTTTGTGCCTTTTTCAGAGGTGTGTGCATCACAAGGTGTTTTGGGGTTTTTGTATGGAATGGTTTGGGTTGGAAGAGGCCTTTAAAGATCATCTCATTCCCACCCCTCAGCCATGGGCAGGGATGCCTTTCACCAGACCAGGTTGCTCAAAGCCCCATCTAACCTGGCCTTGAACACTTTCATGGGTGAGGCAAGCACAGCTTCTCTGGGCAGCCTGTGCCAGTGTCTCACCACCCTCATGGTAAAAAATATTCTTCCTTTATGGTATCTTTTTCTGTGAGTTCCTGATGTCAAGATTGTGTGGTGAGGCAGCAAGCTGAGGAAGTGGAGAGAGCTAAGGAAGGTGTAGTGGGTTTTCCATGGCTGCTTCTCCTCACTTTTGCTTTTGGCAGCCTGGAAGGGGGCAGGGGAGAGTGTTTGGTGTTTGGCTGGGAGCAGTAGGGCCTCTGGAAGGTGCCTCCAGTGCTTCAGAGTGGTGTTCCCAAGCAGCTGTGGGAAAATGCAAAAGGTGCATGAAGAACAGATCCGGGAGTGAGCTGGAGAGGCTTTGGGTGACCATAGTGATGGGCTGGCAGAGGATGGAGGCAAGTGAGGGTGAAAGCAAAGACAGAGCTGCTGCCATGAGATGAGTACCTGGAAGGGCAGGGAGAGTTGTAGCTGTCAGGGTCTGTGTTTATCTGTGCAGCAGTGATTATTTTCAGATAGCATGTGAGAGAGTAAAACGTCAGCTCTTGCTAATAATAGTGCTGCAAACAAGGCTGCTGCTCGTTACTGAGAGCTGAGATGAAGTTAGTTTTGTTTCATCCTAGGTATGAAAAAGTACAAAAACAAGCTGTGCTCTGAGCTGATATCCTCAGTCCAGAAAAGGTGAGGAGGAGGCCCTGCCCCAGCCCTGGGGTGGGGCAGGGCAAGGTTTTTCCAAGGTGCTCCCACACTGCTCCAGGATTAAGTGCTGCTGGAAGAGTGGGTATGGTGAGGAGCTGCAGCTGGCTGGCTTTGTGGAAAACATAGAACCATAGCATAGGATAGTTTGAGCTGGAAAGGGCCTTCAGAGGTCATCTAGTTGAGTCTGGGTGAAAAGTAATCTGAGGACCTTCAGGTTTTGCTGTGAAACTGGAGGGTTTTACCAGAGGAGAGGCAGTCCCAGCCCAAGGTCAGCAGGGTGTGGTGTGATCCTAAGACGCCTTTCAGTGGCAATTTCTGTTCCATCCCCATCCGAATGGAACGCAGCTGCCTGGAGGAGGGATGTGACAACCCCATGGGGGAAAGCTGTTCCTGGGCTTTGGGAGCTTGAGGTGTCTTTAGTAGGCTAAAGGAACTGGCTGCTGGTGATCCTTGGAGCAGACACAGACACAAGGAGGACAGCAGGGTAGAAGTCTTGGGGACTGATGGCACTGGTGTAAAGGAGAGCTGAATACAACTCACATTGTTTGAGCAGATGTGTCCTGTCTGTGGCTAATTATAAGCCTTGTGTGCACAACACACACTGGGAGATGTGCCAGATACTACTTCTTTTCGTGTTGAACTCAAAATCATTATAATTAAGCTTTAAAATTGTAAGTAAAAACTAACAAGGAGTGCAGGTTTGCTGTCATGCTGCTTGCAACCAGATCCAGTCCCTGCTGGGATGAGCAGGTGTGGGAGTATGGAGAGGGTGGTCAGAGGGGCTGGGAATGTGAAGGGTTTGGTGGCTCTGCAGTAGCAGGTATATCTAGATTTGGGTTTTAAATATTCAGAATACCTCAAAGTACCAGAAACGTGCCATTTTACAAATGTGGGAAGTGTTGCTGAGCGAGCTTTAGCAGCTTCTCAGGTTTGGTGGGCACAGAGAAGAGGTGCATGCTAAGAAGAGAAAATAAGGAATAAAAGTGGGAAGCAGTCGTGGAAGCAATTGTGTAACCTCAGGTTGAGAGGAGCCTAGGTTGTTTCACTGGTTTGAGGGGAAATGAGGCAGACTTGCTGAGGAGCAGCTCCAGGAGGGAGTTGCTGTGGATGGGGCTGGGTGAGGGGGATGTGATAGCTGTGCCACCAGTTGAAGGCTGCCTCATGGCAGTTTTGGGGGCTGCCCCAGAACTGGGGCCCCAGGGAAGCATCCCACCCCTGCTCCCCAAGGGTGGGGAAATTCCTGAACCTGCTTTCTGGGCTACACCACAGGAGTGGCTGCCGTGCACGTAGGGTGAGGATCCCTTGTGTTCGGTGTGCTCGCCGTGTGGCCAGAGGTGTGGTGGATGGGCTGGGGAGTGAGCTGGGCTCAGCCACCACGTGATGAGCACTTTAAAAGCAGCCCAGAGCTCTCTACACAGCAATTTGTATGCAGAGGGAGGGCGGCTGCTGGATTCCAGTGCTTGTAGGTGTTCGTCTGGGGTCGTGTCTGAATAAATCACATTCTGAGATCGAGTGAACACCGGGAACATGCTGCACTGTCAACGCGGCAGCGGAGCAGAGACATCTTCATGCTCTTGATAAATGGGTCAAGATGGGCCCTGGTGTTTTAAAAATTAGCTGTTGACCTAGATAGCAGCAGCATGATGAGTTCTCACAGTGGGAACGGGAGTGAGCATCACTGGAGCTGCACATTCCTCTGAGTGTGGGGATGAGCCCGGTGTGCTGAGGTGAACCCAGGCTGGTTCCCCAACCTGTGTGTGTAGGCAGCTTTTCCTTGGAAGCTGAGCTGTGCCACAGGGAAGCAGGGAAGACCTTGGGCAGCTCTTTCAGATGGCTTCATGGAGTCACAAGGTACATTTTTCCTGCAGCAGCTGCAAAGGCACCTCCCACCATCCCATGCTTTGCTCTTCTCCAGTGACAAAGTACACTGAGTTGTCTTACTCATGTTTCCCCTGGTTTTTCAGGAGGGGTGGTCCTTTGCCCCCTGGGCACCCTCCCTGGCTGTGTAACTGGTCTTACAGAGATGTGCCATGTTTTTGGGTTGGAGCAGTTGGCAGGGTGGGTGCAGAGGATGCAGCTGCTGCCCAAGTCAGGTTCTCTTCTGTTTAGCAGCCATGAAGAAGGCCATTGCCTGCACGAGGGGTTTCTCCTGTCATGGGGTCTTCTTTCTCTACATGAACACCTATTGCTCCAGAGCACTGAAAGTCACTGCTTTTCACCTGGGCAAGAGGCCTCTCAGGGCCCATGGTTGGCTGCTGTATTGAGCAGTGGCTTTATTGAGTGATAATTAAGCAACTGGCCAGGCCTCACCTTGAGTGCTGTGTCCAGTTCTGGGCCCCTCAACTTAGGAAGGATGCTGAGATGTTGGAGCTTGTCCAGAGAAGGGTAGCAAGGCTGGTGAAGGATCTGGAGTACAAGTTCTGTGAGGAGCAGCTGAGGTGGCTGGAGAAAAGAAGGTTCATGGGAAGCCTTCTACTTTCTACAACTCCCTGACAGGAGTTGTATTTTCTTTGGGAAAACATTTCATACTGCCAGGAAAAAAAGAGTGTTTGGCCATTATTTATGGAGGTCATTGGTCCTACGTGTGCCGTGGGTTTGGAGCTCCCAGGTGTGTTTGGCAATGGGCATTGTCCATTGGGGTGGCCAGTGACATGTGCTGCTTGTCTCCCGCAGGCTCCTGCTTCTGGGTTGCCGTCCTGGATGGCAACGTGGTGGGGATCGTGGCAGCGCGGGGCAACGAGGAGGACAACACGGTGGAGCTGCGGCGCATGTCCGTCGACTCCAACTACCGCGGCAAAGGCATCGCCAAGGCGCTGGGCCGCAAGGTGCTGGAGTTCGCCATGCTCAACAACTACTCCTCCGTCGTGCTGGGCACCACGGCCGTGAAGATGGCGGCCCACAAGCTCTACGAGTCCTTGGGCTTCAAGCACGTGGGTGTTGTTGAACATTACGCCCTGCCAGGGATGACGCGCTCCTTACTGGAGAGAATGTTTTTCCAGGTCCGCTACCACCGCTACCGCCTGCAGCTGCGGGAAGAATAAAAAAACACCCCCCTCCAACCAAAACAAAAAAAAAAAAGAAAAAAAAAAAAGAAATATTTTCCCCCCTTCCTCCCCCCTTCAAAAAGAATATAAATCCCCCTTCTATTCTCATCACCATTGATTTGCCAATTCCGGGTTAGAGTTTTTGTACCCTCACGTCACGGTTTGGTTGGCTCTGTCCAGCTCGACGGGCCGGCCGAGCAGCGCCCCTTCCTCGCATGCTGCAGGTGGTGGTGCTGGGATCCTGCACCCGGCGGGGTGGAGCGGAGCAGCGGCCTCTCCTTCCCAGGCACCTCCGTAAAGCACAGAAACTTACTGCAAAATAGTCCAACTGCCCTGGTGTACATAGTCCTCTCCTTCTCCAGGTGTAAGATAACATAGTGATGCATTCATAATAGTGCAGAAATATTACTTGAATGCGGTTTTCAGTATTTCACGCACCAGTAAGTAGAATATGCATTCCTCTTACCGTAACCTACAGGTTAATAGTTTTCAGAGAAAGGTGGGGGGTACTCCCTGCCCCCGCCCCACCCGCTTGCTGCAATGCATGAAGAGGAAAGCGCAAGCACTCCGACACATCGCGCTGCCGCCACGGCACTGGTGTTGCACTTTTTTGGATGTTCCTCATTCTGCCAAATGTCTGAGAGACCCCGGGTGCATCCGGTAACCACGACTCCGCTCCAGCTCCCCTCCTTCCCAAGCCAGCACAGACTCGGACCGGCTGAGCTGAGCCCATTGTACCATAGTGTGAAGTTCAGATCAAACCTGAGTATCTCCTGCGCTGTTCCGTAGCCACGCGTAACCTGCAGTCCTGGGCCAGACTCCGCATGTGCGTTGGACGTTCTCTCTGCTGCCTTTTGGGGGTTTTTGTTTGTTTTCATCTTATTTTTAAGGGTTATTTTTTTTGTTGTCGTTGTTGTTATTTTTAGTTTTGGCTTTTGCTGAATGGTGTCGCTGAGGCGTAATGGAGGCTGCAGTTCCTATGGCAACACATTTGCACATTAATGTGCGCACCAAATCTCACCACTTCAGAGAAGCAACGTGTGACAGATAATAGCATTTTGGGGAGCGCCGGGGTGGGGGGAGCGTTCTTATTATCTTAACCAGCTGCTTGTTTGATAAATGTAGATGGCCTCACTGCAGCCTTCCATCAAAGGTAATTAACTGCTTTAATGATGTCAGATTTGTGAATTGTACAATGCAAAAAGCAATGCAAAGCAGATTCGGCATGTGTCTGTACCCGGTATGTATGTACAGTGCCTGCCAACTAAAGAATAACCAAGACTACAGCTTCTTCTAGCCTGAGATATCAACTTTTATAACTTATTTAAACAAATAGCAACTTTGCATGAATTACATCTTGGGGAAAAAGAAGACTGATAGGTTTTAATTTTTAAAGCGTAGTATCAGAGGTATTACAGAAAACCATTTCGGGCTGCACTTAATTTCGGGTGGGTAGAGGGGTTTGGCTCTGCTAATACCTTTAAAGGAAAATCCCTTTAGTTACTGGGAAAACAATTATTATTTTATGAAGTATTATGCGTGTGGTGAGGGGGGAACCGCGATGAAGCTGGGGAAGGGGTAGAGCATGTGTTAACCACGCTTGCACATGGAGAGTCAGCAGGAGAGCTGCAGAGGGAAGGAGCCTTGGGGTGTGGGGAGAGGACAGGAGCCCTGGGGCAGATTGGGGCAGCAGACAGCACAGACCTTGGCCGTGGGGTACTGTCTGTCCCACTCCTGCCAGGAGTTGCCTCTTCCTCTCCAGCTGGAAGCTTCCCCAGCACTGAGGCGTGGCCGACGATGCTGACGGAGAGCAGAGGGGAGAGGGCTCAGCCCATCCCTGCAGGGCCATGGGCCCAGCACTGATGCTGGGATGGAGAAACCATCTGGCACCACCCCAGTTGTCCTTTCAGTGCTTGGCTTGGGCTCAGTCCAGCCTGTGAGGAGTCGGAGGGGCAGAGTTCCAGTGTGTGTCCCAGCAATAAGGGGGTAGTGAGGATGGTGAAGGACACTGTAGCAAGAGACCATGAGTTTAATTAACAAAATTTCTGTATGGGGCACTATATTTTTAAAAGTCTTTCTATGCTGTACATTTCTCCTGAAGCTGAAATAATGTACTGTTGGTAGGGTTCTTGTATAGTGTACAGAAATTGGCAGAATATTTTCTTGCTGCATTCAGTGATTTATTAACCGAAGTAAAACAGACAAATATAAAGTGTTAGCAAAAGTTGAAAGAAAAAACTCAAAAGTTTGTGCCTTTTTTAGTTTATTTTTCTGTTGTTATATAATCACTGCACTAAAACCTTTCCAGAGGGGTGAAAAAAAACAAAAAGCAAAAACTAGTCTCTTAATAAGGGAGGGATATGTAAAGTCTAAATTGAGCATTAATTTTTTTTATTAGGCTATTTAATTAAACTAATGTTGCTGGTTTTATTTGATACCTGTGCCTTTGAAATAAAACTCCACATCCTGTCAGAAAATCCAAACCTGGAATAAATCCCACCAGATCCCATAGACACAGAAGTACCATCAGGTTTACCAGTATTTTCTTCTAAAACGTGTAAAGTTTAACTGATGATACTACAGTAGCTGATCTTTATAGCTGTTGAGTTTCCTGGGAAGAGGTGCTTTGGAAAGGTGTGGTTTTGGGGGTGCTGTCTGCATTCCTCCCCAGCACATAGAAATGCACTGATAAGGATTGAGCTGTTGCCACTTGGCCGGTAGCTGCCAAGAAAATTTATTCCCTTAATGCTTCTGCCAGTTGCTTTGTGACCAGGCTTTTTGGAAGAAATCCAGCTGGTGGCTCCCAGCTCTCCAGCCAGGACAGCTTGTTTCTGAAGGAAAGGGCTGGCTGCCAAATAGGCTGGGATCTGCTCTCCTTGGAAGATGGTGCAGGCTGCCAGAGCTGCATCCCTGGTGGCAGCAGTGGGACAGGGGTGCACAACCTCCTGCATTGTTGCTGCTCTCCCACCCACAGCTGCCAAGGTTGGGCTTAAAAGCACCACATGATACTGTTGTTTTGTCTGCATTCATGGGAAGTTTCCCAAATGTGATAGCTCAGGCACAGCTCTGGGGTCAGGGGTGTTGGTTCTGGACCATGCCAGGCTCACCTGGTGCCAGGGAGGTGCGTGGGCAGACAACAGTGTAGCTCACAGGGTGACATGTTGAGGTCGAGCTGCCTTTGGCAGATCCAGCCCTCTGCTCTGCATCTTCCACAGTGCACTGGTTTAAACAAAGTGCTTAGAAAAGATCAGCACAGCCCTTTCTCTGGGCCTGAGCATCATCTCCTGACTCTCCCCATCTCAGTTCAGTGTCTGTGTGGGTGAGGAGCAGCACAAGGTGGTTGTGGGTTTGGTCCTGAGCAGAAGAGGTGATCTGGACCTATTGCCAGTCCTTGAGTCTTGATTCCAACAGATACTCATATCAGTGTGAGATGGGAGAGGATTTTCCTGATTTATTTTGGGAGTTTCTCTTCCCAAGGACAGACAACATTGGCAGGAGTGTGAGGAAGAGGGGAACATCTCTTGGGTTTGAGCCTGAGGTTGGTAAACATGGTGGTGAAGTAAGACCAGTTCAGATTTAGGTGGAGGATGTATTAGAGGTGTGAAGGCACTTCCACAGCTGCTCTGACTTTGCAGTGCAGGTGGGCTGTCACAGCCCCCTGCCCTCATGCTGCCTGCAGAGATGCAGTTTCCTCACCTGGCTGCTCTCTCCTTAGAGTGGAGCTTTTTTTGCTATTCCCTGTGCACTGGACACTACTCAAGTGTCCTTTGCTTGGAGAGGCTTGGGACAGAGCCCTTGCTCCCTGAGGAAAGCACTAGGTATCATGTCCAAAAGTTTTAAAAAAGAAAAAAGAAAGAAGGGAAAACTTGCATTACTGTAGCTGAGGTCCTCAGACTTGGGGTTGCCCCAGCCCTCCATCACAGCCTGGGCCATTCCCTGTGGAGTGAGTGGGAGCTCCCTCCACACCCTGAGCAAACTGGCACCTCAAGCACATGTCCTGTTTGGCAATAAGCTCTCTGGGAAGCTTGGCCCCAGAACAGATCCAGGCTGGTAATGCTAAGTAATCAAACCAACAAAGAAAGTGGTTTCTAATCTAACCTGGAACTCTTAAATCTGTATTTGTTGTAAATTCATTCTGTATTTTCACCTCTGTGGAGCAGACAGCACCTGCAAGATGCTTAGGAATGGCAACTGTGTCTCTGCTGGGAGATGCAGAAAAGTTCAGGGTGTTTCCATCAGTGGAAAGCTGTTCTTTTCCCTCCCCTCCATCCCCATGTGTGATGTGGGATGCTGTCTTTGAGAAAGCCTTTACCTTTCTCCAGAAGTGATCCTGCTTCTTGGTGCTGTGCATGGGAACAGCCTGCAGGATTCATTTCAGAATTGCCTTTCAGCAAATGTAGGGGGCAAATGACCCTGGGAACATCTGTCCCCAGGGCTGGGACCTGGGGTCATTTTACCCCTGCGTTCCTCCCCATGGGAAATGAGGATGATTCCTTAGGTCATGGTGCCAGAATTTAATAGTCCCTGGGTAGGAGAGGCAGGACTAAGGGTCAGCAGTGGCTGCTGGGGTTGGGAGGCGCCTGCTGGGGTCCTGGTGCTGCACACCTGCAGCAGGAGCAGAGAGTGTTTGGTACCAGGGCTGTCTTGGGCCCTGTCCTTGCTGTGGCCAGCTGGATGAACAGAAAGTCCCATGGTCAGAATTCCCAAGGGAACTGTGGTTTTGCAGAACCTTGGCCTAATCCTTGCTGCTGCTGTTGCTCACTGATCCACACCCATATGTGATGCAGGTCTGCTGTCTTTTAATTTGCCAGATTTGCTGGCTGAAGTGCAAATGGATAGAAACTGGCTGCAGGGACTTCCAAACTGCCAAACAGACGAAGGCAGGAACCAGTTCTGGTTCCCTCTGAATAACAATCTCATTTTGGGTGTGCTGTGGCCTGTGTTTCATTAGTGCTGGTGTGATGCTCTTGGTGCACTCTACTTAAAGCTTAATAAAGGCATTTTAATTCGACACTAACTGGAGTCTTGCAGTGGAATATACTGTACCACATAAAGAAAATTAAGTAATGCTGAGTGTTAAATAAGCTTTAAAATGCAAAAGGAAAATTTTTTTTTTTTTGTCCCTCAAAATAGATCCACATAGAATCTTGAGGAAAAATTGGTGTGCTCTTGCATACTTCAGTCATAGAGACTATGCAACAGAGCTTATGCTTGTCTCCCACCAAAACCTGCTATCTGGATGGTGCTTGGGAGTACCTTTCATAGAAAATAAATCAGGAGATTAATTTGAGCAACTGAGAGTTTAGTCAAAACACAGTATTGTTCAAAATAACAAGCTCCAAGTCAGCATTTGGAGTTTGATCACAGTTAAAATTGCTGTTCAGTGCTGTCTTTGTATTGCACAATGGTCACCTGCAGGAGAGAACATGCTTTTAACACCTAAATAGTAGAAGACAGACCTAGTGAGACCAAGAGCATAACAAATACATAATGCAACTGTAAATTTATTTACAAGTAACACATTTGAATGCAGAAGCTACTGCTATGTAAGCATAATGAACTTACAGCTAATATTGTTTCCAATTTCTTTTCCTCCAAAGCTTAATCCTTTTGCCTTGTAATATGTATATTTGATTTTTTTAAATGTAATTAGGTTTAACAAAGCATCAGTTGCTTTGTGAGTTGTACTTATGATTGTGCTGGGCCGTTAGCTTTAAGCAGTTTGTGTGCTTGTGTTATTTTAAAAGCAAAAGTCTTCTTGAGACAAATGCAGTAAAGGAAAAAAAATAATATTTTTGGTAGTGTTAAGCAGATGTGTGGTATGCATTTGGAAAATGTCCAATGTCAGTTTAAAAAAAAAAAAACCAACAAACAAACAGGCTAATTTGCTTCCCAGAACTGCTCATGTTTAAGGCAGTGGCTTACTCACTCATGCCTAAATAGAATCTTGGATTCCCCCAAACAGCCTCTTACTCTGCATCTCCTCACCGTTGTACAAGACCAGTGTGATGAGTCTTGTGTTTTCTATGTTCAGCATAGTATGTACTGTACTTTGTAATGGGAAGTGGCTGCAAGTCCTCAAAGAAAAACAAACATATTCTAAAACAGCAATAATTACCACTGTAAAGAAAAGAGCACGTGGGGGAGAGCCCAGGGAGATAGTGAATGAAGGCGATGCTGTTAGGAGCACACTGGCAGCAGTGTGTTCCTCAGGGGTGCTGTTGCACCTGGGGAGCAGGATGAAGTGCTAGGGAAGGCCATCAGTCTCTGGAGCTGGATGTCACCTTGGCAGAGAACCTGCCTGTGTGGGGCCCTGGAGCTGAGTCCCTGTGAGCCCTTATGCAGTGCAGGTTCCTCACCACAATCAAGGGTGAGCTATTGCAAATACCATTCCTGGTGGGAGAGACAGACATAAGGAAGAGCTCACACACAGGAAGGCAAGCACTTATTGCCACAGTCTTGTACCCCAGCATACTCTGCTACTGCACCTCTGGGGCTCAGCAATGGCAGAAACAGAATCAATTACTCAGTTTTCTCTGGAGGGACGCAGGAGTCAGCCAGCTCTGTTGGAAAGCTGTTTGCATACCATCAGGGTAACAATGCAAGCCGTTCCCCAGGCATGGCAGTGTTAGGATGTGTGCAGGTTTTCCCTTGGTGTGCTTTAGGCTCCTGAGCCCCAGCCTCTGAAGCTGCAGTGAGCTCTGTGCTGAGCCCGGGAGCCAGGCAGCTCTCGGGCTGTCCTCAGGCAGGGCACGCCAGGTGCTCTGGACAAATGACTTGTAGGTACTTAAGTTCTGTTCCTGATGGCCGCTGTAACTGTGAAAATTAACCAGACCTGCTGTGATAAATTTGGTTATATAAGGTTTATTTGGTTAATTTTTTATAAGTGAAAACTGAAAAGATGAAAGAGAATTGTAATATGAAAGCAACTGCTGTAAATAATGTACGAATGAATAAAATCTAAAACTTATGTCAGTTTTTTCCTAAACTGTATTGCTGTCAAGTTACTGATGTGCAGATGGTGCCTGCATCTTTTCCAGCTCCCCAGCTCCAGCATGGGCAGACACCACTCATTCCTGCTTCTGTTGATAATAGGGATATCTTTAAGTGCCTCATGCTTATCCTTAAATTGCATTTCCATGCTATTCCAGCTCTTACTGCCATGTCCAGAAGCTGCACACAGTAACTGTGGAGACAGCCCTGCCATGGACCTGGCCACCAGGCCTAGGGCTGCTGCTGGCCACTGCCTGGTGGAGCACTCACCCCAAATCCCCCTGAGATCAGCCCTGAGGAACCACTGGAGCAGAGGACAGAACAAAACCACACAGAGTCAACTCTCTGCCCCCAAGGTGATGGAGTGAGTGTTATTGAGGATAATTTCATGGTGGGGGTGCATCTTGGGGCTTCCCCAAGCCACTCAGGCACCTTTTTCTCCCCTACACCTGTGCATTACCTTAGGTAAAAACCAGCATCAAAGGGCTGTTCCTACAGTTTGTTTGTGGAACCTGCACAAGGCTATTTCTGGCCCTCTCTGGAGCACCTCTGTGAGGTGGGAATCACTGACCTCCCATCTGGGGAGGGGAAATGGGGCTCCAGCCTCCAGTCACAATCAGATACACTTGAAATAAACTGATTGCTGCTGAAATGGCCTCTGGGGATGTCTGTTCCTGAAAACCAGTTTCTGGTGACAGTTCTAAATGCTGCAGGAGTGATCTGCCAGCCAGCAGCTGAGGGAGTCAGTAGCACCCCCCTGGCAGCCTGGCTCTGGATCCCCCAGGCAGCATCCCCGGAGCCATCATGTGGGGTGAGGCTCTGGGATGTGCAGGGTCATCTGGCTGAGCTGCCAGGCAGCGATGGGGAGCACCAAGTTAATGCCTTTGTCCCGTGGATCTGGCCCCTGTCACTTCCCTGCCTTATCCAGAGGTGCAGACCCTGATAGCAGAATCTCATTCAGAGGAGGTGAACACAAAACACCTTCTGGGTCTGATAGCAATGTGTCAATGTGTTCTGGGATTCAGCCTGCGGGAGAACAGCTGTGAAATCATGCATGTGCACAAGCTTCATTTTATATCAGAGCTAACCAATAAAACACCTCCACCCTTAAAACTGCTTTGGTGAAATAACAGAAAAGTGGCAACAAAAGCTGAGCTGGTTTTGGAAGCTGCTGCAGTGTGGGTGTGCTGTGTGCCTTAAAGCACTTCAATTAACTGCTAATTGGGCTCAAACTCTCCACTAATGGGCCACACATCTCTGTCCTGGCCTCTTTCATACTTCATGGTGAGTTGCTTCAGATAAGAAAATTAGAACTCATGGAGACAAGGACTCTGCCTCCATGCCCTGTGTTCCCAGGCACATATCTTGTGTTCTGGATGAGACAGGACCTCATGATCCCTTTCCCTTTTGCTCCCAGCACACCCACCATCCATGTACAGCTTAATGTCTACTAAAAAGCCAAAGCAAAGCAGCAGCATGGGCCCACTCCAGGCTTCACCCATCCCTCCATCCATCCATCCATCCATCCATCCATCCATCCATCCATCCATCCATCCATCCATCCATCCATCATTATCCATCCATCCATCCATCCATCCATCCATCCATCCATCCATCCATCCATCCATCCATCCATCCATCCATCCATTATCCATTATCCATCCATCCATTATCCATCTATCCATCCATCCATCCCTTCATCCATCCATCCATCCATCCATCCATCCATCCATCCATCCATCCATCCATCCATCCATCCATCCATCCATCTATCCCCCCATCCATCCATTATCCATCTATCCATCCATCTATCCATCCATCCATCCATTATCCATCCATCCATCCATCCATCCATCCATCCATCCATCCATCCATCCATCCATCCATTATCCATCATCCATCCATCCATCCATCCATCCATCCATCCATCCATCCATCCATCCATCCATCCATCCATCCATCTATCCATCCATCCATCCATTATCCATCCATCCATCCATCCATCCCCCCATCCATCCATTATCCATCTATCCATCCATCCATCCATCCATCCATCCATCCATCCATCCATCCATCCATCCATCCATCCATCCATCCATCCATCCAACCTTTGCCAAGTCTGCTCAGCTGTTGCCAGAGTCTGCTTGGAGTGCTCCTGAGGGTGTGCTTGAACCTTCCTTCATCTCCCAAGTCTTTCACAGAGCTTTCTGTGACATTTCTCTCTTGACTCCCTTAAGCATCTCCCTGTTTCACAACACTCCCTCACCAGCCTCTTTTACACAAATGTAAGTACCACAGTTGCCACTTCTTCCATTTTAATAAATAGGAAATCCTCATGAGGGTAAAGGTGAGGGTGTCCTGGCCAAAGATTATTTTTATTGCACCTATTTACAACACTGCTGGCCAAATTTGTCAGGAAATCAGCCTATTAATTTCTTCATGGTAGATTTTAATTCTTTTCCATGCTTGATTGCATTTGCAAAGTCAATAAAGTAAATTCAGCATTTGACGTCTGTTATAACAGAAGAGGAATGAGCATTGTAGAAAGATGAATCTTCTCATCTGGACATCAAAGGCAGGGTCAGGTGAATCATGCTCCAAAAAGTGCTCATTTCTCTCCATTAATAACCGGTCCAAGACATGTCTAGACTACCCAGCAGTAAATGTCTATCCTAGAAACACCTGAGGTGAGATAAATCCTAACATGATGCCTCTGTAGAGAAGCTTAATTGCACCTGAGAATTCAGAGAAGCTGAAGGACAAACTATCATTTTTTAACCGATATTCATTAGGGCTTTAAAAGTAAATGGTTGTATTCAGTAACCAAAGCTTGAAGACTTAAGAGGGAAAAATGTTCCTGGTTGTTAAAAAATCAAAGGTTTGATGCTGCAGTAAAGACAAATTACTTGTAAAAGCTCGGGTGGTCATTAGTGTGGTCCAGCTGCACTGGTTATCTACACTGTGGTTCCATCTGCTAGAGAGAAGAGTGAAAATCAATTGCTCACTTACTTAGATTTTTTTTCTACCTAGGCAGGAAAAACGGTTAGAATAGGAAAAGAATAAAAGTTGCTTTGTATTTCTCTGCAGAGAGAAGTGCAGTGGAAGGAAGGAACACTACAGCAAACTGAATTACTTTTCACTCCTCTTTATTTGTTTTATGTTGTCACTCATATTTTATCTTGCAGCAACCCTGAATAATAGCCTTTAAAAATCAACATTAGTTTTTCAGTTCTGTTATTTAGAGGCCACTTTGGTTTACAGCTGCTGGACTTACTTGTAAAAACAGAAGCTACTACATCCTTCTAAGCTGAAGAGACTTTGTTTCTCAACAGAAGAGACTGATCTTATGATGAGATTGGCTTCCAAGATTAATTTTTTGTGCTTTTTCCTTTCTGGAAATGTAAAGAGAAAAAAAAGAAAAAGTAAATGCCTAAGTCTTACCAGTTGTGACTTCTTTAGGAGCACAATAAGGAAGAGAAAGAAATGCTAGAAGTCAGTGGACCATTAACAAATCTCCAAGTAATGTGCATTAGGAAGATATTTGGGCAGAGCATCCAGGGGAAGAGGATTCAGTACTGGACCAGGACCCACCAAGGGGGAAGGATGGATCATTTCCCCCACCTTGGGAATTGTCAAAACATCAAAGAATGTTTGAGGGAGGGATGATTAAATGGTTACAAATGCTGTTCTTGGCCTTTGCCAAGCGTGGAAGGTGGAGAACCCTCCAGTCCCACAGTGATGAACTTCTGCTCTTAAAGCACAAGGTGTCTCAAACCTGTTGGAGAGTCATTAGAAGGGGAAGGCCAAGCCTTCAAACTCAAAAAGGATCACCCCAGGAAATGAATTTAGGATTGGATGCTCTCTTCACATACTGATTTACTTTTTTTTAAAATATTCTTTTCCATGGATAGAGGAGCTGAGAAATCCAAGAGGTATTTTAGGGTCTGGATTGCTTTGGTCTGACAAAGCCCCATGCCTTGAATAATGACCTCATGCTGCATGTCAAACCTGCACAAAGAGCTGAATTTTTACTTCAGCCCAGCAGGTGGGTGAGAGGCTCCAAAGCCAGGAGTTTTGTGCCACGCCTCAGAAAGCAGAATGCAGGGGTGTGTAGGGGCAGCAGGGCTCTGTCTGCACTGCTCTGCAGCTGCCACTGTGGGCACGTTCCCTGGTGCATATACAGACACAAGGGTATGACACAGAACAGTTCTTCCTTTCATTTGCAGTACAGCATACCCAGAAAAACACCACCTAAAATAATTTCAAGGCTAAACACAGGGAAAAAACCACACCGTGATTCTGCCTCACATTACAGAGATTAGCATTCTGTTCAAAATAATCTCTAATGCAAGAATGATGTCTAAAACATAATTATTAGCCTGTATGCATGCCAATTCATATTAAAAAAATAAATATGTATTTCTGTAATGAAGATACCTTTTTTTCTCTTAAGAATGTACATTATACACCCAGCTCTCCCACTGAGTCCAGTTTAAGAAAGAATCCAACTGGAGATCCTCCTTTTGCATTGCCAAGTGTGGTAAATGGAATTCAAATGACAGGGAAAATTATACTGACCCATCCCTACTTTCATTCTCAGTCAGTTTTGTAGGGGTTAATGCACAGAAGAAAAATAGGTAGCTCTGTTCATCAGATTCTGTTTCCGATAATGTTAGATAGGACATCAGTATCCTGGGAAAAGTGGGGAACTGAAAAAAAAGATGAGAAAATTTTAAAAAATAAAATTAAGGGAAAAAAATGGAAAACAGGAAAAGAAATCAAACTGATAGCTAGTTTCTACAAATACAATAGTGTGAAAACTTTCCAGTTTGGTTCCCAGACAGGAAAAATTTGCATGGCTGGCACTTGGGTACATTAAACTGCAGAAAATATCCATGATAGCCTATTAAATTTTCACAAGGCTGAGGTGTTTCTCACTGATGCTAGATGTGAACTTTTTATCATTGCAGTATTAGTCTCCTAAATGTCAATTAATATACCTAGGATTATCACACATCATCTCCTTTAGGCTGGCTGTGGGGAGGAGAACTGCAGTTCTCTGTCAGGCTTCAGCTCTATTGCAGTGTTTAAAACCAATATTTGAAATTTTGGGCAGCCTGGCAAGATTCCCTCCCTGTGACTTGCAGAAATAGTGCATTTAGTGAAGGCAGATGCTGTTTTTTTCACACTCCTTCTAATAGAAACACAATAGATTTGGATATGAACAGCTATGCCCTCTAGAAACACAAAGGACATGACTCAGCTGGCTAAACATGAGGATCTACTATCATTTGAGACAGCCTGTGTTTAGATGGTTTGAAGTGAGCCCAACCAGGCTGTGAGCAGTGCTTTGGGAGAGTTAACCAGCTGGAGAGGTAAGAAATATTGTTGTCTTCTCCCTTACTCTCGTGCTAAGTCATTAAGGTTTATTATATACTCTGTTTGCATGGCAAAAGTGAACAAGTCACACAGATACCTTGAGAACTTGCAAGTTAAGAAGGCTAAAATATAAATATACTTTCCCCCTCTGGGATTGTTTGTTTTTCTAGGCTCTGAACATCTGAGGCACACAGCTCAATCACATGATTATCTATTATTTCTATAGTAGCCTTTTAATTAATATCAGTGTCATAACACCTCTGGTCCTAAGAATGTGCTATGTCTATGCTTAATTGAAAAAAAAAAGATAGATTTCAATAGGACAAATAATAGTGAAATGAGCAGGGTACATGATAAAAGGGCTCCTTTGTCATTCACTTAAGCAAAAGTAATCAAAACAGTTCACTATGCTAATAAACTGCAAAATTATTCATTGAGATGGCTTGTTCCTTCCTCATGTCATAGCCTCAAAGGATTTGTCACCAGAGCTTCCACACAGATTTTCAGTATTTTTTGCATATGTAGAGAAGTCTTAAGGGAAAACAGCACAGCAGCTCAGGCCCTACAAAAGGCCATGTCAGATGGGTGAGAGCTGTGAAATTAATACACTTTGAGCATGCTGCTATAGAATAGAGTATCTAAGTGTGTCCTGTACTCAAAAACTCATTCTCAGAAAAATACTTTTAAAGAATTAAATTACCATGAGTGTACAATAGCCTCACACTCCCTGTATGTTAACTACACAGAATTGGAGGCTGCAGAGCTCACTCTCCAAGCAGTCAGTGGCTGCCCAGAGAGCTTTGCTTGCTGTGATGTTTGGTATTGTGGAAAATTGTGTTAGGTGAAACACCAGATCGAGGTAAGGAGCAATGTTTAAGGTTGTTCCTTTGTTCCCTTTCCACTAAATTAGAGAATGTCACACCAATCTCTTTACATTCATTCTACAGCTAATGAGTTTAATAAAGGCTGTGTGATTCTCATGCTGCAGAGCTGACAAGTTCAAGCTGCTTTCACTGGTGGCTCTTGCTCTGAACAAGATGCTCTAAACCAGCATGGCTGCAGCTGCAAAGCATCCTCAGCAGGCATTCCCAAACATGTGCTGGGGTTACCTCTGCCCATTGCAGGCATTTTAAGAGATGGGCCACAGTGTCTTTGCCCCTCTTCACCTCTTTACTTCAGGAATGCCTACAGAATGGGAGTTGAATGGAATTCCTCTGGGTCTGTGAGTCTGTAGGAGGTGTTACAGCAGGGCAGTAACAGTGCAGAGCTTCCCACAGCACCTTCCCTGGAGCACTCACCTTCCCAAGTGGCTCCTGCAGCCACACTGTGCTCTCTGCTGTTCCACCATCATTGAGCCACCCAAACTGCACTGACAGTGAGCTCCTGTCATGGGTGTGGAGGCATTGGCTGAAATTCAATATAGGAACCCTTGGTCAGTTAATTGGGACATGAAGTTCTTGGAAGTGAAGTACCTATCAGTGTTATTTTCCTGGAAAAATGTTTTAATTAAAGAAAGCCATTTAGCTCCTATTTAATTATTATTTCTGAGAGTGCTACCAGACTTAGACATTTACATTGTAAATCCCAAGCATTTTGTCTATCCTGCTCTGCCTAATAAAACCTATTTATGACTTCTACACACAAACCATCTCAATTATTACAATGTCAGGTCTTCAAAGGGGCTAGTTTTGTTTAGTTTACAAAGAGATGAAGAATTTGTGTGGCTCTGGCACTGGAGTCTTTTGTGGTAGATCTTGAAAAGCCATGTTCTGTGCAGGTGACTCAACATCAGTCTTTATAGACAAGGCAACACAGTAAGGAAAACAGAAATAAACAGACATATAAGACCACTTCCCATAAAATGTTTGATACAGCCTGCCCTGGTAATGGTTTCATGCTTGTGTCCAGACTGGTAGCACTGCCAGAGGCTGCATCTTCACAGCCCTGTGCCATAAGAGCACCACTGACCATTCCAAAAGGAAGTGATCTGAAAACCGTGTTTCTCTGTAAGCAAAAATTGAGATCTATCCCAGCACATACTGTGAGGAGGAATGCCTTGGCCTCTAAGCACTAATTTGTCTGGAAGAGCAGTGGTGGACAGATGGCTCAGATAAAATTTCAAAGAACCTGAAGCAAGAAATCATGATGCACTTAAAGATACACACTGGGAGGGCTGCTCTAAATTGTGGTTCTTCTCTAAATCTCTCGCAGATGCTAAAATTACAAAGCAGGCTTGAGACCTTTCAGTGATGTCCAAGTTCAGTTATCAAAGGGTTCAAAACTTTCCAATTCCTTAATTGTGAGAAGCAGACAGACAGAGACTTCTTCAGACTTCTCCATACTTTCTGAATATTTTCCATGCAGGTTTCCTTCAGGCCCAGTTTTTTCTGATGAATTCTGTCACACCACTAGTTTTTGCAGAAAAGAATCCACATTTCAAGTGAACTGCATATCAAGAAGTGTTTTCAAAATTGATTTTTAATCCAATGGCTTTATGAACCAGACAATTTGATGGCTTACTTTCCCATTTCTCCAAGGCAGGAAAAGGAAATATCTGAAGATCAAATACTTAGCCTACAATGTGAGGTCCATGTAGGCAGTAAAAAGATTTAAATTCCACTGTTTCCTCCCTATGACTAATGTGTTTAAATGAACCACAAACAGGACAATGCTTTAAGCTGGCAGATTTGGAAATAAATAAAAAAAACCAAACCCACAAGTAAAAAAAGAGCCACTGTTGTTGCTAAGGATGAAGGTCCTTGGAGTAAGGAGTAAAAAAAAAATTATTGGCAACTCCTAGGTACAGAAGTATCAATGAGCGAAAAAAAGCAGGAGGTAGAGTGGGAAGGAGAGTGAATAACACCTGCTGCCAAGATAATTTATTGAAATAACTGAAATAGGATGAATCTAGAAATGAGTTTTAAGGCTAAGACATAACATAAAATAGCTTAAATCCCCACCCTTGAGTCAGAAGATGATGGAGGGGAAGCAGGGACAAGAAAGCACATTCCTGTCTCTGTACCACCAGTGTGGAGCACGAAGAAGGATATGGAGGATCCATAATGCAGGAGTGATAAAAAAGATGAAAAGCCTTCCAGCCCAAGGGCAAAAGGCAGGGATTTCACTGGAGTGTACCTAGGGACAAAGACATATTTAGAAACATGAAACATTACCTGGATTGAAGACTAGAGACAGAAACCAGGCTTTTCTGTGGGATGCAGTAACTTGGAGGCTGGACAGTCATGCCTTTTTTTAATTATTTTTTTTCTTATCTCTCAGAGCAAATATTGATTAGTTCAAATGCAGTGGCCAGCCCCAAGAGGGATCCTCAGCAGAACATCCTGTAATCTGGTGATTTGTGTGTACATTCCTGTGGGTGGTGGATGTTGAAAGCCTCTCAGAGAGAAAGGTTTCCTACTCTTTGTAGATAAAAGGACAGGAGCAGCAGCAACGTCCATTGCTCTGACTGCCTTTGAAGGAAGGAACAGACTCCTCAGTGGCAGAACAAAAAGCCATGGGTATCAGTCACAGGGAAGTGAATCCCAGAGGCTGGCACTTAAACTCCAGAGGGGCAGAACCATCAGTTCCCTGTGCACAGGTTTTGGGCAGGTTACTTGGATATTCAGAGGACTGCAAACAAGGCACACATCTTCGGCATTTTGTGGAGTGCTGAGTGTACACCTGCTCCTAAAAATGCTGTGTGACACCAACAGTCTGCCAGCTCCTGCTACTTCTGTCAGGATGAGTAATCCTCCTGCTAGCAGCTGATGAAAAGAAGGGTCAGAAGTTCATCTGACCCAAGCTGGACTTCCAGATAAGCAAAGATAAAGTGCCCAGCTCAGCAGGTCATGCTCCCTGCATGGCAAGGATGGACACAGCAAGAGCATGGGCAGGCAATGAAGGGTGGTGCTGGGAGACACAAACACACTTTTGGCCAACCTCAAGGGTAAGGTGCACTTGTTACACAAAAGCCAACACATTCCTGATTGTGCCTGTCTAGTGCTGAGGCTTTCAAAGGATACATGCTCATGCTTACCTTTGAGTAAGTCACAGATGTGTGGTTTTACTATTTTCAAGCTCCCAAATGAACGGACAGCAATAGTTCTGAAGAGAGTGTTCAGTCAGAAAAAATCAAATTGTAGATGCCTCACAGTGATGAGCTCTACTAAATGCACCAGGAGTATTTGGGATTATGAGCCTTTATACCTATTTTGTGATCTGAGCTTGCAGGTTGCAGAGGCATGTCTTCCTCAAAATTGAAGCAGAGGGAAAAATCACTTCTGAAGTCAAAACTCTGTACCTTAAACATATTAGGATATGTGGAAATAATATTTTAAGAAATTCAGTTGTTGCCCAACATTGAAAGAAATCCAGTAATTTCTCATGGAAGACTGATGAATACAAACTTTGGTCAGTCTTAAGGAGCTGTCTGCCAATCAATCTGGGAATAGTGTTTTCTATTTTGACTTACAGATCTTGTATGTTGTTTCAGAGAAAAGACCTTAATTTGTACATTGCTGTGTTTAAACAACCACAGAGTTATGTAAATGTCATATACATATATATGCATCTATGTTATACACATATATGTTACATATAAAAAGGGCTACTCTGGGTGAGGAAATGTGTCAAAACCTCCATCAGCTGAGCAGCAAGTCACCTACAAAGACACTGATAAAAGTTGTATCAAGTTTCAATTCACCCAGCAGAAGGTGCCTCCTTAAGAATTATGGAGAGGAGTCCTGTCTCCCAGTCCTCAGCCAGGTCCCAAAACAGCTTGCTCAGCAACACATTGATGCAGTTGTTCTTGTGATGTTATCCATAAGGAATTGGCAATGAACAGTCACTGGCAAGTAGGAAGATGTGTGGGGAGATAGCAAAACCACAAAGTCTAGCGAGTTTGAGCACTACTATTTTTTTTTGCTTGATCAAAAGATCAAGATCCTTGAAAGATCAGGGGCAGGTCAGAATTTAACTATTTTGTTTCAGTATGAAGAAAAATCCATCTGCACTAGCTGAGACAGATTTCATCAGAAAATCCCAGTTTTCTCCACACCAATAAAACCCCAGTGATTAAAATACACCATTATGGACCCTTTCTCTGAGGCTAATAAGAACCTGGCACTGTCATCCAGGCAGACTGCAGAGCTGGACTAGGATTCTAGCTGGGAATGACGCAGCAGAAAACCAGGGTGCTTCACCTCTGCTATTGTATACACTCACAGAATAATTAAGGTTGGTAAGGATCTGTGCTGGTTCCTTCTACTCCTGCCCCCAGGGGCCAGCTTCAAAGAGAGGAATAGCAGGGAGCTTTATTTTCTCTCACACAGTACAGAATCTGCCCAAAGTCTGCCAGAGCTAGTAGCACACATTGCACTGGGGATGTAAACTGAGGGCCTGGTTTGCCGGTGTCATTGCAGAGACAATGGCACCTTTTCTGTGGCTGTATGTGCATTCTCTGAAGGCAGAAGTAAGGTTGAAAATGATTCCAATGTGCTGCTCAGCCTCTGACCCTGGACTGAAGTAGGATCAAAGAAGCATAAGCATATCGTGACATGCATTTGTCAATCCTGTTCTGGAAATGCATAGTAATAAATACCAAAAAATGTTCAATTATCACTACCATTCTTTTTAAACACTTGCTTAACATCTTCCCTAGTTATACCTTGCTGAAATTTAAGTCCTTCTCTTCTCATTCTATCTCCAGGGAACCTATGGAGCAGTTCACTGCCACCTTTATGGCAGCCTGTCTCATACTGGATGAATGCTTTTGGATTTCTCCTCAGTCTTCCCAAGGTTAAATGACTTAATTCTTGCAGCCTTTCCTCACAAGTGATATTGTCTATAGCTCTGATCACTCTTGTTGGTCTCCTATGGATTCCTGATGCTCCATCTATTTTCTGAAACACACTTCTGAAAATTGGGCAGGGCATTCAACTGAGACCTTGCTGGGGCTGAAGCGAGTGGAGGGATTGGTTATACCACTTTTGATCATTCTACAAACATCTTCAGACCCCCAGGTCCTTTCCTGAAATTCATACCTAACTAGCTGGTCCCTACATTTTAGGAAATATATTGTCTACATTTGGGTAGCAAACAGGTTTTGGTTTTTTGTGAAGTTTTGCATTTATCCTCACTCCTTTATATTCATCTTATACAACTATTCATTGTGTTAAAATCCTTTTGAATTATAAACCTGTTGGCCAGAAGGATTTAAAGTAAAATTTCAATTCTACAAAAGCAATATAAACAGGGTTCAAGACCTTCCCAGGAAAGAAATGTATGATTCATTGTCAGAAAAATATTTGGTTTGTGTGCAATGATAAATGTCCACCCAGACTGGAGGTGTAGGATGAATTAAAGAGGTTTTTATTAACCTGATTTCCAGGGAACAGAAGGTGTTAAAGGATATAAATAATGCTAGGAGAAGGTTAAATTTTAGGTCAAGTATGAGAAGAAGTGAAAGGACCAAAAAAAAAATTCAGCTCCAGAAGAAAAACCAAATCTATCACAAGCCATAGTATCAGAAACAGAGTTTGACTACAGTCCAACATTTACAACACTTTCTTAACCTCATCTGAGACCCACAGAGGCCCCAAGGGAAGATGTTGACTTCTCCCAGCTCATATGTTACAAAAGCTCATTATATTTAAAGGAAAACCTCCCTGGGAAGCTTATTTAATTTAACATCACGGTTCAAGTGAATGGATGGGAAGATAAACAGAGATGGGGATTGCTGGCAGGCGAGTAGGGTGGCTCAGCTTTCAAACTGCTGCAGAATTTATTCATTGTGAAGAAATGAAGTTCTTATAGGTGTCTTTTTGGAGTCAATCATCATCCTGAACCAGCTCTGAGGGCAGAGCTTAGAGTTAAAAAGAGAGGGAAAAAAATTTCTGGCAGAAGTCCTGAGGACACTTGCCTTCTTCACCTAACCAGATACCAATAAAACATTTAGGATAAATCAGCAATTAACTAATTTCTGGACTCAGCTGGATGTGAACTAATGGATCAGTGCAAAGAGGCCAAGTAACCCAGAGAGATATTTAACTTTGTCTCAGCCAATTCTGTAGAGAAAGGCATTGTAGCAGGCAGCAGCCACTCGTGGGGAGGATGGAGGTTGATTCTCAGGAGCCTGTAACTACAGTACTTTGCTTAACACACAAATTGGAAAATGGGATTGTAATCTGATGCGCCACACTTTTGAATAATTAGATGTGCACAGCAGATGAAGCTGCCAAAAATATAGTGGGGGGTGTGGAACCAGAGAGAATTTCTACAGTCAATTTTTGATAACCTAAAAAAATTGATCATGAAATGAACAACTACAGCAAAAATTAGTTAGCCAGAGAACAATCTCCAAAATTGCCATAAATGCATAAATATCATGCCAAATGGCAGAGAAGAGTGAACTGAGGGCACAAAGATTAGAGGTAAAAGTATAAGCAATTTTTTTTAAACTTGTGGACAAATACTGAGATTTTTACTAGAAATAATAACAGTATCTATGAAGTGGGAGGAAAGGTTAGCAGTGGAAAACTTTCAGTGTAAGAAGCAAAAGTTGAGGAAGAAAAAAGCTAAAAATTGTCCAACTAATTAACCTTGAATGGAGGAGTTGACATGGAAAAGTGCACAAAAAATGTGCAAATGTTGGCTGGAAGCTGGACCTCCACAATTCAAAACACAAGCAGACAGCATAAAAATTGCCTGGACTTAGAGCAGATAATAACAACATGCTTGATAACAAAAAAAGATTTCCAGAAACAGGTGGTAGAAGTGCACTTCAAATACATCTCAAGAGAACTCAAGAGCTGACCAGTGACAACAGTCTGGCTGTTGTCTCCAGAAGGGATGAGCTGATTATTAGGCTGGGGATGTTTCCCAGCAAGGCAAAGACAGGGCACAATTGAAACTTATTTTAAACTCAGAGATGCACTCTCTACTAAAACCATTGCAGAATGGCAGAAAAAATTATTCCTTTCCACTCTCTGAATGTTTCTGACAACGTGCTAATATCAAAAGGAAGGATGCCAGCCAAAAGTGAGCCTGTGAGCCAGGGAATATAGTAAATGCTGGCACAGAATGAAGCAACACAGGTGGGAAGGCAAATCCCAAAACATTTCTGGGGTTTCTTCTGGAATGGCACTATATCCTTAATATGGCGCAGCAGAATGTTTGAAGGGAACTTCTGGTTTGTGTTCCATGCAGGTGATTGTTGTTGTGTAACTGAGGAATGACACAGGACCAAAATTCAGGTGGCATGGGACCTCAGGAGGTCTCCAGTCCAACCTCCTGCTCAAACTAGGGCGAGCTATGAGGTCACAAAAAGGTTACTCGGGGATTTGTCCAGGCTGGTCTTCTAATGGTGAAGCAAGAAAAGATGTTTCAGGCCACTGAGGAAATATATCAAGAAACTATAATACAACCTTGAACCTGTTCTTGAACTTTTAAAAACAGATTAAACAAGAAAAGAGAGGAATAGGTTTTGTTGACTCCAAAAGAATGAAATTAGTTTATTTTTAAGGGCTTTTTCTCAATCACTAACAGCAACAAAACTATGTCCTGGGTGATCTAGGAGATTGAATCTCCTAATCTACTCTTACTTTTTAAAAGCTCACACCTTTTTTTCCCTTCCCATGTTTCAAATGTCTTGCTCACATAAAATCTGAGGCCAGTGTTTGACCATGGTTATTATGCAGTTGGACAGCACTGAAGATTAGTCCTGCTATCCCAGAGCTGAATGTGGGCATTCCAAGATTTGCAAGCAGGGAAGTATTGGTCATGCAAACACCAGCAAACAGCTGAGCTGCTTCATTTCCCACAGACACTGACTTAAAGTATTTTCAAATAGTGCTCTTTCCCCACTACTTCACATGACAAAGATTTACAGATGATCTAAATGAAGATTTAGGCATCAAAGACATGCCTGAAATTAAACCCAGACACAAATCAGTTCAAAAGGGTGTTATTACTGTGTTCAGAGAATCAATTAATGAAACTTCTGCTCATAAAGGATATCTGAAACTAAGTGCAACCAGCTATTTCCCTCTGTCTGTCTGTTCTGTGATTTTCCATACTCATTGGTCAGTACTTTTGTAGGGTTCTGCAATTCAAACAAGGGTTTTTTCTTGTTTTCCAGTTCCTTTATGTAGGTTGTGAGGAAAAGGGAATAATTTTAGAAATCAAATTGAGAGCTTTAAGGATGTAAAAGTACTCTCATGATTGTTCCTGCCCAAGCTTAACCATGTTTTAAAGCCCCTTTCACACAGAACCAAAATAATCTGACAAGTTATTTATTATAAAAAGAGTCTTGAGTTCTGTGGTGTGAAATTATTGTACCCCCCAAAGGAATTCAAGGCAGTCATCAAATACTGAATATTTTCACCTATATTTATTTGGGAGGAAATTTGTGGTCAGGACTGGCCTTGCTTCCTATAATGGCTCTTTAGATTCAGATCTCAGCTAAGGTTTGGAAAAACTGCAGTGCACAGATTTTATGATTATACATAGATCAGCACACAAGCATGGTGAAACTGATGCCTTGTCCAGAGGACCTCGTTGGGAAATGAATTGCAAACACTACTCTTTCTCAAGTGGAGAAAGCTTCTCAGTTTCTTTACTGGAAGATCTGGAGCACTGGAATGATACCCCAAGTTCATGGATGTATCCTGCAAGTTGGGGGGAAAAACTTCATCAAGTCTCAAGACTTGGTTAGCAGCAATCCTCCAAAATTATGCTAGTTTGCCTTTTGCCCTCACACCAGTGTACTCAGAATGAGCACTTGGACATGTGTGATAAAGTGGTGCTTTATTGCTTGGCCTTCTTCCTTCTGTTAGCTGATTCTTTGGGAATTTAAAACCCTGAAGAAATTTTGACACAAGGAGAATAAAATATTAACATTGTCTGCTGTATGACAACCTACACAAAGTGCACATGTCTGGGGAACTGTGACTGACAGTCATTTGTGAAGGGTTGTGTTTGAAAATTTATATGGTGACCTCTGCATTTCTGTAGCTTTCTATTTGAACAGATGTCAATTTACACAAGTGGATTGAGGTTCTTTTTGTTCTCAAGCATGTTTTTGGTTTTTGTTAGGCTGAAGAGTATTCCTAGTGCTATTTGGGGCTTGAAAAAATACACTATCCATCTAATTGCAAAGTATGAATCCTAAGACAAATACACAAGGTGAAAATCAGCTGGGAATGTACAAAAAAATTATTATTTCCTCCATATAGGCAGGTTAGCAATGTAGCCTTAGAGAAACAGGGCTTAGTTAGTAGAGGCCTCCCAAAACCAGTAGATCTTCAAGAGGAATGAAAGAGATGAGACAGTAGAACATTTCACACTTATTCAATGCCACTGCAAACACAGAGGGCTCGAAAATAGCAAAAAAGCAGAAAGAAACTTGTGCAACCTCCTCTCTGGAGAGGTGGGATCAGGGCCCCTGCTCACAGGACCTGGCACCATGTCACAGCCATGCAGGCTGGATCCCCCTGCCAAAAAGCTGACCCCATTTATATGCAGAACGTTCTGACTTTGCTTACATGATCAATGCCAGTTTTATAAGAATCAATTTTTAGAAACTACTGACTCACATCAGCTGACAGGTTAAGTGTGATTAATAAGCAACATAAGAAAACAATGTTTAATAGTTTAATGGCTGTAAGTGCAAAATAAAATTATTTAATTATACAAATTTTAAATGCTGCAAAGTCTTTACGATCATACAGTTCTAGAATTTAAATTGTATTACTGTGATAATTTGATGTCTAATGCTGAAACATACTGAACAACTCTTAAAAGTTTTGTGCTTGACTTCAACTTCTGAATAATTAGTAGACTTCAAGGACAATTTCATATTCCCCAAGCATAAAGACAGAATTTATAAAACAGTAATGTTATGAAACAAATCTTATTTGAAGAATAAACTCTACAGAAAAATTATTAATAAAAAATCCAAACATTGAAGTAAAAGCCTGAATCCTAAAAAGGATAAGCTGAATCCTAAAATTTATCTAGACAATATTTACCATCAGTAATAAAAATAATAGATTAGGAAAACTGTGATACTTTGTCTAAAGTATGCTAAGGCTATGGTGCAAAGTCAATTTGAAATTAATTGAATGGACAACAATCTCCTTATTTTTAATACATTTAGGCTTCTAGCTTTATTCACCTATTTTTCAAAATTCTAGATAATAATTAGGTTCACTAACTCTTTTTCTAAGTCTGAGGAATGGGACATGCAATATATATGATGAACACCAAGCAGCTACATTCTACTCACAAAATACAAAATAAACTGAACACAACAGTTAAGCATCTGACACAGTTCAAACATTGCCAGCTTATAAGTATTTTTACACAAGCACTTCACAAAATATTTAACATTAAAGTCCAAACATCCATGTAACTCAAATATATTTGTGATGCTCCCAAAGGGTTAATACTGTCTTGTTTCATTTCTTGCATGTAGTAATTTAGCTGTGAACAAAAGCAGCTCCCCGCTGGATACCTTGGCTAAAGGAAACACAATGAACTGGTAAAAACCAGTTTTATCTCACTGCTGTTGCCTAGGGCTACAGACAAAATGAAGTAAAAAAATTCACATGCAGAGTATTAGGTGCTTATGAAAGATCCAGCAGCGCTGTTGCCTAGTGATTCAGCGAGGAATCAGCACAGGCCAATGAGGTGTTTGGGTACTGAATAACATCCCCAATGACTGCTTTACATCTCCTGCAATTCTGTCATACACCCCCATGATTTCCCAGTGGTGAGAATCACTTTCAAGGGAACCTGTCAGGAAAAAAAATAAAAATTTAAACAAATAAACACATCACATATAGCAAGGTTACTATTTTTGCTTTTCCCTTTGGATGTGATACTGCTCTAGATTACATTTCTATCCAACGTGAAACATTCTTCATTTTTATTAATACTCAATTATTGCTACAATTCTGATAAAAATACCTTAACAATTTTAACTAACCTTTAGTTTTCAAATTGCAAATACATGTTATTGAATTGCAAGGAATACACTAAAAAAATTCATCTTATGCTTTTAAAAGAGTTACAAATGATGATTTTGATGTTTATCATCAGCAACTTCATAACCAATGCATAAAGATTCTAGGATTTCTTACCCCATCCCTTTTCAAATTCTGGGGTATTTTATTGTTGCTTTGGTTTAATTTCAGTTTGTTTTGCAGTTTCTGGTGCTCTTGTACACAGTAGATTTGCTGACATGAAAGCTGCCTCATTAGCATGGACTATATTTTGGGGGAAAAAAAGCTACTTCAAAGATAAAGCATCCTTTACCTCAAAGAAGAAAAACAGATCTCTCTCCATTAAGACTATATGTGTGCTCTACTTTAGTGACATATTGTCTCCGTATTAAAAAAAAATATTCATATTAACAGAGCACATAATACATATTTAGCTGAAATAAGTCTGCTGAAGGAGAGCAGGAGCATTTCACAAAAATCTTTTCATCTTCAACATCTCTAATCCTAAAAGATATTTTCCTACTTTCCTATAGAAGGGTAAACAACATGAACAAAAAACAGGCTTTTTTTTGAAGATCACTCTCAATTTCTTCTCTGAGATCAAACTTTATGTTTTCTATCTGGCCTCTGTCATTGATCTCTTTTTGAGGCTTCAAAGGAAGGTGAAGTATCTTCATGATGGATGTAGTCTGACATGCTGCACAAGCAAAAGTATGTCAGGACTCCTACAGTAATTTGCTTAAGAAAAGGAGACCAAACAAGGGTAATGAAATGTGTATCTCCAAATATTTCTACTGCCTACTAAAAAGTCCTAATCTTTGAAAGCCCCAGGTAACTACTTATTGTCCAAGAATGTGTTTCTTTTCACCTATTCAGTTGGTGTTTAATAAAAAACTGTTTTCATGGGAATGGCATATCGAATCCATCTGTTTAATGCTTTGAGATGGATTTGTCAGTGACAGTAAAACACGTTAGACAGAGGTGAGTAACAAGGTATGTCCCATTTGTCCACAGGACATTGAAACCTTCTGCCACTTACTGGTTAGTCTGAAAAATGTAACAGTAAAATGATATTCTACCCCTGTAACTATGAACACTCTCAGTAACCATGTAAACATTTGTCTTTCTTAGAAACCTATTATAGTGCTCATATTTATTTCATGACCATGACTTCCTCAGACAAAGTATGAAGGTCATTACCTCTGAAAAAGGCACCAAAAAGTCTCCTAAAACTATCCAGAAAGAACTATAGTGTTTTTATTCACTTTATATGCCATCAATAATACCATATTTGGTTATTTTTAAGAACCTTATGTAGCATGAATACCAAGTATCTAATACAGTGATTAAAAATATTTAAATGTAATATACCTTGAAAAACACTCTGGCTTCTTTTTCTTTTTTTTTTCCCCCAAAGGAATTTGTAACAAAAGAAAGGCAAACACAGTTGTACAACACAAACAACCTACAGAAATGCAGTTTGCAAAATTTGGGAGTATCAGTGCAAGAAATTCATAATCCCAGTGTGGCCAAAAAGTCTCACTGAACCATATTTAATAAACAGGAATGTAAAATCTTACAAGGGTTAAGTGAACAGTGAGGGGGGAAATAAGTACGGGAAGCAGAAAGAGTAATTTAGATCTTGGATACCTTTCACTATCCTTTTTCAATTTTTATGGGAAGGATGGGCTCCCTAAGGACCATAAAGGGTCTTGTAACTGCAAGACCTCCAGAGAAAGCATCACAAACTGGCTGCAATGCTGCAATAGATACAGAAGATCTGGAGGAAGAAATACAAAACAAATTATCAAGTCTTTTTAATCTGTTTCCATTACTGTGAGTCTTTAGATTGCAACCATCTCTGAAATAATCAGAATAAAGCTGTTTCTGTCCCTGAATCTTGTTGAGTGTTACTGTTGAGTGAGTGACCTGGCAACACCAAGTACTTCATTTGTCAGGAAACTGGAAACCCTTGGGCTGTTGCTCACTGAAGTTTAGGGATTCCCAGGAGCTTTAGTCTTTTACCAAGCAACAAATGCTGAGCAGTAGGCTACAATGATAGGTACCAGTTTTGTAGAGAGAAAAACATAAGTATTTTATAATGCAATCACAATTAGGTCCAATACGTAGATAGCTGTGTAGTTATCTACTCACTCTTTACAGATGTTGGTCTGGTAGATGATGTCCTCTACCTTTACTAATGACCAGGAATTTGGCTGCTTTGTGTCAGGCATCCACACAGAAATGTTAAGTAGACCCATTTTGTAAGTGAAAATTACTGAAGAAAGATCTTTTGCAATATTTTTCCAGCAGTAACAAATGCCTGGCACATCTAGAAAGACTAATAAAGCGACATATTTCTCACTCTACCACACCCAACAGAAGTTTCATGGCAATGAATGAAATAGATTTTTAAATCACCATATGCATTGCTATGACAATCTTACCTTCCAAAAGGGAGTATACTTTCTTACTTACAGTTATTTTCCTTTGGAACTTTTATAGTAATTAGAAAAAGTATTATGGCAAATATGAAAATCAAACTATTGAAGTGAAAAGCAAAATAGACGATGATGATGTACAAAGCTAAGTATGCCTAAGAAATGGGAATTCAAAATTGTCCCTACCTTCAGTGGCACTTCCAGGGCTGTGGTTTCCTGCAGGGACTCCATTGTTCTTTTTACCAGTGCTGCAAGGTAAATTTGAAAATCTACAGCTTTATTTTTCATGTTAGAATTGTTATACATATACATAAACAGTTTTTTATATTCTGTTATGTAATACCTGCATTTCTGCATTAAAAAATTACCATCTACAACTTTTTCAGATTATTTTAAAGTGATATTTTATCTCTTCTGAACACTTTAATTTCTTTTTAAAAATTAAATTTTAGGATAAAATTTGCACAATTATTTAATTTATATAGCTCATATATAAAGAAGTAGAGCACTACTACATGTCATATAAAGGTATATAGAGCATGTGTGAGTGCTCAGTTTTCAACTTCACTACTCATAACTATCTGTTTGATGACATTTTATATATTTTCATTTTCTTGTGCAGCATAAAACTCACTTTAAAAAAGAAGCTAGGAAAAAAGCCCACAAGAATCTGAACTTTTAAAAATATTTTACTCTTCAAAGTAAAAAGATCAGAGCCAAATTTTTTTAAAATCGTTCCTGTGGGATAGTGGAGCTATCATGACTCGAAACAATTAAACTTCAGTATAATTCATGTAACTTAACAACTCATCATGCCGTAACACTACGCTCACTATTATTGTGCAAATGCATCTATAATTATACCAAATCAATCATTTGGGATCAGATTTGCCATCACTGGTCCTGCTAATTAGTGTTTTGCTTGACAAAGATTGCTGCTTCAACACACACTGTTCCAATAAAAATCAAAGAGAGATTCAATGAATCAACAGCTTTTAAAAAGGAAGACATTTCTGGGTAGTGAAAGTGAAGCAGGAACACCAGGTGGCCCCAGAACCTGCAGTGCTCTGACAGGATGGATGATTAAATAATGTATGTTGTCATGTGCCTCACAGACCTGAGAAAGAGCAGGGTCTGTGATATGAGCTGGTAACTGCTAGAGCAAAACCCACATGATTACTGAGCAGCTTCCTTTGAAGTTATCCCTCGCTGCACATCACAGCTCTTTGGCAGCTGAGGTTAGAGGCAAAGGAGTGACAAGAACTCTAAGAAGCTGTGGATGTTGTTGCTCTGGCTGCTGCCAAAACCTTTTCTAATGATGCCAGCAATGAAGAGCAGTCTGCAACGTTTCATGTCATGTCACTGACACTGAGGCTGGCCTGATAATAATGATGAGGATAACCAGCTTCTGCCTGAACTATGCTCAGACCATGCTGGCTCGCTCAGATTTGTGTGCTAATAAGCTGTCATAAGCTTTTCCATGAAGTCCAAATTATGCAGTGACTCAAAGTATCAGCAGATCAAGTGCCAGAGCTGAGGAAACCAAGACATTTGTGACACATCTACATGCAGTTACACCTATAGACTTGGTTCATGTTAGATTTGAGGTAGTTAATGGTCTAGTGCGGGACAGAGCAACATTTTTGGAGTGCAGAAACAAACATTGCAATCCACAGATTGTGAAAAGAGAAGTGTTGGCCTAAATAATTACTCATTTGTAATCCAGTCCAAGTCAACAAGGCTATAAATAGAGGAGGGTTGGCCTGCCTCTGTCTTGAGAAACCCACTCTGAATTTCAACAAGCTGTCAGCTCCAGGAGGTCAGCAATGCAGCAGGTGCTCGGGCACCCCAGCCAGGTGGGATACCTTCAGAAGGCTCAGTGTGTTGCCAGTCAGTACTGGGTAAACATTTTTTCCAAGCTATGACTGCACAAAACTTTTGAGAGGATAGCACCTGAATTCTACACTTCTTATGCATAATCACTCAGCTCTGTATGTTCCACCAGACACTTATGAAGGGCACACTCAACTCTGTGCAGCTTAACATTCTTTGTGTTGTTAGATAAATAAACAGCAATAGAGCATTTGGGCAATGAGAGGAATAGGTCTTCTTGACAAAATGAGTTCCAACAGACACTAAAGATGGAGCATGAGTCAGCAGCATCACTTCCTGGGTTGAAATATGTAAGTTATATGACAAAGACTGCTGCCTGCCTATGCACTGAGTGAGATCTGTTTTCCCCAAGTTCTCTAGACCTCTGAATTTGACTAGTTCTGTGCCATTTAGCTGTTGTCCCCAAAAGGGGATTCATGATGGCAGCAATGACTGCAACAGCTTTCTCTGTTGGTTCACACACTTTTCGCTCTAAGGCATCTGGCACAATCAGAATTCTGCTGCATTCTTAAATACTCCTAATTTTAAAATGCACAGATTAACATGACCACATCAGTGAACAAATCCAATGGTTCCTCATTCACTTTGACAACCATTAAAAACCTCTCCATGGATTGCTTCATTTTCTTCTTTCCTTTTTTTCTTGTCAGTTCAGCTCCCTGTTCTCTTTCTCATGTCACACTGACTTCTTCTCTACCCAGAGTTTAGTAAAGCCATTCATTTCAAGTAATCTGAAGTTGTTGTGCCTGCATTTCAGCCTTTTGAAACCATTCCTTTGCAAATATCAAGAAAAAGCAGCTGGATTGCTATTCCTGTTCAGTGGTCTGGTAAGAGTGCAAACAGTGAAGAAAGAAGGATTTAAACTACATTTCAGTCTTTGCACAAAAATAAATAGGCATAGTAGCTGAATACATTAATTTAAATTTAAAGTTCTAGATTTTGGAGAGACAAAATTCTGGAATAGTCCTTAGTGGGAGTAATTTTTCATATGAAGATGATAATTTATAAAAGAGACCATATGGCATGGGGGTATGTAATCACAGGAGAGGTCTCTTTTAGTCCCATGTACATAATATCCGATTCTCCCACTACTTTCTCAAATCTCCTTGAAAATTTCCCTCTTTCTCAAGACTTAGAATAATTAGACTATATCTTCAATATAATCAGACAACTATATCTTCTTTATTTCATATACATTTTAGAGTGTAGTCACTAAAAAAACCAGAATTACAGTGTTTAAATAGATCTGTCTCTACCATTCTTAATTTTTTGCTTCTTTTCTAAGATTTAGACTGGAGACTTTGGGGATAATGATTATTTCTGTTCAGTCAAGAATCTAGTATATCTGGGGCACATAAATTATTAATTTTAAAATGTTCCTTTACAGCCAGCCATATACTGCAATGGCATCTGTAAAATGCTGTTCTCCCAATCTTTGCAAGTTACCTCTCAAAACCCATAGTCAGCAATAAGGAGCATCTTGAAATGCTTTGTAAGTGCTAAATATGCACACTAAAATATTATGTATTAAAAACACGGTGACAGCAAAGTTAAAATATTCTAGTGGAAATGAAATTTTAACATCTGTTTTAACATATATTAGATTTTCTTGATACTGACCAGAAAAAATATGCTTATTGAAAGTGCTGTGAATAGAAACAAAGATAAGACACGCATGCCTGCTGTGGAACAAAAGCTTATTTGTCCCTATCAAACTGAAGATATTTTTCAAGTGCACTCACCTATGAAATTATAACTCCAGAAACATGTCAAAGCTGGCCAGACATATGATCTATGGAACAGGGATTTTTTGCAAATTGAAAGCTATCTAGAGGCATCTTTAGTTTATGCACCAGTGTTTTTCAAGTTAGAAAACAGCAGCTCAGAGGACAGAAAATGTCACTAACTTGTGATGACCAGCTCATTCTTTTGTTCTTCTGTTACTGCAGTCCCTTTTGAACATGTGCACATTTTTATGCAGCTACCTCAGTACCCAGCAAGACTAAAATTGTATATAGAATAAAGTGAAATTTCCTATAATTTGTATGTGAGCCAAAAATGTGTACTGACAGATGTTAAAAAAAATCTAAGATCCTGTTCTTAGCAAGTGATCTTAATACCAACATAAATAGGTTTAATTTATATTGAATTTTGATGGGTTTTTTGGTTTGGTTTGGTTTTGGGTTGTTTTTTTTGTTTTGTTTTTATTGGCTGTTGCAGTGTTCTTTAATTTAAGGTAAGTACTTCAGCTGAAATATTTTGTACCTGTTAAAATATTAGAAAAATTGTTTCTAATTCTACATTGTACATGTACCAAAAATAAGAACAGATGGAGAAATTCTTTAATTCTGTCAATACCGTATAATTATAAATGAGTTCTAAAAAAAACACCTTTAAAAATTACTCTAATGCACTGTGATATTGAACACAAAGCACTGGAATACATATATTTCTACAAAAAGATGTTATTTCAAGTACCAAGTATCATTCATTTAATTATCACTAATGGATGCAATCAGGCAGAAGAAAGGCATGGAAGAATCCACAGTAATTGCCACTGGCAAAGTTCACCTTTCAAACCCACCAGCTATTTATGAAACACACATTAGAAGCCAAATTCTACAGTTGTAACTACAGGTATCCCTGTACTGTAAAAAAAAAATTATATTTTGCTTTTCTTCACCATTAAGTGTATTCCCCCTTTTAGCTGTAATGTGTTCAGCATAATCCAAGGGCAAAGAGGCACTTCAAACATAGCATGGAGTGTCAGAAACAGTCCCCAAAAATGGAAAATTGGGTTCTGCTATTCCTAAATACTCTCCAGAGTCTCTACACAGACTCACAGTCTGATTTGGGGACAAACTGTCTACCTGATTACACAGACTTGAGCACTCAGAGATGCTGAGCCTTCTCAGATCCAAGAACCCAGTTTTTGGCATTCCCATAATATCATCTGCTTTTCTGCTTCCTGGGCTGCTGGAGAGCTGAAGATGTGAGGAAGCCAGACAAGCAAGCTGGCCAGAAACCAGGCAGATTATTGATGGTAAAGCTGAGAGTCTTCTGCCCAAGCCAAACAAATTTCTGCCAAATGTTTTGATTTGAACTTCCCAAGCACCCTCTAATAGGAAATTAGGATTTTAAAAAGCTCTTCTGCTGTCATGTTCTTGCCCTAAACACAGAATTGAGGGAAATAATATGCTATATCTTTGATGAAAATGAGACCATTCAGAGTAGTATGTGCTTCATTGTATTTCAAAGTATGTCAAAGCTTGGGCAGTCAAAACCCTATTATAAATAAATTATGTTCTGCCTTGTCCATTCAGAGTGAGTCATATGTGTACTATACAATGGTGGGTGATGGATTCTTTTTGAAGAAGGTATTCTTCCAAAATACAGGTAAGACCTTGTGATGACCCATCTCATGCAGCACTTTGTGCAGAAGTAGATCTAGAAAAAAAAGAACACTTATTTGTTTGCCTCCTGTTTATTAGATTCAAAAGATTCCAAATCATCTGTGCATTTTTAGATGCACTGTAAAAAAATTTTCTACATTGAAAATTCTTATTGGAGCATATGAAGTCCTAAGCAAGACTAAAGAAAGTGGCAGTATTATGATTCCTTTTGCTCCTAAGACTCTCCTGAATGGCAATTTTCAGCTGCCATTCAGGAGAGTCTTAGAAGCAAAAGGACATTTTAATGTTATGAAGCAATTCAAAAGAGACTTCCATCAGGGAAATCTGCTGAGAAGGCTTATATCCTGCACCATGACCTAATGAAATAATACTATTTACCTTTATGTTCTTCATTTAAAAACCTTAAAAATATTTTAAGTTTCATGTCCATTCTACAAACAAGAGAAAGGAGGCATATATTTGTTGTTGCTTTCCTGAAAAAGTAGATCAGGAACATGACTGGAATCAGAATACAAACACACTGAATAATAGGCCAGTACTTCTTGGATCACATTAAATGCAGGAGAATAACACAGCACTGAAGTGTAATCCATTAAAACCCTCAAACACTGCTCTTTAGCTTCAAGTCCACGTCTTTCCTTTTATTGAGCTTTGTGACTGTACAACTGAGATTTCTCTCTGGATCATTAAACTGTAGGCTGGAAAATGCAAGTCAGCAGATTCTGTAATTTAAAGTTTCTGAATGGAAAAAAGCTCGTTAGATATGTAAAAACAAAGCTGACAGCTAAAGAATATTGGCAAATAAAAATAAGAAGAGGATTTTTAAGAGGGTGAAAGAACTTTAGGTAAAGAGATGAAAACCATATTTGGACTTCCAAAGCACTTAAGTGAATTAGGAGCACACATCCTCCTGACACTTCTTTGGTTTAATGCTCAGATATCTAATCTGTTACCTCACTTAGCAGCTCCTGAAATAATTGGAAAAGATTAGGAGAAAAGAGTGTTCCCATTTAGTTTCATCTGAAAGGAATCTAGGTCAACTGTTCTCAGGCTGCTCTGTGATGTGAACTGAAACCATTCACACCATGGACTGGGACAATACCAAGATCTGCTTCAGCACTACCTCTGCCTGGAAGTGAGATGCCAGTGTGGATACACCCTTTTTCTGCCTATTCAGATCAAATTAAATCCTCATTAATGACTGAAGAATCGCCAGCTGTGTACCCTTTTAAGACACCTTGAATTGGTTCTTCTACCAGTAGAAAAACTATTTGCAAAACACAGAGTCAGGGAGGTTGAAAGGAGCCTTTGGTGGTTACCTGGGTCCAGCCCAGCTGCTCAGAGGGGCCAGCTCGAGCTGGTTGCCCAGGACCTTGTCCATATGGCTTTTTTACATCTCCAAGGATGGAGACTCCACAAGAGCAACTTGTGCCAGTGCTCAGAGTAAAGCAGTGTTCCCTGATCTTCAGAGGGAACCTTTTGTGTTTCAGTTTGTGTCCATTGCCTCTGGTCCTGTCACTGGGCACCACCACTTCCTCTATGCCCACTCCCTTAAGGTATATACATTAGTAGGATCCCCTGAGCCTTCTCCAGGCTGAACAGTCCCAGGTCTCTCAGCCTGCCTTCATAGAACAGATAATCCAGACCCTTCATCATCTTTGTCACCCTTTGTTGCACTTGCTTCAGTCTTGTGCTGGGGAGCCCAGAACCAGATGCAGGCTCTCCCAGGGATGAATAAAGAGGAAGGAAATCAATGCCTCAGGTTGGTCTTCTGTGTTAAGAATAAGACAAGTTATCACTCTTCTGTTCTGATGGGAGTATATCTGAAAGTTCCTGTAATGCAGAATTTTCTTTTTTTTCTTTGAGTCTTAGGGTGAAGTAGAGACAAATTGAAAATTCAATCTTCAATCAGGAGAATGAAACAAACTTCCATCTTAAACACTCAAGTTTGGCAGACTGTGCTAAGTGCAATGACAATGGCCAATGTATCTCAGACATCTAGACTGCCCAGGTCCATTTTCTAAAGGTCATCTTAGCAACTTCAATTATAGGGTGATAACTTTGAAGTGCAACAAGGAATTTACAGGTATGTTTGTTCTGCACCTTGCAGCTAGACCTGGAGATCAGCAAACTAATTACTGTGCAGTGCTAAACCTGAGTGTTTGAACTGAACTCTTTTTGCATTTTCAGAAAAAAAGCCTCCAGTCATCATGTTTCCATAGTGGGATAATGTATTGCTATTATTCGTATGATAGCTAGAGGTTTTTTCTGTTATACTTGAAAAGTATTGACTTTTCCGAATTTGCTACAAACTCAGACTAGTAATGGAGATCTGAATTTGACCCAATGGGGGCAGAATCTATGATTTTCTGTAAGTATAATCAACCATGAATCATTTTTATCTTTTGGGTATAATATTAACTCTATACTTTATGCAAATTGATGCCAAATAAGATAATAAAATCCTTCTATGCTGTCCTACAGATGTCTTTCAATACACTACACCTCCTAACTCTGAAACTATGTCACTTTTAGACATTGCCTTTTCTTAACAGATATTGCAAACTCCAATATATTGCATCATGGTTTTTAAAATTTAAGTCAGAATTTAACTCCTGTATTTAGAGGTCAAATGTTAATATATTAACTTAATTCATTACAATGCCCTGAATATATTGAGCCGAAATATTTCCCAGGTAGTTTGTTTAGATTAGATAAGAGTTTTAATGTTCCCGTTTTGAACTAATACTCACAAGAGAGATCAGTGATGAAATTAGACTAATATAGCAAATTGCACTGTTCAAATGAATGCAGCACGAGAAGATAAAATTAATTTTTTATTAAATGATTGTGCTATAATGAAAGATATTTTTTGCATTGGTTCACTTAAAATATTTGTAACATTATGCTAATTGGTTTAGCCAAACACATTGTTTGGCTTCAAACTAGACCAAGTTTGTGAATAAACACTTGGTGCCTACAGGAATAAACCCACTACTTACTGGAGAAGAGACCCAACATCTGCTGTGTGCCCTTGCTTGCTTGCTAAATTTGTACCAGATGATGAGACAAACTCTGGCTTAGGGAGTAATGTCTGGAAGTAAGCCAGATGAAAGGATAGAAACATAGGCATGAACTTTCACTAACCTTAACCTTGAGAGTGCCATCATAAAGGTTTCTTAATATAAAAAAGTAGTAAACTAACTTAGAAATTACAGTATGGTGTAAGCTTACATGAAGAATTGAATACTTCTTTATGTAATAGCCCCTTATCTAAAGTACTTCAAACTGGTTCATTTCCTTCTAAAACCTTGGAGGAAATATTATTTACTTTTACAGGATTCACATAGTGGATTAGGAAATCTTGATAAAAAAAACTAAATACAAATAACCATGGTAATGAATTCCAAATGAGTGTATCACATTTTATCTACATAAGAGCCAGTGGTGGAAAACACGCAGAAAAAGTCTGCTTAGCATACATTTTCTTAACTGTGAGAATCACTGTGCTTCTTCTCACAACATTAGCTCTCTATTCTCTGAGAAATCACAGGATATAGAGAGTAAAAATGGGTAGGAGGAAAAAAGCAAGAAAGACTGTATTTACCTGAGAATTCCTGGATTTGAGAATCTTCTACTTCAAACAACAATTCATCATGGATCTGGGCAATTAACCTGAAAAATTTCAGAGACATCAGATAACATATGCAAAAAAAATTGAACAGTGCTTTCCATTCATGGATAAGTTAAAGTGAAAATAAATATCCAAAGAAAATTTAAAAAACATTAATGGACTTAAGAATTGCCCTTCCCTATATTATGGAAACAAAAAGGCTATGGCTGTAAACCCAAATTGTGCTTACCAGTGTATAAATGTCATTCAGGGATTTGATGACAAGACAAGGTATTACTTAAAGCCAACATATTTTGCAGGAAAATGCAAGAAATTGTGGATACAGACTATGTTTTGCTAATACAGCTTGTTTTTTGAATTGGATATAAAGAAGAAAGTCTTCCTCATGAGGGTGGTGAAGCACTAGAACTGGTTGCTCAGAGAATTTGTGGATGCCCCATCCTAGGCAGTGTTCAATGCCAGGTTAGATGGGGCTCTGAGCAGCCTGGTCTAGTGGAAGGTGTCCCTGCCCAGGGCAGGGGGTTGAACAAAATGGTCTTTATGGTCCCTTTCAGCCCAAACCATTCTGTGATTCCATGATTTAAATTAAATATCACTTGTAGACTTTTCTAAATGCCTTTTCTTAATATCTTTTCTTAATAATAGCAGTTATTCAAATAAATAATTCTTTACAAATGGCTGAAACATCAGTATGGTTATGACTTATAACTTTTCACAGCTTCTTAAGATAGTTTCACGCTGCCTTAAATTACAATGTGACATTGACTAACAGTGTGGTGAGCTCTAATAATAGATCTTAAATTATTAGTCACTTACAACATAGTCAGAAGCAGAGTGAAACAGATTAACATATTTTTAATAGGAAATTAGGACACAGGACACAAAAAAGAAATAGATGAAAAGACCAGGATCATCTATAGCAAGAGAATACAGTTATATGAAAAGCTGTAATTTCTAATTCAAGGAAATTAATTAAAGCAAGAATGTCCTCATAACCATTGAAATGACATGCAAAAGGTATACATCAGAACAGAGAATATTAAGGATGAATAAACAGTCAATCAATGGAGTAAGTGAAAATAATTGCATTTATTAAACCAGTGTAATAAAAACACAATATATTGGTTATTGTTTATTCCAGAGTAGTGTCTCATGCCTTCAGTCAGGTTTAAAGCACCATATATTGTGAATATTTCATAAGGAAAAGTCCTTTCTTAGAAAAACTTACAATAAACATAAAAACTTCATCATAAATTTATCAGGATTTAAGAATGAAAGAATTGGACTTTCAAAAGCTCTCAGCATTGTAACAACTGATCACCTCACCTCCATGCTAAACGTAAAACAGGAGGAGCAGGGTTGGACCAGAATTAAGTGCTACCCTACGTGTGTCTGAAAACCTGTGAAGGCAATGTAAATTAACTGAATCTTTCTCTCTGGACAGCAAAACAGACTTGATACAAGTCTACATGCTCCAGCTCCCCCACTGAATGCAGCCCAGCTCCTTTAGCTTGGCTCCCCATCTAAAGGACCTGTTTCTCATTCACAGCACAGCACAGCCCATCAGCTCCCCTGCATTGCCAGTTAACTCAGGACCTGCACAGAGCTGCAGCTACACCTGCCCCATCTCACACTTCTAGTGATTAATTTGAAGTTCAGGACCATGTTCTGTCTGCTAAATACAGAACTAGAAGCTGACATTGCTGATTCTCTGTCTAGCTCTGCTGCTCTCCTAACCAATGTCTTCAGTTAGAAAATGGGAATACTATTTCTGAGAAGAGTATTTCTAATACACTTCTATTTTCAAATGGAAGATATTAAGGAAGATTTAATTAACACTAAACATGATTTCCTAGACTGATGCCAATAGGTGAAATAGTACACACTAACTCCTCCTTAATGTTCATCAAACAAGATAGATATTTTTTTAATGATGTTTTATCTCTTTTTCTTACATATTTCACAGCAAATAATGACTTCTGGTCTTACAGTACAAGGCCACCTGTATTTTTTTTCAGTCTTGCTTAACTAGTAACACTTACGTGCAATATGCTGTTCTACAGAAGGAAGCATTCAATTTGACATCAATAAAGATGAAAGAAAAAAATCAAAGCAATTTTTACATTCAGAATTGACAGTTTTCACCATTCCACTCCATGCACCCACCCAGTCATTGCATAGTCTGAGTGAAAGAAGTTTGAAGAAGCCCTTATACTTTTGCTTAATAGTTTAATTCAATTCTCTTCACTTTGAAGGAATATTGCTATAGCAAGCTCTCATTATGTTGTGCTAAAAGGTATGGACAGCTGGATAGAAAATGCAAACCAGACAGAGACTAGTATATTTTTAATTCCACTGATGATAAGAATGCCTTTGATTTAGAAACTACTATTTTATTAACTATGTTCTTGCCTGACTAAAAATTATGCATCATTTTTGATGAGTATACATATGATTTCCTTCACTGAGAAACATGACTTGCACCTGAGCATGACAGTGGTGTGGAACTAGAAACAGTGCTACAGCCTGACCCTTCAAATGCAGAAATAATTCTGTGACTGCCAGTCTGAATGTGGCTTTTGACACCACTTTAGTGTGCCCAGCATACAATAGCCATCTTAAACTACTATGCTGCACTATTGAATTTTAAAAAGAAAATATTTTTCATTTTCTTAACACTACACTGATCATTCTTCCAGTTTCCTATAAAGCAACACAAAGACTAAATTCTCAGGCCTCCAATAGATCCACCCAGCTATTACTACTACATCATAATCATATTAATGAATTATATATACCAAAACTAATTAAACTGTTCTCAAAAGGTTTTTCATTGTATTCAATTTATGAAGGCATATTGTTACAGCATACTTTTCCCTAGTACCAGGCCAGCTGTCTAATAAAAGAACTAATAAGGATTTTGTTTGTTTGTTAAATCAATATATTCCAGGTTTGGACTCCTCTGTTCTAAAGTACAGAATTGCAAGGTTTTCCATGACTACTTCAAACACCTAGAAATAATTACAGTGCTGCACTGACCTCAGCAAAACAGCTGTTACCTTATCAGTGAGCAAATGTATTTTTCTTGATCATTAAAGGAAACAACTTTCTGTCTAAACTCCAAAAAGAGCACATGCTGCAGGCTCCAGGGTAGGTATATTCACTGGAAGAGGCCAGTGTATGAGAGGGGGGAAAAAAGGACAAGATTTCACAGCAGTCTTCATCAGAAGGAGATTTTTAACAGTGACATGCAGTGCTTCAGGACGTTAGAATGTGCCAAGAGATGCTCAAACTAATTAAATTCATGCTTCTTCTACAGACAAGGGACTAAGGCTGGTTCTGACCTAGATGTTCTGAATTCACACTTGGAAAACCCCTGCTCTGTGAGTTGACTCTGTGGGAGTGCCACCTCCCAAACAGCCACCAGAAGTTAGACAGAGATTAACCCTCTCTACATTTGATATATTTTTTGCATCACCAGCGCAATTTTTACTGTTGTTAACAACACATACAAAGCATAACATGGTTTAACTTTCCAGATTGCTCTGTAGGAAGAGAATATAAAATATAAAACACCAACAGTTTAGTGGTGGACTTGGCAATGCCAGGTTAACAGTTGGACCCAACAAGCTTAGAGGTATTTTCCCAATCTAACTGATTCTATGATTCTCTATTACACTGAGCTGTCTGTTTTAAGAATTTGAATAGAAAATAAAATAAAAGAAGGTTTAAAAATGGGCAACTGGAAAAGCTTTTAAAAAGAGGGTTTGATCATCATACATAACATAGCAGGACTCAATGATCTTAAAGGTATTTTCCAGCTTAACTGATTACTGTAATTCATTAAGGAATCAAGATTCTGACCAAGAGTCAGGCTGACAGCCCAGACTAAAGCTGAAGATGGTTCCTGTTGCAAACTCCTACATCTTCGGAAAAAAATGGTGCAGGACAAGGTCACAGGTCTGATTCTGAACTAGAGCACTCCAATGTAAAATTTCCACAACAAATGATGTATTTTATTTTTGACTTGAAGATATACTGAGAATTAAGCCATATCTGAACAAAAGATTACCTAAAGCAAAAGGACCTTCTTTGGAGACAGGAGCAAAGAAGATTAATTATTTGAAATCCATCAAAACTCAATGGTTTGAATAAAAATCCTAGTGAAAAAAAATCCTATAATACATCTTGAGAATTTAAAACAATGTTAGTAGCTAAGTATTTATAAAAGAACATAAAAAATATAAACATTAAAGAGTGACTAAAAGTACACTGCTTTAAATAGGGCATTAATGATCACTTGGTAGCATAATAAACTTTGAAATACTTTTAAAAAATATTCTCTAAAATACTTCTTAAATATTTTAAAAAAATATTTCTCATTTTCTATTCCCACAAGGTTGTAATCTTATTTTAAAAAGGACTTTGTCTCTGCACTGAAATGAAGGTATCAACAGTATCAGATTTTATATCTCAAATATTAATATCCTTGTCTCTCATTCTATGTCATTCCCCTTTTTTGATATAATAAAACCAATCAATAAAATAATAATCCAACTAGAAACACCATATCTTTTGTTTTGAATTTAAAACAAATAAATGCCTAATGGGAGACTTCAAAATTGCAGATATGGGAGTACACAGTTAAAAGTTTTGTATATAAGGTTTAAAAATAAACCCATAAAGCATAAAAACTGTCAAATGGCTAGGAAAAAAAAAGAGATTAAAACAATAAGGTATTTTGAAACCAGACAAATGGGGAAACATGAAAAAACCCAAAACCTAAGCCACCAAAACCAAAAAACAAATGGAAATTTGTTTAAATATGCTTCATGTTTTTAAAATGAAAAAAAGAATTTAATCACTTGAAAAACTGACACATTCACACTTAATAAATTCATATTTAATAATATAAAATATTGACTTAAAAGGCACATAATGAAACACTTTGCCAGAAAAAGCCAGAATGGCTGCTCATGTAACAAACACTTGCACGGATTTCAAGAACATTTAGAAATGATGACATAAAATGATTTTGTGGGACGACTTTTAAATCTTACATTTCAGAACTTTGACTCATCCCTACAAGCAGAGGAAGATGAAAAGACAGACAGGCCACTCTGCTACAAATCTTACACCTCCCTCCTGAAGCATCTGCTACTGGCCACACTCAGTGATAATGGACCAGATGGAAGCTGGATCCAATTCCTCCCAGAAATATCTACGTTCCTCATTCTGAAACACTATTCATTTATTTTCTGATACTACTAATGCTACCTGTTGTTTAATTGTGCCACAGTTTCCCCACAGAACCTACAGATTCCAGTGGACAGAATGCCTTTTGTCATGTAAGTAAGGAACAAGATTATTAGCATATTTTAATATTTTGAAGAATTTACCCATTTAAAAAAATTTGAAACTGCAGCTATGTGGGTTCCCTAATGTTGTAATATAAAAGTTATAGCTCAGGATACATCATGCCTGAATAGATGTTACTTGCATTAATTTTAAGCTATCTTTTTCAGTGTTTTCATGATAAAGACCAAATTATATTAACATTTTAACTATAAAAATTCAGCTAGCCTGTGAAATGGGTCTTCTGAGGAGCTACACCATGAAGAGTTGGAAAACTGAACAGATGGCTAATTAAAGATAATAGAATTTTTGCATATGTCCAAAATGTTTGAAAACATACCAATCTAAAAGGTGACCTACAAAAGGGTTTTACAAATGAAATATATTTATTTGTGTTGAATGTCTTACATAAAGGAATAGTGAAAAACCTGCTACATCATGCATGTCCTTTTTGGCTGTGATATTTCAGCATATTAAATATACCTGGCTCTTTCTATAAAGAATAACTTACTCTGACTTGCTCTGGCTCACTGAGCATGAAGTGTTCAGGTAACAGCTCACCATCTTGTGGATACATGCAAAATGCTGCTTTGAGGAAAGGCTGAGGTTACTTGATGAAAGTGATGATTTTTCTAAGTTACAGCTTGTATAGAAATTCAATGTTATTTGGCTACTTTGGGAGGCAAAGAGCTACATACTGGACAACAGCTATGGAGAGTGCAATATGATCTCAGAAGTTTCCTTCTGCTACAGAAACAAAAGCATTTGTCTGTGAAACAACAATCTTATTCTCCTCTCAAGCAGAAGACAAAACTTATCTTTTCCTTGTGGCTCAATTTCTCCAGTATTAGGCTAAGGATAAAAGTTACCATCTTGCTAGAGTTAACACATTAAGGAAGTTTGGGCATATACTGGGTGGGAATTGTGGGCAGAATATCAGAGCAAAAATCATTTATGTGAAAATCCTGGTAAACTGCTAGAGAAGAGACATGAATAAAAACAGTTCTTTAACTCCTGATGAAACAGATAAGGGGACATAAGATTTAGGCCCAGAATTAAAAAAGATCAACACACATAGCAGCAGCACTCAGAATTTTACTTAATGTATTTGTTTGAAACTATGATGTAATCAGGAAGTTTGGGTTTATTAATATGCCCTTTTTTATGGATCTGAGAGAGAATAAGCAGTTTATAAAATAATAGTTATTGAATCCCTAAACACCTCATAAAATGACTTCAGATACTAGTGTTGAGCTAAAACTGAAGCCATTTTCAAGAAATTAATCATTTGTGATTTATCACATGATGAGGGTTAGGGTTAGGGTAGGTCACATAAAACAATACTTGTTGCTGGGACAGTAACAGCTGTTTCTAACTACTTTAGCCATAGAAGTGAGTTGCATTTACAGCTCACCAGCACAGAAAATCATTAGGTTGATTAAGGTGTTTATTCCTTGAGGAAGATATACAAAACTCCAACATCCACTGCTATTGAAAAGCAGCTGGGACAACCAAGAAAATAAACCTGTTGCTTTTATCTGCTGGTGGTTTCTCCTTTTCAGATTACTCCTTTATATCTGCCTGTGGTTGAACCTGCTCTTTAACTAGGCTCCAAATGTGCTGAGAAGTAAAGCTGTGTGTTTGTGGCACAGGTCCAGTGCTGAAGGAACAATAGTTTCATGCAAAAGCAGAATTGGTAGATTCACACCAAATTAGTCAATAGTTCTGCGAACTTGTTAAAGTTCATGTGCATGTTGCTGAGATATGCAGAAGTCCATGAAATAATCCCAGGCAGACTCTGGGTAACATCTTCATGCTTCTTCAGCTTATAAAATGAAATATGTACAAGCATTGCTATAGGCAGCAATTCTTCCACAATTCACCAGCATCCTTCTTTCTCACCAAGTTTCCACTGCAGTGATGTTTTAAATGCTGAAAAGAACTACAACTGTCCATCTGAGTTCACCAAGTTTACCTTTGCACTCTTATCAATTCCATAAAGCTTTCTTTCAGCTACTACTATATGCCTTGATCTAATTTCAGAAGTTTCTCTGCTATCATGCAGGAAACATCATGTGGAAGTTCTGTTGATTGCATCAGACAAGTAAAAGCTGGCACTTCAATAATTTATGCTAGTAACACATTTTCAGTGAGCAACTTGGCCAGCAGCAGCAGAAAAACATCTTTAAAAAGATCCAGGTAATATTGGAGAAGTCTGAAAATTCTTGATTACTTGTCAGCACCACACAAAATGCAGAGATATTAACACTGATGCCAGTAGTCAATCCATATTGATATTAGATCTGTATCATATATATTACATTTAATACTACTTTTCCTGATTTGTGTAAAATTGCTTCCAAGTAACTGATTGACTTATTACTGTCAACTACGTAAGATGCTAGGCTGGTATCTGAGTTAAAAGATAAAGAAACATAAAGAGAACAAAAGGAGACTGCTGGTTTACAAATTGGTCAGTCACAGTGGAATATACTGCTTCATCAAGAATGCCTCTCTGATGAAGTATCATGAAAATGTAACTTCATCACCTTTCCTGACTTCCAAATACAGTATCTTATGTGCAAACAATAACTGAAAATCTACTGACTGCCAGTCACACAAAAATGAAGCTTCACACTATTGGGTCAGAGCTTGCTCACTGCTGAACAGCCTCCAGCACAGGAACAATGAATGCAGTGTTGTGAGTGAAGACTGCAAACATACCTGCAAAATAACACTAAAAACTGTAAGAGTTATTTCAAATTATTTTTTCCTTATTTCTAAGATAAAGAAGACAAAATGTTGAGTGTTAGCCAAAACCTAGCTATGCTTAATAGGATACTGTCTCCCAGAGTAAATGTTCGTATTCACTTCTAAAGCATGTAAAAATCATATTTCTCTTTGATATGCTGTTCAAAGTGAAAACCCTGTTTCCAAAATTAGAAATTCTAACAGTGAAATAAAAATACTTACAAGGGGATGAAGATAGAAGAGAAGAGAGTAGCGTGCTATCTTTGGAATGAATATGATCTGATGGGATGATAATAGGAGATTGATTATATTTCTCATTTTGCAAGAGCTACTGTACATTCCCACAGTTACAACAGCATCAAGTATGTCCGTGCTTCCTTACAACAATATTTTTCAAAAGGCTTTAAAAAGGATGTTAGAATCATTATCCTGACCTGACTGATAAGAAAATCAAGAAGCAGACTACTGAAAAAATAACTAACAATGTCACCTGGCAGACAAGCAGAAACACAATGTTTCAAGTTTCAGTCCCATATTCTTTTGGCAAGATCCTTCTGATGTTTTCAAATGCCACTCTCCAGGCAGGGAAGTGTTCACTGAATTTACAAAGGCATTGATTGTGCTTTTCTGACAAGCCCGGCCTGTAAGTACCTACTAAATATTACAGGAAGAAGCCATTATTGTCTACTAAAACACTCTCCTCTAGCAAAGCCATCCAGTTGTTAATGGCTGGCAGAAGTTCAAAACCACTGTTTAAAACAGTCTATCCTTTTTAAATGCCCTTGCGGTGTTGGTCTTTCCCAGCTGTGACATTTACGATAGGAACAAGCAGGATAGGCAGTGATATTTTTCTGTTATCTGGTGTAGCCATTCCCCTTTGCTTTCACAACACCCGGAATTTCAACATGTACAGCTACAATGCTTCCCCATGTCCATTATTTCCTTAGTCATTTGGTGACATTACTTCTTTAAAAGAAATAGTTTTGAGAAAGAAAAACCCAAGTAAAATTTTCTGTCGAGAGTAAAAAACATTGACAAGCTTAATCAGACATGACATTGGTAGTAAAAATCTTTGGCTTTCTCAGAATTACAACAAACAGCCAGTTGCTGAACATGAAGACCTTTGTGCCAGGCAGGAACTACAGAATGTAGTATGTTCTTTGCCCTTGCACCACCTCCACTTGCCTCCTCCACTAAAGGCTGTTGGCTGCTCCTCTATCACTCATCTAACTCAGTTATGCCTGCTACTGCTGCAGAAATTTTCATCCATTCCACAGCTGACAGATTCTGGGCTCTTCATTCAACTCAGGTAGCAAAATGAATTATAGTCAGTGCAGACAATCTGCCTGAAAGTGTACAATGCAATATGTGATAGAGCATCATCCAACATTTAATACATAAATGTATCAATGTCTGAGTGCACACAGGATCTCCACCAAAGAACAATTTCCCTTTTCAGATTTGTAGTAGTGGGCTACTTACTTTTTTTTTTAATAGTACAGTGATATTTTGCTTTAAAAAGTTGCAAGAACATTTAAGAGTTACTCAGAAGTTATTTTACTTTTAGCATGGAATGACTCCAACTACTTTGAATTTAACAAATTGAGCTTTTATTTGTAATTAGAAATTGTATTTTCAAATATTGATCAAATGTTTGATCAAAGACAACACTGCTGTGTGTAAATGATACACACACTAACACACACAAATTACTTATAGGGTTAGATAATACCTAAAATTGCCAAGTATATTTGGAAGGACAAACCCTATTTCTTTGTACGGAGCTAAACACCCACAGAAGTCCTCAAAGCATGATTGCTACAGCTAATTATCATCCATCTTCTACTGTAGATGACAACAGAAACATTGAAGTTCTGCTCTACTTGCACTACTCTGCTTTGTCTGATCTTTTACTAAACCAATTCATGTTCTACTGGATTGTTTGCTACAAAATCTTTGCATTACCAAAGATGAGAAACCAGTTATTTGAGGTTTTTTCAACATGTTTGACTACAAAGTCTCTTTCTATTACAGCAAATAATAATGTTCATTGGCTGTCTGGACCAACTTCTCCACAGGAAAAGCAGACTTCATTATTTCTGTGACTGGCAAAAAACCCTTTGAGGACATTCTGTGATCTCCCACCCAACTCTGAGCAGTCATAACAGAAGAGAATCATGATGACTGAGCTTTATTTGAAAGAGAAGCCATCTATGCAAGCATAAAAAAATGTTCATTTACTTTGCTTGAGCACTGGTTTCCTGATTCCTGTTTTTTTTCCCAGCCCATTGAATGTTCAATTCCCACTGTACAATAGACTCAAATACAGGAAGGATATGATCAGTGGGCTTGATTTCAAAGGTGCAGAATTACCACTGAATTAGATCTGACCGAGTTTAAATGACCCCAGGGCACTTCAACACCTTGGGATGCATTTACAGATCCAATCATTTAAGCACAAAGATATATCTTTAAATGTATAAAACCATTCCACATGTCCTTGCTTATGAAAAGATTCAGAGGATCATATGGTAGTTCTAGAGCTGCTTAAAACACCAGACACATACTAATTTCAACTAATTTTGTTTTAAAACCAAACACTTTTGCAGTCATTCATTACTAACCTGGCTGTTAAAGTTGGAGAAGTGACAACAGAGGCAAAAATCTTCACCATAGCCATTTTACAAAGATCAGCTGCAGAGCCTACAAAAGAAAGTGATCTGTTTTTAATTTAAAGCATGCAAAAGAAAAATGTTCTTCTTGGGACTATGGCATAGGAACAAAAAACATCAGAAGATTCTGAATTATAAGAATTTTCAAAATTAGCAGACATCCAATTAATGGGATATGGTAAACAGATTATAAGATAAATAAATAACAGGAAATAATTACATGCTAATTAAAATTAGAAAATAACAATATAAAATTATGTGCTAATTAAAGGTGAATTTGACATTCATGACTATATGTTGAAAAACTGCTTTCTGTAAAAAAAGGTCTGAAATTATCTATCGCTAAGCTTTAATTAAAATTTACCTATTAATCAATTGAAATTTAATGTCACAAAAGGTCAGAACACTGTTTCAATGCTGCATTTCAATTTGGAGCCTTAATTTTGCACTTTTTCATATTTCCATGTGTATGTAATGTATATTCATTATATTACTGTGTTAAGAGCAGTGGTGCATAAAACAGTGTCATGGCACAGAATAAATTACACATTTGTGGTCATCAAGAGGCAGAATAACTCTCCAGGCCTGCATTTTGGTGAAGGGCTTTGTTCTGATCCAAACATTTTACACATAAGATTTATCTGATAAAATACAGAAACAATCCTTTGAGTACAGGGTGGAAGCCATAATCCTCCTAAATGTCCTAGATCATGCTCCTTTTTACAACCCAGTAACTCAATGAATTCTGAATTTTTTCTTCCAAATGATTCAACTTTCAGAATTGGGGCAGAGAACAGGTAGCCCAGTAGCCAAATGACAAGGATACTCTGCTGAGAGGCAATCAGAGAATCACAGAATATCGCCAATCGGAAGGGACACAGAGAGATCAAGTGCAACTCCCCAACTCCCTGCTCCTTGCAGGACTCTAAATCTGAACCATATGACTGAGAGCATTGTCCAAACAGTCATTGAACAGTCAGGCTTGGGGCTATGTCCAGTTCCCTGGGGAGACTGCTCCACTGCCCAGCCATCCTCTGGGTGAAGAATCCTTTCCTAATATCCAAGCTAAACCTCTCCAACATAGCTTCATGCCACTCCCTCAGGTCCACAGCTGCCACTAGAGAAAGGAGCTCAGCACCTCACATCACAAGTTCCTATTTAATAGCACTTCACAAAAAGGGGCAATTGATATATAAAGTAAGAAAGGACACGTCCTAAGTTACAGTGTAAAGATATGCCCAAAGGTATGTATTCTATCACCATCTGGTGAAACCAGGTGGGGCAGTGATTCTTATCTCTGTGGGAGATATCCTCTGCTAATGGGCCATCTGTTAAAAACCAGGTGGGGCAATGTTCTTTATCTTTCCCATGACCAACCTTTTCTCCAAGAACATATCTTCTGTTAATGGGCCATTGAGTCCCATAGCATGACTCATAAAATTACATCATCCCATTGTGAGATGCTCCACCCAGGGGGAGGAGCTAAGCCTTTCTTACCTAAATAAAAACTGAAATTTAAAACATCAAAGCAGCTCTTACCCACTGGTTTCCAGAGGACAAGATCTACCAAGATCACTCCTTTGAGAAGACCACTTTATCTGGACTGCTATTGCCACGCTAACTAGTGAAGTGTCAAGTTGTATTCTGACTCTGTCAGTAGTTTTTGTTTTGTACTATTGCATGTATTTTAATTTTCTCTTTTTCCCTATTAAATTGTACTTCTGACTTAAAGTCTCTCACTAGTTTTAATTTCAAAACCATTACAGGATGTTTCAGCAAAGGTCAGATAAATATTTTCTTAGTGATTGAGAGAATAAAACTATACTGAGCATTTAGTCCATCACAAAAGAAATGTTCTAGATATATTCTTTATGAAACATTGTAGAGTAATAAAATTTGAAAGATTTGTCAAAATAATTTGTACCAAAATATGATTTTTAGAAGTATTATTTTAAGCTTGTAAAATAGAAAATAATTATAAATAAATAATTAAAGATAAAATGAACTATTTGCTCTATGGGGATAGGTACAGCTGAATAATAACTGAAGAATAATATGCTGTCCATTGGTTAAAACTACTGAACAGGGAAATATTCAAAAAGAGAAAAACCACTATGAAAGAAGTGTGAGAAACTCAATTGTGATAATTCAAAGCTGCAGTTCTACATTCCTCACAATGTCATCATGCATCTGAAGTGCTCTGCTATCAGTTGCTGCAACCATAATCAAAATGTAAATTACTTAAATTAATTAGACTATTAGGTTTAACTAAAATGCACATATTAAATGCAGTTTAGTACACTAAATGTGATAAAAGTTTTATCATCGTTTAAAAAGTATTTATAGTCTTTAAATATTATCTTCTAGCTGAAATCTTAAAATCAAAACATGGTAGTCTAAAATTATTTTTTTTATTAAAATTTGGGAATACTGAATATTTTAGAGTTTTTAATCCTTGATTCACCACACCTTTAATATTGCATTTTGAGTAACAGTCACATTATTTTTCATCAGATTTGTCCTCCAGTATCACTTGAACTGACAGTGAAATCTGGCAATTTTATTATTATAGATACATAGAAATGAGTGTTCCATAGACAGTGCTGTGACAGCCTTTCTCCAGCTCTTGGGACAGATGGACATAGCAAATGCTACTCACAGGGCTGTGTCTCTTTATTAGTGCTACACTGTGTGCTCTGCAGGACTCCCAGAATGAGAATTAGAATTCTAGATCTGTAGGTTTCTTTGCAGAGACAGTACTTAAGGACTGTCAAACATGACATAAATACTTATGCCATTTTAAAAATGAAACATTAAAATGAATAATATTTGGAGAGGAAAGTGATACTTTCACAAGGAAAATTCAAAAAACTTTAAAAGGAGCATGCCATCACCATGCATGTCTAGAAAGCACTTTTTTCCTTTCCTGTAAATTGTACAGTTCTAGGATAACTCAAGGAAAACCCTGTCAGCATCATCCAATTAAAAAAATAATCCCTATAAGGGACAGCTTGGTAGGAGGGATCTCGGTCATGGGCTGACAGCTCAGGTTTTTTTCCCTTTTGGTGACTAAATTCTGTACACACCTGAGCCCCAAGTGACTTAAACAGAGTATGTTATTACATCAGATTAACTAACATGTGAGCACAGAATGCTGACTTTTACATTTCCAATCGATATGTTAAATGTTTTTCTGTGGGAAAAACACCCTTTTTCTTGACCTCCACAGAATTAGTTTTGAAAATTTCTGCAAATAATGAGCTGTATTTCAAAACAAATAATAATAATAATGCACAATTTTGTAACATTGTCTACTTCTGAAACTAAAGCTATCTGGCAAAATAAAAGTTGGAATCTGTAAGAAACGAAAACACATAAATCCTTCTGGAGTAACAGACTATAAAAATCAGAAAGGAAAGAGTTCAAAGAAACAATTCATCTGAAGAACAAAATTCTAGATATTCTCTCTATACATACCTTGTATCAATACCTACATTTAACTATCACGAAGCACTCCGTGCTAAAACATTTATACTGCTACTGTTATTATCATTATTATTATATTATTCTGTTTACTGGCAATTTCCAAAGTAGATGGAACATATAATTTTAACTTCTTTTCCACAGTAAAACTCACTCCTACTCCAGTAGACTACTGGAATTTTCATTCTTCTGAGATTATCAGAGTTGTTGCCCACTAAAGCCAAGCAGGGATAGAGACAGGTGGGTGGACAGGAAGGTAGGGAGGCATATCTTTACCTTGAACAACAAAATTGACAGCCTGCCTCTCTGCTTGAGTGCGTAGCTTGTAATCCTGTGCATTGATATTGGCCAGTGGCCTTTTGCGTCCCATTATGGAAACCACATAACCTTGCAGGATTTAAATAAACATTGCTGTTATGTGATACAGATTAAAATTAAATTTCAACAAGTCTTTTTGAAGATAATACAGATATTTGCAATTATGTGCTGCCTAAGTCAATTTAATATTTTGTCCTCTGAAAATAGTCAGAGCTTGTTTAAACCTTCAATGCTTATTGAATTTTTGGTTTAAGAATTATTTCATTCAGAGAATTGATACATGTTATACAAGGAAAACTTTTGTTCTTTAAGGCTGTTAAATTTTTATGAGGAATTTCTACTGATAAACCAGCAAACTCTCTCTGTGGGAGATTAAACTATAAATACCTAGCAGAATTAGCTATCTATTAGCAGCCGTAATTAGAGCTTTCCACACCATGAACAGTTTACTTGGGAATAGTAAAGAAAAATCAATTTGTAGAGTAATTAAATCAGTAATGAATATTTCCCAGAAATATAAAACAGGTTTTTTGGGGGAAAAAAAAGTTGGTTTTTTTCTTCAGTTTTCTTTATGTAGTATTTTTGTGTTTCTCTCACAGCCAAGCTTTCTTAACCATAGTGTGGTGGGATTTTTTAGTTTAAAAGAAACATAAAAACACAATTAAAGCTTTATGTTAGGCCTAATGATGTATTTTCTAAAAAACCCCTATTTGGAGGGCATGTGAGAGGAGTTGAGAGCGGAAAAGAGATGTGATTGTCAAAATAACACACACAAAACTTAGCTTGTCTTCAAAAATAAACTTCTATTCTTATTTTAAGGATGATGAAAAATCATCCATGTTAAAAATACATCTTGAAAAAATTTTTCTTTATATTTCTGATCACCTTGACTACCCACAAATTGTCACTGGATATAATTGGAGTTTAGACTGAGCAAGCACAAGTGGTGAGGAGACCTCTTCAAACAAAAACATTATTATGGGCAACATGTATCCAGGCTTGTGTGCAGAGGATGAATTAATTCAGCTTTCTGTGAATTTATGCGTTTCCAGGAGCACTGATACCAAAAGTAGCAGTTTTGAAACAAGGAACAGAACTATCTGGAAGTTAGAGTATTTTTGGCAATCAGTCTTCCCAATTTAACTAATATTTTCCATGAAGAAACAGATTTAAAGATGGAATTTTTGAACCGTTGTATTCTTAGGTAAAATTAGACTTTCTGTAATATCCTTATTCCTGTGAGGTGTGACTCCTAACTGAGCAGCACCCCCAAACAAACACCATCATCCATGTAACAGTGGCAGAGAAGCTGCTGGGTGTCAATGATTAAACTGAAAATGCATGCCTGAATGAGGTCCTAATGTAGTCTTTTCAATATGTCAATAATTTCATAAAAAACAACAGCAGTATAATAATATATACACTAACAAATATCTTCCTCATAAAAGATTATTTATATCCTCATCATGTCTACATGAAGTACCAGACATCCATAACAAATAATATTAGGTAGGTGCTCCTCACCTTTGAACTGCAAGTAAGTTAAGAAAAATTAACTTCTAATGAGCTCAATAAGTTGGAATGTTTTTATTGGAAAGTTAGAATCCAGGGTGGATTAACAAGAAAAATATTAAGTAATATTGATCTGCTTCAGATTTCTAAAGCTACAACCTAAACAGATTGCTCTTCTATCTTTAATGGTTAAAAATGGTTGATAGGCAGGAGTGTAAGAAGGAGTAAGAAGTAATTAGAGAAGTGTTCTTTGATGACTTTAAATCATTAGTCATGACATTCCTGTCTACTTAACTCATAAACCAGATTCTCTTGCACAGAAGTCTGTCTATTGAAATTAATTCACTTTTAAGAAAAGAATGCTAAGTTATTTTAAATATATCATAAATATATAATAAATGTGCAATATTTTACTAGGCATGTTATGCTGGGCTTAATTACAACTAAAAATGGATGTTCAGTAACTTCACTTTTCTTGAGAAATATTAATAAACAAAGGAATGCAAATATGTGACACAATGACAGTTCATACTTCCAGTAGATTTTGAGACCCTACAAAGTATAAAAAATGAATACTACCAATTTTCATAACTATAAGTGAATTACATGTTTCTGTCGTGACACCCATACATGGGTAATATTATATTGCAAATTTACTATTTATTTCTAAAAACTATCTTAGTACTGCATGCTCTATTAAGTAACAAAATAACTCAATTTTGACAGTTCTGCTAATTAGCTTTTAAAAGACAATATTTCAAGCAGCTATGTTTTCTCTTCTCAAATTACTGCACTCCTAGGATTCACTAAATATAAATGAATATGTAGACTAAAAACAAATTTGATGCAAGAAGAGTTTGCAGCTGCTGGCTCCAGAAGGACTCTGCACACATCTGTCACTGCAGCTACCACCTGAACTTCAAGAACATAGTCTGATTGATGCAAAGAAAAAATAAGTTTAAAAAAAATTTTCTGTGTAAATTGACTGAACTTCCACAGTCCAGCAGCCATGTACCCAATTTATTAGATAGAAGATTCCTTGGGCTTTTTTTCTGTTGGAGTATATTACATGTCAAAATGATGCAGTGTAACTTGACATTAAGTGGGGTTCATTCTGAGAACAGATGTCTAATTCTGTTAGTATCTTTCTGAGAAAAGGCAGACTTAACCAGTTCTTTTTAGGGCTAAAAGAGAAAAAAAAATCCCAAACTGATTCACCAAGAAAGGATATTCCATTTTTTTTGTTGTCCTGTAACTATCTGAATTTGGGTCAAGCTGAATCTTGTCTTCACCACTGTCACACAGTGCAGATCAGTAAACAAAACATGGTCACAGACTTTGGATTACCTTTATTTCGGCACTGTTCAATGGTTTTCTTTGTAAATTCATGTACTTTCTTGTATTTTTCCATAAAACTCTCTATAAATTGAGTGGCTTGAACTGGAGTAATTCCCAAGCAGTCAGCGAGACGTTCTTTACCTGGTGATACAGAAATTATCTCTACTATGCAGTAAAGCAGAACAGAAAACCACTACATACAATAGCATGGTTTCATGCACAATTAGTGGAATTAGTTAACTTGACTTACCTCTTACGAAAGAAGATGCATCTGATACACTAAAATCATATTGCAACAAAATAAATGTTTAACCCTGAGCTTGAATGTTTTACTGAAGTTACTGGATTAAGCATATAATTAATAAGAAGTACATAAGAAGTATGCAATTAAGAGGTTCTTAGTTATAATTTATACCTCTAACGTGGTTGAGATCTCTTTTGTTCACAGAGCAATGCTGTTGCTTTAAGTATCATTTTACTAGTTCAGTGTTGCAATCTCCAAACTTTGAAGAGCAGATAACGATTTGAAATTAACTTAAAAAAAACACAAATATAATGACAATATAAAAAAGGATGGAGATGTTTGAGGTTGAGTTTAGCTAGAAACTTTAGAGTTTAGCCTGAATTTAGAAAGGATGTTTGGAGTCTGAGTCCCACAGATTTCAGCCTTAGGCTCCTCAATGTCAGTAGAAATTTGGGTACAAGTTTTGAGATAAAAGGGTCAGAAAAAGAAAAAAAATGGAAAAAGAAAAAACAGAAAAAGTGTTTAAACAGAGAGAGAAAGGAATAATAATAGCTTTTGGATAGGATATAGGTGCACAATATCTGTTATTTTGGATCTAAGAGCATTTATAAGAAAAGGTGGAAAAAACCTGAAGATATTCCAGAGTTGAAAATATAAACTAAGAGCTACAGTTTAAACTCACTTATAAATCAAACAGTTCCAGTAAAAATAAAAGATACATCAATATTACTCATATGAAGTTTGAAAGACAAATATATTTATGTCTGCTGCACAGCAACACAAAACCAGCACTGTGTCTGTAAAGAACATAAGCTGAGAGGAGACATCTCAAGGCACCAAAGGCACAGAATAGTCATTGTCACAGTAAGACTGTCAAGAAAAATTGTCTAGCACTTTTTAAAGAGAGAGGATTTCAGCCACCTAAATGCCATCACTGTCAGGCTGATGTGCATTTCAGAACAATTCCTGGAGCATTTTGTTCTCAGTCACGCCAGGATCTGCACTGAGATGCAAGAACACCAGTCTGGACAAGGTGCTGGAGGAAAAAATTCACACAGACATCCAGGATGACATTTGCTGAGCTATTATAGATCAGTACTTTCTTTTTTTTTTTTTTTTTTTGACATCTAATTAATTTGGGTTTTCTTCCTGGGTCAGCAAATGACAAATCTATCTGATAAAGCGTACATTGCTAACAGCTAGAAGACTGCTGTAGCTTCCTCAGAGAACTGTAACATCTAAGTTTGTCCATGTTATACATTTAAAGAACTATTAATACACAGAACAATTGCATAAAATACTAGGAAAATTAAAGTACAATATTAGCAAGGACATCTGAAAGGTCCCTGGGAAATGCAGTTCTCGGGAAGCAAAAAGAGGGGAATGAACAGCCACATAATTGTGTCAGATCATGCTCCACAATTCAGGAGCACTGGCCATGCAAGGCAAAGCCCAGGAGCAGACTGAACCTCCTCTGAGCACTCTTCTTGAATTATCTGTGTCAGGGGAATTATTAGCAGCAGCCTATGAGTTTCAGTGCTCTCCATTCTGCAGTATCATATTTCAAAAATGAAAATAGCATTAGTTTCCATTTAAACACTGTGATAGTCCTCTGCCTCAGTTTAGGGCTTGAACACACTGCCATTGACTAGAAGGAATTCCATATTTTACAGATGTTTAAGTTGCCTTGTTTTTGTTCTACAAAATGACTAAGGCAGATGAAGGTAAATTGAACTGCTCCACATCAACCATAAACACTTATACAATGTCCTGAGCTGGAAAGGACCCACAAGGACCAATTCCTGCTCTGCAGAGGACACCTCAAGAGTCACACCATTTGCCTGAGAGTGTTGTCCAAATGCTTCTTGAACTCTTGTCAGGCCTGGGGTTGTGACCACTGCACTGGGGAGCCTGTGCCACCACACCTGGGGCGCCCAACCACCCTCTCTGGGTGAAAACTTTTTTCTAATAACCAACCTTCTTCTTTATTATCCTTCAGAATTAAAGAAAAGACTTTGAATACATGAACCAAGTGTAACCTAAAGCTAAGAAAACAAAAAGAAAAAAAAAAAATTACTATTTACTATATGAAAGGTTTTCATTACCTCCTGAAGGCATAATATAGGCAAGCTCCTCATGAAAGTGTTTTTGTAGTTTTCAATCCTAAAAGAAGTATTATTCACATTCTTCAGTTGTATCAAAATGTCTCCTTAATGAAAAGTGAGCTGTCTTTTGAAGGGAGACAAACCGTGGGTGGAATTCAGTCCATCAATTTCAGGTATTTAACAATTACTTTTTGTCAGCCCAGTTTCCATCTAAGTGGTTTAATGATATCATTTCATGTCTTAATTAGGATCTGATCACACTTCTAATGAACTGGAAATTTCTTATTATCTTTGAGGTGCTTCAGCTGCCCTTGTTTGAGAGAGAGGGACACAAAGCAAACAAGTAAATGGAGACACTTATATCAAGCACTGCTGCACTGATATCTTTGGTACCTGGTTCAGAGCAAGTGAGGAAGTGCCAGTACTGTGCTTAAATGTAAACATGAAAGTTCTCTATAGATGAGTAGACAGACATAGGTTCCACTGAGCCCCAGGAACTGAGGCATTTCTGATTATATACAGAACTACAGGGCATTCAATTGGTGGTGATTCATCTGATTGCATCTGGTATCTGCCTGTTCCACCCACAGTGAAGGGAAGAGACAGGAAATGTGAAGCATTTGCATGGACCAAGGGGAAGGGGTGAAAATGCTGGCATTCTGTAAAATAACCCAGTGATGAAACCATTCAGGTGGGAAATCAAATATTTTATTCCAGTCTCAGCACAGGCAGGTCTAAATTTATAGTGCAGGGTACTAGTGCTGGGCTTTTTTAATACAGATTTTAAACACAGAGGTTTTAAATGCAATACAGCTTAATGTAAAAACGCAGGTGTGTATACATATATGTATATACTCTTATAGGTGTGTATACAAACTACACACATGCCTAAACATAAAATAGATATTCTGGAGAGCTGAATTCAGTGAATTTCTTCCCAACTGAATGCCATAAATGATAAATGGAATACCCTGGCTGATTCTGCCTTTGGTTCAAGAATTCAGTGCAAAAGATGGCTTAGAAAGCATTCAAAACCAGGAACCCAAGATGCAACATTAAGTGTTCTTTTAAGTTACATGAAGTCTGCAGCCCAGGGCTCTCACTTCCTAAATGACTTTTTCAAGAACTCATCCTCTGTAGAGAAAGTCAGTCAGCTGCTCACTGAAACCAACCCACAAGAGTTTCAAGGCTGATGACCTACATGCATCTATCTCCCCAGAAAAGGTAACTCTAAGCATGTATGAAGCATAAAGAGAGTTGAGCCTCATTTAAGAAATCGCAGGCAGTTTTGGAAAGTACAAAGAACATCTTGACTTATCTAGGACTTGCTCAGGACTTAGGTAGAATGGTAAGAGTGGACTTTTGCAAGTTTTCTGCCGTTGTGAAGAAATGGCAGCAAACATTAAGACTCAAAGTAAGGGAACACTTTAACACTGTGAGGGTGAGCGAGCACTAGTACAGGTTGTCCAGGGAGGTTGTCCAGGTAGAGCCTTGAAGAGCCCTTTCTCCAGCCTTGAAGACATTGAAAATCTGGACACAGTCCTGGATAAACAGCTCAAGGTGTCCCTGTTTGAACAGGGGCTGGATGACCTCCGGAGGTCCCATCCAATCCCTGTGATTCTTTGATTCTATAAATGTGTTTTAAAACAATATTGGAGTTTTTTAAATTTCCTTGTAGTTATCCTCATCTCTGTCTATATACTGAGAGGATACAAAGTCCACCCCAAGTTAGATAAATGCTTCAGTTATATCAGCAGTAAAGAAATATAAAATCAGATAATCTTTGTATATGGCAATGTAACAACATTAATTTAGTAATTTTTATACTGAGTAGATGATTTAATAATCCTGGACAAAAATATAAATGTAATACTCTGACAAACTTTTACTCACCTTTAGAAATTCAGTCTACTCATATAAATTATTAATAAAGTATAAATTTACAGTAGCTGGGGTATTTTTCTAAAAATGCCTACCTGCTCCATAAACCACTGAATAAACTATACGCTTTGCTTGCTCTCTATCAGCATGTTTCACTTGGTCACTTGGAATCCCTTTCCTAAAAAAACAAAAATCACACATCTTCAGTTAAAACTAAGTTGTTATCCCCAGAGAAAACTTATTTTAAATCAATAATCATTTAATAACTACAAAATTGTAAGATATGAATAGACACACTTAAGGGCTTTTGTTGTCAGCCAGAAATGTACAACTACTTTACAAATTTTCATAGTGATAGTCCATAGTAAATGCAATTATTTATTTTAATTTTAATCTTCTCCTTTTCTTTTCAAGTAAATTCTTGGTTAGGAAAAATCCTACTACTGTATTACTAGTTTTTCAGATTGAGGAGGATATAATAGTGGCTCATGAGAAAAAATCATTACTTCCAGCAACAACATATCTTCAAGATGTGAGGATCTAGAGACTCAAAACATAAGTCTGACCTAAAGCTTGTTTAAATAGGATTATTATCAGGCCTTCTGTAAAAGAAATATTCAACCTTTTCAAGAAATGACTGATACAAGCAAGCACTGCTTGTTCCATATGCCTTACAGAGCTCCACAATAGCAAGGCTCCATAAAACAGCAGCAGTGGCTGATTCTGAACTCAAGAGAGAATCCAGATTACTCCCAGGCAAGTGCCCTACTTCCCAGTTTCCATTCTCTCACCTGACATTAAACAGTCCTACAAAAATGCTAATGGCTTTAGCAATGTGAAAAATGAAAAGCTACAACTGCAATCATCAAGTACGTGCCACCTATAGTTTCCTTTATCAAACTGCAGCTTCACAAAGAATACTGACATTATTAACAACTGAAAGCACTGAAGAATATTGATCATTTGGTTTAAATGGAAGGGTGTTGGGGGAAATCATATTCACACTCTGAAATCAAATACCTACAAAAATTGTATTTGAAACATGGAGATTAATTGCTATCAGAGATACTTGGTATCTGCAGCATTTGGTAAAAAGCCTCCCCATGAGACTGTCAATTTTTTTAATTATTCAGCTTGCATTTTTAAAAGCAAAGTTTTCTATGGTTTGCAATGAAAGCTTTTTTGTTATGAAAGATGATTTGTTGTGAAGGTTTTAGCTGAGAAGCTTTGAGAAAATTATGTATTTCTCTGCATCTTCTTCAAGGAAAGTCTTTCACCACTATTACGATACTCAAACTCCTAGAAAATCAGCAGAGCCACCAATTTTTGCCTGCTTACCTCATCCACTGATTTTAGCCAAGCCTATGCTCAGTGCTGGTATAATTAGGCATTTGGAAAGATAAACAGGCAGACCCTGAATGAACTTAGATTTAAGCAAGCTTTTATGGCAGTACAGATCTTTTGAAGAAGAAAAATAAAACTGAATTTCAAGCCTTCACTGGGCAAAAAGTCTTTGGTTTTGCAGAAGTTCACATTTCTCCTTTGAATACTCCTAACTGCTCAAAGATGAAACAAAACTTTTCACTACTCAGTTTAGTTGAGAAACAAGAATAATTTAATAGTGTTTCCACCTATAATGAAGACTGTCCCCACTTAATCATTCTGCTAGTTTGAGACTCTTATAATTTACCTTCTTAGCTGTGGCAGGTCAAGAGTTATGGATCTTTTGAACACAGTAGGTTGAGATTCCCAGTTGTACCTGAATACAAGGACAAAGTAGCTATAGGAGCTAATAAGTGCAGAATTAGGAAACTGGACATCATTAAGGATTTCCTGAAACAATCTCCAGCAGAAAGACTGCAGGAATTTCCTGCAGAACCTGGCAGAGACCCACACAGCCACTTGAGAAAGCATTGATCCCAAGAGAAAATAGAAACTGGTAAGAGGGCAAATATGACCTGAGGACCAACCTGACACGCAAAACTAAGACTGGGGAATGCTGAAACTGGGGAAACCCTAGAAAATGTAATAGTGCTTTCCTAATACTGCACAATTTGAACTAGAGGACTGGACAAGGCAAGAAGTGGGAGAACAGCAGCAGGATTTACTTGCAGATTTACTAAGTCTGAGGCTAGAGACAACTGAGAGGCAGTGGGTACATCAGCTGCTCACTTCTCTGGAAAAGAGGGGAGACAATGGAAAGGACACAGAGGGTAAGAATCATGAGACCTGTAGAAGAACACAGATATTTATCAGACCATGGTACTGAGGGAGACACAAGGTGAGACTTGCTGGGAGGGACTGGTGGTTATAGAGAAGCTTTAGCAGTGAAAGAAGACACTACAACTGGATTGCGTGCATAATTAGAATCACTGCTAGAACTTTGATTATGATTTTGCATTATCCAAGCTTCAGCTTGGAGGGCTGGCTGGAAATACCAGAAATGGTCTTACTGCTGTAATCATGACAGGCAGTGTCAGCAATCACAGTAAAACCTTGCCTAACAAACTTATTGGTGCAGATGTACATGCATCATGTATTTGTGGCAATCCAACAGTCACTCAGAATTTTCTGGTCTGTGGTTAATCAAGAAACATACAGACAAAATTAAAATTTTAGAGCTTTATCTCAAACATTTCCTTCAATATAATGTTATAAGTAAAATGGTCAGTCAACACCTCCAAGTGTGTCAGTGGGAAATGGGAGCACTGGACAGAGAGGCATTACATCTACCACTCAGAGTATTTGCAAATTTATGTATTGCATAAAAGAATACATAATTATTTGGTATGAAATTGCCATATAAATCAAAATTGCTTGAGCAAACATAAGTCATTAATCATAATTATTAATTTTTTTTTCTAATAAATGCTTTTTTTCTGTATTGACAATGATTGACTTCTACCAGTGTTTGATTCCTTCTGTAATACAGAGAGGCATTCCTGCAGTTTGAGACAAAGGCTGTTTATTCTTTTGAATAGCAAAATTAAAGGGGAGGTGTGCAGTTTCTCAGAACTGCAGCAGTCATATTAGAAATCCCAAGTGGGCTTTCTGCTTTATCCTGTTTCCTTTACAAACTAATTTACATTTGTTGTAATTGATTTGTTTTAATGGGTACTGTGAGAACCTATTTCAAGATAAAACCTTTATTTTGCCTTTGGACTCATCATGGAACACCATGACATTGATAAAAAGACATTTTTATCTGCATACTTGCATAACAAATTTTTAGCAAGCTGTTCAGTGCATGCAAATACTCACTGCTGAAGTGTGGTAGGGTCTTTAGTGGAAATGCTTTTTTTTAATAAATTTGAATCTGGAATTTGAAAATGGAAGGTAAATAGGCATAAAGTAGTCTTAGCTGCTGGGCAGTGACACTGAGGCAGCATATCCAGTTCACCCAGCACTGTCTGTACAGCTGAAGTAAGAAGAAGACCATTAATGCAATGTTATAGAAAATGATGCAGGAAAAGAGCTCAGGAGGAAAAAGAATTTGCTGCAGATTTTTTTTTGCAAACAGCAACATTTCTGTAGTCCTGCAGGAAATAAATATGCAGGTACTAGTTCTAGCATGAAACATATTTTTCCATTTTATTCTCCTTCTCATTACTCTCTTTCAAATACGCTGGGAAATGTTCAACTTCATAATCAGTATTTTCACCATTTTTAAATCTCCAAATGTGCAGTATTTCACCTCCTACATTCCTGTCCTTGCCTGCATACTTGTCTCAGGCGATTTCCACATCTCTGATTTATTTGTCCTTTACTTTACAATCAGTTTAGCACTGATTGCAAGTACTTTGTCTTATAGTACTTTATTTGATAGACATGTCTTAGGTAAAATAAAGAACAGCACTCAGTGCTGGAAGACACGTTCAGGTTGGCAAATCTCATTATCTTGGGAAGGAGTTAGCAGATCTAAACAATCTGGAAAGGTCTGTGAGGGCAGCAAACAACTTGCAGCCAAAAACTGTAGAATACCTAACAAACACAGTGAGAGTAGATATACATAAAGTCTCTAAAAAAGTGGCTCTACTAAGAACTGGGCTGTGTGTCTAAAAGGGAATAGCTGCCTAATTCTGAGAGTAAAAAACATGGAGAAAAAATTTCTAGCAAACAATGAAGAAGAATAACATGAAATTATGATTACAAAACAAAGTGCAGATATGAAACAAAAGGAAGAATATATAATTTATTACTTTTTCAGAGAAAAGACTTTGAATATTATCGTAATTTCTCCAAAATTCTCTACACATTTTCATTTATTAATGGGGTCTAATGGACATCTCAAAGGGTTTCTACTGAATTAAGTCTGAAGTCTTTAATATATATGAACACCGAGTTTCTTTATACCCAAGAAAAATAAAGCAATCATATCTGTAATTTCAAAGTTAACTGTAAACTGGAATAACACATTCAATACAGAGTAGACATCTCAATGGATTAATTGTTACCGGTACAGAATACTAAAATTAATTTTAATATACAGGTATGAGCTCACACATAAACACAAACACACATACAAAAAAAAATAAATTAAAGAAGCCACAGGGCTTAACATATGAGTAATGGTAAAATAAAGCCTTGAGAACAGGTAGAAATGGGAGGAAATCAGTCCTAAAAGAATGCGATAAGACATTCCAGAATTTCTGGGAAATGCTGTGTGGTGACGGAAGTCAACTGTTTATGCACAGGAAAAGGCAGAACAAACTCCTCAAACACAATATCTGGCAGGCATGCCTTGCCTTGATCTGCACTGCACTCCAGCCAAGCTAAGCTCAGTCATAATAGCCACAAACTCTTGGCTGCTCTCTTGCACCTGCAATTAATCCAAGTCCAAGCTGTGAATTGTTGATGTGGGAAATGAGATGGAGTGGCATTAAATTCATTTTATATGTGGTCATTAATGTCCAATAAATGAGTGAATGTATGAGCGAGTACACATTTGTTCATCTGACGGCTTTTACAGCTTTTTTTTATTTTCATCACTGAACTATATAAATCTCATTTTCCATCACCTGTTGCTGTTTAATAGCAGATAAGGGTTTTATATTCTGTAAGTTTGTGCCTGGAATTTTGTGTTGGGATATGGAACAGGTATAGACAATTTATGTAATCATTAAAATCAGAAAAGTCTAGTTTTACAGCATTATGACCATTGGGTGGATAATGTAGGAGGCAAATTCTGAAAGCTCACTTTTTCAGTTTAACAGACCTTATATCTGTGGCAACCAGAATATCTATAGCAATGTATGTATCCAAGACATATGGAAAAAAATTGGCTACCTGTAACCCAGTACATTCACTGCTAATGCAATGAGCAAGAATAAACAATTTTTTTGAAAGCTGCTATTCCATGACTCATGGAAAATGCTGACAAGGCTCAGGCATACTTTGTCTCAGACATTTGTAAGGTAATATGCAGAAGCAAACTTGGAATTACTTTTGCCTGGCTAATCTCTATTACAAAATATAGAAAAGGAAGAAGCTGGAAAACAGTTTCCCTGAAGACACTGTCATATCAAAATGTATCACTACTTTTGCCTTGCATCAATCAAGAGTAGATGTAAGATGCATACAATTAGCCCATCTTTTTTTCATACAGAAATTTTTAATGTATGGTTTCTATGCTTTCTATAACCACAAGGTATTTACACAATGATGTTCAAAACAAAAAGAGATTGTCTTTCACATAAGAGCATGAAGACAGCAGGATGAAGAATTAAATTTTTCTAGACTGCCCAGAAGAGTAGAAATACAGTTAAGATACTTTTGTAAAAATAGGAAAAAAACCTCTCCACAGAGAAGCTGTGGAGTCCCCGTTGCTGCAGGTGTTCACAGCCAGGCTGGATGGGCTCTGACTAACCTGGCCTAGTGAAGGTGTCTCCTGCCCGTGGTGGGAGATTGGAACTATCGAGTCTTTAAGGTCCCTTCCAACACAAACCATTGTAGAATTCTAGGATTCTATGAAAAAAAGCATCTACAAAGACTAAAATGCAGACTAACATCTTGCTGGGATGAGCAAGAAGCTTTGTTGTGAAGGGAGACAGCAGGTCAAGAGTAACAGAAAGATAAATCTTTCTGATGTAACCTAAGTATATAAAAGTTTTGGTTGTATTTTTTCATCTACATCACTTCTAAACACTTCTCATGTCTGACTCAGAGGTTATGTCAAATGCTTGCATTTGTAACTTTATCATGTTCTGGGTTGTGTGAGATAAAAGGTTACAGAATAACACAGAGAAACTCCTCACACCACAGGAAATCAGATCCCTCAGGTCTCTTCCTCCTAACCAGAAGGGCAATACATAGTATTACATACACATATATACATGTATATTTATCCCTACCCTGGCATCAGGAGAGGCAGAGCTGTCTTCCACTGCAAATGCTGGAGGATCTCTGGCATGGATCTACCACGTTAATAATGGGGTCATGTACTTAAACACAGAGCGGGGAGAGACACAACACACGATTCAAGAATTTGACATGGTGTTTTATTTAGTTACAAGGGTTTTTTTAAAGTTTTTATTTGTATTCAACTTCTTTGAATGAAAGACTACAGCTGTCAGCTTGATGTCATCCTTCCCAGACTACAGCCAACTCTAAAACATTTTTGTCATTGTGTCTCTTTTCCCTTTGGGTATGCCACCCTATCAAACTGTGGTTTAATTTATTTTATATCTATTTAGCACCAGGAAAATCTTTACAACCCCTATAAAACACTTTTGCAAGAATCCAGAAGCATTCTTTAGTGTTTTAAAACTTCTTCTAGTAGTTAATCATAAAATAATTTATTTTGTCTGAGTAGCTTCCATAATCCACTGCATGAAGATTTATTTTGGAACTCCTCATCCCCCTTTTAAAAAGCATGGTATCTAAGTTCCATGTATTTAAAAGAAGATAAAGATATGTCTTTGCAGGTTGCTATGAGGGTCAAAAGTCTTCTGTTGCTACATTTTGAAGTAGCAGGGAACCAGATAAAGCAATTGCAACAAGGTTATGTCATAAATTATAGCTATCATCAGTAACAATTTGCTGAGAGATTAATTTGGGACTGAAGTAATCCATTATCTTTATTAAGATATTTACTGGCATCAGCTATCAGATACTGAAGAGATAAATTAGATAGTCCTTATTTTCAGTGCCCTTCAATAGAAAAAGGCCACTTAGAAGATTTTTCTAAAAAATGCACAATTCTGGACATACATCAGTTGGAACAGAAAGTCCCTGACACTGACATAGGTTCTTAAAAGAGCACACCTTACCCTCTCCTTCACCCCTGTAGGGAAAAAAAAAAGGGCCTTCACCTCACATATCTATAGCCTTTATTTATTTCTGAGCCACAAGGACAGTCTTATTTTAGGGTCTCTGGGTCTGTGAGTACAGAAGAGAAGGAAGCCAGGGTAACTAACTCCCTGTGCCAGGTGTGGGTGTGAGCATTGACAGTGATGGGCACCATCACTTAAAGAACAAACAAATGTTAATGCATTAAGGGGTCTATGCAAACTGGGGATGGCTTAAAATTTCTCAGAGGCCATTTGTATAGTACAAGAGTAACCAAATGCAAATTAATGCCCTTGGAGTTCTTTCTTTACTTATCACAAATAATTTTCAAGCTTTTCTTCAAGCAGCTTCAAATAGTTAAGACAGAACAACAGCCATTTGGGGAGATGACACAAGGCAGCTGCAGCAGAGCATCAAATAATTATACATCTTGGACCTACAGAAAGTGAAAAGTCTCATAAAAGAAGGAGAGGGACCTACAGAGCAGCCCTTAGATAAATACCAGAAAGGTGAATCAGAAAGAACAGAGTTCTTAACATATAATCAAAGATGATGTAATGCCATCTCAGATATTACACAGAACAAAACACGGAGCTATCATATTGTTCCAACAATGTATAGTTTGCTCAGGAAAAATAGGCAGGGAAGAGAGGAGATGTCCCACTACATCAAACAGTATCCACTCGATACAGAACAAAATAAGAGACAGACTGAAATATCTTGAATGGGCAATCAAAAAAGGGAGAAATCAGTCAATCTATATATAAGGGTCTTGCACAAATTCTGCAGAGAAGGATAGAAAACCTCCTACCCCATCTTTTCCAATCTTCTCTATAAACACCTCTTTCAGCTTAAATTTCTACTATGCCTTGGGTCAAACTGAACTAAAGGCAAAAGTAAAAATGAAGAATGAATTGCCGTGAGTTGATTCTTGATTTCATCAGAATTTAGCTTGACACTAGAGTTGAAGTTGAGTCAAATGAAATAAATGGAAATATTTTATTAAGCTCTGGAGCATGCTCATAAAACAGAGCATTTTATCAAAGTCACTCTAGAAGGCCATGACTGTTTGGAGGTTAGAGTTTCACACACAACAAAACCTTTCTATGAAATTAGCAAAGCCAAAAGCTACCAGATGCCACAAAACAACTGAGGACTATCCAGCCTCTTCAGGGCTTGCTTTCTCTCTAGTTTCTGTGTTAGTTGTGGTGGTGGCAATTGTAAAACTTTATTTTTCATTTACTCTAGAAGACTAAGAAAGCATTTAATGTGCAATAATAATAAGCTTCCAACATGACATAAAATTAAGCTGTCTGCTTAAAGTTCTAGTTAACTGCCTGGTTTATTTAAAGCTTCTAAAAACAAAAGCCATTATACTGCCTGAAGACTTTATTCTCTTTGCTTTATGTGCCAGTCTAAACTAAAACTACAGCTGCACTTCTACAAGGCAGTGCAAACTGCAAGGTGAAATTTCCACAGGTTGCCATATAGACTGTCAGAGTGTGAAGCAAGACAAGCATTAAATTTCATTAATGTCAACTATTGCAAATGAGCTTTCAAAACACGTAGAAATCTCTTTGCAGCAAAAAGTAACACTGTTAAAATATTCCACACCAACACCCATAAGGTGTTGAACTTGGAGCTTAAAATGTTTTAGAACTCTGATTCTGAGAAGGCAAACTGAACATCTTCCCTTTTTACTTCATACAGCAGCAGAAGCTGCAGGTGGCAGAGCCTCACTCACAACTTTTTTACCAAACAAGTTATTAAATCCAGATTCAGAATGAATAGTACCTGTACAAGGTATCTATCCCTAAATATGTGACTTGATTTGAAAGAGCATGCCTTCCCATTCAAACTAAAATTGTGTCTCTCTTAACTGCATATAAGAAACAAATTACTGATTCCACACTTTTCATCAGTATAACTCTAAATAAAGGTGCAAGATGAGAGATATTTTAGATATTGATCAGAATAGAAATTACATATATACTGCAAAAAATGCTTCTTCAGAATCTATTTCACCAAAGCAAGTAGTAGAAGCCTTGAAACCTACTAAAAATTGTAACAGGATTATAAAACCAGACAAGTAAATGATAAGGAAAGAAATGTAATATTAACATTTAGTGAGTGTTCTAGCAGGCAGCACTGAGCTTAGGACCTCCTGTTTACAGTGAATCAATACAGGCTTAGTTACAGAACTTCAGAGCTGAAGGATCACAACACAGTAGTCCCACATTCTAAACAGAAACTTCAGCAGAGATGCTCAGTTACAGTTATTTAAGGGGGCTGCCATGTAACACACAGGAACACTTTCCACTCTCTTCAAAGGATTCTAGAAGTAACCCTAAATACTCCCCCCAGTGAAGTGTAGACATGATTATAACTTGTCTTAACACAGAAAAAGTTTCTTTCAGCATTTTACATGTGCTCAGTGGCATGGAATGTCTCTTCTTCACTGCAACTCCAAAAACAAAGATTTTGCCATTTTGCAATGAATGAAGTGAAATGAATTAACTCGAATTCATTTCAGAGTTGACATTAAGGTCATTAAAAGGGGATAAATGAATGAACCCAAGAGATCACGTCTTAGAAGATTAGAAGTGTATGAAATAGCCTGGATTATCTAAAAAATCTTTAGACAAACAAGGAGCTCTAAGAATCCTAAACTGGTATAGCTCATTATTGAGACAAAAAACAAAACTAAGAGAGCTCTGCTTGGGGGAGAGGGAGCTGTGTAACCCTGTGACTGCATCTTGTAACCGTATGTCTGCTAACGGGGACAGGAGAGCTAAAGCTCTTCCTGCTTCCTTAGTAAAAATCCACCTGGATAAGCATGATTATTTAATTATTCCTTAATCACCTAACAAACACACAGGTGACATCTCTTGATTAATAATGAGTCTGTTCAAGCTTGTTGATAATATTTTCATAAAATTAATATAGAAGGACAAATGTTCGTATCTGTTTAAAAACCATTCAGCTACAGATGAGGTGTTCACTTCTCAGAAATCTATTTATCTTATCCCTGGATAACTGGCCTTTGTTCTTTCTATTTGAGCAGGCAGCCTAACTGAATTCCATATCTACTATACCATACAGTTACAGGAATTAACCTGAAAAAATACTATTTTGTGGAGGATTAATCTTTAATCTATTTAATACAAAGAATGTATTTAAAACATTAAAGTTGTATAAAATACATACAGGCAGGTGTATATATATTTAGTCAGCCTACAACCAAGCATTTGTGCATACTTGACCTTATCTTTTTCAAACAGACACAGTTATCTTTTAGTATAATTCAGCCCATGAGGACTTATTTTCATTAATTTCAGGAATATCCAAAATACCTCTGCTTATTTCCTGTGTTCTTCAGAACTCAGCAGGGTATCAGCAGATAGAGCTATTGTCAGGAAGTACCCTGAATTGCCAAGAGGCTGGAAAAACAAGAGTCCCTATTTTGACACAGTTCCTATCAACCAACTGCCAGTATGCAACAGTTTGGCTCACCTGGCCACCACTGGATATAATAAGCTCTGTGAATCCCCTGCTTGGCAGGTGGTAAAGAAATAAAATTCCTGCAGAAAGACATTCTGTGAAGAACAATTTAAACCTTTCTGCACTGTTGTCTTTTTATTCAAGGATGGCTGAACTTATTTTTGATAAAAAAGAAAATCCAAAAACATAACAAAAATCCTTTTCTCCTTTCAACATGCTAATTCCAAGTTGTTCTGTGCTTTGCTTCTCACTAGGCCTTTCCTTAAGTAATTTCCAAAATCAGCATGTCAGTCTCTAATAAAGTTCAGAACAGACATTACCATGATCCCACAGAAATACCAGCTCAGGAGAGATGGACTTTCCTGTTTATAATATTTTATAAACAGTCTGCTGTACCCAAGGTAATTGGAAATTAAATGCTCCTCTGATTATGGCAAAGATAATACAAGCTAAAGACCCTTCTATGTATTGAAAGCATCAACCAACCAAGCCTACACTATAAAAATTGAAATAAATGCTTTTCAAAATGATTGGTGGTAAAGAATTTATAAATCCCTTGGAATTCCAAGATAATTACACACTTCTTTATTTTAGATCTAAACTGCCATGGCTACAAAGACATAATGAGATACGTGCTCTTATCTGCAGCCATTTTTTCTTAACTCTCTGAAGAGACACAGACTCAGGTGAACAATTATTAAGTCCAATTATTAAGTCGACTTACTAGAAGGTAAATTCAATACCTGGAAGAAGCACAGGTATTCATGCTGTTCTCCATCACCACACAAAAGAAAGCATTAATAGCATGAATATGAGAAAACAGATGACAGATGAGAGAGAAGGGAGTATTTTGTGGTTTGGATTCTACAAAACTCAGAGCTCAATGTGAAACAGGAGCAACTAGACCATTATCAAATTCTTCAGCCTTCTTTCAAACACTGCCATGAGTGCAGGCATGCACACAACTGCCAAAAATTGTCCTTCCACTGGTATAGTCAGAGTAAATATCACTCTTAAAGAGTATCCACTAATTACCTTGTTACTTTAATTCACCATCAGTAAAGGTTAAATTACAGTTCAGAAGAATGCTGGAATGGCAGCAGTTATCAGATTATTCAGATTATTATACCTTTTAATACAAACACATCTGTATATTGAACAGTATTGGAGCTATTCCTCTACTACATTGTAATATGCATTTTTAATAGAGAATATTTGAACTTCTCCACTCTCCTATTCTTTTAGCTTTTAGAATTTAAGGAAAACTAATTGCATACAGGCAAACAGTTTGTGTGTTCTCTGATTCATACTCTCTGATTTCCGTCTGAAAAAAAATTAGAGTATAACTGTCTAACATGTTATCTATTAAAGGCATTTTTCTGAGGCATAGACCAACTTGGATATTATTATGCTGGATCTACAGACAATCTATAACACAGAATATATGACAGAAAATACCCAGGTAATTTGTCACTTCATGGGAATGTTTGTGCACAGGGAAAATTATCTTTCTGCTCTCACACAACTGAAAATACACAGTTTATAGTAGTAATAAATTCATTCTTGCAAGTAGATCATCAATTTACTAAATATCTTTCTTAATTTCTCCCCTTCTGAAACAGCAAATAGCATCTAAAGAAAAGGCATATTTTACCATGAGAAGATAACACTAAATCAATACAAACAATCTACAAATATTATTAAATCTCAGAGAAGAGATGTGATCAAGAGAATGTTCTTTGTTTTTCATATGTTAGTGCTATCCCTAGAGACTACAAATCATCTGGGTATTCCCCTTCTAAATTTCTGGATATAGGAGTATTGGACTTTCACTTCAATCCATTTGCAACAAATCTACTTACAGCATCTTTTCCTCTGAACTTCTTGGTTTATAAGGATATAGGGTCTACATGTTTTACCATCTTAGTTCACAGTTATGATTTAGAAAGGGCAAAATGGTCTCATAAATCTGCTAAGCCATTTATGACAGACACATCAGTGTTCTATTTCAGGCTCGAGAACATAAAACATAGAACATAAATATAATTTGCAGATATGAGGAATATCTGTAGCAAATACTGGATCACAGTGACAACATCTTCAAGCTTAAATTGAGCTTAAAATGAAGCTTGTTCAGAGCCATAAATAACAGAGTTGCATTTGCAAGGCCAAGCTGCCCCCAGGACCCTTGATGGAGGGCACCACTGTGCTCTGCTGGATGCAGCTGAACTCATCACTACTGGGGAGCTCCAGCTGTCTGAGACACATTCTAAAGACACGAAGGAAAGGATTTACCCACATATTTTAGATGTGGATTATCGCTCCAATCCAATAAGAACCTTGAAGCAGTACTATCCCAATTCAAAAAAGCACTCAGGCAGGAAAGGAGGCAAAAGTCAGATAGGATGAAACCACATACCATGGTGTATTTAAGTGCATAGCTAAATCAAGATACTTTTCCTGGTTTTTGACTCAATGTGCTCAATATGGGTATATGCTATGATGGAGGAACATCAACCTACTGAGAAGGGTGACAAAAGAACAGCTTGAAAGAGATTGGTAATCATTACACCTCTAATTAAGGAATTCTTCAAAGAAAGTGCAGACTACCTAAAAGACTAAATTTATTTTTCAGCATCTATTTTTGAAAGTTATTTTAAGATATGTACATCAACAGCATTTTAAATACAATTACTTATTTTTCATTTATTTTGTAAAAGCTAGAGAAGTGAGAGAAGGTTCACGTTGAGGTTTGTTGTCATTTGGATGTCTCATGGCAGCTGGGTCTCTTGGCTGGCCAGACAGCTGCCAGGACAGCTCTCATCACCTTCAGCACTGGGATGATGATTTCGATTTAAAGGGATTATGACTGTCATAGGGCATCAAGGCAACATAACACAAGGTGAACTTGCAGGTAGCTAGAATCCATTATATCATGAATTTTTAAAAGTTTAGGCAAGCCTTGAAAAACTTTGCCATGTGTTCAGTTTGTCACTGACATAATGTGCTCTTGGCGTTGTTGTAATAGCAGGTGCTGACCTGTCTTTAAGGCCTTTTCTTTGTAGGATATAACAAAGGACTCACTGTAAGATAATTCTGGCAATACCTTACAATCATCATCACAGGAGAACAGAAGGAAGAGCACTAAACATATACAAGTGAACATCAATATCTCTATCATCTTAGTTTTAGCTGGGGTAACTATGTCAGATGACCAGAAAATACACTGGCTCTACAAGGCAGAGACGAGCAAGCTGGAAGTGGACGATGTCCCTGCCCACAGCAAGGGGATGGACTAGATGATCTTTAAAGGCCCCATCTTACACACCAAACATTCTGTGCTTCTGTGGTCATTAACTGCAGCTTCTGGTCGTTTTAGCTGAATATCCACTTCAAAAGAGCTCTGCCAAATGGAATACACAATACTTCAAAAACTGTCTACATCAAGCAGTGTCTCCAGCAAACAACCAAGCACAGTGCAGGGAAGCATAGAGTGGTGGAGCTGAGTTGCCTCTGAAATAAGCTGCCTGTGCAAGCTCACCAGAGCAGCACAAGATCCCAGCTCAGCCTGGCTGGGAGCATTGCCTCTCACTGGGGCTGGTGGTTTGGGCAGTGGGTTGCACATGACTGAATTTTAGCATGGAAGTTAATAACTCCACTCAGCCCTTTACTACCACGTACAGACACAGACTGGGCTTACACACACACATATCTCTACCTGCTCTGCTGACCAGGGTAAAGATTCCATACAAACAATGTTTAAAAGAAACATGGATCCAACAGGGTTCCAAGAGATGCAGCTCTAAGCCACCAGAGATAGGCTGTCACAGAACAGAATACCTAACCAAATTATGAAAGGAAAGCTTTTATACATAGATCTTAATTTAATCAGAAACTCATGGAGTTGACCTCTCTGCAGAAACTGCCCACTCATGTGTATTTCCTGCCAAAAGCTAAAAAAAGGCTGTGGAAGTTTTTAAAAAGGTTGGATTTCAGATAGAAGGCTTTAGTCTGAAGGGCAGCTGAGGAATGGAGTTATGTTTCAGTGAAGAAGCCATGAAGTTTAGAAAAAATAAGTGAATAAACAGATATAAAACTTGGCTGGACTCTGGAGTGTGGCTCAGATTTCTATCCAATAATGTATTCTTTTCTATTTATGATTTAATATTCATCAGTCTAAGGATTTTTAGATACAGAAAACCTGCTAAAAGATACCACCTGACATGCATTCAGAAGCTGATATGCTACTAGATATTAACACTAACTTAATTTTTTGTCTTTGGAGAGGCAGCTTCAGAAACTAATCCGTTCTTTATAGATCTCTTAGAGGAAAAAACCATTTTTGTAAAGGTTTTTCCAATTGTACAAAATATGTCAGGAAAGATTTACAAACAGTAACAACATGCAATTCCTTCAAAGAGAACAAAACATCTGCTAGGCTCATTGGTGTATCAGTTGCACAGATTTTAAAGGATTAAGACCCAGAGAAAACTAGATGACCAAGAAGAGATAAAAGGTTTGTTGTTTATTTTGTTCTTCTCATAACTCATTCAAATACCAGTGAGTAGAATCAACTACAATAAAGTCAATTGACTAATTTTTGGCCCTAAAGATCTTATTTATCAATAGCGAACTATGAGAGATGAATAAATATCCAGAATGAGAAAGCATTTGTGAAACCTGTAATTTTATATCTTTTCTTTGGTGCCAAAGAAATTAAGGACAACATTCAAAAATCCAAGGTGAGTTCAGTAGGAACTGCCCCAACAGAAGGAATCCAATTTTTCAGAGTAAATACAGATGTCTACATTTAAGCTGGCCACCCCAGACCTACTTTGTTCTCAATGGTGAGAAGTCAACACTTTTATTGTGTGATTGATCTTATTACACAGGGCATATCAGCAGTTGGCCAAATGAATCTCTCCAAGTATGTGACAGATGTCCAAGGTCAGATGAGATTTAAATATGTCTCTCGTGTTTCTGTGATTCATAAGTCACCTAATAGATGCAACAGAAAGTTTCTTCCAAGCATTAACTTTACTGAAACTTAAAAGAGTCAGCAGAATCATTATGTAATGATTTTGTAGATACACCATGACAATTCTGTCTGATAAAAATATTTGCCTGTAATATTTCGTTAAATTTAAAGTTACCCTGTAGCAACTGCAAGAGGTTGACGGCTGCCAAGAGCCATGAGATTGCTGAATAGAATGGTATTTCTGGAGCAATGCCCAGAGCTGAGACAAAATTTGACTCACTTCATGCATACATTTCCAATAAACCATCAAACTAAAATAAGGATTTAACTCCATCATGAGGCTCTAGCAGTATCATGTTAGAGCTAAGAATTTATTACAGTATCAAGAGAAGCTTCTAAGAAACTCTAAATGAAAGGTGATCTTTCCACAGATGTATTCGATGGAATGTTTGTGGTCTTGAGTTTTGTTGTCCCATAATGCACATGCCTGAACACTGATTCAGTTGTTAGTAGCAGGACAATTATAATGTGAGCTCCATTTTGTTTCTTTGTACGACTTCAGAGCATATTAACATATATGCCTCAGGGCCAGGCTGGATGGGGCTTGGAGCATGCTGGGACAGAGGAAAGTGTTGCTGCCCATGGAAGGGGGACTGGAACCTAATGGTCTTTAGGTGCCTTCCAACCCAAACCATTCCAGGATTCTAAGATTCTGTGAACTACGGAAGTGTGTAGGAAATACCATATTTGGGAAGACTGTGCCTGTAAAAATTTAGAAACTGTAGGATGAGAATTAAGCTCAATCAATCATAGGTATTTTTGTTTTCATTTTCAGCTAGCAATCTTCCAACTAAAATTGTGATAAAAAGATAAAAGAGAGGGAAAGAAAGAGAAAATAAGCAAATTGCATAATATTTACATGAACTTCAGTCTGTTGAAATAGCCCTATGCTACAGGATTTTATTAAATGTTTTTCTGACCTGTATGTTGAAAATCGCAAGTTCCTTGACATTTATCCTGTCACTTACTGAATGCTCATGCACTTTCCAGTACAAGGGAGCCCCAGTCTCAAGTAAGATTTTTAGGCATCACCATGATACAAACAATATCAAGTACCTTCAACAGCTGAGTGAGTGATATTCCATCTTTTTTTATAATTAATATTTTAATCAGCATACTGGAGAGGTCAGTAAATAATTATATAGATATGGAGATTTAAAAATCTACCTTTTTTAAATTATTGGGGTAGCACTTTTTCCAAGTCATTTCAGAGTATGGAAACACTAACCCTATTAGTTCAAAAGAAATCCCATAAGCTCTAGCCTCTATTTCTTAAATATATGTAATTTGATTCCCATACTTGTATTGGATACCTAAGTAAATTTTAAAAATGCTTGTACTTTTACTGAGAAAAGCTGTTCTGCGTTTTTTCAGATGGATAACCTCTCTAACTGCTGCTCTGGTTTTTTAAAAAGAATTGGTTAAAAATAATACAAGGAGAAACTTATCAGCAACCACTGTTCACAATATATCATTGCATCAGCTTTAGCCACAAGGCTCATGCTGCCCAGTTGGACTGCAGCATTTTGATATGTGGTAATTAACCACAGTAGAGAAGAAAAGGCTCAGAAAGACAGAAGGGAATTCATGGTGTTAAAATAGCATGAACAATAGATACTGTAACAAAATACTGTCTTTTGTTATTATTATGCAGTAATACAATATCTTAGGTTATTCTTACTATTTTTCTAATTACAATTAAAATATGCAACATTTAATCTTACCACTGAGAAGCCAGTGTAGCAAAGATATCAGTGATTTCAGGTTCTTGGAACAGTTTCAGAAGTTCTGGTTCACATGATAAGTCAGCAAGGATCCTTAACTCAACATGGGAAAAGTCTAGAAAACAGTGTTAAAATGCATCTATTGCTCTAAAATAAAAACATATCTGCATTTTAACCAGACTACCACAAATTAAAATGTAAGCCTGGAGAATTCAATCACTTCTTCATGCTCAAAAAAGACAGATGCCTGTAAAAAGCTCATCCAGAAGATGTTATATTCCAGCTATGGATCACAAAGTGTCTCAATCCTTCATTATCTTCAAGTGTCAGTTAATCTTATTAACTCTGTTTCTACTCACAAGGCTTAAACATCATCCACTTCCAAAGCATAATAAGGAATACAAATCATATAACAATATTAATTGTTACTAAGGGATTTGACAGCCTTGTAAAATATGTCATCCAAAGGAGAGGGGGAAAAGGCATGATAGAACAGTGAATATTAATATGCATGAGTACAATAATTTACTCTCTCTCTTACCTGCTGCTAAAAATGTACATCCATTTTTTGAAACAAACAATGTTCTTGGGGAAATAGTTATTATGTCCTCTTCTTTTCCTAGAGAGGAGATACACATTTAAACCCCAAACACCAGTTCAAAAATACTGTGCTGCAAACCACAGGAGGTTTTTCACCAAATACACAGCTAACACTACAGAAATTGCAATGTAAGCAAACTAGCAGAGCACTAACTGCCAGCATCACAATTATTTCACCATATCAATCATGTACAACTTTACCTCCACCATTCTTGCAATATTGCTCACTTTCTTTCTCAAATCCAAACCCTTCTCTAAACACGAGCTCTCAAATATATACAATAACTAATATTATTCACAGATCACTTAATAAAGGATACATTCATAAAGAAGGATCTATAAAAATAAGTTAAAAGATGTATTTTTGTATCTTTGAACACGCTGCAGCAATGTGTTAATAACCAAATTCTGAGTTACAGATGGTAGGGGAATATAAAATTGAGAACATACAGCTGTCATAGGAATCCAAATTGTAATGACAGAAATCCCCAATAATATAATTAAACACTAACACAAGGTACTAGAAACTGAGTGCATCCAGGGAATATCACTTGACATAGTGTAGGGAGGGATGGTGGTTTGAAATGCAACAGAATCTGGTCAGCATAAAAGTGAAGAAAATTGAAAAAAATGTGTCTTGATACAGGAAAAACTTAGAAATATATTTTTTGAGAAGCATATAAGATCATTAACAAAATCTCCAGAAAGTTTCATGTGCTAGAGTTATGCCCAGCACCTCAGGTTTATGCTGCCCCTGTTGGCATAGTTTTTTATAGCAACTTTTAAAAAATACTTTAAAAATGACTCATGTAGATAAAATAAAACTACTGACAAATTTTTACATTATCTTCCATAGCCTCCTGTTTAATGACCTGTATTATTTCCAGCACAGACAGGAATAGCTGTGAAAAGGCAAAGCTTGCCCTTAGCAGAGAACCAAGCACCACATTGAGCAGCACTGCCCAGCTGCAGTTGCAGTCATTCGAGGAGGAAAATGTGTGTTCCAAAATTTCTCTTATATTTGAGCCTGCTACTCTGGATTTCTCTCTTCATCATTTGGCTCATGCTTTTCTAGACTACACTTTGATTCTCTCTGAACCATCTGCCTAAAATCCACTTCTGTTACCAAAAACAACACATCTGACTAACTACTGGTGTTTAGCTGTGAATATGATTAAAATGACCCAGCCTAAACACTGACTCAGGCAGAGCCTTATGAGCTGAACACACACAAAATTATCCCTAGGATATTTAAGGTATTTAAGATGCATAATTTCATTTGGAAAAAGTGAGGAAAACAAAAAAAAAACAACACCCAACTAATAGCTTCTAACTATTTAAACCAGTGCTGAAAAACCAAATCTTTTTTCAGGAGCAACCAGAAAAAGTATATGGCTTAAATGCTAATGTATAACAAAGCATCAGTCATCTGATAGTTAATATTGGACCTATCAATCTGCTTCAAAATATAATACCATTCAGTAAAATAATTAGATAAAATTGCCTTTTCATCTTAATAAAAAAATAGTTTACCTTTTATGTACTGTTTCTTTGTAATTGTGACTGGATGTTTAGAGATACCTTGAATGTTCTACAAACAGGAAGAGTAAAAACGCTTAGTAAGGGCAAGTTTATGAAAATAAGTTTAGGAACAGTTTATTACCAGCATTAGTGATACTAGTGCCAACAAGTTTTTCCCATATAATAAGAAAGATTAACCACTTTGCTTTCCAAAGGAATCTTCACATTCTGCATCTGCAGACACTTTTTAATATTTGCTCCTCCATGAAAATTAGAAGCTTCTAAGAACACTTACTCATTTGTAGCCATTCCAGAGCCTAATCTCTGGATGCATCATAGAAGATAATTAGCAATCCAATAAAAATAATTTTCTTCTTATTTTAATCTGTGTCTTTTAGATATAGTGCATTACTTCTGAGAAAAGAATACATGTGAATCTTGCCTGCAGGCTAAAGGAACTGAATATTCTTCAGCCTCTTGGATTTTTTCTAGTATCTATTCCTACTTTTTTGAAATGCATGATAAAATATATAAGGAAGCCTTTATTGTCTTCAGTGCATCAGTCCAGGTTAAAAACTAGAGCTAATTTTATCAACCGACATGCAGGACTAAGATCAGCAGCGGATTTGTTTTTCAAGATCTGGGTTCATACACCTCCAGTAAAGCATCAAAGATGCACATGACAAATCCTTTCTGTTATTTTGTGTCATTATGCCTCTTTATCTAGAAAAACAACATGTGACAGGAGAATGTATCAAGCCCTGATTTTGTCATTCCATGTAATTAATTTACAAGTGGTTCAGGAATTAGATGTACATACTAATATTATGTAATACTGAAAGTTCAGAGAGTGGGAATAGTGCTATATAATTTCCAAATCAGAATGATAATTTTCTGTGCAATTTTCAACTCAAAAATTGTTATTTTAAACTTAAGAGGGATGTGATCAGACAGCAAAAGCTATTGAAATATAAAGCAGAAGCAGAAGAACAAAACCCCCAAACCACAACAGTACCATCCCTAGTCTTAGCACTACCCTTAAAGATGTACAATTAAATGTATTAAAGTTGAACACCTGCCACAGCACCCTAGTGAGAGAGAGAGAGAGAAAACTACCACATAATATGCAGAATATTTTCTCAGTATGGATAAAAACTAGTAACACTGCTCTCAGTCCTTCAATACCCAAAATAAACACTTGCCAGCTGAAATATTTTATTCTTTAGCTTCTTGAAACATCTAAAAACACAGTTGTGGCAATGCTTATGGTAATGCATATTTTAAAATCATTTTTTTGAAGCAAGTGGTTATTCAATCTGTACACAAAACTAACACTCCTATTGGCAACTATTGATTTCCACCAATAATAAGCTGGGGAGAACTAGTGCTAAATTCATATGAAAAATATGCAGTCTAAGTGGCATGGAATCCAGTAGATCCTCAGAAATTCAGAAAATTTTGTCCTTTATTAGGTACCTGGACATGAATGAATGTGGCAGCCTAATTTTACACCCATTAAAAAAAAAAAAATTAATTCTGACTTACACAACTATTCTAACAGAGGATGTAGAGGGGTTTCTCATTCAGCTCTACACTGGTATTGTGAAATGTACTTAGTCAGGTAATTTCCAGCGCAGGTTAAAACTGTTCATAGTTACTCTCATTGATATTTTAAGTTCTCATTAGCTTCAAAATCCTAACAAAGTGAATTTTTTTTTAAAAAAAAGTATTTCAGAATCTATTAACTATGTAAAAATCAATCACTACATTGCTATCTTGTTTTCATTGAGAGTATATGTAAAAAGTCTACTTTGAATGCAATTTTAAAAGTGTTACTAATAATTCTGGAAAACATCAATAAGTAATTACAATTGCAAAATGTCTTTTCACTTATAAATTAGTTAACTCATAATTTGACTAGATCTTCAGAAAAAGAGGTAACTCAAGAAACATGAGAGTTGTAATGCTCATCTTTAAGCTACTGGAATAGTATAGCACATCCCTCTCATCTGATTTTGGATTAATTAATTTTAGGCAAGTTGTTGGTTTACACCCTCTACTGCCAGCAAAGACAGGAATCTGCAGTGGACAGTTCAACCTATCTGTATAAGACACATACTGACAAGTTGTCCTAAGGTTCCCCTGGAACTGATGTATTCTAACATTTAGATCATCAAATTTGACGAGACAAATTTACTCTAGATATTTAAAGGAATAGAGAAATAAGGAGACAAACTCACAAGAGTCTGCCAAATATCAAGTTCTCCTCTGCTTGAGTCAGGTGACTTACTTTATCAGAAGTAAAAAATCAGTGTGGCCTGGGCACATGATTATAACCACTTTGGGCTACATAATACAGCCTGCATTTTTGCTTTTATGTGTACCTTTTAAGTATTTCTGCAAAACCATCACAGACCCAATCTGAGATGTTAACCTTATCCCTTTCTGTTAGAAAAGGGTATCCATATCTTGTTAGAAGTTACAGAGAAACAAAATTGACTCTTTGAAAAATCATGTTCCAACAGACAAGAAGGAATGCTTGAAACAGTATGGTGGAAAAGGCTGGTTGTGGAAGTTAACTATTACAATACTTCTCTTCATTGTTTCTGAGTGAATGTAAAAAAAATGGTTAAGCTATTCTAGTAGATGATTAACAAGAAAATCCTAGCATTATTTAAATGAAATAAAAACATATAAAAACACCACCATAATAAAAAATTAACTTCCAGAGGTTCCAACTGATAATAAGGGCAGGTGAAGCCAAAATCTCAGCTTCAATATGTCCGAAAGAGGGGAGATTTCTGAAGAAAGCAACTGCCACTCCTATCTTCCACGAGGACAATGAGCTTCTCCTCAGCTCCCAGGAAGATGATGGCACAAATAATCCTAGAAAACATCTGCAAACATATTAAAGTCAAGTAGATGATCTGGGGTAGTCACCATGGATTCAGAATGGGGAAAGCATGTTTAACCAATGACAGCCTTGTGCAATGCAGTAAGCAGCTCTGTGGATGCAGGGAGAGCAGCAGATGTTGTTTACCTTGACTCCAGCAAGGCTTTCAAAACACTCGCTCATAAAAGCCTCAGAGAAGCTGATGAAGTACAAGTTAGATAAGAGGACAGTGAAGTGGACTGAAACTCAGCTGAACTGAGGGTCCAAAGGGCTTTGGTGAGTGACACAAAGACCAGCTGGGGGTCAGTCACTACTGGAGTAGCCCAGGGGCAAATAAGGCCCAACAGCTCCATCTATGACCTGGAAAACAGGACTGATGTAACCTCAGCAAGATGGCAGGCAATCCAAAATCCTGAGGAGTGCTTGACATTTCAAATGAGTGATTCAGAGGGGCCTCAGGCATCTGGAGAAATGGGCTGTCAGGGTCCCACAGAGTTCACAGTCTGGAAAGCAGATCTGCAGAAAATGACCTGTGGATCATGGTGAAGAAAAAGCTGAACGTGAGCCAGCCATGAACCTTTGTAGTCAGAAAGGCCAACAGCATCCTGGGCTGCATCAGGAACAGCATCCCAGCAGGCCAAGAGAGTGATCTTTGTCCTCTTCTCAGGATGCCAGATGGGCTCCATCTTCTTTACATGCTCCAGGCTCTTCTCACTGATGCCCAATGACAGGACAAGAGGTGACAATCAGAAACCATTACAGGAAATTCCACTTGAATGTAAGAAAAACTCTTCTGCTGTGTCAGTGGTCAAACACTGGAATAGCCTGTCCAGACAAGTTCTGAAACCTCAACCCTTGGAGATATTAGACAACCCCTAGCAGTCCTGGCAAGGAGGCTCAGAACTGATGGACTGCTCTCATCCATAAGTCACTATATGCAAGGAAAGTAGAATTATCAATGAAACAATAGCTAACCAAAATCAAACAAATAGACAGTTTCCCAGTTTTATGAGTTTCTTCTTTGTCAGTTAAACTCTGTAGAGCTTTCTATTTTTGGTATCCAAAATTTTACATCTTTATTTGCCACTGATTTTTTTTATTCTTTCCTAGGTTAAAACCAGTATATTATTTCAGTTCTTTCCAAGGACTATTGTATACAGGCATATTGGATCAATTACCTTTGAAGTCAGTGTAGTTAGATATCACCTAATCTCAGAGGCTGCTGGTGCTTTTAATTATTTCTTACTCTACATCAAGTAGGGTTGTTGACTGTATTTCCTATATTCTGATCCCCCTCCCAGTTTATATGGATTCAGCTAACCCCTAACATCTCTCTTCCTCCTCATTTACATTTTCAGTAGCATAAATTGCTATTTTGAACAAGTAACCTCAGTGACTCTCAGAACAGACATCCATGTCTGTATAAAAAGGCATCAATTGTTATAAGCAATTTTTTTTTACTAGAAAATGGCTCATTAATCTATAACTACCCAGATCTGCATTTCTAAACCTCTATGGAATATGTTGTTCTGAAGACCTGCAAACTGCAGGGAGGGGAACAAAGCAATGTAAGAGGAATTTACTGAAATAAATGGGAATTTACAGAGGTGGCTGCTGATTATTCAGTGGGTATTTGATTCTGACTAATTCCCCACTGTTCTAAGACCTCAAAAATAAGAACAGAGACACAACTTACTACTAAGAGAAGAGTACCATTCATAAATGTAAACAGGATGGATACGTCATGAGGGAAGTTAAAAACTAGTCAAGGAGTTAGACCAGGTGAAGCTATCATGAACTTATCCTTTGATGTGGTGACCAATCCACCTGCTGTTAGTGAGGCACGGTGCCAAACACTAGAGCAAAATAAAGGAATTTTGTTTTACAGTGGCTACCAGTGCCAACAAATAGCAAAAGCTAGCTGCATTTCTTGTAAGTAATAAAATTTACTGGGACTGTGATCTTGTTAGATTTAATTGCTCTAAAAGATGTTGCTTCAGGAAACCAATTATTTCCTCACACTTAAGAAATACATAGACTTTCTTTTCCAATTGAAAAAAACTTTAGAGCATCAAAATTCTAGTTTCTCTCATGAAATGTAGCACTGCAGCAAAACTGAAGCACTATAACTCGAAAGTTCCTGCAGTTTGTCCCAGCAACTTCTTCTCCAGAAAGTTTATTAAAATAATCAGGCCACAACTATTCACTTTGAACACGAACTCTACACAATCAAATACAAAATAACCTCTTAAATCCACAGCATTTGTTTGATGACTAGCATTGTAATACTTTTAGAGGGGAACTAAGACTTTGGTCTGTAAGACCAGACTTCATTACAATGCTAATAGATAGGTGGATGGTTGACAACTGCTTTGAGCTTTATATTCCAAATTTCTAATTGCATTTTTTAAATATCTACTTGCTATTTTAAAAAAATTCTTGTTAATCTTTACTGTTCCCTCTGGTTTATGTACTTCTTCAAATTTTTCTCACTCCTTTTTCTTCATTTTCAGTTGTCTTTTCTTGCTCTACATGGGACCACACCTAGTGATAAATTGTACTCTCACATCTCATTTAATCAGTTTGAGAAGGCATGTAAGTACAGGTTCAGTGAGCTGCTTCCTTAACCATCAACACTTTGCTTGCTCCACTGTTAAAGGCCAAAGCTATTGGAGAACTAGCAAGGAAAACTGCACCCTGCCCAGAAGAGCATCTTTGCAATGCAGAATGAAAAGACTGAGTCCTGAGGGCACTCACAACATCAAAGTCACTCAATTTATCTGGCACCTCCAAAGTTAGAGGCAAATTACTCATGAGAAATTACACAGCAAAAATAATCAGCAGCATTAATTTATAGTTCTAAAGGAATAAACAGCTATTTTCTGTGACTTCTAGATGAAACACAGTTTCAAGACAGTCTGAAGATTTAATTTTTAAAATATGGCATGCCTCCCAATAAACATAGAAAATAGGAAAATGAACAAGGTCACTATAGCAATGCCAGCCTGGTATGGATGTGTACATGCATTCCTTAGCAAATCTTGACTTGTCTGCAATTGCCACCTAGTGGCCTGTGGAAAATAAATGACATCTATTTTCCTTGTCAAAAACCACAGAATCATGCAGACTTCTGGAGAAGGATCCCTTCATTTTACTACTAGTTTCCACTTTTCAGCAGAGAACAATCAATCAAAGGTAAGGCACTCCCCTCTTGCCTTACCCAGCAGCAAAGAATTATCAAGGTTTTAGACATCGGACAAGGAGGAAACTTAGAAGTTATTCATCCCATTCCCACAGGCTTAATCAGCTTGGAAAGATATGAACACAAGGAAAGGAGGGCAACCAAAATTCGTGATTTCTCACTTCAGAGAGTAGGCCCTAAGAACACTGTGTTTGATTTCCTATAACTAATTCTCTTTCTGCCATATTCCCTGAAATTTAGACCTGGCAATAATCTCAGGTAATAAAGATTTAGCAGCACATGAAAAAGGTTTTGATGAGTGATTTTTAAAATGGGGAAAAAAAATTTACTCACTGATTTGATTAAAATCTGTGTTCTGTGACAAATTATTTTGTCAAATCATGGATTCAGCCCAGATTCTTGGCTTTATACTGACAAATTACTCACCTTTACACAGCAAGCAAGTTTGTATAGACACAGCTCTTTGCATCTTTCAAGAGAAAAGATTGGTTTTGTTTCCCATTTATAAATTGACTACATTTTATTACTTATTTAATTTAATCTTCCTGAAAGATTATATATAGAATACTAGCTCTGTTACACTAATATGAATTAATATGGGAAGCTCAAACTCTAGGATGAACTCCAAGGAGATAAGACTTTGTTTTTGTGAAAAAAAACCCCAATGCTAAGGCATAGAGATAACATGCCTTTGAGTGGCAGCTGGAGATAGTAAATATTGTATAGTTGTAGATGAGATGCATATTATAGCTTTAAAGTAAAAAGTGTCAAGGGAATATTGCCCAAAGATACAAATACCAGACCTCTAACCACACAAAAATTTAAAAGATCTCCAGGCTGGAGAAATTTACTGTAACAGTTAATGCAACAGTTGAAACGGGCTTTTTATGAAAAGGGTAAAAATTAGCATCTCAAAAAAGACGGTTCCACATACTAAGCATATGCTATCAGGGAATTCCTCTTAAAAGGCTGTGAAGGACTTAAAGGAAACCTAAATAAGTAATGTCTCTTTGCTCTCAATGAGGAAAGCACAGCTCTGGACTTGACAGAAGTGGTCCTTAACAGTTCCCATGAGTCAGGTGGATGATCATGCTGGGACAGGAGAACTATGGACAGGTAGGCCACGTGGGTGTCAGCAAGATGAACTGTGTCCTATTCTGTTCACCTTCAGCAACCCTTATACAAGCCATTTTTTTTTCCACTGTTGTTCCCAACTTGAGAGAGCACATCCATCTCTAAAACTCTGCACAAAGATTACTGAGGATTTATGAAATGTTGCTGAGGAAATGAAGAATGGACAAAGTTTCCATTTATTGAATTGGAAATAAGAATAATTGTCAGCAGAAAAAAATTAATAGGAATGTAGAGCTACTGAGATAATTTTCCTGAATTTCTTTGCAATGCCAATGACAAAGTTTTGGAAAATCATTACCACGTGAAAATTGGTCCATCCAAGACAAGAAGTCTCTTTCAATCTACCTAACTTTTCATCTTCCCCTATAACCATTTTTTAATTATTCTTCATTTCTGGTATTGTCAGAGTTCTCAGATCTTTTAAGTATTTTTTAGATGCAAATTGGGAGAAGGTTGTACAATAGAAGAACATTACATAGTAAAATAAGTTATTTAAATACTATTGCTATGTTAAAACAGTGAAATGTATGCTGAGATTGAGTTAAGAATATTTTGTCCTTGCAAACAGGAATTGAACCATCAGAGAACTATAGTTACACTTTCACCTTTTGAGAGCTTGTAAGACAAGACATAATTTGTATGTCTGAGACTTTTATTTTAACTGTCCTGTCAGAATATAAGTCTCCAAGCTCTGAGTAGTTGCTAAAGTGTGCATCTAAAACTCCCTCTAATAAAGTGCTTCATATGAAAACAAAAAAATCCACCAGCCACAATTTATAAAATCTTAATCAATTCACAAGAGGTTCCAACAGAAAACTCAATAACAAAAAGAGACACAGAGATATTTAGTACAAGGATCACATACATATTTGTGCACATTGCTGAAGATTCAGTCTGAGCAACTGTCTTGTGGATGGGGACAGTAAAAATTACCTCAGCAGGACATGGGTTCCATGAAACTCCTCAGAGCTTACAGAGGTACAGTGACTGTGACCAGTGGAGACATCAGGGGATGCTGCATATGCCAACCTCAGGCATAAGAAAAGTGCCCAGCCAGGAGTTGAAATGCAAATGGATAAAAAGTAGCAGAACAACAACTATGACAGACTATGAGTGAATGCCACTAATTGTTTCTTGCAAGCTAAACTTCATGCTAATATTACTCTGAAACTACACTCAGATTACATGAAATCAGACTTAATAAAATTCCAAGAAACACAACAAAGTGTATAGGCTAACTTACGTAACAGAATACTTCAAGTAATAGATATTATTATAATTACTTCACTCTAAAACACCTTTAAATTTGTAAGGTAGTGAAAGCTACATTAATCAAAACAAGTTTTTTAGCAATCTAATTTTAATTCTTGTTAGCTCTGTGCTCCAATCACATTCATATTATAGAAAAAAAATAGCCTGGCAGTAGCAGTAGTTGTATTCCAAGATAAATTTCTAAAATACCATCAGAGCTTTGGCTTTTACCTGGAGTATTCCCAAAAGATTGCTGGCAAAGGCCATTTAAAGGATAAAATGAATCAGCGTATAATCAACAACCTTAACAACGCCCACTCAAGAGCAGTAAATGCTCAAGTGCTGACAATTTAATTTATACATACTGGATTGAAATATATTATCTTCTAATTTTAAAGAAGCAAGTGGAAGAATGCAGTGCTGTCATCTCTCTAGCACGGGAAGATTTTAGAGGAACTTTTCCCCCCTCATTTCTACAAATCTAAGCTTCTCTGAGAATTGCTTTTGCCAGAAACTAAAGGACAGTGAAGGAGGATTTCAGTCTTCATAGTCAATATTTCATAATGTGCTAAAATACTCTGCCTGATATTTTTCCAAGTTGTATAGAATCTTTCATTTTTGAGCTATCAATTTTAATTGCTCTGTTTATCTCTGTGCTTATGTTTAGCTTGTAGAAGAAATAATGACAGACCACCTTCTCCTGCATAAATAAAATGCAAGTATCTTTTATGCTGTTACTGCAAGGAAGCAGATTCATACCAGCTGCACATTACCTTTCTTTAAATAACACACAGAACAAATATACAAATATATATAAAGATAATCCCAAACAGAAGACAAGAGGACAGGATTGAACTGCTTGTTTTACAGAATTACAACCCAGATGATGCTTTCATCTGACAAGCTCTACTGAGCCAAATTATGCTGTAAAATGTCCATGTATTGGATACACTCACTCACCATGAGATAAATCAATCTATACAAATCAGGAGCATTACAACAGAGAATGTCAAAGATGTGCATATATCATAGAAAAGGACACTGTAGCCCAGATGCTGAGAGAATAAAGGTCTATAATGAAGAAACCTTGTTTCTGTATTTGGGTACTGAATCAACACGATGACGTTCTGGAGCACCAGATATGAGTGTTAGGATATGAATAACAGTGACTTTCCACACTACAATTGTCACATTAATTCCTAAGAACTTTCTATTGCAATGTTAAGGTAGCATAAAATTTCATTCTGAAAATGTAATTGTACCAAAGTCTTGTCAATATGCTCATTCATTCACTTTTAAGTAAAATTTTCCTGCCATAAAACTTCAACTGTGATGAGTGAGGAAGAGGAAATACAGAACTTCTGTCTCCAACTGTAAATATAGTTTCTTGAAGCCTTCATTAAGATTACTTTTTAAAAAAACTGAGCAACACGAGACTATAAAAACACCATAACTCTACTCATAAAATGAGATGCTATTTTAGTGCTATTAGTGCAGTCATAATCACCAAATGACTCAAGAGTATTGGAATAAACATATTGAAAAGAAATATGGCCTGAAAATATGTTGTGAATGCAAATGATGCTCAGAGAACACCAATCAACCACAACAATCAGCAAGCACACTCTGGCTTTTTCTAACAGCACATCAGCTCATCTGAGTGACAGGGGTTTGTACTGACTAGAAAACACAGCATTAAACAGCTTTAATTCAAAGGCCCAGAAAGCACATATTCTCATATTCATTAAGACAACCCACCCTTGTTATAAGCAAAGCCCACGTTAGGAAATACTTACCTAAAAATTATTTTGTTAGCCAAGATGATCAGAAGACTTTAGACAAGATGTTTTATTTGAACCTGTAATGTGTCTGACATGTCTCTATCCCTAGTGCTTTCCAATAAAGATACTTTAAAAAAATAATAGAAGACACACTCCAAGATCAATGAAAATGTAAGGCCCATACCATTTCTCCATTTTAAGTAAATAATCTTCTCAGCTGGACAGTGTATGAAAACAAGTTTACCAAAGTCTTATTCCTATCAGTGCAGTTTCAAAAGCAGCCAAGGCCTTGACTCATTTCTGGGGAGGGGGTTTAAAAAAATGGAAAATGCAAGCATATTCCTGCTCCCAGACTTGGTGTCTGACTCCTCACATTGCATCAGCCTCTGCCAAACCTTCTAAAAGCTGTGAAAGAAAGGGGCAGGGATAAAACACGACAGTGCAGAATCTCATCACTATTGGAACACCTTGCAGAACATCCTGTTCCTGCTGGAATCCAATTGTGACTTCAAACTTCAGACTTCAAACTTTCAGAAAGAATATTCAAAGTATCACAAATCAGCCTACAACCTTAATGAGGTCTTGGACAAAATGCCTGAAATTTGGAGCTGTCACAACAGCTTTGGTAGCACGGTTCTGTCAGACCACCCTGCTAGGAGCACACGTGGGGATGCCAAGATGTAAAACCTAGTGGGATTCTGCTACAAAAGGGAGACAAATAAGCAGTGTCCCATCCACACTGTCCAGAAAAATTCCCAAAACTATGTCAAAACCACATTCCCAATTTATCTCAGAGAAAAAGAAATTTTTTTTCACTCCAATAAAACAGCCCAGAGGGGAATTAACATGGATACAGTATGGATAATCAGAAATACTGGTTTGCTAAGTTAATTGAGAGAACAGACTCATTTTGGATGGCAATTGCTCAGAGGGGCCTCTATTTGAATGGATTGTTTCTCCCCTTAGAATGAAAACCAGATGGGTAAATTCATTATTCATATTCCAGACACTAATTGCAACACTCATTTTCTAATAAACAAGCATGCAATTCTCTATTGTGCATTCACCACCAGAAAACCTTGTATCTGTTGAAGAGATTAAGATGTATGCAATATTTCAGGCTCTTTATGATCCTTCTTTAAGCACGTTAACATTCAAAATGTGCTAATTAGTTTTTCTTTCAAATGACATTCCTGATTTCCAAACTTTAGGCTAACATGTTTCTTTGATTTGATAGGTTAAATTATTTTCTTTGCCTTTTTGGACAAGCTGTAAAAGCATTTTTCCTGAGGAAAACTTCAGCATTCCTGAGAAATGCTTTTTTATTTTTTCCACTTGCTCCAAGAAGGTGAAATTTTTTATTTATCTTCAGCATAACTTTTTGTTACTAAAAGGAAGGAAATGCTCCCTGAAGCCCACCACTTTATGTTTTTCAGTTTAATGATGCAAACATCAAGTAGAGAAGCATAAACTCATTAGCAGCATTTCAGCTCTCTTTGCTGCAGAAGCCTAGAGGAAAGAAATCTTAATACAGAATATCTGATTCTAGCACTGAAATTTACATCTTAAACCAAATTATAACATCTAATTTTATGCAATCTTTATATCTCAAGTTAGGATTTCTCTCTTTTCATTCTGAAAGGGCCTTGATCTTAATTGGGTTTATGCTTTTCCACTTGTGTCTTGACTTATTTCTGCTTTAAAACATGAAAGGCTGAAAAGAGGTATTTCCAGGTGGGTTTGGAGAACATAAACAAGTTTTTATGAATTTCATAAATACATCTAATAGAAAAGTTGTCTATGAGCAATATAATTAAAGAGTATCTTAATGTAGACAAGATTATTACGTTTATACAAAAACTACTTGAAAATAACACATTTAAATAATAAACCTAATTAAATTCCCCAATATTTCTATCATAGAGGGGAAAAAAACAAGTAGCATATGGATATATTATAAAATAATTTTTAGAGTTTATATTTACTTTTAGGTTTCATATACTCAGGTTCTCCAAAAATAGCAAATAGGCATCTACAATGCAATAACAGGAGACTGCAAGATCAAATGTGTCCCTGTTCAGCAATAATACATTAACAGTTATTTGTGAAAAACACATTATTTATACAGCACACATATTGTAGAGGAAGAAACAAAATGAAAAGAAATGAAGTGCACAGTTAAACTAAAATGGAGAGCCACTGAAGTAAAGTGCTGCCAAGAAACCCCCTCCAAGTTGCTACAATACAAAAGTTATAAAAATTCATGTGAATAAACTCATCTATTGAGAAAAACCCACATAAAGCAAAAAATATACATCATCCATATATCAAATGTGGAACTATCTGAAAGAAGATGACAGTTTATCTGAAAAAGAAATTCTGCTCTGTATCCAATGTCTCGTCATTTCCCCTCAAACCTATAGGAAAATCCCTTCTGGACTCCATTAAATGCCTTAAAGGACAGAGGACAGATAGATCCATTACCTTGACAAAGCAAAAGAAAGATAAAGAAACTTTTGTTTGGAATTCCATCTCTCAGAAGCACTGCAGAATATGGGATGTTTTTCCATTTGAATTCTCACAGTATCTGATTCACACTTATCTTTTGCTTTAATCACTTGTTAAAGCATTTTAAAACAGTTAAAAATAAACTACCTCAGCAAAAATTCAGCTAAAATTTGACATAATATCATAGTAACCACAAAAATATCTCCAATATTTATGATTTCTGGCAAGAATCTTCCCAATCCTTTAACACTTAGCAAAGTGACTGCAGTATACCTTCTATATCAATAAATGATTCAGAAACAGATGGTGTAAGTTCCATAAACATTTCAAACAAAAAAAAGCCATGCCAATGTTTTTCCTTAGAAGGAAAAGCCAGCCTTAGGCAACCCAGAATGCTAATTCTGGCAGCATTATTTTGAAGAAAAACAACCTTTAAGAAAAATAGATTTCATGTCCTTTTTATTATGATGGGCTACAGGTAATTTTTTGTTTTGTATGTGGTTTTTCAAGACAACTGTCTGTTCAGCTCTGACTTGCAAACGCCTGTGCATCACATCAGAGAATTCAACAAACTGTGACCTTCATGATCATCTTTTCCTCTCACTTTCTCCCATCTGGGTGCATGAGAAACGAGAGTGTCAGTAACACTTCCCCATTCTGTTGTTAATTCAGAATCCTAAACACTGATTTTTACTCTGCAAAAAGCATAAGCACTTCCTATAAATTCTCTGGTGAAAAATTGTATGGAAATATGTACCATGGGGGTAGGAAGATGCAAATGAAACAAGAACTGTGAAGACAGGTGAAAGAAGAGCTAAGGAAGTCACCAGTATGGTGGGGGTGAGAACCCCCCAAAAGTCAACATTCCAGGCAGGAACCACAGTAGACCATCCATGCAAAGTGGCCACAACTGGTAAGGTTTACATCTCTGCTCCCACACAGAGCTGTGGAAGACCACGGCCTTTCTCCCAGACCGCAGAAAGCTCCTAATGCCATTTGTACTTGTGAAACTTAAGGTTAGGTCCTGCACAGAGATAAGCAGTACCCCAATCTACGTGGATAGGAACTGACAACACTTTGGGGCCCGAGTTAAAAGGACAAAAGCCTCACAGATTCTCTCCAGCCTTTAGGAGACAAGTCCCATCTCTGCATCTGCTCCCAGTCATCCATAGGGCCAGGTCTTTGCTAGAAAAGGTCATGGTCAAACCAAACAGAAACTTTCCCCAGATAGACAGGCACTACTTTCGTTGTCTCACCTATGCCTTGAGCCCTTGGAGCTCTGCAGCCCCACCTTGTCCCACACCAGCTCCTGCACTCTCATCCATGCAGCCATGGGCTATGGCAGAGGGGAACACAAAGGTGAATCAAGTGGGCATCATAAAACACCAAGAGAAATGGGATCATAGAATACATTCAGGTAAGCCCTTAAAAGGCTACTTTGTGGGAAAAAAAAAAAAAAAGAAAAAAGAAGAGATAACCCAATCCTGCAGCAGTCCAGAAAGTCAAACAAAACACATTTCAGGCACAACCTTGTACATGGAGATCACTATAGATAAGAAAGGACGTACAAAGAGCCCAAGTGGCACAGCCACATAAGCAAGACTGCCAGAGCACCAGCACTGCCAGCTGAGCACTTTACTGCTATGAGGCCTGAAGCCAAATTCCAGAAGAAGAGAGCTTCCTTTTCTGTAATACTCACCTTCCAGGGCTCACTGATCCTTTACAAGGAGTGTTTCATGAACACCAGGAATTCATGACAAGATGCATGCATGGCTCACAATTGTACTCCTCTACTTCAGGAAACAATGTTAATTCTGATCACAGATAACACAAAATATGCCTAAGAACAGATGCCCTACAGTAAAATACTCATTTAATAAGCTTTTTCTGTCCACCATTTAGATACAATACAGCAACCGCTGGACTTGCATGAAAACAAACATTTCCTGTGTTAAAAATATTACATATTGTACAAGTAATATTAATTTTTCTTTTAAATTAAAATGCAGATCTTCAAATATGCTCACTTACAGGATGTTTGGCTGAAAGTCTGCCAGTCACAGTTCCTGTTTGATTCCAAGTAGAGGAAATAAATCCCTGTAATCAAGTAAAGTGAAAACAAAAAGGAAAAAAATAACAAAGACACACAGCTATATTTTATTTAATATAAGTACCAGTAATAAAAATTCTCTGCAATCAAAACAAGAAAATATAAGTACTTTTAAACTTTCCATGTATAAAAGTCCTTAAACTGTAAACACTGCAATAATTTCACATCTTTTTAGGATTTTACAAGCCACTTCATATATTTCTACCTTTTTCATGCATGTTCGTAGTCCATCCACGTAAGTTGATTTCATCTTATGAACCTAAAATACGTGAAATCTTAGATAAATTTTTACTTATAAAAATAAGGTATTTTGCAAATTAAAGATCCTAATTTCCAAATGCATCCTGTTTGTAGACTTTTCTTTTTTAAAGACAGTTTTATCCAAGTAAATAATGGATATATACTCATTGATAGCTTAACCTAGTCACGTAACTTAGGTAAGTGCTTGGTTATAACCTAAAGACAGGACTTTGCAGATACTATTAAATGAACTATTGGAATTTATTCTTTTACATCTTATATCCCCAGGTCAATGAATTACATGAAAACTACACACACCAAAAAACCCACAAACAAATTTTTAAAAAATCAAAGCCAAACACAAACCCACACTTTTAAATTTTTTTAAAATTTTTTTAAAATTCTTGGAAGCTCATTCACCGAAAACCTAATGATTAAGTGTGGGAGCAGACTAACTGGATAGTTTTGGATTTTCAGGAGGCTTGTCACCCCAAAATTCCCCATAAACTATTATCTCCTTCAGCTTATGCAAAGCATTTCTTCAGAACTCAAAAACAGATGTTTTGCCCTAAGTATGTCTTATAGTACTACACTGAATTAACAGTGAACTTTCCCAACTGTCTTTGCAATGTTATACAACTTGTTTGCTAGCTATAATGTAACAGAGTAAAACAGCTATAAGCAATCAAATTAAAAAAGTCTTAAGAATACTGACTTCAAATTAGTATTTGAATGAACTTCTACCAGAGCCAACTTATTTAACTATGAAGATGCTATCTATCTTGATAAATTTTGCTTCAATGCAGCTACATTCTGTGAAAAAATATCAGCTCACCTGGCGGTATTCTAAAATTATCTTAGGCAAAGGATGAAGATCTTGCAATTTATTTAGCTGCAAAATCAAGAATGTGAATTACTGACATACTTTTCTTGAAGTTATATGATTAAACAAACCTTAACAGCATACATTTGGGAGGAAGAAATTTTCCTGACTTGAAGACTGGCTGAAGGATGATGTCCTTCAACCAATCCCACCCCAGCCCCAAGGAAGCCTTCATTAGGAAGGCTGGAGATTACTCCTATCCATTTCATTTTCACTCCTGTCCCAGACAGGGACAAAAAGACACATACACATAAAAACTTTTCCACAGGAACTTTGAAAACACTAGGGTGTGATGTGCATGTGTTATTTATGGCCCTTTGTTTTTTGTGCTATACTTGCAAGTGCAAGAGAGAACATGATGGAAGTAGACCAAATAATGCATATATACACACATACATATATATATACACGCACAGTCCAAGAGGAGAATTTCTACTGTTCATGCCTTAAGAAAAGTTCCAGGAAAACTTCAAGGGAAATTCAAATTGTTAAATTAAAAACCAATAAAATAAAGCATATTTCTGACTACTTGTATTGGAAACAGCCAAAAATTCTGTTGAGAAAAATAATTAAATTATTAAAATAAATTGGATATTTATAAGTACAACAAAAAATACCTGGAACTACAATAGTCCAAGATGAAAACAGATGAAACTGTACTAGAATGTATACTTAAACACATAAGGTGGGGTTTTTTTGCTACCAGGAGAAACATCTTAAGATTAATTGTCTACTATTTATCTTGTGGAAAGTTTCATCCTATCTTTCTCTAAATAATCAAGTCTCAGCAGTTGCTGGGAAGAGAATACTGGACTACATAAAAGCATTGCTTTGATTATAGCAAAAAAATCTTATGTTCCTACAAAGAGGTGACATGAATTCTATTTCACTGATCCCTCCCGTTTCCCAAGGCTCTCTGGCACTCTAAGATTGCATTTGATCTATGAAACCTCCTTCTCCTTGAGTAGTGTGTGGGTTTTATGGTATAATGTTGAAGTTACTGGAGATTATATTTGGTAGTTTAGACACTCGACTGAAAAGTGGAATTTCCTTCTTAAGAAATAAAGATTTCCCTTCTACCTTCTCAAAAGGTGTTATGTTCAGCAATGAGTTGTGCACTTAAACTCCTACGTACAGTAGAGCAATTCAATTGTGGCACCAAATTAGAAACAGGTGCAGCTGCACAGAGGTTTTTTTCTCTTCTAAAAAGAATCTCCCTTGCTATTATTATCTTCACAAAATTATTTTTTTAATGATCTGACAAGGGGATCAAGAGCACCCTAAGTCAGTTTGCAGATTATTCCAAGTTGGATGGAAGATTTGACCTGCTGGAAGGTGGGAAGGCTCCAGAGAGGGATCTGGACAGGCTGGATCAGTGGGCCAAGGTCAGTGACCTGAGGTTCAACAGAGCCAAGTGCTGGGTCCTGCCCCTGGGTCACAACAACCCTGCAGTGCTGCAGGCTGGGGCAGAGGGGCTGGAAAGGGCCCAGTGGAAAAGGACCTGGGGATGCTGGTTGAGAGTGGCTGAACATGAGCCAGGTGTGCCCAGGGGGCCAAGAAGGCCAATGGCACCTGGCCTGGATCAGCAATAGTGTGGCCAGCAGGACCAGGGCAGTGACTGTCACTCTGTACTCAGCAGTGAGTATTGTGTTCTGTTCTGGACCCTTCATTTCAAAAAGGACATTGAGGTGCTGGAGTGAGTCCAGAGGACAACAAAACTGGAAAAGGGTCTGGGGCAAAAGTCTGGTGAGGAACAGCTGAAGGAGCTGGGGATGTTTAGCCTGGAGAAAAGGACACTCAGGGGAGACCTTCAGTAGCTGGTTTGTTTTTCCCTACCATGGATGCATAACTTTCTTTTCTGGCACTAGTACAATACAAAAATAAACCAAGATCATTAGAAAAACTTCAGACAAATCACAGTTTCACTGGAATATAACTTATAAGTTTTGCTAAATCATACAGCTGGTTTTAAACTCTTCCCTGTCTCACCACAACTTCTGAGGTGGATACGAGCTGCTGTATTTCAGTTCTGTGAAGTTTCTCACACAGTGTATGCAGTTTTAACTTATCAAATAGGACCTAAAGTAAGAAAAAGATAATAAATCTTTCAGTGTTTCAAGTGTTGAAATAGAAAGGAAAATTATTGGGTACTTAAACAGGAAACAGGTTACAAGGTAAATAGATAATACTGTAGCAAAGACAATTAACACAGAACTGAAAATCTTTATTTCTGAGCTATTGAAGCAGTGACATATGTACTAAAAAAAAAAGCATAATTTATGTACATATATTCAAATAAATATTATTCAACATTGTCATATTTATGAAAAAGACTGAAAAAACTTCATTAATATGAAGGAAATAAAGAAAATCAGAAGGAATGTCAGAAAATAAGATAATTAATATAGAAGAAAATAAGTCAGAAGTGGTAAGGATGTCTATGCTTTACAGTTCTTGTGCATCAATAATCCCTAGAATGTACACCGTAAGTAGAAACAGCAGTACAAATAATACCTCTCGGAGCTGACAACTGCTGGTCAAAAGGAATCGTTCTCCAGCAGCCTCATGAGCCTCCTGTTCCAGCTCTTTGAGCCGCAACTATAAATCAGGACATCAAAATTATTCTGTTCACATTTTTATTTTCTTCAATATCTGCTACTTCCAAAGTTAATGAGAATATTGGACCTTTATTTAAGAATAGAGTACTTGATATTGCATAATCATTGCTCTCTATTTACATTTGGTTGCTTATAGATTGCTTATATTCTCCTTAATTTATATTGCTTCATGATCTGGAAAGGGGATTTATTGTAGTAAGAAGTACCAACATTAGTGGTTATAGAATTTAGGTTACTGAAGCCTATAGAGATCTGTGAGAAACAGCAATGCAAATTGTTCTGATAAATTAGTGATGTGTCAGACCAGTATGATTATCTAGTCAAGTTTTATGTTATGAAATGGGATTCTCTTGTAGCTATTTTTATCAAAGAACACTCATTTAAAGAGTGCATTGTTCACTAAAAAGAGGGAGAGAAATCTATTACATCTCAGGAAGATGGTTCCTGAAAACTGTAGGTTCAGAAAGAGTCGTTGCCATTTTTACTCTACAACACACAACCCAAAAGGACCTGCGAATTTTGCAATGCAATTTCAGTTCTGGGGCAAGGCTGAGGAAGTATCTCTTTTTTACTTGTGTAAATAAATTGGGAAGTATTCTACAATGTAAATATAATTAGTTATATTTATACCAAAAATGTAAATATAATTATTATATTTGTAACAATATACTGAAAACAGCACACTATTACATAAAATGCACAAAAGTTCCTTCTCTTTTTAATCAGTTATCCTCAGTAAAAGCACAAAGATGATGCTATGGAATTTTCAAGGAAAAAAAATAATACAAAATTTACCCCTAGAATCTCTGATGTTTTTTTCAGTTCTTGTTTGTTCACATATATTTTGTGTGTTTCCATCACTGTAAATACAATTTTAGGTTAAGAACATTTATAATTCATTATTTCAATCTTACATTCTTATTAGACTGTAAAATGGAAACTCAAACTCACACAGATGTTATGAGGCTAAGATAACAACATTTCATATTCTGGGGAATTACATTTCACTTAAGCATAGTCAGCAGCTGTGTGAAAATAGTGGAAATTCATATTTTGAACTGAACTTTCATACCTGCTAGAATTTTGATAAGTGGAAGCTCTAATGTGCAAAATAAGTTCCACAAACCTTGAGCCTGTAAAGTAAGATATAAATCCATTCTTCAGTACCAGCTAACTTTGATCTCAAAACATACAGTAGTGTCATTAGGTGAAGGTATTTTCCACTGAACAGTATTTCACTTTCTGTATATTCCTTTTACATGACAACACTGTTTGTGGCATGAAATACTACTTAGTGTAAATTATAGTATCTAAATGCTGTCACTTCTTTGTGTGGGGAATAGGAATTTTGCAATAGTAACAATTTTGTACAAGAATGCTAATAAAGAAATATATATACACCTCTTTTTTCTTCCAAACAGTTTATTTTTAAAGCAAGCTTTATTATAATAGGACACACAAGTTATCCCTTTTCCTTCGTTCACTTGAACAATTAAGCAACCATTCATATTTCATAACTCTGTTTTCACTAAGGAGAAAATAAGAGTTGAAAGGTTCATGTCCCCAAATTACTTACAGAGAACAGAAATTCTGGGTTTTTTCTAACCACTGAAGTAGTCTGACTTGTCTAAAAACTCTTGTGGGCTGGATTTCAGTGTTTCTGTGCCTTTGGTGTTTCCCTGCTGCCTCCCTTCATGGATTGTTTATTATACTGCTGGGCCACTTGGATATCCACATTAATATGGCTCCTCACCCAATGGTCAAAGCCCTACAGCTGCTACCAGCAACTTCAAAGACAATCCCTGGGAAACCATGATGGCCCTTCCACCAGAACCTGGGCATATCCCTACATTCTGGCACTTTTCCAGGTATATGACGACAGACAGAAAACAAACATCCCCTCCCCTCCCCCCAACAGATTTCTGTTTCAGATGCATTCTGAACTGCAATAAAGGATAAAACAGAATAAAATAGCTCACTGGGAAGACACCTACAATGACTTTCTAGTCCCACTGCCTGGTCAATTCAGGCCTGACTAAAATTTAAAGTATATGATTAAGGGCACTGTCCCATTGCCTCTTGAACACTGACAAGCCTGGGCCATCAACCACCTCTCTGGGCAGCCTGTCCCAGCGTGTGACCAGTGCTTGGTTATCACAAACTAGAACAAAAGATATGCTGAGAGTTTTCATAAGTAAGGAATACATAGAAAGAATATCTATACTATGTTCTACCTCTTTTAGCACTTCTTAGATAGCAATATATAGATTTAAAATACTAAAAGAAAAGTCAGTATTCTGAACCTCTTCTGTTCTCAGAATCTTCATTTAGTTACATGTAGCAAAGGAAAATTTTCTCCTAAAGGTTAACCTTGACACCATCTCCTTCTAGAAAAAATGGCAAATTTGATGGGCAATTTATTTTAAATGTTGACTGCCAATGTAAATCACTAAGGACTGAAGCATTCTATTATTCTAATTTGAATGAGAAATACATCATTAACTCCCTCTAATTCAATACTTACACAGTTTTTCCTGAGCAAATTCTTTTTGTCTTACCTTTAAACCTTGAGCAAGGTCCATCATTACATTATAAAGCTTCTCCAAGTTCACACCTAAGTTTTGATACTGATATAAATAAATAAAAAATAAATAAATAACTTTATTGCTAACATAAAAATACTTAGAGTATTATCCTTTTTTTAAAGGTATAAACTGTAAAAATGTGCTTTTCTGTGTATCTTTTGTTAATATTTTAGAAACGTTGTTAGATCTGTCAAACCCAAATCATTAACACAGCACTGAACATTCCAGATTTTGCCTGTTCCTATATTTACATTTTGTATCAAGTACAAAGAAATGCAGTATCAATAAACTGCCTTTGACACTGAAGTCAGAATTTCCTTACTAATTGTAAAATGAGGAAAAAATCCTTGCATTCTTTTTCTCATGTAAGTATTGCCAAAACTGTTCAGTTCCTTCCCTTCTCTTCCAGAGGTGTTCCACACAGCACCAGGTCACCTCTTTCAACTGGCTAAAAACACATTTTGAACAGTATACAAATACTGAGAATGACTGTTAGCTCTAAGAACATAACCATTAAAAATACACTTAATAAAGACTGAGAAACAGCAGGCCCTGGAAGGAAGGATGCAGAGGGCTGTTTTCAAATCTGAAATATGTAGATCCACTGGTGATAATCCTTGCTCTAAAACACTCTAGTCCATACTGCAGTGAAAAGTGACCAACCTGTCTCCAAGAAAGCTTGTCCATACCAACTTGTTCTGGAACAAATGAGCTGTCTGTGAAATACAGACAGCTTGCTTGATCCCTTTCTGGAGGTGGAACTGAGCCCAGTGACAGGCTTCAACTGACACCAAAATTCCTCATCAGTAAATGCAGCAATGACATGACCAGCATAATGTTTAGCACCTGTTCCAGCAAATGTTTCAGGGAATATGGACCATGACCACTTTGGCACAGCACCAAATATACAGACAAGCAGCAAGCAGCACCTCCTCGTGCTAGAGGTGTGTGGGTGAGTTGTGGGCTACAGAACAAACCAGCAGTCATTCCAAGAACTGTGGTGGGTGGACAAGACTAGCACAAGACAGGAAGCTTCACTGAAGTATTGAGGCACAAGATGATTTATCACTTACCACAGATACCTCTGGCAGTATAGACTACTGTTAGGAATCTACCAGTAAAAACAGAGCAAGAAGATTGAAGAGATAAACCTGGCAAAGAGCCAGGAGACACAGGAAGAACTGGGATTCACTGAGCAAAGAGAAAAGCCAAAAAGGAAGTGTAAGAGTGCAGGTGACAATTTAAGGAATAAAGAATGGAAGGGGGGAAATAATCACAGGATGTTACAAGGAGGCATTAACTGGGAATTGAGTGAGCAAGTCAGCATAAAGACAGCTGGGGCAAGGAAATAAACTAGACTTGAAGTAGGACAGGAAGGAAATAAAATTACAATATTTAACTCAGAGCTGGGAATCAGAATGACAAAGTTGAAAAATAACTAAGAACAGATGTGATATCTGAAGAACAAAAACACTTAGTCAAGCTAAGGGAAGAAACAAGATTAAGGATGCTGACTCACAGCAAGGCCATCACATATAGAAATAACCATAGGTAACTTCTGTCTGTTTGCTTGTCTATTCCCTACACTAATAACTTAATTCAGGAAGTAGCTTCTGAACAACTGTAGTTTACAGCCAACGCTTTTAAGTAAATTGCCTCTGGTTTTCTCAGAGAAGTCTACACTGATGGGTAGGTGCCAACACAACCAACCTCTGTCTATGCTCTAAGCCCACTTGACATCTGTGGAATTGTATCTTACAAGTCCTATAATCATGGTGCAATACTTACTCTGAAAGAGCAAGGCCTCTGAAATGTGAATGGCATAAAAAAACATTATTTAGGTTGCTCTGCATCATTTTATCCTTCAAACAACCTCAAAGTTAATGTGTCCACAGTAGATCACCACAGCCCAAAACAGATAAATATTTTATATATATTCAGGAAATACACTTCAATAGAAATACAGAAGGCATTTGATACAATATAGGAAGAACTTTCCATAGTGCAGGGGATAACATCTCAAAAAGTTCATCATGCATTCCCTCACAATGAGAATTAAAATTCACATATTTTTTTCATACATATGCTGAAGGTTAACATTTAGTTTCCTGCTGTTTCTCAGCCCATGATGTGGTGTCTTTACCCAGCTGTGAAATTTAGCAAAATTGTTAATAACAATCAACTAAATACAAGCTACAGTGCACAGGAACTGGAGAACACAGCACTAGACATTTTGGCAAGGACAGCTGGAAAACATTTTGCAGGAAGGTGAGGAGAAAAAATATAAAACTGTATATTAATTAATGTTGTTACTGAACTTCAAAAGGAAAGTTTTACAGCTCTTTCTGGAGAATGAGCTCCCATCTTGGTAGATGCAGTAAAAAACCTCCCCTTCACCCCTTTCTTTAGATTTGCAACATGTAGCATTAATATAATCATTGTCTTCTATTATAAAAGCATTATCTATCTTCTTTTGCAGTATTTTTTAAGCGATAGCAATTCTATCAGAATTTCCTTCCCTTTTTAACCCAACCACAAACAATTGAAAACAAACTACTTACAGATACATTTCTCAAAGTGCCTGTATCTGTATTTTCTGCTCCCTTTGAAGAAGGCTTTTCAAAATACTTCTGAATTAAACTCTCAAATGAAGGAACTGTGTCACTGGGGTTTATCAGCCATGCTGCAATCCTTGGATCTAACACGACACTATTAGCAACTACAAAAACAAGTTATTCAAAGTACTTCCATTACCTCCCATACTGAAAAATAGCTCTGTAAAGATTTGCCCATCTTTCCTGCATGCACACATCATAAAAGAACATGCATTTATTCTACAAAAATATTAAACATTGAATTTTCAGCTGTAACACATGGTCAATATCATGACTACACAGGAGGAAGTTCAGTATTGCATATTTTTGAAGAGTGTTGTTTTGTGAGGTAGTGGTGGATTTTTTCTGTTGGTTGATTTTTTCAAGTTTTCAAATAAAATTAAACTTTTGGCTCCTTAGATTTACTGTAAAAACTTCCCTTACAACTGAAAAACTTCCAGCTGAAGTTTGTTTTTTTTCATGAGAGTCTCCCGTCTGATACAGTTTTCTTGTTGTTGTTGTTAACTTGACCGATATCCACAAAATTGCTATTGGGGATCACGGAGAAATTTACTTCCTTGCAATCAGACCATGATTGTTAACCTATATATGAATTCACATATGGGTGCACAATGCACTGCTGCCCAAAACTCAGAACCTTTTGTCCTTTAGCATCATATGTGCTTACACTGCAGCCTCATGTTCACACAGAGGGATAGGATGGGCCAAGCCCAGTGCTGTTTCACTTTCCTTTAAACTACAATCTCAACATGTGTCCTGCAGTTCTAGAAAGAATAGGAGAAACTAATAACTAGACTGCTTTGTGATGTATTCAAAGATAAACCTAAGTATCCTCTTCAGTAAGCCCTAAGTAAGTTCAAATTATGACCTACAGGTACATTAATAGAGAACTCTATGCTACACAACCTCACATGCTCAGTTACCTGGAAGTAAATTTTCATGTCCATAATGAAAGTTACAGGACTACTCTAAAGAGAATTTTAGGGGTTTTGCCTGTTTTTTCATGGCAGAAGTAACGTGTGACGAAGCATCAAGTTTCGAAGTTTGAAAACGCAGACAAGAATTATTTTGGTTATTAGAAACTTCAGATTCAAATGCCATGGATCAGGTAGGATACAACCTAACAAGTACTTCCTGTGTGTACAAGTTATAAAACTGTCACTATTGCCAGTCTCATTGCAGCATTACTTTTCCCACCTCTTCTATTCCCAGTGCTGGTTTTTGTACAGATCTTCACACCACATTTCAACTAATCATCAGTTTACTGTGATTTACTGAAACTTTTCAGATGCTGAACACAAGCTGATGATTCTCCATAGAGAGAACCCTTCCTAAAAGGTCATGTGTACTTTTGTACTTCACTCAGCAGTGATTTGATATATGGAGCCAAAAAAAACTCAACATCCCCCCCCGTCCCAAAAAAAAAGACATATTTATATCTTATGTCTGTTGTTTGTAGTTGCTTTTAAATCCATAGAGAAGAGTCTTACCTGTTTCTGTCAAAAGAAAATGTGCCCATTCAAGTGATTTCCTAATTCAGACAACCATGAGCATTTCTGGGATTTATTTTAGCCCTCCCTTTGAGCAGAGGAAGTTTTTTTCAAGAGAATATGAAGTAGTTTGACCTTTTCAGTTATAGTCAGGACTGTGTTGAGAGCTTTTGTTTCCACTATCTATCCTTAAGTTACTCAATGATTTGATTCCTACTCTGAGAAGAAATACATTATCTTGACATGCCAACCTCCCCCAAGAAGGGTGTTCTTTTTCAGGGTACTGAACTCTGTTTTCCACCAATTTAGTTATTTCTACACTTAGAGATTTTAACAGAAACACCAATAGTGCAGAGATTACATGATGAGATCATAAATTCAATACTTGCCTTGTTTCCAGCTGATTTCATTACCATAAACTTGAAGTAGAGTCCTCAGGAAATCTTTTGCATTGAAGCAAATTATTGGAACTTGGCACTGTAGCATTTGAAATAACACTTGCCTGCACAGAAGTAGTTCATTAACACACACTATACTGCTCTGAGATTTAGTCAATCTATTTACTTTGTTCTTTTAATAAACACCTAATATTAAACAGTTAACCCAAGACATTTCCTTATTCCTGTAAGGACAGAATACTGCATTTGAATATTAAATTCTCAATTCAGTAATACTCAAAGCTATGTTCTATAAGAAATTAAAACATCCTAGCAGATATGCTTTATCACATATACAAAAAGAAAACAATCCTTGTTTAACTCTTGAAGTGCAACCTTAATTCAAAACATGAACTGGCATCCCTGTAATACTTCAATATACTTCATCCCTGTATACTTCTCAAAATAAGATCACAGAGGCTAAACTGATGTAGCATTATAAAACACTGATTTAAAATTACTAGACAATCTAAATTGCCATAACTGCCATGTGTTAATATGCTGTCTAAAACCAAAATATTTTTATGCCTCTTGAAAATGCCTGTAATTCCCTCATTGATTATATTTTAAATAGATATAACCAACTACATATATATTAGTATATAGATTTACCAATTGTGTGTGTCATTTTTTAATAAGTTATATTTTGGGCAATACAGAAAAATAAGTTTTTTATAAAGCATTTTTGATGGTATGAGACCACAACTCCAAGGGTTTGGACATATTAGAAATCACACAGATCACAAGGTATTGCTGTATGCATTACAGATCCATTCTTAAACAAGTGCACTATTCTTACAATAAGTAATTACCCATAGGTTTCATCTAAATGCTAATACTCTTAATCAACTTACCAAATTTTTACTGTTTATATATATATGCTTTACTGATACGTTTTTTTCTATCAGCTATATTCAAGCTGATAACATGTTATTAAACTACTTGTGTAAACCCAGTATGATAGCTGGAAAAGCAAACCCATGACTTGCTTCAAGCCCTGATTTCAAGCAGTGGAAGAGATGCAACCAAGAACCAACTCCCACATCTTGAAATTAATGTTTTGTAATTGAATAATCCAAATTCAGCAGTTTACAATAAGATAGCTATCACTGAAAGTCATAAAATATTCTGATGGAGTTTTAACATGCTAGAGTATTACATCTAGGAATCAGATTCAGTTCTCATTTCCCCATTTTTGGGACACGATTTTCAAGCTAATAGGAATAAAAATGGATTTTGGTTATAATAACTGAAAGTTTGAAACATAGTCCAATTTTTATTAAAATTTAGTGCAAGTATAATATATATATATACATAAAGCCTTTACCTCTAAAATTATATTGTATTATTACTGAATATTAATAAAACTTCATTTGGAATGTCAAAAGCCATTAAAAAAAATTTTAAATATTAACAAAACTCAGAAAGGGTGTTTATCACAATAATGTCCATCAAAAATGTACTAGCCAAGAAATGCAGTTCAGGAAATGGAAGATAAAATACAAGAAAGATAAACCTGGACAAAACATATTCTTTGGTGCTGTCCAGCTTTAACTGCTCATAAATGATTTGCACGTGAATGTAAACAGCTCCTACCAGAATCCCAACCTAATTCTGCCAGAGCTGCAGTCAGTGACATGCTGAGCCCAAAGAAATTGTCTATTCTTATTTGGTTTCTATTAGCCCAGACTTGATACAGAACTAACAGAGCCAAAATGAAATTCAACAAGCCTGACATATAAAGGAGATTAGGCCTGTGCTAAGTAACCAACATCATTACTGCTGAAAGCATATGTAAAACAAAACAGTAACTTTTTTCCTACATACTCTCACCAAGAAAATTTCTTGTGAGCCTGTTCTTGTTCCCAGAGAGATGACTGTTCAGTTTTTAAATAAATTAATTCATCATTTTCATTAGCAGCATTCCAAGTATAGCCAGTTGAAGTGTGAATGGGAGGACAAGGCTGATCAGTCTGTTTCTTCACCAGCACAACAACTCCCTTAACTGATGAGGTAGAGGCCTGTTAAACATAATTACAATAGTTTTTCCTCTGACAGATTTTGTGCAGTCCTATAAAGAAAAATTCCTAAAAATTTTACAATATGAAACCTATATGCACACTACAGTTACTGCATACACCATTGACAGAGTAGAGGAGCATGCAAGCGTTTCAGCCTTGAAACAAAAATCCTACTGGTCTCCTTTTCTCCAAGTTTTACTTGGTAGTTTAAAATAAAATGTAACCTAACTGCACATTTTGGAACATCGTACACAAAAGTGTTACCAATGAGCATGGGTTTGTGAATATCAGTCACATGCACATTCAAATGCCTCTACAGAACTGACTCTAAACAAAACCCATCCTTCACTAACCTGCTCCGAGTTGAGCTGTGAAGAACCATCTTGAAATATCATAGTAGTTACAAAAGCTGCTGCTAGTTCTAGAGTTGCAAGCAGTTCCCTTTTTTCTTCACATGCTAAACTGCTGATATCACGAGGGTACTTTCCAGAAGACTTTGTTTGTCCAGGAGTACAGCTGTATCTTCTTTCATGTGAGAACATGTAGGTATTTACAAGCAATCTTCTTGTTTTCTCTGAACAAGATGTAGACACATTCTGCTTTCTTTTAAGAGGAATAACAATTTTCTTTTCCCCATCCTTCAGGTTTTTTTCTTCTACTGAAAGACTCCTTTCTCGATATCCCCACTTTGGGAAACCTGAATCCTGGTAACAGCTCAATATTTTGGTATCTTGGCAGCCAAGTATTTTATCCTTATACACTGTCCTGACTATCTGACCAGCAGTTCTTTTTTCAGGGCTGATAGTTGCTTTTAATATTTTGGAATCTGGAATTTTGGCAATTCTGGAATCACAATCCATCTGGGAAAATCAGAAATTTTTAGCAAACCAATTATTTGACATATTAGGAAAAACTGAAAATTGCATGAAGTTAATTTAGATAAGCTTTCAAGAAAGCAAAATTCTATGAAAAACTGTTGATAGAAACAAAACAGCCAGCTTAGGGGAACCACATTACATAAACCAAAACTCAAGTGTGTATCAGTAGAGACTGTGTTGACATATACTATTCACATCCACAACCACTTTTTTTAACCTAATATTAGTCCAACACTAAAACTGGCAAATTAACAACCGTAAGATGCATCTAGTCCAGTAGTTTGGCTCCCATAGTGACAAGGTTATTATTGCCTGAAGAGAGACGAGACCCTTCATCTTTAGCTTCAATATTCAGAGTTCTTTTCATGACAGCTTCATCTGTTACAAAATTTTTGGCAAGCGAGTTTAATGACTGATTTGGAATTTCAAGTACGTGAAACAACTGGATTCCTTCAAGCAACTTACAGGATTGCAAGACATAAAAAAACCCACATAAGAAAGTTGCACTGAAGAAGTATTACAAGCTGTATGAGTAAGTATCATATTCTAGTCTGTTTAGTCCACTATACCCTGAACAGTTTTCCTATTCCAGATAGTCCCCTGAGTAGCAGCATGCTACTCAACAGCATTAAGCAAGATGCTGCATGGTACTGCTTGAATTCTACTACTTCATCCTTACTTCCTTCAGAAATTTCCTTGGTATGCTACAGGCCCTAGTACTTTCTTACTATTTATTTTGCTAGTTTCTTCTACAAACTCCTCAGCTGAAATAGCTCCTCTGCCTTGATTTCATGAGCAAGGAGTCTGGAATGGCAATCAGTGATCTTTCCAAGGTAAATATGTGTTTAACTATTTACAGATATACAGATTTGCATCTTCCCTCAATACATTTTCTGCCTCAATCACCAATAGTCTTTAGAGGAGCTCCTTTTGAAAGGAGGCATTTGAAAAAATTATGTATTAGTGATGCATTTGCGAGCTTTTCCTCAGATATTTTAAACTATACCACTGTATATTAAATTTAACTTAGTCAAATGAGACAAGTATAGAACAACACAAATTCTGCTAAGTTCACATTTTTGCATGATGACATTTTTAGTAGTCTCCTTCCTACTGTCTCTTAGCCATACTACTTTTTCCAGACACAACTTACTATTAATTTCAAATCTTCAATGTTCTGCTTTGAATAAATCCCTATACAACCTACAAATATTCTGGGTTTGGAGGGCAATTCCATATAATTTCTTTTAAAAGCTTCTTCAATTTTATATAGTTTTTTGCTTTTGTTTTGTTTGTTTGTTTTTTTTAATTAAGCATTACTGTCTTACCTATCTTTCAATGTCTCCAAAAGATTATAGTCTCTGCAAGGGCACCTGTCAGCAGGACAGATTTTGGACCTGATCTCACACAGAATCAAATAAAAACAAATTTTTCTCGTGAGCTCTCCAACTGCTCCACAAAGCAGTTGTCTCCTAATTTTAAGCTGGAGCATCATGCATAAGCTTAATGTTCATCAACTCCATGGGAAAGTAACTGAAGTCTCCCATAATTACTCTATTTTGTTCATTCAGTTCATTTGCTGTCATCACCACTGCAAAAACAGAGACCACCTCACATCAAAAGAACCACAAGGTCCTGTTGTGCAGGGCTCCCTCCAGTTCCCAAGATTTTTACTGATGAAAAGCTACTGTCCACCTCCATCCCACCCGTATTGATTGAGGAAGCCAGAATGACAAAGCCAGTAAGTTTTTTTATGATTTCACACTATTCCTCAACCCAGTTCCCATATTCCCAAACCTTGGAACTATAGAGCCAAGTGATGAAAAGAGGCTTAAGACTGCTTTACATCATACTTCACAGGATCAACTCTATAGCAAAAGTACAATTACAAGATTCTCAGTAAAGAGGAAAAGGAAGCTAATTCAGCTTCTGCTACTACCAAATTGAATACTGTCTGCTATGAATGAAGACAAAATAATTGGACTTATGCAATGCTAATCAAAAGGTGGGCACTATAAAGTTAGCAAAGGGGGAAAAATCCTATCACAGAAGGGCCAAATGTTTAAGAGCCATAGAAAAACAACTAATTCACTCAAGTGTATTCTCCAGTCAAACTGCAAATGGTTTTATCATTTAACACAGCAGAATTTAAATTAGGACATTCTAGTAATTATAGAACCAGGAATAAGCTATTCTCTTTTAAAGGTTCAAAAAATACTAACAAAGCATTTTAATTATCAAGTCAAAATAATACAGCTGGAACTACAAATAACCGCAGAAAGAGCAGCTTCCATGAAGAACTGATGTTCTATTAGAAATAATGACATGGCTGTAGAGAAAATGACTCCCAGGATGTAGTTTCATAATTTACATCAATATAGGAAGATCTCATTAGATGCAATGAGTCAAAATTAGCATCATCATTACAGAAAGGAGTTCCACTCCTATCCATGTGCACCCACAGGTGCATGAGCACCTGTGAGCCAGTGCAATTTGTACAAAACTATCTTATTCCATGCAAAGGCATCAGTCTTCTGCATCTTCAGCTACTGAATGGAATTGAAATGTGCAACATGCACCAGAGTCAGAATAAGAAAGGCTGTGAAATCTGCAGCTGGGATTAGCTGCAGCATCTGCAACTCGTCTATCAACTCAAAGGATTTTACAAGTAAAGCCTGAGCTGGAGCTGCCACAGTTACCTGTTCCCACTGTTGCACCAGCACGCACTCACGCACATCCAACCAAATTCAGAGATGATTAAACCCAAAATTAAGCTTTCTAATACAAAGTAATTTTTCATATGAATCAGCTCACTTTATGATTGTTCAGTGACAGGAGTCTGAGAACATTTCTAAACTGTGGTGACTGGCTGAATATGGCAATCTCACTTCTGATCAACCTGTCATAAAAGACCAGCGTTCTGTGAAAAGGGAACAAAAGTTGGCCCATACTCTCATAGGTAAATATAGGCCAAGAGTAAAATAAGACAGAGGAAGTTACCTGAACTATGACTGTACAAAATATATAACGATAGAGCTTGCTATGAAATAACCAGTCTATAACTTCAAACCTGTTACAAAAAGACTGCTTTTAGTGGTTTTCAATCATACAAAATGCTTGCCTTTTCATTTCTCAGATGTGCATCCTTATCATCTAGTATATTTTCCTTTGTCTTCTCTATACCTTTAAAAAAGAAGAAACAATTGACAATACAAATGAATATTCAAGCAGCCCATATAACTTAGGTTTCATACAGGGTTAATTACTGACACTTATACCAAACATGAAAGAACTCTTAAGAAATTCCCCTCAACAACCATTTATCATGTTTGTATTCATGCTTAAAAGAGTGCTGCAGATTCCAAAATATGCATATGAGAAAGACTGCTCTGTCATCATTAAGAAAAAAATTACTTAAAATTGATTACAAAGGAGAAAAACATTTTTATGGTATTCAGAGGAAGCATTACTATAATTCCATAATTATGTGAATTTCCCTCTTTCAAGAAAACACAACTTATTTTGGTCATAGTAAAGCTGAAGGTACAAGCATGAAGGAAAATAAAAAGAAAAATCCAAACTCTAGAAATTTTACACAGCATAACTGTTTTCTTGGAATTTGGCAGCAGTATTCCACAAAACCTTTGTTCTATAAAGCATTACTTGTACTTGAGTTTAGTATATCATGTTCTACAAAGCAACCATGTTTAACCTGCAGGGGACAATTTTTTGCACATTGTTCATCTTGCAACAGAGCAGGCATTTTAAGACCAGGTAAGAGAGAGCAAGGAGAATTCAGACCTGACAAACTGACAGGAAAATAAGGTGACACCAGTCCCATGAGGAGCAGGCCAGCCACCAGTGCTGGGTCTGACACAGAGCACAGCACAGCTGGGAGTCTGGGCCCCCACTGAACTGCAGAGACCTTGAACCCATGGCTTTGAAAGCACAAATGCTGCAGTTCCAAAAAGGCTTTGCAAACGCACCTCAGACTCACAACCATGGCAAGTGAAACCATTAGGACACATTTTTTTCTGCCTTAACACTGTCCTCAAGTCCCAAGAAGAGAAGCAAGTGAAGCCTGGAATGAAGGAGCCAAGGGTACTAGCTTAGCAATAATTCTCTCAGTAGCCACAAAAAGAGGAACAGGGAAAAAGAGAACTCCCTGAAGTGCAGGTCTCTCCAGAGTTTGCAATTAGTTGGGATTCCTTTATGTCTCGATTATCTTATTGCCCAGTCAAAAGACACCTCACAGGCAAAGCATGTAATTTGTCCCCTCACACTGAAGTACAAAACCAAACTGCTGCTGTCAGCTATGAACTTGCATTACCAACAGCAAGATACTTTTTGAATCAACAGTGGTTTTGACCAATGTCAAATAAAGCATAAAGTGATCTATTCCTATTTACTAGAACTGTTTAAAAAATCTTGTCTGGGCAAATCAAGACCTTTTTCTACAGAAGAAAATAAGCTTATTTCTGCATGTTGGTATAAGTGTATAACCAGGCATTTAGCTTCAGCTCAAACTTCCTAAAGCTAAGCTGTCAGAACAGCCAATATGGCCCAGCTGTGTTTATAGCATCAAACATTTTACCTTTGGTTTTCTCAACACTTTCTATAACAATGAGATAATAAATTAAGAATTATAGTATCTGAGTTCAGTGCTTTTAAATGTTTCACAGCTAGACACTTCTCCCTGACAAATCCAACCCCCAGAGAAGACAATGAGGATTACATTTCTCTCCTCCAGCACACAATAATCTGTATGACAGATATTGAAGAGATCTGCAACTTGCTGAATTATGGCAAAGTATCACCAGATGGCAGCAGAAACCCATCCTTGCCTTCCAGCTCCTCAAGGCTTGATGGAAAGATTAGAGCTCCACCGCCAGGACAACCACAGAATTTCACCTAGGTCAACATTGCAGATATCTGCTCTATTTGAACCAAATATTTACCTTCTAAAGACAAACATTTTTTTCCATTAAGTAGAATTAAAAATTTAAAAATCTATCTATAAAATACAGTTCAATGTAGTCTGAAATAGACCAACTAACATCAGAAGCTTGCAGTGGGTTTTGGTTTAAGAGAGTCAAACTTCTTCTTTACAGACACACACTAAAGTTGTATGTGTATGCATATATATATATACACACACATACAAATATCTATGTACAGGCAATGACAAGGTAGCGAGAGAAGTGAAATATCAAACTGAGGCTAAAAACAGATCAAATTTTCTTTAAAATCCTTTGGGTTTTGGCCTCAGATGTACCATATATAATGTAACATTTTAAAATTAACTCATTCCATGTTTCCTTAAATGTGTATCACTGATTTACCAGTCTCCACTGTACAATACTTTATTTAAAGAAGAGCCTGAACCTTAATATAAAACAGCAGCTGTAAAAAACATGATGTACACCAGAATAACTGCTAGATTTAAAGACCATTGATAAGATAATATTCCAGGATCTAGTTCTCAGGAGAAAATAGACAACTGAAATTAAGCAAAACTCTACTTCTTTCCAGAGCTACAATTCAACCATGACTTGCACAGAACTGAGAATAAAATCTGCACCTTGCAAAACCTCCCTGGCATCCACAATGTTCTAGATCTGCTGAGGCACTTTTAACATTACCTAATTTGTTCTCTCACTGGTACCCTTGTTCACTTTTCCCCCTAGAACTTCACAAGGAGCACACTGCTAATGAATGTGCTCTAAGGACAGACGAGTCTGAGGACCTGAGGTTTCCTGTTAAGTTCCTAGTATCTCCAGTGATCTTTAAATATCTAGTCTAGAGTCAAGTTAATGTATGCATATAATCTATGACATTGTAGTACTTAAGAAACAGCTTGAAATTCCCATATAATTCTGTACCACATAGCAGCAACAGAAAGAGAAAAAATTAAATTGGTGGTACCATTCCCTCACATAGTATTATTGAATTGGAGAAGCCACAGCAAATGTCACAGTTACAGCTTAAAATTCTTTTTTTAAACCTGAAAACCTAAAGTTTCACCTTTTCCTGTATTTAAAAACAGGGACTAAAGGTTTGATATTGCTGTGTTTCAGTTTTTCAACACAAAAACACAAATAGGCAATATTTACTCACTTTGGTTATTTTCTCTGTTTGTCTGAACTTCTACAGGAATAAAGTGCAAAGCTGTCATAATCCTCTGAGCAATATCAGATAAAGGCACTTTAGAAACCTCACATCCTATGTACTGCTCCATTTTTAAGATTAAACCTAAACACAGAACACACAAATTATGAATTAATCAGGGCCATGAGTAATCCTCACTTATATTCTGTTGAAATTAAAGGCAAAATATAGCAAACATGTTTAGTCATTCATTCTCAATGGAAAATTACATTTGGTCCCAGACATGCCTATTAGTACTGTATTGGAAATAAAAATATAATAATTTACAAAAACTAACTTCTTTGAAATAGTGTTTTAATATACTGATTAAAAAAATCAGGACTCCTAAGTACAGCTAACCTGTACTAAAAAAAAAATCTAACAAATAAAACAAGAAGTATGTATGTCTGAGATACTTCCCCCCACCCAGCATTTTTAAACTTGTCTGTATCTAGCACGTGCATAAATTTACTGTTACTAGTGCTTGGATTTTATCAGGAAAAACACAATTAACTTTCAAGTAATTGCCAAAATTAAGCCAACACAAGACTAAAGAAACAGCCATTACTATCACAACATACAGCCATTAGTTTTGTGCTGCTTCAGAAAATACTTATAGTAGTATGATACTTTCTCAAATTTTGTATAATTCATGCATTCAAATACTGTTATATATTGGTAATTTTAAAACAGCTACTACAATTAGTCAATTTAAGAAACTGGTCAGCAACATATACCGCCTCTACAAGCTTTGACCCCACCTACTGTTACTATAAATGTTATCCTTGTCTGAAAAGGAGCTGGTTTTCCAGCTGACCTGTCCATATTCTGTAATACCTACAAAATACTTAAAGAATCCCTAGGTACAACTTACACTGGAGAATCACAAGGAACCGTGTCCACACTGATGCTGTTTTACAGTTAGACCAGAAGAACATGTAAAGCTTGACCCAAACACAAGAGAAACATCCAACACTTTTAAAAAATACTTAAAGGATCCAAGCTGTACAAATCAATGACTCTAACCAAAACCTGCTGTTGACTCAATTATTCCTACACAAGTGGGTAACTGGAGTTCCATTACTCTGGTCTTCTCCCACTAGGTCCAGTGCATGAGCAGACTGTCAAACTTAACCATCAGCAAACAACAGTTCCTCAGCCTACATGGAAATACTTTTCTTGGCTCAAGGCCACAGGTACATGGCAACTTTTAATACTCACAAGGGCAAATATTTGCATCCAATTCAAAGAGGAACATCCATCACACTGCATTAGCACTGGCTATATCTACCTAGTTCTAATTAGTAACCATATGAAGGAAAGGGTGAGAGGTGGAATGGGTTTCTTTTCCCTGACATTCCAGGAGTCAGAAGTACAATCCTTCCCCAAACTCAACTCCTCCTAACTTCTGTAACTAAGAGCTACATTTCTTTCCCTACACAGGTTTAAAGTGCTCCCTGACTTCTCAGGCTGGGAATCAACAGGCACAACCCCAGGGGCAGATCAAAATGAGAATCCATCAGACTAAATATAAGCAAGACACCATGATTGAAAATAGGCCTAGAAAAACCCACACAGATATTCACCATAAATATTAACCACACTGAACTGAATAGATGGAGTTTGGCATTTAATAAAAAACACAACGTATAGAGTTAAACAGCATGAAATCCAGACATAAAGACACCCAACCAGTAAGCTAAAAAAATTGCACATTTCAAAATAAGTTATAATGACATAGAAGTTAAAAGTCTGCCATCAAAATAGTTTTAAGACTAATGTTACTGAATTTAAACTAATATACTAACCTTCATCAATATGTACTGTGCTTGAAAACAAGCACAGCTGATCCCATTGAAATATAAAAGACTGGAAGTTATCATACCATAAAAGCCCATTTAGTTCCATTGGTATATTAGGATGCTATATAAAAATTTGATAAACAGGCTAACAATGCACATGAAAGCACAAGTATGAAAATATCAGCACTCTGAATTGAAATGCCAATCATTCTAAATTATAAGGCAAACTCAGAAGTACAAAAGATAAATTTAAAATTCTTGTTCATTGACAAGCCCAGTATAAGCATGGACTGGTTTCAATGGAGAAGATAGGCCAAAAGTTAAACTATGAGATACTGGAATGGTCTTAAAAAAGATGGTCTTGGTAGTTAAAACAAATTCTGCTACTCCAACACATTTCTAACAAAACCAAGTCTTCTTAGAAGAACTGTAAGGGAAGCAATCATAGAATATCTGCTGCCTTTGAGAGCTCTTCTCTTCACTATGAATACATTACATTCTTGCTCCAAAATCTGGAATGTCTTCTCCACATTTATTTTGCAGTTCAGTAAAAAGTTCTTAGCACACAAAAATATTTAACTCAAGGGTATGACACATTCCTATTGATGCAATGCTGCCTGCAGCAGAAATGAACACACAGGCCAGCAGAAGAGCAGTCTGAAAGTACTTCTTTGAAATAACTGACAATTACTCCATATCCAAGAGTTCTGACAAAGCTGAGATTGAATTCAGTGGGCAGAAGCCATAAAGCAGCACAATCTCAGCTGGTAACAGTGGCACTTAAGATTCAGTGCAGTGACAGGTGTCAGCCTTGACAACCTAATGCTTATTATTCCATAAACTCACAGACAGTTTACATTAACATTTTCCTTTCTTAAGAGTACATTACTGCTGTTTAGACATTAAGAACTCCACTGGTTGTGAAATTCTTGTCTTCCAGACCACTGGATTTAGCCTGAGACTGCTGCTCAAGCTTCTCCACCATCTTTTTCAAGTGCTCTTCATCGTTGAAAAAATACACATACAAGTCTCTTTCCATCTGAAGCAGCCTATTGGACTCTAAAGAGCTTCTCTTCAACTTCAGATCAGCAACCAGATCCTTAAGGAGATTATTTAGTTCATCTAAATCCACTTCCAGTTGGTGAAACTGCTCAGTAAGTTCCTAACAAAAAATAAAAGACAAAAAATTATTACTTTTCTATTGTTTATACACTAGCTGAACTAGAAATATAAAAGATTTTTTGCTTCAGGAAGCCACTTGTTTGTAATGAAAGAGTAATCACAAGAGAAATAAAGGTAATAAAGGATTCCATTCCATTTATGTAATTTTTGAGCTCCATGTAACAGAATTCATATTGTATTATACAAACATAATTTCATTTACTTGTTGACCAGATGAGTTAAGACCGTAAGAATCTGAACCTGACCTAGAGAGATGACTCGAGTCTAACAAGTCTTCATTGCTACTCAAATCTTAAAAAGAAACAAACAAAAAAAAGCACAACAAAAAAGCCAAATCAATTTTACAATTAAGTTATTAAATACCAACTACAGCTTTCCCAACTGGCATTCTTATGATAGTTCAATATAAGCAGACTAATAATTTATTCACACATGATTCCCTTATTAAAGGAATTGCTTTTCTTGAGAAACAGTAGCAGTAGAACGAGACATTATATTTTAAGAAGTAATTTCAGCCAATAGAAAGGTATTTGATTTAAAAATGTGCAATTCCTAAATACAGACTGTTCCAATTACAGTCTCATTTTTAAATACAAACTGTTCTATACGTTGCAAATTTGACAGATGAATGTTAAATATATTTTATGTAATTAACCAGGAAGGTATTATATAACAGAAGATTTCCCTTGATGCATTTTTGAGGTATCTACAATGATTTTAAAACTATAAGGTGCATTTAACAAGCCCTGTTCCCATTTAAAAGATGTTCTAAACACAACACCCGAGGGCTGTTAGCAAGATTGTCCTATTACAACTGTCCCTCAAAATTCTGGTATTTTTATTTTGTCCAAATGACCCACCCATGGCCAGGCTTTTAAGGTGCCAAACTGCATTATTGGGATCTTAGAGGTAACAGGGAAGGAAAGCCCTTATGAAATGAAGAGCAACTGAAATGAGTTTTCCAGTGACACCCTATCCAGACAAAGAATCTCCCACACCACAAGCTTACAGAGTACAGGACTTCACATGCCTTTCAAAGAAATTCAGTTAGATGCAGCAGTTTGCTCAGAAACCAAAAAGTTATTATTACCTGCCAGCATTTACAAAAATCCAACATTTGCCAAGAACAATGCAAATGTTCAGCATCCAGCATCCAGATGTTAATAAATTTGTTGCTGCTAAGTGGGGACAGTTTGCATGTCTAGAGCCTTCCCATGATACTTTATCAGTAAAGAACATGACACACAAGGTACTAATTTGAAAAAAGTCATTAAGGGCTTACCGGACTCCGGAGCTGTATCTGATTTGTGCCACAATAGAGAGCACCATGCAGGGCATCCACATCCCTTTCTAGGTTGGACAAAAGGAGAGACTGCTCTTGAGCAGATGCTGCCAGCTGATCTTGTACTGTAGCACAGTCTTGCTTTAATTTCTGAGCCATCTGTTCCAGACTTTTGTATGTTTTAAACAATTGTTTTTTTACTTCCTCCTTCCAGGAGCTGATACAGCCTGTAACAAGTGAAGTTAGACATACATATATTTTAACTTTCCTAAGCACTCTTATATCATTCGTTAAGAGAACATGTCTGTGCTGAGAAGTCAGAGGACAAGTAAGGTAAATACTGCTGAGGGCACTTTTACAACTCTGCTGTATCTCCCACTGACTGCAGGATTCCATCTGTACATAGTAGTAATTAATAAGAATCCAAAATATTTCAGAATCAAATTAGCAACAATAAAATACTGGAATAACAGTTAGTAAGTACAGCATGAATGCAAACAGAAGTTGACAGTGTGCTTTCGCCAACTATTTCCTAACACTTCAAAGGCTGCAAAATAAGATTGGCTTTTTTAAAGTGCTGAATGAAAGCAGACTTCAACAGCCAATGAGAAATAAGAACAATTTTTGTAACATTTTCAAGCTTACTGAAGTATTTCCTGTTTTCTGTCTATGAAGAGACTGCTAAGAAATTCTCCAATTAGCTGTAAGTCATGCAAAAGACAGCATTACACACTATAGCAAACTGTCCCCTACACTGCATCAGGAATGGGCCTAATACAATTACAGACCACATTACATAGTCCACCTCTGCATAACAAAATCTTCAGGAGCTGATCCCTAACATAAAATCAGACTGGCTTTATTAAGAGCAAGAACTGTATTTCAGAAGTAACTGAACATATTTCAAGTGTCTTCTATTTACAAACCCTATAAGGCTTTTAATGCTTTCAACCTCCCTTCCCTCTTCAAAATAAAAAAAAGTACCAGAAATATTCAGTGATTTTGAGAATTTATAATAAGCCTGAACAAAGCTGACACAAACACACAATAGCAGTAAAATTAATACCACCTAATTCTTCCAGTTATTCATTGTGCCAAACCATAGTCAGGTATCAATTATTTTAAAAAAGCAAACACTTAAAGCACCATTCTGAAGAACGAGGAAAAATCTGAGAGCAACAAACCTATAATTATACAATATATTTCATCAAAAAGTTTAGTCTTGATGGAAGAGCAGCATAGCACACATCCTTAACTGTGCCACCTGAACTTTAAGGAGGCTTAATAATTTAGATGGTGAAAAACCAGACTCCTAGATGAGTGCCGGGACACTCAAACGAAATGGCAAATCAATCAGGAAAAATGAGCTAAACACATTTCAGTCCGAAGGAGTTATTCCTCCCTCCTGCCACACGGGGGGTTTTGCCGGCTCAGCCGATGAGGCCCTGCACACAACCTGGGAAATCACTGCTCCCAACATCTGTATCTCTAGAGTATCAGGAGGCGCTAGATAAGACAGGCTTGGGTTTAAACATTCTTCATGGTACAGATATTAATTAGGGATGCTTCACAAGTATTAAAAAGACTGATAATTGAACAGTTTTTCCTCAGGCAAACCTGAAAAGAGTTTCAAAGAACAAGGAAGAAACAAGTTTCACATCTTGAAGGCTTCAGTTCCTGCAAATTTAAAATTCTAATTAGCTACAGCAAGTAAGTATGAACTTGGCAGCAGGCAAGGCTTACCTTGCCTGAGCCTTCATCTCCCCAATATTATTTCAAAGAAGTCCAAGTTCAACAGTGACTATAATACTTACCTGCAAGATAAACCATCCTCTGAACTAATAGTGCTCCTTGGCTTTGCCTGTTCAGTTCGTTCAGCTATCACCTGTAGTCTCTGCTGCAACTCATCCGTGCTTTGTTTCAGAGATTCTACCAAATTCTCAAGTTGGCAGCTGATCTCCTGGTGTTTCTTCATCTCCATTTCACAGCCCAGCTGAATAAGTTCAAATGATGTTTTCTGTCTTATCAAATGCCTGCCTACTTTATCTTGAATTGCAGCATAAGAGTCCTGCCGAGCAATTTGGTGATCTAAGTATTCTTTCACCACTGGTGCAGTCAGAAGTTGTGCATTCTTCTTAAGAAGGGGAAGCAGCTCTTCATTATTTATCTGAGCTATATCTTGTTTAATTGCTGAAATTTCGGCACTTAAACTAGATATTTGAGCATCAACGTTTTCCTGTTGTCCAATATCCTGCATAAAACAAAATATTTGTGAATTTCTTCATGGTTCCCGACAAGCCACTTTCCCAAATGCTTCTTCAGTTCATGTAAAATTGTATTTATATTACATTTAGCTATAAAATTAAATGAAAACTCCATAAGTAGTTTTACAGAATTTTACAAAATAATGCAAATATAGATGAACAAAGTAGATAATAAATATATTTCAGTAAAAATTTTATTTTATCACAGGGTCAGGAAAGAGTTTATTGTGTTAATTATAGCAGAGCAGCATTTTACCTAGCACCTATTTCAAGCATGTCTAACTGAAACCTCACAGGCAAACAATTTTTTATATACAGCTGGATGATCAACACTGCTGGTAGAATCAAGCTTTTTCAAACTACCCTAATCAATCAATTCCTATATACTAGTCATCCATAAATGAAAATATACAAACTGACATGATGCCTCAAGTTATTCCACAACTGGCATAAGAATACCTTTCCTTTCATTATAATTTCTTCACTAATTCCACTAGCCACATCTGCCTGTCACTCACTTGTTGAGAGACTTCTAGGGTCTCAACTATCAGATCCATTCATTTGGTACAAATACTTGAGTTTCCAGAGTCAGTGAACTAAAACTTTTTAAGCTTACTCTACGCAATAAAAACTGGAATACATTTATCATATTGGCCACCCGATACCACAAAATTGCAATCAAAGCTAAGACTATGTTTATTGTACAAAGAGCCAGTTTTAATTTGGAAATTCAAAGTTATACTAAACTAGAAAATACTACACATCCTAGGATTTTAAAGGTAGCAATGCTGGAAAATAGAATTAAAGTACTGTACCACGCTGAAGAATTTCTACCTATGGAAACTGAAGATATTTCACAAGAGCAGTTTTGTGAGCAAGACAAAAACTTCATAAAAGTGCAATTTCACTACATAAAAATAATTGAAATAACAATAACTCAGCAATTCCTTTCACTAGATCTGGTGGAACTTGCCTGTCTGTTTAAAACTCCAGTACATTCCATGACCTTTCATGCCTTACCTTGTCCGAGGACTGCAGCAGGCTCTCTGCACACTTCAGAACTGAATTCATGCCCTCCACTTGAGCTTGCAGCTGAATTCTCTGGTTCTGACCACAAATATATGCCGTCTGGAGCCTGGCTATCTCTTTCCACTCTTCACCAATTTCATCAGCCTCATCAAAAGGGACTTGCTTGATAAAATCTTCAAGCTGAAAGCTGCATTCATCTGAATTTTCAGCACTTCCAGATGCACCTTTACAAAAATACTTTTTTATGTGTGATGCAAGTGCTGCAGTGCTTTCTTCTTCCACAGACAAATATTTGTCCAAAGGAAGTTTGGAAAAAAAAACTGGATGTGTATCCGACCCTTGTTCTGAATCTGAAGCAGTGAAGAAAGAGGCAAATTTCTTCACTGCAGCTATAAGAGACTGCAGCTCATTGTCAAGCTTCTTATTTGCTGCAGTAAACATTTCCAGTCCTTCTTTCCAATTCCTATGTGCTTCTTCCTCTCTGCTTTGGAATGTTTGTAACACGTGGCTGTTTGTAGCAACCATCAGTTGAAGCTCATTAAGCCGATGAATTTGAAGGTTTTTTAACTTCTGAAGAGTTTGAAGCTCATCCTCTAATTTCTTCACTTCTTCCCTGTCCTCCTCCTGGCTACTGTTCGTTGAACCCATGGGCTCTAAGGTTTTAAGGACTTCATCCAATGCATTTCCTTCCAAAACAGGCTTATCTTGGAGAAGATTATCAAAATCCTGCAGTTCTTCTTCAGATACCACATTCTTCTCATTTATGTTTCCACAAAACCACTCCAAAAATGATTTATCTTCTGAAGACTCAAACATCCAGTCAAAATCTTCTCCATTAAGCTCATCAGCCTTTGGATATCCAATTTTTTTAAGAGTTTCCACAAAATCCTTTCCACAGCTCATGATGGCAATATTTTTGTAATCAGAAAAGATCCAAACACATGAAAAAATCGGGGGTATTATTCCAGCTTTATTTTTTTGCCATTTAAAATGAATAATCAGTATTTTAATAAAAAGAGTCTGTACAGGAAAAAGGAAGTGTCAGATCACAAAAAAAAAAGCCCCAAACCCTGAACGCTGTTTTGGATTAAGGTGGCTATTCAAAGACTAGAAACCTATTTTAACTTCAGATATCTTTATATATTTTGTTGATCAAATCAGGGCATATTTTTGTATCAATTACAGCCCAGACCACTGCAAGCACTTATGTTTTTCCTTAATTCACATAAGCTTATTATGGAAACAGTATAGCATCATTAATTTAAAACCAACAGGTGTTAATACTGAGCAATTAATTGGCCTGTAAAACTGATTTTACTCGCACATTTTTCTGCACATTCATTTAAAAAGCCACCCACAATTATTTCAAACCTTTCAAAATGATCAGGGATTTCAGTTTGTTCTAAAAACAAAACTACAGTGACATTACACTGCACTTCAAGATCTTGACTATAAGGCTTTTTTTACCTCAACAGCAAGCAGAATCTGGTCTTCTAAACCTTTGTTTTAAAGTTTCCTCTGAAAATGGAACAAGAAATACTTTAACATATAAATACCTCAACATAAAACTGCGGGTTATTTTATCAACAATAAAAAATAAAATTAAGACCAGTGTAAAAATACTCTTGTGTAAATGGTCACAACTTACAAGAAAAGGCAGTTTGCTGCTTTTCTGTTTCCCAGCAGACAAATAATCAGCTTTGGGATTGTAAAGCACAGACAGACAGCAAAGGATATGGGATCAACAGTCAGGAGGCCTGGTCTGCAATAGTCTGGTAATACTAAGGGATGTTTTTTTTAGTTTGATATTACTTAATAATTTGTTTCTAAAACATACACTTCACCAGAGAACCCCGCTCCGGAGCGCTGAACAAGTAATGCCATTCCTCCAATGTCGCCCATGTGTCTGATATAGCCCAGAGACTGCAGGAGACACAATGTTGTGCGAGTTTCTTGCACAGGGCAGCGCCCCAAGCGTCCGTGCTTAAAAGGGACATTTTAATGTCCTAAAAATACATAAACATGGGTGCCAAGAGGATGCTGGCACACTCTTTTAAGTGGTGCGCACTGACAAGTAGTAATGGCCATAAACTAAAACACAAGTTTTACTTTAGGAAGAACTTCACGTCGAGGGTGGCAGGGCACTGGAACAGGCTGCCCGGAGAGGTGAAATCTCCGTCTCTGGAGACATTCCAAAACAACCTGGACGCGTTCCTGGGTAACCTGCTCCAGGTGACCCTGCAGGGGGTTGGACTCCATGGTCTCCAAAGGTCCCTTCCAACCTTACTGATTCTGTGAAATAATGGGCCACCACGGCACTGCCACTGCCACCAACACCACAAACAACAACTCCGGAGCCCTGAGGGAGCACCCGCCATGCCCGAACCCGCGCGGGCCCCTCAAGGGCCACGTCCCGTCCCGGGGCAGCCGCTGCCTGCAGCCACACCGCGACCCCGGCCGGGAGGAGAGGCCGGAGGGGAGCGGGGGCTGATCCCGTCCCGCCAGAGCGAGCCCGAGCCCGCAGCATGGCCCCGTACTCACCGCAGCGCTCTGCTCTGCCGCAGCGGCGGCTCCGGGGGAGGGGAGCGAGGCGGGAAATGGCGGGAAAGCTGAAGGGAGCCTCGGGGAGGGCTGAGGGAAAGGGGCGGGAAGGCGGAGGGGACGCTAAGGGAGAGCTGAGAGGAGGCTTAGGCAGGGCAAGGGGCGGAGGCGGCAGGAAGGCCGAGGGAGGGGTGAAAGGAGACTCAGGGGAGGCTGAGGGAAGGCTGAGGAAAGGCTCAGGGAGCGCCCACAGCTCGAACCGCCCGCCGAGCGCGCGGTGCCCCCGCCCGCCGCGCTTGCGCGCGCGCCCGCTCCGCCCACGGGGGCCCCGCGCACGCGCACAGCGTTCCGCTCGCCGGTGACGTCACGCGGGCGGGGCTGGCCCGGCGGGGCCGCGCTTCCCCTCAGGGCGGGCGGCGCGTCCCGTCCCCTCAGTCCCTCACACCTGTCCCCTCAGTCCCCCAGACCTGTCCCCTCACCTCCGTCCCTTCAGCTCTCCGCGGCTCTCGCTCCCCGCTTCCCCTGCCAGCACACGGGAGGGGGAGGATGGAGCAGACCTGCGCGCAGTTGATGTCGCCCAGCTATGACCGCTATGCCCAGCAGCTTCCTTGAAGCCCAGACATGGCTGGCGGCGGGCACTTGGCCATCCGTACCCTGTGCTGCTGTGTTGCTGGTTTTCACCCCTGCTTAGTCCTTTCGGTAATTCTTGGGCTTTATATCCTTGGGTTTGCCTGGTGCCTTTTTGAACATGCTGACACATAACTTCACAAAGCAACATCCCAGAACATCACTAAATGCTGCTTGAAAAGGTACTTCCCTAATTGTTTTGTAGCTCTCTCTAAAACCCATCAAATGATTCCTGGCACTAGCATTTCAGTCAGGATTTGGTCACTGCCACCTCTGCATGTACCTTATCCATGGTATTCATGGCAATTTACCAACCACCAGAGCATTTTTCTTCAGCTTTGTCCTCTCCAGCTTGGAGAGTCCCAGAATTTGGTCTCTGTAGAGCCAGTGCTTCATTCCCTGCACTGTTCCAAACATCTTCCTCTGAACCTTTTACAGCATCGCTCTGCCTTGCTCAGAATGCAGAGACGAGACTGCACGGAGTCCTCAGGGCATGGGTGTACCAAGGTTTTCTACAGAATTCTCTTTTCCTGTGCCTTCCTTACAATGCTCCCAGTTTTCTTGGCTTTTTGGCTGCTGCTGCCCATGAAGTTACGAGAAACCTCTCAACATAGATTCCGGGACCTCTGCATCGCAAAGGCTGGTTCTGAGATCAGCATTGTGTAAGCTTGTCACTAACGCTCTGAGCATCCTTTATCAGCCACTCCTCGAGTTTAGCTGTCTTCACTTCCTCTTTACATTTCACATGCCACGTTTTCCTGGGTTTCCCCATGTGCCTTGTAATAGCCTCCTTAAATTTCTCATTGAGTCATCATGCAAGGGGAGGAGGTCTATGCCACATTTTTCTATTTATGTCAGACATTTTACCTTGGCTTCTAGAACTATATTTTTAAGCCTTCTGGGTGTTTGCAGGTTTCTTGGTTTGGAACTGCTCATTTAGGGCTTGGCATTTTTCCCCATTTTTGCATAGGTCATTTTCTTAAAATTGAGTATCTCTTTGCTTTATTTGTCTTGCATTCATTTTAGTGTTAAGTTTAATTATATTGTGGTTGCTACTATTGAGCAGCTCACCCACTAATAGCTCTTGAATTAGATCCTCTGCACTGCTGAAGACTAAATTCAGAATGGCATTTCTTTTTGTTGTGGTTCATAAGGCCAGTTATTCTAAAAAGAAATAATTTATTGTATGCAGAAATGTTATCTCTACATTTCACCCTGATGGAGCATTGAGCCAGTCTGTATGTGGGTGTTTGAGCCCTCCCACTACTTGTCCTAAATGTGCAGCTTCTCTAATCTCACTTAATGCAATTGTTGAAATGAACCAACACAGGGAAATGAGCAATCTTGCAGTTTAGCACAGCTAAGGCAAGCTCATTTTAGGTTTTCTTGATCAAAATCAGCACCTGTATCACTTGCAAAGTGCAGAGTGTTGATTTATGGTATAATGTAGTCCGTGCAAGACATTTTTAGATTAAACCCTGACCTGGCAGTGAGTTCTCATGGGCAAAAAGAGCTGTAGTGTTTAATTCCTCCCCATCAGATTACACCCTGATCTGCAGCTGCAGTTTAGGCTGGCTGAAGTTTTCAAATCATCTTGCAGATAGTGTGCATTGTGTCTGTCTGACAGGGAAGGAACAAAAGCATTCACCAGTTTATTTCATAATGCTCTTGCTGTTTCAGTTCAGTCAGTTACTTGCACCAAAGTCAACTTCTCCTACAGTGGTATTTGCAGACTTGTACTTCACAGTGTTGTGGTTTGGGGTTTTGGGTTTATTTTTTAAATATCAGTGTTACTCATGTTAAAAATGCTTGCATAAAAGCAAATTTTAAACACCTAGAAAAATTCCTAAAATTCTGCTGTCCAAATCAGCTCTGCCAATGAAGTCCACAAATACATCTGATGAAAGTTTGCCCATCTTTTGTCTGTCAAATTGTGTGCCTGGATTGCTGCAGCTCAGTTCGTTTCCTTCAGTTCCCTGTGTGCCTGGTTCCTCTCCCTCTTTCCAGACTCACACAGCTATGATGTGCCACCTCCTTTGTGGCCTTTCCCAAAACCTACCTCCCCATCTGTTTACCTGGGAAAGCAGCACTACATGCTCATTCTGTAGCAGGTTTGGAGTTATGTCCATGCTGGCCAGTGGCCATCTCTTGAAAACAGGGAAGAACTCAATTTGGCCATGTTCTGTGCAGGAAATTACTTCTTTTTCTTTCTACCCAGACATGGAATTTCCATGCAAGTTTTCAATATGGATTATTAATCGCAGCCTCCATTCTATCTCTGCATTGTAAAATTTGGTGAAAATTAGCCAGAAGGTTCAGAAGTTATCAAGGAAAGGAGGAGGGGAACAGATGGACAAAAGAGGAGTTGACAGACAGCATGATCTCATAATCCCCGCTGGCACAGGAATTCAGGCTAGAATTGAAATATTTCAGGTCAGAACACTGTGCACTTAAAATTCTCAATTTGGAAGAACAAGCCTCTAAAGAGAAACAAATTTTCATTTGTTAGACCATCGATCAGTTCTATTGTTAAAATTTCTGACAGCCCTTTTCCCCACCCAACTTCAGACCCATGTGCTTCAGCTTTTGCTTTTGCAGCTCCTTTTAGGTCAAGATTGTTTTCCTCTGATTCATTTTGTTTTTTGGTTGTGTTCAGTCAAAATATAATTAAGGCTTACCTTACCCTTTTTTTCCATTCTAGGAGCAGTTGTTTTGCATCTGTTTCCTAGAACTGGAGAGGCTGCTTAGATAGCATATTGCCTTTACAAGCCATTTTATGGCAAATTCCAGCAGTTCAAGGCATAAACATTTCTGGAAGGATGTCTGCAAGCTCTGCAGTATTCCATCCATACCGTGTTGTGTTTGTTCCACTGCAAAATATGACATCATTGTGCCTGACACCTCAGAGAGGAGCGTCTGAGGCTGTAACAAACAGCCAAGGAGAGCAGTGCCACCACACAGGCACTGCAGCTGCCCAGTCTAAACCCTCCCACTGGGATACATCTGTCACATGGAAAACTCAAAGTCGTTTGCTTGTTACTGCTTTAGGGTTTTGTTTTGGTTATGGTTTGGTTTTGGGAAAAAAAAATCAGCACAGAGGAGGCAAGGAAGTAGGCTTTTAGCTGGTGAATTGTAACTGTATAGAAGTTTTTTGATTTTACATCATACTGCACATCTGCTCACAGCAGCAGGATTGCAAAGGTCCCTGCTGCAGATTGTTGGAGCAACAAGCACTCTTTGGAAACACCCTGTCCTAAAATGTAATTCATTGCTTTAAGCAAATTTGTATTCGGGATTGAGCACAACTTTTGAAGTGCCATGTGAACTTCTATTAAAGCAAAGTCAGAAGACAGGAATTTGGCACCAGCTTGCTTTCTTTGCCAAGTGCATGTATCTTCTCTCCAGAGGAATGGTAGATTTCATTCTGAGAGCTTGTATTCCCAGAAAAGCAGGTCAGAGTGATTAGTTTCCTTCAGCTTTGTTAGATTCAGTACCATAAATATACAAGAAGCTCCTACACGTTTGGGCTACCACTCCTAACATATTTAAACATATAATGCACAACTTTTCCTAGAAAATTGTTTGTTTACTCTCCTGACCCTGTTTTGAATGAAAACCCCAATCTTCATCCTGACAGGCAAGGCAAGCTTCTGGACATTTAGTATTAAATTTGAAACATCCATCATTCGTGAAATGAGAGAACTTATTTTTCTTATAAACAAATTGTATGATATGGCAAATGTCATAAACAAAGCTGTACAGATTATAAACTGTACAGGATTTATAAAAATAGTGCTACCACATTTATAATATTTTTTTTTTGCCCAATGGAATTCTTGTGCTGAGAAAACTGATGCTGTTACAAAGTACAGTACTGCTGAAAATTTATTATAGTTATTTTTTCTCTTGGAAGATTAATTTATAATAAGTTATTAAGTGTTAGATTGTATTTCATGTTTATTTTGTGATAATGTTAATTTCAAAGAAAACTGATAGAAAAATTAGTTTACTATGCTTAGCACATGAGTATCTTACTGATTCAGCAGCTCAGCTTGTTCAAATCAAATAGAAACATATCAACTAGCTACTGGACATGATTTTAATGTAAAACTACTATTTCTGTATTTTTAAGATATCACTGTATTTAAGACTAACATGCATTGCAAACTGGAACACAAACCAGGGAGATGTCACACGCTGCAGCTGAGAGTAAACAATGTAATTCACAGGAGGATTTCAGCTCCGTCCCTCCTCTCATCTCTCACAGCTAAAATGGCTCGATTTTGGCTGCACATCACTTGTGATGTGACTTTCATATTTGACAAAATAAACATGCAGAACTTGTAGCCTGCCTTTTAATGCTTTTTTGCCTGTCTTGTATGGAGCTGAAATGATTTCAAGTATAATTACTTAGAACAGACACTAATGCATTTCAATTTGCACTTTGCAAACAGGTTAGTTTGTTTTCAGAAATGTAATAGTGGAAATTTATACAGCACTCATGGTTAGACACAAGTAAGATTAATGACTCTTGAGGTTTCAATGGGCCAGTGTGTGTAAAAGAACTCAAAGTAGCACCCCAATCTTCATACCATGCTATTAATTTGAATTGCTAAAACTCTGTGAGTTCCTTATGAAGTAGCTGACATGAAATAAGCTGACATGTAGATTTGCAATATGTAAAGAACTGCAAAGAGAAGAAACACTGTACACAAAAAACAAGTGATGAAAGTTAAAAAGAAACCTGAGTAACACAACAAAAAGGTATAAAAACTTGTATTTATATTATGACGAGATAATGATACAGCACAATACTCTGTGTGCTACAGAATGTAGCAAGCGCCATGTACGTGCGTACAAATGAATCTGTATAATACAGTAAAATGCATCTCACAGACTATGAACCATCCTTTGGCTCTGGGACCCAGAGGCTCTGGCACAGAACCCACTCACTAACACCCTTAGGTAACAATTTTACCAGTAAGCAGCAGAAGGCTCTCAGTCAGTGCTTCACCTGCACCAACATTTTATCTTAAACATCCATACTGCACAGACCCTTCCAATGCCATAAATCCTGTGTAACCAGTTTATGCCTCTCGTGCAAAATGAAAGAAAGGAATTCTGAACTTGGAGCACCTTCACTCTGCTTTGCCAACAGGCTAGTCTCTGGCTGGCCATGCCTCCCCAGGAGTCCTTTCCTGGAATTATTTATAATACTTCAGGTGAGAGAACAGCCAAGGTGACCAAATGGTCTTTTCTGTTTCATATATCCCCTGCATTTTAATTCTGGGTAGCTACAGAACACACTTGGATGTTTTCTTTGCAGCTACCAATTAACAACAGTGCATTTAGACAGTCACTTTAGCAAATTGGCTCGTCTCATTGATGGCAAAATTAACTTCTGATGTGTTTGTCCCATTAGTATTTGTAGGGAGTACAACTCTTCCTTAAAGGGTTCCTAAAGGGTTTCAATTATTCTTCTATCAATTTTGGAAAGTGTAAGTTAATGGATTAAGTATCAGCATTGTTACTGGCTCATACCACACATAACCAATGGCCTCTACCATTTAAAAACAAGTTTAACAGATTTATGAAGGAGTAATTTGTTTTGAAAACATTCCTTTACCAGAAGCATCATAAAATGAAATGTATAAAATTAATAATACTTAATTAACAGCTGTGATGATGTGGTTCTTTTCAAAAATGTGTTTCTTTCCACATGGCTGATCTGCAAGGATGAAAAATTTCACCACTAATTACCAGTCTGCCAAAAAGTTGGTAAAATGGTGAAATAATCACTTGTCCAGAAGCAGAGACTGCTGTAAGTACCTCCAGGAAAAGCCCAGAGCAGGTCTGCAGGCAGAGTCCACATTCGTAACTTCACCTCTTTCTTTTGCCCAGTTCTCCTCTTTTGGCATTTTAAGTTCATCCACTGAAATGGGTTTTGCAAAGTGTACAGTCAGATCTCAGAATACTGGTATTTATCACTGTAATTGATTTGTAGATCAGTGAGTAACTTTTTTTCTACTTCTATTATTATATGCATGTGGTATAGTTGAACCCATATTCATCCATGTCAAAAAAATAACACAATTGAAGTCAGAGTCTTAATTCTGGAAGTTAAATCAAGTTAGACGTGTTAGATTTTGTTTTTTTCAACTCCAAATCTTATACTAATAAATTAGAATTGAAACTAATCTATAAACACCACATAGAAAACTGTCCCTCTCATGGATTTTTGGGAAGCTTTTTTATTCTGTTTTAACCTGCTAAAACTCTCTATGAACCAAGTTTCTTCTTTGCAAAAGACAATACAGGATCCAGTCTCTGGTTAATAATGTGCTGCAGAACTTCTACTGCCAAACCTGCTCTTTTCAGAAGATAAATAAATCAGCTGCAATGGGCCTGGCAGGGTACAAGCTGGGCAGAGAGAATGGATGTGAAGGAGGATTCATCCTCTGAATTGCTGTGGAGAATATGCAGAAAGAAGGAACAATTTTAGGCTGCTTTTCTGTGCCTCCCTCCGGTGATGCCGGAGTGCAGGCACAGAGCTGGGTAAGAACTAACCCAGGAGCAATGCAGAGGCGTCTATCCTCCGACACCTGCGTGCTGCAAGGGAAAGCCCTTCCTGTCTTCTCCCCCAGGAAACAGGCCAAACCTCTGCATCTCCAGAAAAAGAACTTGGTGATGACTTCATCTCTCCAGAGCCTCTTCCACAGAGAAGAGGAGCTAGCAGCCCTGTAATCGTGTCCCTGCTCCTTTTCCGATGCGGTGACTGCAGAGGAAATGGATGAACTGAGCAGTGGCACCTCCTCGCCTGCTAAAAGCATGGTCATGACAACACGGCAGAGCTGCCAAGGAGGGGGCAGGATTCAATCTTGCAGCAGTTTGCTTTTTGCACTGTGGGCACAGGCATGCTTGTGCACATGCGCACGGGGCACACACACAAGTGCCCAGCTGAGAAAAAATACAAATAACACTGTTAGCATCCCAAGGTGCTGTGGCCACAGGCACTGCTGCCCTGGATGCTCAGCAGCAGGATCTGAAGGAATGTCAGAGCCCCACGGGACTGCAGCTCTGCTGCTGGGGACAGCCCAGTCCCCAAACCTGACCCTAGAACTGCTGGGCCATTGCCTCTAACGGGGCTGCTGCTGGCCGGGGGCTGCGCCTGAAAATTCCACCTTAAATTGGGCTGTGCTTGAGGGAGAATGACACAGGCAGTATGGTGTCATTTTTCTTTACCAGCGTTAATAGCTCCCAGCTGTAATAACTGAAAAAAGTAAAAACAAATAAGCCCTTTTTATTTCCACTCAAGATTATTCGAGTAATTTTTATTGAAAATATAAGATCTACAAAGCCATGGATACCCAGCGTGGAAGAACTCATTAAGTTAGCACATTCATCTTTAAAAGGAAAATTTCAGGTTGACCTAAGGTACAATAATGTTCAATTTAAAGTCTTGTTTTTCCTTCTGTAAGTTTCAAATCTCTTTTCATTAGGAGGTTCTGTGCAAGAGCTGCTTGTCATGAAAGGAAACACTTTACAATCCATGAATGTGTTCATTATATAATAAATGAACAGCAACAATATACTAGCCTCTTTTTTTTTTTTCCTGTTAACAGTCGTGTGTTAAAGTAAACTCTTAATTTTTTTTTTCCATGATTTGGAAATTAGTTACATATGCACCAAAGGAGCTAGTAATTTCTGCTGCTTGTCAGCTACACACAATGAGTATATTGCTGTGTGCTTTCCCCAACAATGAGGATTTTAGTAATATGCAAGGTGTATAGAATGTAATACCAAAACCTGCATCACAGAAAAGGTTAATTGTTTTCTTATTCAGCTGCCAGAGTTGATAACCTTAGGCCCCTCCCCAGAGCCAAAGTAGGGGTGGCCATCCATTAGGTTATGTAAATTAAATGTATACGTTTCCTTGTTGGCAAGTTCCAAGCAGTAAGCGAGAGTGCAAACAAGGATCTGTAAGCTGCCACAAAATGTATTCATATTTTCTACTCCGTGTTGTAAGAGCCAAAGGGAGGACACGTATGTCAGATGTTGAAAGAACAACTGAACCTTTGCTTTTGATCATTATGGTCAGTCTGTCATGAGGTCTTGTATCTGAATGCTAAAAATGGCACCACACTTGGACATCCCATAGCCTTACACAGTACGTTTGTGTTTCCCAAGCCACTGAGCGCTGGTCTCACAGAGACCCTGACTTTATAAGCTAACAAAAAATAGATTTGGGTGCTAAGAATCCCAGGGAGGGCTCATACAAAGACAATTAACCCTCGCACCAAAACCTAATTTCATGATTTTACTTAAAGCCACACTGAATCAGTTGTGAGAGGGTAAAGATATAAATACACCTCTCTGCTTCATCCATAAGAAGGTGGACAACTGACCATTTGAACAGAGGGTCTTGAAACAAAGCTTAGTTGTCCTTTAAACAATGAAAAGGAGAGGCATACATAAATGGTCACCAAGGCACAATATGACAAAGGTGAAGAGTCCCTGAGACTCTGGTCTGGGTCTGTACCATTCCCCTCCTTATACAAGTAAATGAGAACATTTAGGAAAATATAATACAAAATCTCTTACAGGAAATATAGACTACACTTGCTAAAATCACTTCCCTAAAAGTGTTTATAGCTTTTTTTTTTTTTTTTTTTTTTCAATTTTTTTTTTTTTTTTTTCTTCTTTTTTTTTCTTTTTTTTAAAAGACCTTCTTTAAACAGATAATGCAAAGACTGGTCCATTTTTTTCTTACCCGGCAAGCCAAGCTCTAATGACTTCACTAAGCAGAAGTTGTATTAAAATACATCTTCATAGTATTGCTACAATTTGGGTAAATATGTTCTGAACAGCTTGATGAGTACTAAATAAACTTTGCTGTTTTACAGCATACATTTTAATTTTTTTGCACTTTTTTAAGAATAGAAAATGCAATTATAGTGTGCAAAAGAAAAAAATTAATTACCTTCTAGCTGAATACTGTAATTTTAAGCCATGCCTTCCATAAAAATGTATTGACATGTGTAAATAGAAGAAAAGAAAAAAAAATACAAGCAAACAGAGATTTCATTTCCTTGCAAGGAAAGATTAACTATCACAAGCTGGATCACTTGAGTTCTGTATTCTTCAGAGAAAGAAATGAAAACAACAACCCATAAAACCACTGAAATGCTTCAAATGTCATCCATTCCACAGTAACAGGCTAAAACTGCCATGTTGCTTTCTACTGCTCCCGTTAACATGGATAGAATGATTTGCTGCTGGTTGGATATTGAATACAAAAGCAAAGGAAAATTGAGATCATCCCACATGAAGTCATTATTAGAGCTGGCTTTTCCCCCGTTTTGAAGTACAGTAGTGACTTGTAAATACGACCTTTTCTAAAGATCATCTGAGATTTGAAGATTTATCTGCCTGCTTCACCCAAACAACAACTGCTGAAAGAATTTACTCTGTGGAGCCCACTATACAGCATTCAAAATGTTTTGGATTTGGGGTTTTTTTCATGAAAAAAAATACCACAAAAAGTAGTTTCAGGTTTTTGTATCTCTGAATCACTACCACATTGTAGATTTCATTTATTCTTCCATGTTTGAAAATGGTTTCTGCAAAATCAAAATAAACTGTCAAACTCCCTTACGCCATGCTTCCAACAGTTTGAATTTAATACTTCTTGAATGGAACGACATAATTTATTTCCTTTAATTTGCAGGATGGCTACATCAAGCTAGCTTTAAGTCACAACTGTACCTAACCACAGTTCTCTGCAGCAAACCCATGATTTACAATATCTAATATTGTGGTTACAGTGCAGGGAACCGTGGGGTAAGAAACCTCCATGTCAGAGTATTGTGGTTGGGGTTTCCTGGAAGAGTGGCAGTTGACACCTCTGGAATATTCATATATAAGTGCTTCAGTCAGATGGTCCTGAGTTGAGCGGGTAACTCAGGCACTATGAGAGCCTGGCATTCAGTCTGCGGGAATGTGTGTAACCTCCGTCACTCGAACCGCTCTGCAAACTGTAGTGGTCTTCAGCATCACTGGCACTTCCAATACTGTCCATTTCACCTGGAGTAAACTCCATTCCTTCAATGTCTACTTCTAAAGAAAACATAAGAAGGCACATTTTCAGAAAGTTGTAGCAACTAGTCACAGGCCAGTGTCAATCAACATCCAGTTGAAATCTGAATCACACTTCAGTTTTGAAAATTAAAAAAAAAAGTAAGAACTGGCACGGTAATTCTTGAGGAAAGGATCATCTTATCCACCTGAGAATTAAATTCCCTTCTGTCCTCAGCCACATAAATATACTGCATGACATCAATACCAAATGCTTTCCCAGAACTGTTCCAACCTTTAGAAAGGTTGATTTAGAAAAAAGCTGGCCCTCAGAGGCTGTCATACTGCAGCACTGCCCACGGCAATTCCAACCATGCAGGTGTTGGCTGGCTGTGGTGTGACTACCTGTCCCCAGACCAACCACTCAACTCCCCTGGGCCCTGAAACAGCCAGCCTGGGTGACCGTTCCACACAGAAAAACTTCCAAATGGGAAAATAAGAAATGGCAACAGCCAGCCTGACGAGCTGTCTTAAACGAGAACCAAATGCAGAGAACCCTTGGTGATCGTAGCACAGAAAATGTTTTAATATTTCCCAATAAATGATGTGGAAATCATTTATTCACACAAATGAATTAAGCCAAATAAGATTTTTCACGAGAAAATATTTTGCCAGCCTTACTAAGAATGACACTAAAAATTCAAAACATGAAATGGTAATTGTTAAAAAAAAATGGCAAAAAACACATGCAGGATAAATAGCTTTAAAAATCCACACAATATTAACAGCTTCAAAACTGATTAGGAAAAAGACCATTTTTCAAAGAACGTGAAAAAGATGCGTTAATTTTTTACTCATCAAATCGCATTGTGGAATAATTCTGTCTGGGTTCTGTTGAAAGCTGGATTGGAGCTCTAAATGGCATTTCCCTGTTTCCCCAGTCCCTCTGGGAAGGCTGGCTCGGTTACCTTGTTCAGAGTCAGTGGATATTGTTGATCCCATGCTGTCAGTGCGGATTCGCTCCATGCCCTGCACGGAAAGCTGCTCCAGCCTGCGCTTGAGGTAGCGGTGCTCCCGCTGCAACTGTTCTTTAATATTTAGAGCTTTTCGGTCCTGTTCTTCCAATTTCTTAAAGGGAGAGAAACACAGCAAGCTGACAGTCTGTACCCATGTCAAAGCATAAGGAACTTAAGGTCCTCTCGTAAATAGTAATTTGAAAGCAATTAAAATATTTTAATTAATTAATATAAAGTTAAAACTAAATTTAAAAGTGCAGTTTTTTAGTTAGCATTCTGTAGAGGTCAGTAAAATTTTAGCAGGCTGAATTTGTTTCACAGTAAGATATATGGTTACAGGGGAAAAAATTAACGATAACAAAAACATAAATCCCTCAGAGACTCTCTTGCCACTAGCAGACATTCCTTGGCTAAGACAGAATTATTGTTGCCTTGATTGTGGGGAATATTTAAATCATTTTATCAGGAAAAACAGCATCATCTTTGATAACTCAAGCACAGCTCAGGTTTCAGTAAGAACATAACACCTCTTTAGATGAGGCTCTTATTTCACCTATCACCATAAAGGAACCATCGTGAATTTCTGAATGTTCTCCCTCCTAATGCAGGCCAAAATTTTAGCATTAAAAAGCTTCATTAACAATAAGCAACATTAATTATATATAGAAGGAGGAATTTACTAACAAATCTCTCTATTCTTGCATTTTTTTTCCTTGAACTTATGCAGAGCAAGTATGATAATTCTGATATCACCTACAAAGTCAATGGTATTAATCCGCAATTTCTCAGCAAACAGCCTGTAAAAGGAGCCCTCCACATATCTAAATCTCCCCTCTGACAGAATAAAAGCAGGTGGTAATTTTGCAAATAAAAAGAATACTTCACACCCAGTAAAATGTGCTGCACTGTTGGTCCAAATGCAGTAACAGGAATAAAGTATCTTTCAGTATTTGAAGTGAGCCCTCTTCCAAATCACTGGTGGCCATTTAAAAAAATTGACTATATAATTAGGGAAAAAATTAAGAGTATGATGGGATTAAAAGCATGAAGGATACCCAAATCAAAACACCTTGCATTATTAAAAAATATCTATCTGATGCAGTAAATTACAGGTTGTAGCAGTAAAAGCACTTATAAAGAGTGAGCAGATTTCTCTGTGAGCTGTGTTTACACAATCACTGAGATTTAGGAGATGTGCAGGGAGTGAATACAGCTGCTGAAAATTCCTCCCTGCCTCTGAATGAACCTAGGTTTGGTTTTCTGAGGAGAGCAGGCTGGGACAGTGCACAGCAAAAAATACAAGCAAAACCCTTTCAGAGATTCTGCTGTTCCCATGCAAACCTGAAATAAAAGTGTTTGAAAAAATAATTGACACCCTTGAGTGGGGCAGTTTCCTGGCTTAATTAATGAAATCTACCTTGTTCTGCCACATTTTCAGTCCCCTCCCAGGCAATATACTCTGTAGATAATCATCATAGGTGGATACACAATGTTATAATAGGAAAAGGGGTTGGTGCATCCATGTACAGAACAAATGTGCCCAATTGATCAGGCTTCCTTTTCCTGTATTTTCCTGGCTGCAATCCCAAACTCTAACAACTATTTTAGGAAAGAACTCAGTGATTCATATCCAGGAGACTCAAAACCGTCCAGTCTTTCAGAGCAATTTCAATATAAGGGAGGTGTGTGTGTGTGAAAAGTTCAGAACTAATGACTGTGTTCAAATGCCAGCTGGGCACGGGCAAGCTCTGGCAGGGCAGGGGAGGGAGCTGACCTGACAAGGGGGAGCAATTAAAAGCCAACCCAGTTAGGGCAGGTTCAGTTAAAATCTTAAAAAGGAAGTTAAACTTCAGTCTCAGTTTTCAGAAAACGAGTCCGTGGTGCTGTGCAAGATGGATCTGGAAAGAATCTGTTCCCAGCTTTTTTTATCAGCAGCTGAAATGGTAACTACAGGGCTAATCTCACACACTCGCCACTTGTAAAAACAGTTTTTCAATTTGTATGCATAAGCCCATGATAGGGGGGCAGCCCAAGACAAAAACCACATGCAGTGCCTTTCATGCATGTTAGCCTGAATTATAAACAAGAGGGCAAAATCTCAAATGGTAAAAACAGGGGTTGCCCAGCTGGAGTAAATGTGCTTAGAAGTGCTGAAAAAGTAGCTCTGTAAACTTGTTCACAAGAATGGTTTTGCTTAAATTAATCCTTATTTCTTCATATGAATCACACCCAATTTCTGTAAGTGCAGTGAATCTTAAAGCTGTGCATCAGCAGGCTGTTCTCCAAAATATTCCAAGATTACTGGCAGTGTTCAATTTTGCCTGACACTTCTTTTGACCTGTTTCTCTGTAACACTGAAAAAATGCCAGAGGAGTAATTATAGTCCTGGACACAGAAGCAGAAACCTGTTCTTTAACTTTTACATTTGAATACCTCTTTGTCTTATTTCTGCATATAACCCTGTTCCCTGAAAACAATGACAGTGAAAATGGGAGTGAAGGTGTCTTTAGAGAAAGGAGGCCTGAGGAATAATCTCCTTTGAATTACCTGTGCAAATGTAGAACCTGCACTGCTGCTGGATCATAAGTGAGATTTGAGGCTGGTTTTTGTTTTAAACTTGTAACAAGGGGAGCATCAACTATCAGGAGACCACATTTAATTTTTTGTTTCATTTAAATGAGAGTCTGGTCAACAAAATGTTGATGGGGATAAGGCTCACTAATAGATACGATCTTTTGGATTCCATTACCTTTTTTCACCATGAATGGATCTAGCTTTTTACATTTCAAACAATGCAGTACAATGCTACCCTGCTCAGTTCTTTAAAAATAAATATACTAATCAAAGAATAGCTTTTGCAGATTTTTTTTAAATTATAGTGTAAATCATTAAATACACTAGTTAGAAACTAAGCAAAAATCACAAAATCACTGTTTTATATATTTGAGATGTTAAACTGCAAAACACTAAACTTTGACACTGTGACTGAAATCCCTGCAAGTAATAAAGGCCAATAAATCCAGAAGATTGGACATATGGATCTGGATTTTGTGTGAAAATTTGTTTCCTCTCTATGGATACACATTCTGGAAGATTCTCCCTTAAAAGAAATAAGAACATGGATGAATGTTTTTACCTTGATATGCATCTTAGCTCTTTTCAACAGACTTAGAGTGGTGTGTCTGGTGCTGTCCGGCCCGAGAGGCACAAGCTGTTTTAGCTGTTCCAAATATAGCCGGAGTTTAGCCCGCCTGCAAGCATGAAAACGGAGAGTTGGAGTGGAGTTGCACCCGAACAGAATATCCTATATGCAAACACCATCTGTTTGCAGGATCTCTGTGCAGAGCTCGAGTCAACGGTGGCTTCCTTTCCCCTCCCTTTGGCAGCCTTTCAGACTGAAAGGTCACTTGAAATGCAGAAATGCTGCTCGGCACACTCCCACAGGAGGCTCGTACCTGTGCTCCACAGCAGTTTGCTCAGCCTGCTCAGTCCCATCTTAAGCAAACTGGGGTCTGAGACATCCAGGCAAGGCTGCACACTCAGCCTATGGCTGGGTAAGGAAAAAGGCCTGGGATTTGGCTCCAGTGCAGTGACTCCTGCAGGCACAGACAGAGCTGTGGGCAGCTGCAGACCCTGAGCCCCCTCTCCCCATTCCTACCCCTGCCTGCTGCAGTAGGACAACACTCCAGCTATGCAAGCTGAGGGCACCCCTGCAGCTCTTCACAGCTCAGAGCTGCTTCCAGCCATGGTTTATCAATGTGTTTTAACAGGGAGGTCCTGATGCCACTTCTCCTCCCTTCTTCTAACCCACAGTCCCCCCAGAAGGAGACATTCTTCCTCTCACTGTGTTCATTATAAACACACAAGAGAAAACACTTCCAGCCATATTCCTCAACAGCAGGGTCCTGCTTCCTCTGTTACTTCCTTGCAAGTATCACTGCTGCTGCTCTCAACAATCTCTCCTGTACTACTGCCATTAATGTATCAGTAAAAAGAGGATGAACACAGTACTATTTCTACAAATGTTTTCCAAACTAGAAAGCAGCAGCACAACAGTCCATGAAGCAGTTGCTTGACCTATCCAAAACAAGGCAGTGGCCAAGCAAAGAACCACATGTGAGTGTGTTTCTACAGTTCCATCCTAAAGAAAATCTCTCCAGGTTTTAATTCACAGCCCTTGAACAGGAATCCACATGGTTCTGCAATGAGATAGAAATGGATGTGGAAGTGCTTCCATTAATAACTATTCATGGAATAAAATTCTCCTTTCTGCCAGCCTGTTACAGGCTGAGCAAAGCAATGACCTGGAGCTGACATGGCCCTCACAGCTGTAAGGATAACTGAAGCAGATCACAAGTGTGAGGTGAATAATTATCTTTTTCAAATTTGCTTGATGCATGAAGGAAACATTGCAGGGAATTCAACACTTCTAGTTGAGAATGAACTTTCTTTTGAACAGTGAGTTCAGAACCACAGTCCAGCATCAGTGTTGAAATGCAGCTGAAGAGGATTTAATATGCACCTAATGACAAATTACATGTGTGTAACTGGAATGATTAGTGCAGTGTGAAAAAAAACTGAGAATTAATGGTGAAAAATCCCAAAAAAAAAGTAGAATCTAATATAGAACAGTAATGACTACATACTCACACATTTAGTTCTGTCTGTATTATCCTGCCTATAAATCAGCAGTGTACTAGGTAAGAAATCACAAAGTATTTCCATAAAATTTTAAATTTTTTCTTCAAGTCACTTAGGGAAAAAGGATTTTTGGTGAAAATGGGATTCACAAGATAAAACTAACGACAGACTTTTAGTTCAGGCCTGGGGTTTGTTTTTAAATACAAGGCTCTACACTTAAGTATCTAAATGCTTTTATTTAAACAACACCAACAAAGACTGGCCTAAGTATTCACAAAAATAGCCCCATTAGATCCCCGAAGGCTGCTACCTTAAACTGGGATATCAATCTTTAAAATAATGAAATACCCAAATTAGGAACTACAGGTATTTATACAGAAAATCTTAATGAGACAAAATTTTATTTCTGTATCTATAATCTCTAACAACTACCTGGTTGGGTTTGTATTTCAAATACAAAAAACCTGCATCAGGGAGTAAATTCAAATAATCTTTTTGTTTTCTAAATGGCCTCTGAGCATACACATGAGTCTGCATCACTCAGCCTAACCTGGATGGAACTGTATTTAGACTGATGACAAGAAAGTGGGGACTGAAGGAGAAGGAGGATGTGGGGAGGAAAAGGAGAAGGATAGTACCAAATAGTAAATAGAGAGGTAAACAACTAGAAATGGAATGAGCAATATACTTGGCGCAATTAAAAGTCTGATAAGGAATATACAGAACTGTTGATCTGAGATTTACTTAATATTAATTCTGGAAAACATTAATTAAACCAGACTACATACTAAACTTATTTGCTTCTTGCTATTTAAGGAAAGTCTGCTTACCACAGGGAGAGGAAAGTAAGGCTTTAGTGCACTTCCCTGCCATCAACTGGGGAGTTCACAGAAATATTGCCAAGGTTCAGGAGCATGGCTGTGTGCCTTTTTAAAGCACTAACTCTGTTATGCACTAACCTGCCAGCACAGTAGAGCAGGACTTTACAGAAGTGCCATGAAGAACATGGGACTGAATCTAAGAAGAGTATTTTAAGTGACCAGTGAGAAGAGCTGAATATTAACAAAACTGCTTTAAGGTTTTTTTAGGTACTACCAACTGATCTTGATAGCAGTAAATGTAATAAACACACTAGCTGAAAGACCTCCTCTAACTTCACCTTTTTTTCTTAAAAGGACTTTTTCTTTCATCTAATTACTCAACACCTATGTATGTATCCATTACAAATTTTAAAGCATAAGCTTTACACAGCTCTTTACATAAATGCAGACATGTTTATGTCACTAATTTGTATATTATAATTAATGGCATAGATGGCATAGAACATTCAAAATGAAAACCAGCCCACCACAATTCCTCTGGTACTGGAGTAAATATCCCCACATTTTTCATCTTGCACATCTTAGAAAAAACTGTAAGAATGTAAGAAAACATTTCAGGCATGTTACGTTAACAGATCACACCAGCAGGAACAAGGGACTCAAACTTCACAGCAGATAAGTTGTCTCGTGCAGACTCTGCCAGCACTAATTTCTCTCTTTTTCTGCAGGGACCTGACAGTTTTTGCTTTTCCTCAGCTGCCTGTGACCACAGGAGGAGGGAAAGGCTCTCACAGAGGTAATCACAGCCAGAGCTGCTTTGTGTTTTGCAGCTCACGCCTTAAATTCCACCTAAAAAAATAACAAAATGAAAAGGGAGAAAAAAAAAAGCAGTCTGGTGTCAGAGCAGCAGGAAAACAGTCTCTGTGCATGAACATGGTTAAGTTGGGTATTTATGCTCTGCTCCAGATTCCCACCCCAGCACTTTGCCCACACCCAGTGTGTATCAGGCCTGGACACAGAGATGACAGAAAAGGCACTTTCCTCACCTCCCATGGATGTACAGAAATATCCCCCTGGTCACTGGTACTGATTTCATCTGGGAAGGTAGGGATCTAAAAAATGCCATCCAAAATCCAGATCAAGCCTGCAGCTCTGTGCTGTGGGTGTAGCCCCACATATGGAGAGGTGCATGGGTGCCCAGTCTGATTTACCACACTGTCCTTTGTGCCAGATGATAAAGGGGTTTCAGATGTTCAAGACCCCAGTGTTTCTCCATAAGCAAGTGCACAGCAGGGTTCTCTGAGCTGCTTTACAGCTCTTCTAGTGCTTGATAAGCCCAGGCTGGTCAGCATTCCAGGGCAGTGGCCACGTCTGGCAGCTGTCCTGTGGCTCCTCACATTCACATAAAGGACAAAGCCACCTGCTGACAACTGACCCAAAGGCTACCAGCAGGAACTGCCTCCAACTGGTTTTGAATCCACATAAGCCATGATGGGCCCATGGCAGAGTGAGCCCTGGAGCCCCACAGCATGGAGGGACAAAGCAGCAAAAGGGTGTTATTAAGAATTTTCCTACAGAACAAGCACATCCACCAGAAGACCATCACAGGAAGACCACTCACTGACTCCAGTCCTTGGATACTCCAGTTTGCTCAAGTGGTTGGCTATGAAAAGGCAGGTCCACCACTTCTCAAAGAAAGGGTTGCCATACAAAGGTGTATTAAGATCTCTGACCCTAATCAATTTTAAAATTGTGTTAAATGAGTTATTAAATAATAGTCAATAAGTTTTGCTGCATATATGAAATCCCAGATGGAAATCCAAGCAGGATACCAAGAAATGAAATACTAAGATGCAGAGGAAAAAAAAAAAAAAGAAACAAAAAAGTTAATTGTTCACCCTGGATAATCTTCATACCAAGAAAACTGCAACAACTCCAAGAAATTCCTACAACTACTTGACAGGCGGTTGCAATGGGAACAAAATACTTCTTTGTAGGGCTAAATAATACAACAAAAGCCAATGGCTGTGAATTGAGAGGTTCAGGATAGACATTGGGAAACAAATTTTTTATTGGGGCAGTGGTGCACAACCAGAATAGGTTTCCCAGAAAGGCAGTTCTTGAAGGTTCTTAAAGATTTACCCAGACAGAGCCATAAACATTCACAGACACACACTGACGTCTGTGAACGTGTAAATCCAAAATTGCCTGTAACCCTTCAGCATTTGACTCCCAAGATTGCTCCCATTCATGTACCAGCAAAACATCCACAGCTGTGTGGCTTAACCCCGTGGCACTCTGACTGACAGAATGCTGGTGGGTTTGTGGAGTGACCTGATCCACTGCAGCCTTTCCTCAGGGGCTCTCCAGGGCTTTTTCAGGTGCAGCACAGCAGAGAGAAATGGCCTGCAGCCAGTCAGACAGCACATAGCTGTTCAAGCAGTAGTTGCATGGTTTTTTGACAGCAGCAAAGGTGTGTTTCCTAAACCATTCAAGTATAAATCTACAGGGTTTATTTAGACACCACTGAGCTGCACAAAGCCAGCTGCACAGGCACGGTGCATATCTCAAAAAAGCTGCTCAGTCCTCAGCATGGCATGCCTCAGCCAGGCCCTGGTGACACTAAATGGCCACAGACACTCATGAGACAGGGTGACAGCACTGAGTTCCTGTGGAATGTGTGCCTGTCCATCCTGGCAGCCCAGCTGGGCACTCCCTGCAGACAAGATTCCAAAGCCCTCCACGTGTTTTTTATGGTAGGTAGCACGGGGTGGGTGTTTCCTGGAAGCTGCCAAAGACAAACAGTTCCCACTGCTGCCATCGTGTTCCTGCCAGAGGTCACCTGCTGAAGTGTCAGAAGAGCCATGCTCATCTGTTTCTGAACAACTGTGAGCAGGAGCATAAACCTCAAGTCAAATTCACAACAAGTGTTTGTCACATCTTCCTGTCTCACTCCACAGTCCCCATGGAGCACAGGAATGGCTCTCACGTGTACCCATTCTCTGCTGACCCAGAGCTGGCTGTAGAAAGGAAGCAGCCACTCTATCAGCAGTTTGCCATCCTGTGGGAAGTCCCAGAACAGTTCTGTCTGGTCCACACCTGCTCCCTGCTACTAGAAGACTGCCCAGTCTGGCAATGGAGCTGTCCTGGCCATACTGGCAGCAAGGATCTGGAAAGTTAGGAAATGGCCAAAAAGCCACTCAATGTCCATATTCCCACACTGCATGCCCTGAATTTCCCTTCCTGCTGGCTGCAGCAGAAGTTGGCAGGGTTAGATGTGATGTTGATTCCCCAGCCCATCATATCTCTCAGCACACTGGAGCAGGCATGAAACAATGCTGGGCTCAAAGCAGGCCCTAGCTGTGCTTTCTGTAGGGTGCCTTAGTGCTAAAAACACTTGTGTGGCTGAGCATGTGTCTGTGTTTCAGATGTCCCAATGTTACTCCACTAAACTAGCTCTGTGAACAGGAGGTTGACATACTCTTGAATCAACTGCTACATATATTTGTTTGGTGCTGCTCTGGAAAGAAAAGGACACTATAGCTCAAACTCAATCAATGCAATCACTACAAGCCACACTAGTGAGAATAACCAATAGATTTGAAATAGATGTAAAAATTAAAAATGTGTCATTTCTGTACACTAACCATTCTGGTCCAAAAACTAGACCTATCACAAGGCAAATTCAGTACCAACTTAAAAAAACTAAACTCCTTAATAAAAACTTCAAAGAATAGAGACAGATTTGAAATTAATCTAGAAGACACATCATTACAAACTGGACAGAGTTACCTAAGCATTTCAGATTCCTTCTCTAATGTTTCACATTTTTTTCCACATTCAAACCTATCCTGATGCTGTGCAACGATGTTAATACATAAAAGTTTAAATATAGAGCAGTTACTAAATTTTTCATTGTTGCATAATGACTGTGTAATCTGGCTTAATAATGTGCATAGGGTAAAGTCAGAGAAGAATTTCTGCACCAAAAATTCACTTCTGGAGTCAAATGTTATCCAGATACACTATGAGCCAAAATAGTCTGACCAGAGCCCACAGCTTTGGGTCAGAGACACCAGCAGTGAACTAGTGGTTGTGCTTCCTCCTTAAAGCAAGATTATTTTATCTCCCTGTCAGACATGAAATTCAGCATAAAATACAGAAGTGAGCTAACTGCAATTGTAAGTCATGTTTTTACAGGAAGACTCTTCACAGATTTATTTATGAAATGCCAAATACCTGCATACAGGGAGCACTTGAATTTTAGGCAGAATCAGCAAAGAGAAGCTCAGGATACTCTGTGACATGCAGCAGGTCAGGATGAACACAGCACCATTACTCATAAACATCATTATTTCAAAGTTTTTAAAAAAATGCAGAAATGAGCAGTAAAACCTTCCCCAGTGTGACTGCAGGGTTCACCTGCCACCAGATAAAACAAGGGCAAGAAACTGCCTGGGTTGTGATACCAGCTTCAATCCCTTCTTATTGGAGCTTGACACAAGGCAACATCTTAAGGGCTGCAGCTCTTTTTATTCTGTGCACAGTCACACTCTAAAGTGGTGACAGAATTTTGCTGCAAATTGTTTTAATGGTACTGAAAATTTAGTATGTTCATATTATTTTGTGTAGTCCTGGATATCATGGCCACATATGCAATGTTGGTAATCAGGTAATTATATACCCAACTCTGCTTAGTAGAACCTGGTACTTAAGCATACTTCCCTTGCTCCTCTTAAAGGTAACATTTTTCTTAAAGTGTCAGGATTTACATATTTACAGCTCTACACTTTTTGTAAGCTACCAAAGATGACTCTGTACTAATTAAAACCCATTTGTTTACAAAGGCATTTAAAGAGATTATTTAAAAGCTTCCATCTTATGAAATCACAGAAATTCAATCAGATAAATGGTTCTAAAGAAACCTATTTATTAATGGTCCAGACAGTATTTAGCACACATCCAGCAAAATATTGAACATACTGGAAGATAACAACCCTCCACTGCAATAAAAAATCCTATCCTTTCACTCAGAAACACTTTTAATACTTTCTCCTCTACAAAGGATACCTCAAATACTTCTCTTTTTTTCTAAAGGATGCTCTAGCTCACACTTGAGCTGCACAATCTATTTCTACACAACAAATATGCTTTAGAGAAAAGGAAAGAAAACCATCTTAGTATTAAAGCACTGTACCATAGCAAGGCACCCAGTGTGCAGATTGCTCTGAGATGTGTGAAAAGCTTGCTCACAGCTGAGTGCCTTGGAGTCAAACCCAGAAAATGCAGTCCTGCTCTTACAGCAAACCTCTTGCCTTCTTATTATCCAAGAGAAGATAAACCAAACAGCAATGTTCTGCAGTAAGCTGGGGGTCTTTTTCATGTTAAAAAGAAATGCCTGAAGTTTGTGTGCTGGTGAAGGTTCATCCCAAGCATTTTTTTGTCTAACACGTCATAGGGCCCCTGCAACTCAATTCAGCAGTAAAGCTCATGTGGAAACTAACAGGCAGGAAAAGTGGCGAGTGCCTAATTGCAGTGATTGTTGGTGAATTAACTGCAACAGCCCTACAGTGAGTGCAACTGCCTGCTTTATTTACTGTGCTATTAACTGGCAGTTTCATCCTTAATATGCATTTCCAGCATGCTGAATACTTGTGTGCATCTGCTCTGCTAAACTGAAAGCAGCCACATCACTTTAGCAGCCAAGTAGTCTTGGGGTACCTTGGAAGTGTCCAAACAAGGGACAAGAACTGCTGCAAGTGCCTCTTACCATCACAAGCTTTCAGAGAGTCAGTGCTGCTCTGGACTTCTCTGCAAGTTTTCATGTGAATACTGCTCAGCATTTCTGGTACTGTCCCTAATGCTAAGGAAATAGAAGAAAACCTCTTCTGCCTGTTAACACAGCCTATGATTTCCATGTTTTGCGCATTTTATCACTCTGAAAAATATTTTAGCTCTTTTACACTATACCTAAATGCACACAGCAGTTCCAGTGCATTTTATTTACTTTCCCTTAGTGCCACTTCAGCCCACTAGCTGAGTGCAGACTCCACACTTGATCTTTATCTTTTCTCCTCTTGTTCATGTTTTAGAACATATACATGGAACCAGAATTTACTCTTGCATCTTTCAGTACACATAAGTTAATGGAAGCATCTGCAGTGCCACAAATGCATGCATTTTTGGCCAGCTAAGCCTTTTGGCAGCAGTGCACAGAAGCTAGCTGGGATGCAAACTGAGGACAGATGAATAGTGGCTGGTCTGTGAGAGGGAAGCTGCTGACTCCTGAAAGAGGCAATACCTGGCAGACCTTGCTGCCCATGTTGCCTCCTTTGTCTCTCCTTCCATTACCCATCCCTCCAATAGCTCCTTGCTGAATGCAGTGACAGTTACAAGCACTGAGTTGCATCAACATTTCCTCACCTCTCAAAATGCCACAAGGAGACTTTGATGCACTTTATGCTCTGGTGGTTACCCATGTGCTGCCACAAGCCAGGGACATCACTAAGGCAAATGACAGCAGCTCTAGAGGCTTGCTTGGGGCTGGAATGATGCTGCAAAGCAACGTGGACAACAGCAGCACGAGAGAGCTGACCAGAGCCCCAGCAGCTGGGGCTGGCCAGACTGCCCACGTGCTGTCCCTCCAGGAATGTGCCGGCAGCAGGAGCAGACAGACTGATGAGCGTCACAATCACATCTGACTCTGGCCAGCAGAAGAAACACCCTGTGGCACAGTTGGTGCCTGTTGCTGCACTGCTCCCAGCCCTCTCCCACTCGAGCTCTCCTGCCTGCCAAGTGAGCAGGAGCTGTCAGAGCTGCGAGGTGTGACGGATGCGTCACAGGACGGTGGCGCGCACCCACGCGCCCGCGCCGCCCGCAGCCCCCGCAGCACCCGAGGCACTCAGCAGCACCTGGGCAAGGCAAGGCACAGGCAGGACCAGTCAGCAGGGGCTCCAGGGCACATGAACACCAGCAGCTCTGACTGGTAGCTGTTTTACCCACTGGGGAACCACAGCCTTAGGCTCTGCAGTACTGAGAGCTGCACGACCATCATCTGACCACTCTCATCTCCTCTCCTGGTTTTTTTCTAGACTTCTCCCTGCAGGCAGGCTTTTCCTCACAGATTTCCCCATGCTTCAGCCATCCCACTGTCTCAAGCTGCTCTTATCTGAAGAGCAGCCTTGAAAGGTTTAAAAGCCCTTCATTGTCTTGGGTCTCGGCACTAACCAACAGCAACACGCAGAAATCTGAGATGTACTTCATGGGAAATGTCAACAGGAATTTACAAGCTATACAGGGATTCTCAAAAGCATCACAAGCAAAAGTAATGGCAGCTGAGTATCATTTGTCTCTCCTGGATGGTGTCCATCATAAATTCACATGTATGAGATTCTACATCCTTTGACCATAGGCAATAAGTCTCTGACCTTGCAAGAATGTGAAGCAACAGAAATCAAACATTATGCAAACAGCTGAAACCCACTGCAGTATGTTTTTGCCCTTGTATGGATTTCTTTTCTGCAAAAAGGAAAAAAAAGGAGATTTCAAACTATATTTTAGCATTTCAGCCTTTAGGTTGTGCTCATCTATAAAGAACAGTTTTCTGTATTTTAAACGTTCACAGTCAATGTCAGACAAATAGGAACAATTCTTAGAGCTATTGAAAAGGAATTTCTTTTTCAGGTGTCTTCTATTTTTAGCCCTGTTATCTACTGATTGTCTTTAACGTTTACCTCTCAAACACTTTTAAGCAATAGTGAGGGAGGTGTCACCTGGTACCACGAGCTCAGCATCACACAGTATCTACCTAATCCAGGCAGATGAACAACACTGCCTTGTGGAGAAATACAAAGTGATGGAAATCCCATCGTACATACTGAAAACAGAGTCCACAAAAAACTAATCAGCCATGCTTTTAATAAACTTATTTAACACTTCACCAGCCAGCCACTCATTTGTTTTGCAATTTAGTAGTCCTCCTAAATTAGACCTCTCAAACCCATCTGTCTTACTGGCACTCAAGTTTCTTAGGTTACACTGCAGGAGACTCAAGTTTGTCTGCTACCTCAGAACAGTGTCAGACCCAATTAGATAAGGAAAGTGCCACCACGAGATCATGCCATTACAGGATCAAGCAGTTGTAATTCCCACTCGACGTGACAGGGAGGCACACACGTCCTCACACGCTGCCCATGGCAGCCCCAGGAGTGGCATAGGACACACAGCCACTTAATTTACATGCAGCAGTAAAACTCTGGCCCTTGCTGGCAGTGGAGCACCACGAAGCAAATTTGCACAGCACATCCAAAGCCATGGTGTGAGTCTGCAGACCTGCAAATGTGTGCTGGCTTTCACCACCTTTCACAGACTCTTGTATGGAATTTGTCAAGGACTGCAGAGAGTGGGTTAAAGAGAATTACATTCATTTAAACAAGGGAAAGCTGTGTAACAACAGGTTTGCACTGGGTTTACACACAGAGGGAAACAGGATGATAGTGGTCATTTTTCACAGATTAACCATTCACCAACAGGTGCCTGGAGAGGATGCAGTCTGTTTCTCCCAGAAGTGGCTCCTGGGAGCTGCATCTCCCTCTCACATGGGGCTTAAGGACCAAGGTGCAGCTCACGAGCTACATGTTTATGGACTGACAACACCCCAGAGCAAGTCACTGCTTACAGATCAGCCCATGGCTTGAAACCGGCTTTAATTATCAGACTGTTTCCCCACATCAAAATGCTAAGCAAGAACATCGTGTCTCAGGACAGCTGCCAACAGGAAGGATCTTTTAAAAAAAAAAAAAGCGAGGGGGAGACTACAATGCTTAAATAAGCCTAGAGAAGTTGAGCTGCAGCACAGCACTAAGCCAAGAGAGCATGCTACTGGGCCTGGTGAGCTTTTGCTGCCTAATTTTAAACTTCCCTATAAACCTAGTTATTTTGTACATATGTCAAATGAGGGGAAAAATGTGTTCAAGATTTCTTGTTTTTTTAATACCACTGTATGATGCCAAATTAAAGGAGATGCAAGTCAAGCTGAATTATTTTAGCTAAATTAAAAACATGCACTGCTGTCACACACTGAGCACAAGGCCTAGGGATGGCAGACAGCTGGAATTAAGCAGCCTTTTCCTGCATCAACTAAATGAGTGTGAAGCATTAATATCTGCAATACTGGATACCTGTGACTGTGGTTTTATTGTCAATTGTACCTCGATATCCAAATACCAAGTATCCAATTTCAGTAACCTGACAAATGCTGTAGGGACTCCATGCTCCCACGTGCACAAGGCACCAAAAGAAAACAACAGCAATTTACACCACAGCTTTAAAACCTCATCAGTGTCCAGGCAACTCTGTCTCCAGTTCAGCACCTAAACAATTACTTGCTCGTTCACACTGGTAGGAAGTTTTAAGCTCTGATCAGGAAACTATCAGAAAAAGATATTTAGTGCTATGTGTTACTTTCATTTTTGCTTCTGCTATTACTTCCTCGGCACATGCACCTACCAAAGCCTCATGGCCACCTTGGAGGGAGCAGCTAACGATGGCAGCTTGAGCATGCACAAATGAAATGAGTTTATTGGGGAAGGAAGTGGTGGGTGTTGCTTTACCAGTGCAGATACTTGAGATGAGCTCCAGTGAGACAGCTGAGGTGCCCTAGGACACCAGCAGGGTGCCTGTTCCAGCCAACTGAAGGCTGGTTCAGACCCCAAGTGAGAATAACCAAAGGAAGAGAAGAAAAGAAATCACACTGAAGTAATTAAGACTACATGTCCCCAAATGTCTTGCTGTATGTCTCCAACTCCCTCATTTAAACCTTTTAATTACAGGTGAATGGAAGACAGTGAGGTGTATGTATAAACAAATTTAGGGGAAGGACTAAATGCACTGACTGTAATTAAAGATGGTCACTTCCAAGGCTGCAATGGGAACTTTTACTTTGAGGTGAATTAAAAGCTGAGTAACACTTATTTCCCCCTGCCCCAACAAAAAACAAAAAACAAACAAAAAAAAAACCAAACAAACAAACAAAAAAAACCCCACAAAAAATCAGGCATTGTGAGACAATGGAGACTTTCAGATATCTGACAGTCCTGCCTCCAAGTTTAGATATAGCTTGCCACAACACAGATACTGCCTTGTTTATAATTTAATTTCCATCCTATTTCCCTTTCCACTGAACAGTACAAAACTGGTTGTCTCTGAGCCAGACAGGGTGCAGTTGAGCAGAATCTGAAAAATGATCCATCTGGGGATGATAAGGTATGGAACAGCTTTCAAAACTCTGCCCCCTTCCCTCCTTTCTTCCCCACAAAACTCAGCTCAGATTTCTTCAGTGCAGTGTCCTGAGCTTATCTGGCAATGGAAGGAAGCCCCAGAAGTTTGGACTCACTTGCCATGTGAGTATGTAAAGTCAGGCAGTGGGAACCAAGACAGCAACAGTATTTAAAACACCTTTTAGCACCTACACCCAATAACTGCTTCTAACAAACATACACAACAAGCTCCCAAATTTCCCTAGCAGAAATTATTTGCTCCACCCATGCTGTTCATTGCAGCAGTCAACACAACAGCACTTACCAATCGGGATTAAGTCAGCTTTCTTGGGGAATTACAGGGTTTGCTACCTTTATGTTTTGTAAATACCAGCTAATGTGCTATGTAAGACACAGAGTGTCTGTGCAGCCGGTATTTGCAAACACTGATGGTATTCCTAACTTCAATAGGAGCTGCTGAGTCCTGGCAGCAATTACATGCCAGGCAGGCCCCTTATTTAGCACCTTGTATCTTCACTTAGCTACCCAAATTGAAGCATCAAGGAAAGAAAAGCAGATAAATCTGTTAGGCATCAATCCCAAGGTGGCAGATGGGAGAAGAGGACTCACCACTACTTCTCCAGCCTTTTACAGGCGTTGTACCACATTCAGATGTAGTCTTTGACTGCTACACAAATCTGCTTTGTTGCTATAAGGTAGAAACCTAACAAAGACTTTCTTAATGTAGGGCATGTAGCCTGCAACCAGACTTATTAGTTTTTCAAGTCAGAAGCATTGCAACATGACCTCATGTACATACATCCGAGCCCACACCTCTTCTGTGCCGGCTGTGCCAATCTCCACGCGCTACAAAATTAGTCACACTAATTTGTGTAGAAAAAAGCTTGCGAAACATAAACTAGCATTGAACAGCAACATTAGCCAGTTTGCATTCTTTGACAAGTCCTGTCACTCTGCTCTAGCCTAGAAGGATGTGCACATAGCTCAGCATATGTATTTCCATCTCAAAAGAAAGAACTCTATGAAGTCCCAGAACAACTCTCACCTTCCAAACAAAGGGAGGGGTGGGTAGAAGGAATATCTTATCCATTCTTGTGGATTGCACAGTTCTTTAGGACAAAAGTAGCCAGCTTTTAACTGATTCCCATGCACGACGGAGGGGATGGGGGGGTGAGTTGTTTTTGGTTTTATTTTTCCAAAAAAGGCTCAAATTAAACTTCTGTGAAGGAACAGCACTATGCTTTTTCACATTTATGATCTGCTGTCTAAATACTCATGCTCAGTTTCTGGAACCTCTTCTGCATCCTCTGCAGCTGCCCGGATGTGATGCAGGGTTCAGCCTGCAGGCAGGCACAGCTCCTACCGAAATTCCCTGGGCATGAGGCAGAGTAGAGCCCACAGTCTGCCAGTGTACCACTGGGAAAAAACACAGATTAAAAAGTACTTGACCTGCAAAGGAATTCTGGGCAGTAAATCTAAGCACAAGTGTCTGCTGACAGAGACCACGAGGGAAAAGGAGCATGAGCTGCACCAGGGAAGTACACACCGTTCCATTCAGAAAGAGACATTTTGAATTTGGGACCAGGCCATGGTAAATCCCATACCAAGTGGGGTAGTCACTCCAGGGAAAGGAGTGCTAAAAATAGAGCTACAGATGCCAATACAGCATGGAGGCAGGGAGAGGAAGGAACAGGACAGCAGCTCACAGAACAGCCACCTCCTCCAGCTGAAGCTGATTCCTTTTTGTCTGCTCCAAGCAGGGACACTGGGACATACTTGGGAGAAAGTAAGCCAGCCTCCTACAGATCTGGTGTGAATCCTGAGTGCAGAGCCAGCCTCGCCTTAAAGAGCTGGAGCTGCACCGCTGACTTTCAGGCACATTTGCTTCTTCGTCAAACCACAGCAGGTACCACTTCTGTATATTGGTCTGTGGCCTTCCACAGACCTGACTGGCTGGGGCTCAGCCAAGGATTCCCACTGCATTATGTAAGACTCATTTCAGAGGCCAGCTTCTTAAAGTCCATTAGCTGCCTAAATACCTCTAAAAAAACAAAAATCAAATTCCAGCTCACTTGTCCAGATGTAGCTAGGCAAGCTTAAAAACCCCCTCTTTTTCAAAATACCTAATTCAACTTATGTTTTTCTCCTCCAATGAGGAAAGAGTCACCATCAGGCCTCTCTTCCCCTATATGCACGGAACCAGCACCTACCTGTCCTGAAAGTATCAGAAAGTCTGGCCCATACATCTCTACTTTGTACAAAGTCCAGCCCATTCTCTCTACCATGTTGGATGAGAACTACCCAGGTCAATTAGCAGATGCTGAAAACATAAACCACCTTCTACATAGTCCATTAGAGGCTGACACACAGTGGACTAATGTTTGAAGAAAGGGATGAACAAATTCAACTGGAAAAAACTGCATGCACTTGGTTTCTCACCCATCTGCTCCCTGCTGGCTGCTTGGCTGGCCAGGAAGCACCCAGCTTTCTGGAGCCCAGACCCAGGACTCCACTTACACTCCACAGTCCAAAGCTGACTTCAGCAGGAATAATTGAGTCCAAACTGTATTTTAGTCCCATCTTTCACTGCAAAATAGAAGCTTTGTCCAAAGCATGAGTATGTGTACATCTCTGGTACCTGTAACATAACTTCCTGAGCTGATTAATTTTCAAGCTTCCTCTGCTTAATACACTCCTCCTTTTCAAATCAGCAGTGTAGGTAGGAAGACATTTGTTGGGAGTACATCAGAGCTGCTCTGTGCACTGAAAAGACAACAGTTCAGTGCATAAATATCCACAGTACCTACTAAGCAGGAACTGCAGGACAAGTCACAGATCCAGACACTTGCTGACTGCCCAGAGATGGGCAGCAGTGAGGAAAGAACAGCATTTCAGTGTCAAGTTTTAAACCTTCCAATTTCTTTAATTCCACAGATTTGTCAGACTCAGAAACATGGATCACTTCAGCAGAAGCACAGGATTAAATCTCCAGTTCTGCAGGTCCAGTTCTTTATAGACTTAGCTAAACAAGCTGCACAAAAAAAAATATTACAGAGATTTAAGAGGCAAACACCTGGCAAGAGGGGCTTTAAGCTGAGATTCAGCCTTGCCCCAACACCAGTCACCTGCTCACTACAGCTGGAACCCTCAGAGAAGCAGTCCTAGCTGGGGAGGGGGAGCAGATGCCCAAACCACGGTGGCTTTCAGCTCACAAAAGTCAAATCACACTCCTAAGAAATTACCTTGCTTAAGGAGTGCAAAGGTATGTTTACTGTAATTCACTGGGATTGTAATAAACCACTTCACACCAACCAGATGGTGTAAAAAAAGTTCTTTTCTTGACAAGAAAACCAGAAGAAAGACCTAGTACAGAGGTCAGATTCTACTAGCAAGACGAAGTGGTTCCCAACGTAGCAGCCACATTATCTGAATGGTTTATGTATAATCTGGACAGATCCTAGAAATGACAGCAATTTTTATAGACCCATTATAACAATGAGATCTTTCCCAGGTCAGTAAGACCCATCCAGCACAGCACTTTCCAGGCAACAGCAGCCAAAACTGGATGCTTAGGAAAAACATTAAACTGACAGAGAAGTGAACTGTAACTGCTCTGTACTGTAAATTAACACTGACACTCAGAGAAGCCATCCCACCCTCTCCCCATGCTGGCATCAGGGTGTGTCTGTGACAGTGAGCTGGCTCAGGAAGGTGACCTGGCCAAAGGAGGAAGCTTCTCCCCTCCTGCTGTGCTGGCAGGAAGCAGGACCCAGGAGCACCAGTGTGCAGCCAGGGCTGGGTTAAATTCCTGATGGAAGCACAGCAGTGAGACACCAGGTGATCCTTCTCGGGAAGGACTTTACCTGCAGCACCACTTCAGGGGTCTCCTCAGTTAGCCATGGCACCACAGCCACTCAGTGATGGATTAATGCAGTTACAACTTTATGCTGCATAACAGTGCTAACCACAAAGGTAATTTGTGATTCTGAAAAGGCAGCCCATAATAAAAATAAACATTAAGCATTGTTTTGGTATGCTATTATTTCAATGACCTTTCAGTTCTGTTTCAAAACTTCCAAGTTTATCACCAACTGGCAGTTACATGCTTTTCATTAACCCTGTAGTTTACTAACATGAAGAGCCACAGAGGAGATTTTCAGGACATCCATCTAGGCATCCTCTCAGCTTATATAAACTTTAAACACAAGCAGCTCTGGTGGGTGAAACTGATGTACCAATGAATCAAACTGTGCTCTTGAATGTACAATTCCTCCATGAGAAAACCACCTATCAGGACTTGACTTCAGAGGCACCTGCTGTCTTCTGTATCAGCTGATGTTGTACATAATAATGCTCCCATCAAAATATATATTGCTCATCAAAGCCTGTGTTTCTGCAGAGATTCCCATTCACACACACGATGATGTAATATAGAAACTTTGTTCTGGCAAGATTTCAGCTTTAAGGACTGCACAAGACTCACATCAGTATTATCTTCTGTGCTCAAGGGAACACTTTCAGTCTCCCCCAGTCAGCACTCTACACAACACATACATTAAGCTCCTTTGGGAAGAAAGAAAGGTTTGGGGTTTTTTCCACCTTTGAGGTTTGCAAATCACTGTGCCTCATGTATTCCCCATTCTGGTCTTGCACTTCTGAAAGTTCAGAGCTGTCTCACTCAATTGATCCTGGCCAACTCCACAGCAGTCTCAGCTTGAACAGCAATGCCTGGTTTTTACCTCCATCTGCTCTCAGCTCACCAGCTTTTGTCAAATCTAAGCCTGGGGACCTGGGACCTAGACCAAGCCATACCAAGGTCACACAGCATTTCTTCAGCTCATATGGTGCCAGTCTGGGGACAGCAGCACGTGGATTGCTGATTTTGAGGTACATCTATTCATTTCCTCGCTAATTCTTACAAGCTGTTCTTTGAAATCATCAAGTTTCACAAGCTGTCTCCAAAGACTTTGCCAGGGAAAGGGCAAATCCCTCCTGCAGCAGAGCTCCTCATGGCCAGGCAGGACTGAATGACACCAAAGAAGTCCTGATGGGCTGATCCCAGTATCCTTTGTCAGGACTCCATGTGTGAGGTGTCTCTTCCTCACGCAGCCCTGCACGGGCTGGGGGAAAAAAAACACAGGTGAACAGCCAAGGGCAGCTTCTCTCTGCCTTCACAGAGCAGGGTGGAGACCTCAGCACATCTTCAGGGGGACACACCTTGCCTTTTACCTTCTAATGCACAACTAGTATAAACTGATGCAAGTAAATGAGATTATGCTGTGTCTTTTAAAGAAGCTTATGTCTCTCATGAATTCTTGGGTGTTTTTTTACACTATGAAAGCTGAATTCCTCTATAGCTGTCAGGTCAATTTAAAAATTTCCTCGCAAAAAGTCATGATTACTAATTTACTGTCTATTTATATTGCTCTGTGAAAGCCTACAGACCTAATGGTCTGGCTGGAAACAACAAAAATACCTACGTGAATATACATTTTGTCATTAGGAACTAGTTACATCCAAGTGCCAATGACTAACCTGTCTGTAATTATTACAATATCTTCTAGGACCTCAGCTGTCCCTAGGATAGAAGATTTCTTGCCTTCCTCCTTTTTATTTAGGGGATTTTCTGTTTCATGGCTCCAAGATGCACATCTTAAATGCACAGGACCAAAACAAGACTGCCATTAGAGAGATAAGTCCTTACAGAATTTCAACCCACATTACAATTCTGAGCAGTGTATTCTAGGGAGCAAAGGAAATTTCCTTCAAAGCAAAGGAAAAGAAATTTCATGTATGAATCGCTGAGAAACACTTCACCATAACTTTAATCTGAATTCCATCATATAATGAGATTTTTCTTCCTCAGAATTACATTTCTGCTTTGTCTTCCTCCGAGCACCCCCTCAAAAGCACACAGAAAAGAGACCCAGCAGCAGAAAACACAAAGTGGTAGTGCCAAAATGGCCAAGCCAGGACAGACAGAGATCAACCACTGCCATTCTCACCAACATCAAAACCAGAGGTAAGACCCCTGATGTGCAGCAGCAGTGCAGAACCCAAAACAGCACCACGTACAGTGCATGGCAACCCTGGCTTTCCAGTTAATGGCAGCCCTGGCCAGCCTCACACAGGACACAATGGCCATGCCCATGAGGAAGCCATTTCCCTGCCCTACAGCACGGGTGCAGCCCTCAGACTCCTCGTGAGCAACTGGGCACGGAGGAGGACATGCAGCCACTGCCCTCCTCCTCCTCAGGCTCCTGTGAGATAACCCAGTGTGCCTTGCCAGAGCAGCATCATGGCAGTGCTGAGTCAAAGGCAATGGTCTGGGAAGGAGACACTCCAAAATCAACATCCAGTGCTTCCCAGCTGGCAGGGCAGGGCTGCACCGGAGGAAAAGGCTCTGCTGCAGGGACCAGCTGCTACAGGGACACACCACGGCTGTGAATCTTCCATTAAACCGTGCAAGACACTTCATAGATCTTAATGTAATTTTAGTAAAACACAGTGAAAAACACCATGATTGGTATTATCTGCTCATACACCCACAGTGCTGGAGGAGGGGGTTGTTAAAAAGAAGAAATAGAAATTGCAGGAGTCCTTCACACCAATACATCAGGCAGCTAGAACTGTACACACCTCATCTGCTTTTGTGAACACCCATTTGCACATACAAGGACCTTGCACTAATTTGCAGGTTCTCACCAGGAATAATAAAAATCTGGCTTCAAGTATAGTTTAACTGCAGGAGGCACAGCAAGCAGCAGCAGTTAAAAACATTAGTTGTATAATCACAAGACATACTGTGCAGTTTACCTATTTTGACCTTGAGATGGCAGAGAAAGAAAAGGTAGCAAGGCAAGTGCTATATGGTCCAGCTACTACGAAGATACAACACAGAACTGAAAGTGAGAACAGCGATTGAACAATTAATAGATTCTCCTTCTGGCCCTGCATCTGCTGCAAATGCTGCTGTGCCTCATTTACTGTGCTGCTTAAACTTAAGACAGAGCAGAAGGAAGAAGAGGAAAATAACTGCAGGAAAAAGAATACGAATATGCAGATGAAAGTAAATTTGTAATGATGAAGCAGGAGGGGAGGAAGAAATGGAACAGAATGAGAAATAGTCATTGTTGGAGACGAATTTTTTTTTCTTCTTTCAAAGAAGTGTGACCAAAGGACAGAATTTTACAAGCAGTTATTTTCCTGAAGACTGTCAGCAGAACTTCTGCTGGTCGATGCCACTGCCTTAGCCAGAGCACTACATTCTACAGCCCAGGCCTCTGTTTGTTAGCCTGAGCCTTCTCCAGTTCCTCTCATCTCTAGGATGACCACGTGGCTATTAGGCAGAGCTATAGTTTACTCATATTACAATTAAACTACAGGAAAGCATGTAAGCATGCAGGGGAAGTGATGGTCTAGCTGCTGCATAACTGCAGCCACAGAACAACGCACAAAAAAACCCCACGAGTTCAATCTTGTTGTGCCATCAACCACGTTTCACATATTTAGAAACATGCAAATAGGTTTAAATCATATCCACACACACTCCCCTCGCTTTCTCTGGATGCAGGAAACCCAAAAGACCACAAGCTACACAAACACAAGAACAAAAACCCAGCCGAAAGTGTGTTTATCCGGAATGGTGAGTGAAAGGCAGCGAGGGTAGCACAGAGGGGAAGCCAACGGAGAGCCCAGATGGGGCTGATGTCCCTCTGTGCTCACCCAGAGCAGCACTCTCAGAGCCCTCCTGCAGCCCAGGGACTGCAAACAGCCTCTGACATGGCACAGCACAGGCTGAACACAGCCCGACATGGTACAGCACAGGCTGTGCACACACAGCCTGACACGGCACAGCACACACTGAACACACACAGCCTGACACGGTATAGCACAGGCTGAACACACACATCCTGACATGGCACAGCACAGGCTGAACACAGCCTGACATGGCACAGCACAAGCTGAACACACACAGCCTGACATGGCAAAGCACAGGCTGAACACACACAGCCTGACATGGTACAGCACAGGCTGAACACACACAGCCTGACATGGTACAGCACAGGCTGAGCACACACAGCCTGACACGGTACAGCACACACTGAACACACACAGCCTGACACGGTACAGCACACACTGAACACACACAGCCTGACACGGCACAGCACAGGCTGAACACACACAGCCTGACATGGTACAGCACAGGCTGAGCACACACAGCCTGACACGGCACAGCACACACTGAACACACACAGCTTGACACAGTACTGCACAGGCTGAGCACACACAGCCTGACACGGTACAGCACACAGGCTGAACACACACAGCCTGACATGGTACAGCACAGGCTGAACACACACAGCCTGACACGGTACAGCACAGGCTGAACACACACAGCCTGACATGGTACAGCACACACTGAACACACACAGCCTGACACGGCACAGCACAGGCTGAACACAGCCTGACATGGTACAGCACAGGCTGAACACACACAGCCTGACACGGTACAGCACACACTGAACACACACAGCCTGACATGGTACAGCACAGGCTGAACACAGCCTGACACGGTACAGCACAGGCTGAACACACACAGCCTGACACGGTACAGCACACACTGAACACACACAGCCTGACACGGTACAGCACAGGCTGAACACACACAGCCTGACACGGTACAGCACACACTGAACACACACAGCCTGACACGGCACAGCACACACTGAACACACACAGCCTGACATGGTACAGCACAGGCTGAACACACACAGCCTGACACGGCACAGCACAGGCTGAACACACACAGCCTGACACAGTACAGCACACACTGAACACACACAGCCTCTGACACAGTACTGCATAGGCTGAGCACACACAGCCTGACACGGTACAGCACACACTGAACACACACAGCCTCTGACACAGTACTGCATAGGCTGAGCACACACAGCCTGACACGGCACAGCACAGGCTGAACACACACAGCCTGACACGGTACAGCACACACTGAACACACACAGCCTGACACAGTACTGCACAGGCTGAGCACACACAGCCTGACACGGTACAGCACAGGCTGACACGGTACAGCACAGGCTGAACACACACAGCCTGACACGGCACAGCACACATTGAACACAGCCTGACACGGCACAGCACACACTGAACACAGCCTGACACGGTACAGCACACACTGAACACACACAGCCTCTGACACGGCACAGCACACGCTGAACTGCCTCCAGAACGGGGCAAGCAAGGGCTCTGCCCCACGCAGGGCTGCAGGGTCTAAGGTCTGTCCTGGTCTAAGGTCTGTCCTGCTCTAAGGTCCGTCCTGCTCTAAGGTAAGCCCAGCTTTGCACAGCACTGGTTCCTGGCCCAGGAGCTCCCAGGAGCTGCTCTGACGTTCCAGCTCACACACAGCTCTGCGGACGGCAGGGAACCAGAGGGGAAAATCCATCTGTAGGTACTTACATGCAAAATAAAAACTAAGTGCACTTTAGGCATAATTTAAAAGAAACACAGAATAACCCTGTGTGACACACTGTTCCTGAAAATCATTCACCTCAGTCACAAAAATACTTCGTACTTACAGCATTTAACACCTCTAGTAAACAGTTGCTGCAATCAGATTCTTTGTTAGTAACAATTCGGTTAACCAGTTACAGCATTAATCAAAGCTAACTATTAGAAATGTTTCAAAAAGAGCCTACTAAAGAACAGGGGGGAAAAAAAAGCCAAATAATACTCTAACTATTAGATTTTAGTTGATAAAAAAACAAAACCAACTTAATAAATTATTCAGTGCAGAATCAAAACAATTTCAAGAAAATGTTCTTCAATAAACACAGTAATTCAAATGTCAGCCATACATCTTTTAATTAGCTTTTTTTCAAGACTTACCTATGTTTTTCTAATTCGTTGTGTGATGACCTATTAAAAAGAGAAAAGAAATATTAGAGAAAGGATAAATAAACTGAGATTTAGAATATTTAAAAGCCAATACCTGCATAAGTTGCTAAAGAGTTCTCTAAAATACGTATTTAACATGGATTATGAAACAGCTTTTCTATTAAATTGATTCACTTTTAGATTCTTGAGGGTATCAGCTTAATTTCCATGAGTAAACTGTAGGTTTGGGGGGAATTATAATATATTTGCACTTATTAGTGTTCAATACATTCAGAGACAGAAATGAACATAAAAAACTGAGCAGGTTAGTAATAAAAACAGCCCACGAGAATTTTATCTGTAAAGAAAAATTATGAGGGGGCAAGAAAGTGTTCGAAGATCTAAATGGCAAGAGGTAAGAGCAAATAGCACCCAAAAAGCCAGCTTTCAAGCCCATGGGGAAGCAGAAAGAAAAATCAGCAGCTAATCACTGCTTTTGTTGTTGTTGACATCTTAATGGCAACAAAAGAGGAATCCTCTTAATTCTTCTCAGTCTACAAACAGAAAATAAAACCCCAAAAAATCATAGTCTGTTCTGACCACAGCAGTATGTTATCCTCTTCCAATCTACTTGGATTAGAGATTTTTTTTTTCCTCTCCAACTAATGCCTCGGTTTTTTGCCATTAGAAGGCAGCTCTAAATTCTTGGAGGATTTTTTTTTAAACTGATTCAGCTAAAAATATTCATTTTATTTATTTACACAGCTCAGATTAAAAACATTCCTAAAATGAAGTTACTGTCGCCGTTTCAGAACCAGCAATTTTCCATACTTTCATTTTTGTCCCACTGAAAACATGCCCAGCACGTAAGGATCAAAAGATGCAGAGGCGGTGGCAGCTTTTAGGGCTGGCAGATGATGTCAGAGCAGCTCTGCTGGAGCCTGCTGCAACCCCAGCCTGCAGCTGGGCACGGGGTGCAGAGCCAGGTGCCTTTGTGGAGGGCAAGGGCACAGTCCCTCCAGGAGCAGAGACATCCCAGGGGGATTAGGGAGCCTTCCTGCACAAATGCTGCCCAGTGCTGAGCTGTCCTGCCTGTCCCTGCACACGCCCGAGCTGCTGGACGCTGGCCCGGGTGAGACTGATGGCAGAACATCACTCCCCATAGAGAGGGGAAAAAGAAAGCAAAGCTCACACGAGAAACACCCAGTGAACAAACCCACGAGCAAGGAATCTCAGGCCAGTGCAGCTCCTGATCCTGCAAGGAATTAAGTGAACTGCCCCTCTGCAGGTAAAACTGAAATGTGCACAAGGCTCAGCACAGATGCCAATCCACTCTCACCAGAAAGCATCTCAGTGCTGGTACCAAGACATCAATTATGTCAAACATTACCTGGCGTCTTATTCTCAAAAGCCTATGCATTCTCTATGGTTTTTTTTGTTTTTTTTTTTACACTTGTTGTGAGTGATCACAAAGTGAGTCATGATCAAGTACAATGCCATTTAAGTGCTCCTGACCAAAGTAGCAATACTACAAGTGTTACACACATTTTCTGTGCAATGTAAATAGGGCAAGGTGGGCTTGGTCATTTGGCTACCTTAAGAGAATATTGTTTTTATCTCCTACTCTCACACTCTACAGAGAGATCAGACTTTCTCCACAATCATTTCTCTACACCAATGTTCACTAAAATTGACAAAGACTATGCTAAATCCACCGGTGTTAATGAAAACACATGGAAAACAGAAGTTCAGGAGGAAACCATTGTCCCTGAACAGCCTCAACAGGCCTGTCAAAGGCACTGCTCGTAGGGAACTTTGGAACTAGAGAGGAAATACAGGCTGGCCTGGATTCATTCCTATGACATGGACTCCTTGACATTTCTGGCAATTAGACACAAAGGTGAACACGATCACTCCAGCTGGCCCAGCAGCTCCGGCGAGCACACACGGGACAGCACGGGAACCACTGGCCAAGGAATTCAGGAAGCACTGGCCAAGGAATTCAGCCTGCACAGAGTGTTGAGCTGGGCTGAGGGAGGATGGCAGTCCTGCATACAGCACACCTACGGGGCACATGTGGAACATGGAGGCGGCCCTGGTGTTTGCTGAGGTATGTCCTGCCAGAGCAGCTCTGGAGCGGCACAGCCGTGGGTGTGCCAGCTGCCAAAGCCAGTGGCTGTGACCATGTGTCCCTTGGCAGAGCTCTTGGGGACACAAAAGCCTCGGCGACGCCTGCAGTGTGCAAACGTGGGCACCATTTTCAGGAGGTGTTGGGGGCTGACTAACGCCCCAGCTATCAGGCCCTAGGCAGAAACCAAAACCAAGAGTCCTGACATTTATCTGAGAACTGCTCCATCTCAGAGCAAGTTAAATACCCTATTACAAAGCATGACAGGGGCTTGGTTGGGTTTGTTTTCAGAAGAGATGAACCTCTCTCAAAATACTGGTTTTTACTTCCTTCACTGTCTACAGCACACTATATTGCAAGAATATCCATCTCCTGCTGTTTATGCAACCTAAAGTGAGGGAAAAAATATAAGAACTGGTCTCCACACAACCCAGTACCCTGTTTCAAAATGGAGGTCTTTTATTACTTTAGTAAAGATAAGATGTAGGTCACAACTCATAAGATACATGTATATATGTATTTATACGAGAGAGACAGATATATGACTGCATTTTGCAGGCAAATGGTCTGTGGAGCCTTTCAAAAATGGCTTCAAGAGAAGCAAGATTTCTGGTGTTTAACTTAAGTTCACTCCACTGAGTTCATATCTCCACAAAAAGCTTGGGGAAGTTGGGGGTAGCAGTGAGGGGAAAAAAGAAGCAAGAAGGTTGAGATAAAAATAAAGGGGAAAAGCTGACGACAAAAAAACCTGCAAAATCATAGATTCAGAAGGAAGGGATAATGAACACGGGTGCTCAGACTACGCTGTTGATCAGAGACAGCTCTAATATCCCTTTAGCAAATGCCAAGCAGTTCACTGACTATAAATTTTATTTGTGAAGAAATTGTCAAAGGAAGAATTGAAAGAACAAGGAGGAGCCAAGCAAATGCAGCCATTGGCCTGCAAAATGCTGTGCTACTTCTCACAGGACACCTCCAGAGCCATCCCCATCAGGCACCTTCCTTACCCCAAACAAGAATTCTAGATATTGGATTTCAGCTTTTGGTTGATTCAACATTCAGCAGACACACCTAAGAATTTGGACAGCTGCTAACTGAGATGGCAAGATTAACACAGAGAAAAGGCAAGGGTCCCTCCATGTCCACTGCTGCCAGTTTAGGGGTGAGCCAGCAGGATCTGCTCACACGCAGATTGAGATTTCACTGTGTGTGATGCACAGCCTGTTTCAGTATGCAGACACCCTCCCTGCTCCATCCATCTACCCCTCCAGACGGGGCATCTGCTCAGCAGGAAGCCAGCAGCTCCTGACAAAAGCAGGGATGTGTGGCAATGCTGCTGACATTTATTGCCCTGTGTTAATGGGAGCAGGTCTAGACTGTGACTCACCAATAAGCTCCAGTTGCCAACACACTTTAAAGCACTATAGGGAGTAAGGCAGGGTAGTTAACCACGTGCTTGAAACGGTGGCAGCACCTTACCAGAGCCAGGGCTTTCTGGTGCAGGCAGGACTGCCAGGCTGTTATACAACCCCTGTGCAGGATACAACTCCACCTCAGGTCGTGCAGCCATGTGAACTACACTGCCAGCACTTCACCTTTTGTCCAGGCCAAAAGAGTAAGAACAAACAGAACAAGAAGCTTTACAAGGTGCTACACTTTAAGTGTCTGCATCCAGTTCCCGCTCCCAGAAATGCAGGTGTGTAAAATCACAAAGCTTACACCTGCAGTCTTGTGTGAATGAGACTGCCGAGCAGCTTTTCATTGAAAGGATCCAGATCCACTTCCAGGAAATTCCCTGTCCACACACCTAACCTGCTGTGGAATGCACCTGAGAACACTAGTTCATCCCACAAAGCACAGATAAACCTGAACATAAGCACACATTCTCCCTCTTATTCACTGCTTCTGGGTTGTTGGTTTTTTCCCAATTGTTTCAAACTAGACACATTGCTTACAGCCTGTCAAAGAAACAGCCTGTACAGAATTAATTCACTAAAAATTAATTTTGCATTCCTCTCATAGCAAAATTTAACCAGTTCTGCAGATTCAGCTGGGATCTGGGAACCAGGCATACTGGCACAGCCTTGATGCAGAGTTCTGGCTCTGGGATCACATTCAAGTTGGTGCTGCCACACGTTTGCAGTGGCCAGGTCTGAACGTGCTTCTAATACGGTGGCAATTTGTTTTCCTCAACTGCACAAGCAGTGCAGCTCCCAAACATCACAGACCTACTGCAGTTCCTCAGGGGGGACAGGTCTTTGGTGAAATCTATATTGTATTGGGACCAAAATGCATTATTTTGAAACCAAATGTGGTGATATCAATTGCTGTCCTAGATTTAGGAAGGCAGAGAAAGATCTATTGAATTCAGAAATCCAGGTGAAAATTCCGAGTAGCTGTGTCTGCACAGTCTGCTTTGCAGTGTTTTATTCTTGGCCTCTCACAAAAAAAAAGGAAAAAAAAAGGAAAAATAAAACAAAAATCAGGCCCCGATCCCTAAGCTGCTTAGTGTGGGCACAGAAAAACATCTGCAGAGAGCAAGGGGCTCGCTCTGCGGGCCACAGGTTCACCCTCGCCAGGAGCCAACATCAACAGAGGAATTTGGACATGAGGCTCTGTTTTTATTTGAAAATCCAAATGCTGCTTTCATCTTTTTCTGCATATAACCCTTTGCCAGAACACAGCACGAAGTACATGTCTATTTATGTAACATATGAGCAAAAATATTAATTAATTAATAGACACAGAAGATATATTTATAAACCCGCATTTATTTTGCTCCCTCTCTCTCAATAAACCAGCTCCTAAATTAACAGGCCAAACACACTGCACCACCGACATTCAATTCCTCTCTCTGAAAGTAAATTTAACTGTGACCTCAGTAGACAGGCATCTAACACTAAGATTTTGGTTTTCATTTTACCTTATTTCTGACCCTTTCATGGCAAAGCAGCTGCCTGAGCTCCCTGGTGCATGGGCAGACACAAACCCACACACAGCTCAAGGTACCCAACACCTGGTGAGTGTCACTGCAGCCAGGGCAGAAGAAAGCCCAGCCATCTGCAGGATTGCATGTTCCTCTGTCAGAGTGCTTTGCCTTGTGAGCAAACGTCACCAAATTTCAGATTTGTGTCGCATTCCTCCTTGGCACATCGCACACGTCACCTATCTGTTTCTTTGGAGCAAAAACCAAGCTTTACCTCTGAATATTTGCTATTAACATTTCCAAGGTACAACAGCAATAAATCCAGCTGTTTGTTTCATACCTTTTTAAAATTCTAAGTACACCTTAACAAGAATTATTAGACTGTATGGCACTGATTTAGGAACTACATACAGCCACTGCTCTGCGGAGACATTTATTACACCATAGTCAAGTACCTGATAAGTATTATTGTAACAAGATGTGACCTAGGTTTACCTCCCTGCAAAAGATAATATTGTGGCTTTCTCTAATCTCCTGTCCTCTTCGCAAAACAAGAATCCAGTTTCATTTGCCAGAGGATTTTGGTCAAAATTACAGGGGGGAAACAAGTCTGAATCTCAGCTGAGGACATGGTATGAACAGCAAACCAGAAAGAAAACAAAGCAGTTTGGTTTGTGTGACATGGGAAAGGGCACATCACAGGAAACTGAGAAGAAAGCATGTAAGATCAAGACATTTTAATGTGCAAGTGAAACAGAAATAGCTAAAAATTGTGTCTGATTGCTACCAATAACAGTGAGAATATTGTTTAACAACAAACTGCTAACAACCACTTTCAATTTTGATTCAAAGCTAACAGTGGACAAAGCTAAACTGTTAAATCCCTACAGTGGATAGAAAGCCTACAGATTTTGGTTAATTAAATGCAATTTTGCTGGTATTTTTTCCTGCACAAATCGAAACCTGCCAAAATTACTTCTCACTCAACTGCAGACAAGAGGCCAGCAGGCTTTTAGCCCAGCCCCGAGCATCCTGTCCGAAGGGCCGGCAGCCTCCTGCCCCTTCTCCTGCAGGTCTGGGACTCACCAGCCATCCACAAGGGATGGAGCTCTCATCCTACAGCTTCATACATGAACATCACCTGCACCTCGGCAGAGCAAGGAGGGCTCCATCAGTGTCCTTGCTGCAGCCCAGGGCAGCTGGAATCCATCCCTGCCCATCGCCCAGCCCGCGGTGCCTGCCCAGCACACCTGTGCTACACGGGCTATGCTCTTCCCCCCACAGGCAAGCACACCAGGGGGAAAACACAGAACAAAGAAGAAAGAGTACAGCACACCAGGCTTCCTCACATCTGACAGTTTTTCTCCTCCTCCCCTCTCTTCTGATTTTCCAAGAATAAGGAGATGTTTTTCATGCTTTTATATATGTATATCTCATAAGGCATGAAAAAAAAACCATATGTGCATATATACATCTCTCACTTTTTAATCTGATCAGATGCTGCAAGCAGCAGGATACAAAAATAGATAATGAAAACAACAATGCCCCTGCAGATTTGAAATGTGCAGTTAGCTGCTCCTTTCCTACTCCTCCAACCTTAAATATGTATTTTTAATCCAGAAGAACAATGAAATAATAAGGCATCAATTTCAGACATGTATGCAATCAGATGCCTCCCTGCATCTAATGCTCCAAACCCAATGAGTCTGGAAAATGGTTAAAGTGGAACAATGTGGACAAACACTTTGCTCGGTGGTTCACATGACCCACGACCACTCCAGATCCCTGAATTTTGGCCAGTCGTCTCCCTCTGTTGATCTTTGAGCTGTTTAGGAAGAATTAACTATGTTTCCAAAAATTCACTCTAGTCAGAGGCTTGGCCCCTATAGCCTCTAAGCCCCAAACAATAATAAAACAGTGATGCTGGTGTACATCATTTATTTTGCACTGCATATTTAAATATGGGCGCAATTTCTCCCCTACAAATCTAAGTGTGCAGGCAAAGATGAGCAGCGATTGCTGGACATGGGCACAAAGCCGTAAGGGCAATGCAGAGGCACCCACAGGGCCCTGCTGCTGCCCCCCTGTCCCTGGAGGAACAGAGAGCTGTTAAAGCAATGTGCCTCGCTCCCCACAGCGACCAGCGAGCCCGGTACCCGTGCTGAACCGAACTGTCCCGGCAGTGTCCGCACTGGAAACCATTCCCTGACAAGCACTGTCCTGTCACACAGATGACCCATCCCTCATCTCATCACTGCAGCTAGAAAAAAAAGAGTGTGAGTAAATGTACACATCGCAGGATGGTATTTTTTAAGGTTGTCATTGCTACAGAGTGAGAACCAGAGCAAAACACTACGCAGGTAAACAAATACAAATCTGCAGGCAACAAAAAAAGCAGGAAGGTAACTGCAAATGGATGTGCGTGCCTCAACTTTAATAACACTAGCAAATTTGTAACCAGAAATCTTTTAATTCTCCTGTATTTGATAGATTACAAATCCTCTCCTAAAAAGTCCTGAAAGCAGCTTACAATTCAGACAAATAACTATTTTGCAGTGGATGACAAGAGCCCTAAGAACGGAAACGATGGAATAATAGCTCTGTAAGTAACATAAATTTCTTGAATGCAAAAGACAGACAAGAAATCTGTACAATTCAAGGAGCAATTTGCAGCTGGCAAACTTATGAAATCTGCTTCGAATTCTTTTAAAGGCAGTGAGCATACTTTATACGAAAATAATTAAAAATCTTAAGGAGCAAAGTGTCTCAGGACACAAGACACTCCTCCCACTCCTGATGACTTTCTCTTTTGAAATGAACTGACTGTCTTCTCATGCTCCATGATGAGACAAAGAACTCAACTAAAACTAAAAACAAAGTAGGAGTACTGCAATTATCAGCCCCCAAAATGGTTGCCTTGCTTGGAGCAGGGGCACGGGGCACAGTTTGCTCCCTCTCAATAAGCTTTGAGGCACACTGCTCGGCCGCAGCGGGCACCACCAGGGCGCTCAGCAGCTCGTGGCTTTGCTCGGAAAGGGAGTTCGTCAGCTTTTGATTTCGGTTTGCGCCTCCGGTGCCCCAGGAGCAGCTCCCGGCCGTCTGCGGGGCACCTCCCCAGCCCCATCGGAGCAGGATGCCCGTGGAGCGGCGAGAGCGGGCCTGCCGAGACTCACTGCTCCTTCGGAAAACAAGTCACGTGCAGAGCAAGTTCATTTTAGGCTATTCTACAGGAGCCACCATCCAGCATGACCGTGCAGAGCGGAGCCTGCGTGCGGAGAGCATCGCTGCCCCGCACGAAGCAGGCCCAGCTGGGCACGGTGCTCGGCGCTCTCCGGAGCAGCCCCGGGAGAGGCGCGCAGGCAGAGCTCCGGGCCGGGGCCGGCAGTGTCCCCGTCACACAGCCAGCCTCCCGCACGTACACAGCGCTGCCCGAGCAGCAAACAAAGCTGCGGAGCCTGCGCGCAGCCGCGCTCGGCTCGTGCCATCGCAGCGCAGGTAGCGGCTGCGGGGCGACAACAAACCCGAGCGGCGGAGCGGCGACGAGCGGGACACACACCGAGCGAGCCGCGCAGCGCGCCCGGCCCGCCTGCGAGCGGCCGCCGGCGGAAGGGCTGCGAGCCGGCGCTGCAGCACAGCCCGCGGGGAGGTCGGGCTCGTCCGGCACCTTGGAGCCCGTAGCTCCCGGAGAGGCCGCAGGGCGGGCGGAGTGTCCCCCCCTCGCCCCGCACACGCTGCCCGCCCCGCAGCACAGCGCGCCGCAACCGGAGGCTGCATCTGCTCGGGTGCCGTGGGGGAGGCGGCCGGCTCGCTGCCTGCGGTTTATAAATGAATGCCGGGGGGGAAATTAGGTGCCATGCAAAGAGAAATCTGGGTGGCGATTATGGTGTTAAGGTCTGCAGCAAAAGCCGCTGTCGGCGAGCGCGGAGCAGAAGGAGCGATGAGGGCGGATGGGTCTGAAGTGCAGTGAGTACTAAGGAGATGGTGTACGCGTGGCAGTGTTTATATGAGAGATCAAAACAGAGCCAAGCCCATCCAGGGGAAAAATGGCGACTACCGGGATGGGGAAAACTGAGACACTGGATTAGTTATTATTTTTCATAAATGTATGCGCTGCACATAAGCTAGACACATTGGAAAAGCTGACGATTCATTCTGAAAAAGCGGTGCGTCTATTACCTGTTATTCGGGGATTTTCTGGCCATGGTGCCTGCCTTTGTTTTCTTTCTGGAATAGTCACTATCGAAGGGTAACACTGATGCATAGCCATGTTCTGCTTCTAGGGACAAAGTCAGCATTAGTGGCAATATATTTTTTCCATGCAATTTTTTCCTCCTTTGCAGGAACGCTAGGGTAAAGAACAGAATTTTTTCCGGTTGATTTGTTTGTATTTTATTCTGGCATCTCTTAAAGAAGCGAGACAAAAAAAAACAACAAAAACATAACTCGGTAAACCAAAGGGGGAAAAAACCAACACCGAAGTGTCGAAATTAGGAGGATTATTGGAGTGCACATTAAAAACGAGGCGGATCATGCAAACCCTTGTCACGCTGCGCTGGGGGAGGGGAGCTGCCATACAATCACCGACTGCCACACACGGAGCGGCGAGAGGGATCCTGAGCGCTGCCACACGCACCGTCCCCATCCAGGGCGGCACAAACAACCCCCTTCTGGCTCGCTTGGGGGTTCTAGATTTAAAAAAGCCAAGATCCGGGCAGCGATGCTCCCCCAGCGCAGTGCCGCTGGCGCAGCCCGGGTCCCCCCCGGGCAGGTGCGGGCTCGGGGCCGCTGCCCCGGCCCGGCCGCCGCACAACAAAGGCCGAGAGCGGCTGGGAGCGCCTGCGGGTGCCTGACCGACTGCCCGCCTGCGCCCTGTACCTCGGTCTCTTCGCTCCAAGTACTCGGCCGCTTCCAGGAGGATTAACAGGGAGTTCAATTCCATGGCTGCCCGTCCCGAGCCCCCCGCGCAGAGTTCACGCGCGGGGACTCCCGAGCCCCCGGTTTTAAGGCACCTACATTTGACACACAGCGGACGGGCAGCCCGCGCAGCCAATGGTGAGCGGCGGACGAGTGCGGGGCGGGACGTGAGCAAGCGGCCGGACCAATGGGCGGCCAGAGGCCCCCCCCATCGGGGCAGGGGATGTTGACAGATCCCCGCCGCCCGCGCCCATTGGCTGCCCGTGTAGTAACAATTTAGAAGCCGAAGCTTAGCAACAGCACGTGGTGGCCCGGCCCCCTCGCCCGCTCATTGGCCGCTTCCTTGCATGTTAAGAAGGCAGCGGCCGCCCATTGGTGCGCGGGGCGTCATGCAAATGAGGGCGGGGAAGGGGCCAATGGGGCGGGAGGCGCGTGCCGCGCGGCGGGAGGCGGGGAGCGGGCGCGGGCAGCCAATGGGCGGGAGGGGGCGCGGCGTTGCCGTGAGGAAGAGGCAGGCGGTGGGCGGGGCCGGCGGAGGCTCCGCCCCCTCGCACGCGCCGGGTGGGACGCGCGGGGCGGGCACGGGGAAGCGTGAGGGAGAACGGGAAAAAGGGGCAGTGGGCGGCGGGGCAGCCCCGGAGGGAGAGTGCGGCAGGAAGGGACGGGAACGAAAAGCACGATACGAACGGGGCGCCGGAGAGGCTGTGCAAATGTGCCTGGCACGTGCATCCGTGACCCTTGCGGTGCTCAGGCGAGAGAAGAAGGCGGCAGCGCTGTAAAAACGCGCACAGGGATGTAAGAGAATTACTAAACTCTGCACAATGGCCTAACCTGCTGAAAAAGAGAAACAGTGGAAAACTCTCCGAAATGCAGGCAGAGTTGCTGCCAGCCTTGCAGGCCTTGCCAGCACGTTCAGCTGCCGTTCATCTGGGTCCGCAGAAGCCGAGTACCAGAATAGCCTGGCTCCCGGCGCACAGGCTGAGCGGGAAGAGCGCAGCACCTTTCCTGTCCACACCATCCTATTTGCACTGCTAGCTCTGCATCCTTATCTCAGATAGCTGCTGCGCAGCTGCTGCTAAAACTGCTTGGTTTTAACACGAGCAAGTGTAGTTTTAAAATGGACATATTTTAAACTGTGCTGTGATCACACATTGGTACATCCTCAGGCCAAAAGTGCTGAAGCCTGTAAGCAGTCCTCCTGCAGGATTGCACTTGGGCACACAATGGGTCCCATTGGTTTTAATTGAGCTGTTCAGGTAAGAGCTATCCAGCATTCCACAATATAGGATGGATGCAGATTATTGTCCTGTGTGTTTATTCCTTGGCAAAATATGACAGCCAGAGTTTCCTTTTAAAAGGATAATAGCAATTCAGATTAGAACAAGGATTATGGTTTACTGTTTTTACAGCATTGTGGTAAAGCCACATATACATTACACCTGATCTTGTATTATTAGTCTGTATCTTGTTGCCCCGGTTGCACAAGTGTAATGTGGCTCTTGAACATTGCTGAAACACAGATCACATTTTAGTGCCATTTCGTCCAGGGATAAGAGAAAATACAAGGCAGTGAAGAAAGCAGCATTGTGATTGTAGTTTAAGAAAATTTTGTATCTGTTAGGGTGTCTGACTATGAATTACTGACTGTGAAGGCAGAAGGGAATTTGGTGCATAGATTGCAGAGGCAAAAAAAAAAGTGCTGTAACATTTTCCACTTGCTGGTTGAACTGTTGCATGTGGATGAGACAGTACAGTTTTTACTGTAAACCCATTGAACCTTACAGCAGTTTTGCTGTTAACTGGAAGTAGGTTTAGACACTATTTGACATTGCCTTCTCTTACGAAACAGCATGAAACCATATATGCACAGGTCTGCTTTGTCCACACAGGAAAGAAAGTTCCCTTTGCGTGACCACATGGGTAGGGCACTTAGTGAGGAAGATGCAAAGATGCACAGATAAGATGCACACATTGTTCTCTCCTTCATCCACAGCAGTACCAAAGATCTTCAGAACACCTATATTTGTATATTAATATACAGGTCTAAATGATCTTAAATTGTTTTGTACACATGCTGTGGAATCAGTCATACATCCAGGAAGGCAGATGAACGTGCTGAGTATGTAAAGGCTTGTGTGTAAGGCCAGGATTCAGGTATGGATTTACTGAGGCTGTGAATGCCAAAAGCTCTGCCCCACCACACCGTAAGCGCACAATTTTACCTGGGAAAAAACTCTGGAAACACAGGGGTATAACAAACACTGCACAAGACAGTGCTTCAGGAAGGTACACGGCTGGAGATGAGCACCCTGCCAAGCACTGCCCTCACCAGACACTCCTTGGAGCTTGGACTGATCCCACTGCTGAGCTGAAGCCACCCTCAGCCTCCCCCACACTCCCCAGTACCACACTCAGCACCCCTAACCACTCCCGAGGTAAAAAGCATTGCTCTTTCTGCTTTCAAATGTAGACAGAAGTATTTGGAAGACAGTTGTTGTAAGGAGATGGAGCACAATTTCACACTGATATTGGCACTTTCCAGAGCCTTCTGCCTCACCACTTCTCTGCATGGAAGGGCTGCTTTGGTAGTGAGGAACCCCTGAAGCTAGCTGGACAATGTCTGGGAGACTGTTGTGCAAAATAGGAGCCAGTGCCATCACAAAAGGCACCTGATCTCTGATCCTGGTGGCTCTTGGCCTCAGGAGCCACAAACTGTATTAGTCTGCTGGAACTGTAAGTGTGTAAGTAACCCCACACACTCACAGAGCCTCTGCTGATGAAATCCAGGGTAAATCCACACACATTTGGGAAGGACAGGTCTGGCTCAAACCTAACAACCACTGACACACATTTACCCATAGTTGCAATGAAGAAGCAGCACAGCAGCAACGTGTTAGTGCTGAGAAGTTTTACCAAGATAATTTCTCTTAGGGGTGAACTCAACTGAGTCCTTCTCAGGAGGCACCATAAAAGCTTTTAAAATACCTAGAAGGAATCATTCTGGATCTGGTTTTATTTGTGCCAAGGAACCAGGACTAGTTTTGGTGGTGTCAGCGTGGGTGCAGAGGTGTAAAATGGGTGTGAAAGAAGATCAACCAAATTACTTTAAGAACTGAAGGACAGGCTCTAAGATAGATGTGTGCTCGAAGGCTTTGCAGATTTGCGTCTCTAAATAGCTTTCTTCCATTTCAACAAGCAAGCAGCAGGAACAGCTGAGTGCTAAAGAAACAGCTGGCTTTCATTGATAAGGGGTAGCTGTCACTCCATGGTGAAGTTTGAAAAACTTTATATTTAGAAACAGAAGGGAGAGCCATCAGCAGCCACACCCTAAAACCTGAACTGTTTTGCAGTTTCTTTGCTGCCTGCACGTGGTGATTGGAATGGCAATATTTACAATTTTAAATGTTACAATGTCATTCTTTTCCAAAATCCGTCCTGTGGCGTGTTAGATCAGTGACATCAGAACTGTTGACTGCCCCAAGCTGTGATGAGGGTAGAGATCTGAACTGATGATCAATAATTCAAGAAGCTTCATTCACTATTTTCCATGTATGGCCTTACTGAAATAATTAGGCCTACCCTACTTTTCAGATGTGGCTCGTATCTAGCTCCATGTTTCTTTCTTTTATCTTTTGAAATTCCATACTACATCATATCCCTATGTCCAGAGATAATCCCTTCACTGTGCCTTGGACTCCACCCCTCTGTTTTCTTGGGTGTTGCAAGGTTTAAGTAATTAGCAAAGACTAACTCATCTGCCCACATAGGAGGGGATCTACACTCAGGGCTGGCACTGACAAATTTCATCTCCCTGACTCAGTGTCTCAAATTCCATTTAATTCCTCACCTTATGTGTGATTCAGATCATGAACTCTGTTTCCTAGGTACAGAAACCAAAACACCTGAAAGCTGAAGGTGGAACTTTTGGAGGAAGTTTCAAAAGTATCAATTTTGTCGGTGCCCAAACCCAGTTTGAGACGCTCCAATTCTATTTACTCTGCCAAGTAAAGCAGTTCTCCACCCCGATCTCAAATGGCAGGTGTCACTGCATCTGCTTGGCCCTGTATCTAGACTGCTGCTGGTGCACGTGTGGCTTTTAGTCATCACTTTATGTGTGGTTTGCTTTTCGTTTGGGGTGGTTTCTCTAAGTTCAAAGTGCCTGAAGATGGGTGGCAGCCCATCAGAGAGCTGCTTTCAGACCTTGAAGCTGAGGTTACATGACATGAAGGTATGTGGGGTGTTGGGTTTAATGAGTTGCTGCTGCAGTGTTGAGGGACTGTGTCCTGTGCAGGAGTCATGTCTGTGCAATCTCACCCCATGAGCTTTCTGGGCTGGTCCTCGATCTGTCATACCCCTTGAGCTGCACCCAGGCGTTGGCTTGCGGAAGAGCTTGGTCCAAGGATCACAACAACAAATAGTGTGGATACTGTGGATTCCTGTGGACCTGAGTGGCTTGCATGCATTTGGTGGGCTCTCTATGTGAAGCTCACTAGCCCAGCTTGCTGCCTGGCCTTGACCAGTTGTTTGCTGCAGTGTTTGAATCACCAGCTTTCCCAAAGCAATTGAATTTTTCCTGATTTTCCTTGGGATTTAGCATGAGTTTATGTAATGCTATGGTACACACATGCTTGAAAGCCAAATCTAAATAGAAAAAGTACTTCAAACTGAGTGCCAGTCCCTTGTAACACTCTTTATGTGCTAATTGCTGTTATTATGAAAGACAACATTTGTATCTCAGTGTCCTTGAGAGTTTGGCTGCAGGGAACTCGCATGCCCCTCTCCACCAGCGCTCCCCGACCAGCGAGACATGCAGAGCCCTGACACCAGGACCTGCAGCCATTCCTTGAGCAGGCATGAAATTATTCTTAACTGATTGAAGTGAAGCATAGATTGAAAAGCTTGAGAGACACTGCTTTACTGCATCATCCTGCTCTGCCAAAACCGTGCCTGGCATTTTTAAATAGTGTCATCCCAAAAATTCCCTCTGACACTGCCACACTGAAAAAGGGCTGTACAGAAGGCAGTGGTATGGCTGCTTTCATTTTAAAAGATAGAAAAGAAATGAGGCAGGGGCAAAACAACTGGCCAGTACCACTCAGCAAAGGCAGGGCAAAGGTTAGGAGGATGGCTGGGCATCCCAGTGCCCAGACTAGCTTCTATGGCATTATGATATACTGCAGAGTAAGGATTTTTTATGTTATTTCAGATCTGAATCTCAGATATGTCATGGCCTTATTACATTCCCTTGGTGTAGGAAAAAGGCTTTGTATTGCATTAAGCTTCCACAAAATATATAGACTAGTGCAGTACAAAGAGGCTTTGAAGAAATCATGGCTCAGACCCACTTTGTTAGAGTGCTTTTGGGGAGCATGGGCATCTGCCTGAGGTCACTGCTTGAACATGCTGGCAAATTAAACATTTCTCCTTTTGCTGATAAAATCAGGCCTTCTTGTTGGGTGACTTTGACACAAGCACATCATATAGGAGTAAAAGAATATTCTACCTTGCTGTGATCATCTTCTAAGCTGCCTTGATGCTTTGCACCCTGCTGCAGTCCAGGACAGACAGAGAAACAGAGCAGGGTTCTGCATTTGTGCTACCAAACAGAGCTGAAACCAGCCTGCCTTAGCAAACAGAATGTTCACTAAAGGAGGGAGGAAACTGTGAGCCCTATGAATAAAATCAGGCAGTGGTAACACAGTCTCAATTATATCTATCCTCTGAATGTAAAAAATAGCATTTTCTTACCCAAGGTACCTGTGTCCTGTGTATCTGTCAGTTGTGTCTTCTGAATTTATAGGAAAGAAGTCCAGTGAATTTTTATTGGTTTTTGGTGTGAAAATCCATCCAGATATGGAAGAATGAGTTCATGCAGCCTATGGAGACCAACAAAGTAGTTAGCACCCATTAATTTATAGTATATTTGCTACAAAGGAGGAACCAAGAAAGAAAAAGTTATATTTACAAATTTAAGCCTGGAGATTTCTCACCTGGGTGCTTGGACATGCAAAATCTACTGAATTTTAATCTGGGTGAATCAGCTAATGAAATGAGAAGGAAATTAGAGCTGTACCTGCAATGTCTTTCCATAAAGCCATTCTCCAGAACCAAGTGCGTGCATGCTTATATGGGAGAACAGGTTTTATCAGAGGACAGATATCTGTAACATATTAATAGGGCTGCAGTGATTATGTATGCAAACTGTTGAGTTCTGTTCCCAGTAGGGAAAAAATAATACCTAATGTGGCTGATGCAAATCTGCTGCCAGCCATAGGATTCTATCATTTGTATCAGCTGTGATGGAACCAAGTGAATCTGTAATGGGAAGATTGCAAGCACATCCCATATTGTACAGGAATGATAATGCTCTGCATTTCTATATCATGTTCAACTCACACATTTTGGACTGCTTAGTCAAGATTTTCCAGTTCAGGCATTTAATAGATATTAATAATTAGGCAAATAAAATGCTGTTCAGCTGAATGATGGAGGAATCAATATTGATCCTGGCCTCATGCTGCTGGTATAGTTGGGCCAGTGTAATCATGGTGCAGGTAAGAGAGCTCGTCCATCAGTGCACACATTTGAGAGATCAAAACAGCCCAGGTGGTAAATAACCTGGACACTTGCCTGCAGGACCTAAAATTAGAGATCAGCACAAAGACTTGGCAGATGAGTACTCAGCAGATGCTTTCTTATCTCTCTATTTGCTTTGGAAGGTTGGGGCTGACCCAAAACATGTTGAAATCAATTTGTATCTTCTCCTTTATTTTAATAGGCTATGCACTAGCCTCTAATCAGCTGTGGGCCTAATCAAATTATTTTTCGCATTGCCAGCTAATTACTCCTATGCAGAAATTAAACTGAATGTTAGATGAGCACTCTGTAGGAACTGTATGTATACTGTATGGTTTAGAATAAAAAATTATGGGCGTGATTTCACACTTACAGTCTCTTATTCCACCTAAAACAAGGACAATTTCCCACTCTTTTATTGGTATGAGTACAGAAACTGAGTGAAGAGTCAAGTGGAATGACTGTAACAAGCTCCCTTCCTTATGCAACAAAAAAAAAGCTACTGCAAACAGGAAATCATCTGCTTTCAGCATCCAGGAGAGGAAGAAGTAATGCATTTAAATTGCAACAAGGAGGTTGGATATCAGCAAAATGTTCTGTTGGTGAGGACAGTGAGCATGGGGCTGGGATACCTGGGGAGCCTTTGGCACCTATATCTTGGCTCCAGCCCCAGACAGGGATGGAGCACCCAAGGACTTACTGGGCCACCGTTGCCAGTGCCTGGTTGGAGTTCTGTTACAATCTGGGGAAAAATGCAAGGTATAGGACAAAGATAAATTCAGTGCTATCACTTTGTGGTGACAGGTCATTTGCTCTTTCTGACACATGGCAAAGCAGGAAATGTGAAAATGTGAAATCTGCAATTAATTAGATAATGGAAAATCAATCATGCTAATAAGTATCTAAATGTTGTCAGACTCCAGCTATATCTTTGTGGATAGGACTGATCTAGGGATCATTTTCTTTAGGAATCACAGGTGGAAGGCTGCATAGGGCTGACCAACTGATACTGTGTGCAGCTTCCCTGTAATAATTCCCAGCTAAACCTTCAAGCTGAGTGTTGGGTTTGAGGCATTGGATGAGGCACTGAATCTCAGCAAAGAGAAGATCTTTGCTCAACAATTGCAGAAAACTTCTTTGACCTCATGGAGGGGAAAGGAAATGGTCTCCACAAAAGGCACAACTTGCTGAAAGCAATCTTGCATGCCAAAAAAAAAAGAAAAAAGCCACTTAAACTGCACTGTGTGTTTGTGGACAAGAATCTAGGATGCTGTAGCATGTAGTGGTCATGACTCAGCCTTATGGGCCCCATAGAGCACTGTGTCTGCAAAATGTGATATATGCAAAATGCAAATATTTGTATGAGCTAGCAGTGCCCTGGCAGCCAGGAGGGCCAACCATGTCCTGAGGGCATCAGGCACAGCATGGCCAGTGGGGACAGGGAGGGTAAAGGTCCTCAAGGGGAAACTGTGTGAGGAGAGGCTGAGGGCACTTGGTCTGTTCAGCCTGGAGTAGACTGAGGGGAGACCTCATTGAAGTAACAAATTCCTTATGAGGGGAAGAAGAAGGGCAGACACTGATCTCTTTTCTGTCTGAGTTCAAGCATTTGGACAACTCGCTCAGGCCCGTGGTGTGATTCTTGGAGTGTCCTGTGCAGGCTCAGGAGTTGGACTTTGATGATCTTTCCCCTCCCAACTCAGGATATTCTATGATGTAGCATCAGGCAGGTGCTTCCCCTTGAGGTGCCATGTAGAATGTCCCATCCTTTGAGTTGATATTAGCATTGAGAGAAAATTTCAGTAACAAGGTGCTAGTGAGATGGAATAAAATGGGGGCAGGATGGAGAATTTAACTTTCTTGGTTTATTTGTTTTCCTTCCAGCTTTCCACAGATCTGTTTTTTTACCTTGTACTTGGCTCTATGTCTCTGATCCCTTCTGTCCTGTTTTTGTTTGCCTTCCTTTGTTGCTGATGGTTTCATGCTGTTTCCATTCCTCTCCTCTCCTGTGACACAGATTCTCTGCCTGAGCCCCGTCCAAGGTGTTGGACTCCCTGCAGTTACAGCACAGAGTCCCAACACCAGGGGCATGACTTCCTGCTTCTCTGACAGCTCTGCATTGTGTAAGTGAATGTGTGCTTTATCAGCCCGCAGAAAAGAAGTTTTAGGGCATTACTTAATGGATTCTTATTTACCTACTTTCTCAGGACACTGGCAACTCTTCACCTGTTCTTCATTGTTGCTGGTCTCTTGGTATCTACAGGAGACTACTCTAGATGATCTACACACAGTGAGAGAGCTTTGCTTAATGAGAAGACCTTACAGTCAACACAGAGAAAACAGATAAAGGTATGAGAAAGTTGTTCTGAACAAACCTTCCCTATGGAGAGGGAAGTAGAAACACAGAAAAATCCCTGGATCTCATTACTAGAGGAATGAGATACCTGTAGTTACTTGGGTATCTCACATCCAGTTCAGGGCTTTCACCACCAAATAGTCCTCCTGTTCCTTGGGACCAGGTAACACAGGGATGGATTTTTACTTTTTTCCTCCCTTTCAGATGCACTAAGGATGGTGGAAGGGAGGACCTGTACCAGACAACTGACACAGCAGTATTGGGACAGGGCATTTCACCACTCACTCCCTCATGTGGGAAAGTCTAACTTATACCCAGTCACTCTGTCACCTCTCTGTTTTTGGATGAAATGTTGAGGGTTGTTTAAAAGTGTTAAGTATATTGGTAGTTACCCCAGGGAGTGAGAAGATCACTAGTAGTATATTCTTCTGTTTTAAAAAATAGGTGTAATATTCAGAGGTGCATTGATGAGACTTAAAGCTTTAACTTCTAATAAGCATCTGTCTGGAGTTTGCAGACACCCCTGATCTACAGCTGCAAGGTATTTGAATCAGCACCCTAACTCCTGTGAACTCAGAAAGTCCCTGAAGAGAGGTAACCTCTGATTGCTGCGTAATAGTAGTGAAATAGTCAGTTCTGAAGCACTGACACAAACCACTCTATAGCTGTGCATGAGCAAAGGCTGACACAACCACACAAAAGGTATCTATAAGTCTTTTTTGACATCAGGTAGAAAATCCTTATCTTTGGTCTCATTCTTCTGTTTGCATCCTTGCCTTTGCTTCCCAGATTCAGATATATGTTTTGCACTAGACAGGCAGTATGATGGCTTAAGGAAAAAGAGGTCAGTACTATTACCTCAGGGTGACCTCTGTTTTCATTGTCTGTACCTTTGACATCTAATCAAACGCACATTAAAGTATCCAAAATGCACACATCTGGGCTCTTTGTAGAGTATGTTTGTTTTATTTTTTAAAGCTTCGCTTACCTGTGGAGTCTACTATTTATTGTATGATGCTTTTTGCCACTTAGGCACTCTGCTTAATCAGATTTGTAAATTAATTCTCTCCTGGGGTTTCTCTTTGTGTGCTCAGAAAGCATAAAAAGTGTTAATGACACGCTTCAAAACACACACTGGTTACATTAGTCATCCTCTCAGCATAATAGTTTTATGGAGAACACTTTCAGTTTAAAAAAAAGCCACATTTCCTTTAATCCAGTTTCTTCCCCCCACTTTTGATCCCTAGAGTTATGTTACGTGTTAGGAAACAGCTACATAACACGCAAAGGCTGTAATTTTTTTTTTTTTTTTTGCTAGAGGAAAAGAGCTACTATTTACATCTTGAAATATCTATTACTACTTTTTATGATATATTCAACTGAAAACATTTTCATATGGGAACTTTGCCTTGTTCTGGAAGATGGAAAGCTGGTTGTAAAAACTAGCACTGCTGAATCACAACATGGATTCCTCCTGGCCTCCCTGAGCTATTCCCCCAGCCCAGCAGTCCCAACCCACATCAGGACTAATGCTGGATCAGAAAGGGCAGCTTGGGTGGGGAGCACCAAACTGTCCATCAGTGCTGTCCATGCCTCCATGGACAGACCATCCCTCACACACTGTGCCCCTTCCTCATCAAAGCACCTCCTAGTCAACAAAACCCTTCTGTGGCAAACATTGCGAAGTGGGAAAGAATTTGCAGAAAACGTCACTAATGTTGGTGACATGTTGGAGGAGAAGGTGCTTGGCTAGCACTGCAGCTGCCCCTTGGCAAGAAAGGAGTGCCATGGCCACTGCACTGCAGCCCAAGAGCTCTTGGGCTGCAGTGACAACAAACTGCAGCAGATCACCTTGGAAGTGAGGGGAACTTCCCAGAAGTCATTTTCACAAACAAGAAGTCCATTTCCACAGACAAATGTGGCTACAGTCCTCACTTTATGCCCGTGGGCCAACAGAAAATCTCTCATACTGCACACTCACCCCTGTACTCTCTAGGAGTCTTATCTACACACCCCACCCCAACCCACACACTCCCCCAATCTCTCAGCCCTTTGTGTTTCACAGGAAACAAGTAGATAAACCACATCTTTCAATTTCCTAATTATGCAAAAAATATAGAAACTCCTAAACTTTCAGCAGCTCGAAAATGCTGAAGTGGTTGGAAAAAACAGGCAAAGAGAAGACCTGAAACCAAATGGGGATTTCACACTGGGATGTCATAAACATTACAATGATGAGGGATGTGCTCACAACACACTCACATGTTTTTGCTAACAGAATAGCGGTAGATAGTAAAGAGAGTCCCATCTTTGAGCAAGGACCCAGCAGCAGGAAAATCTTTTGTCTGATGGAGCAATCCATGATTCTAAGAAGAGAAAACATTGCGTTGATTGTTGCAGAGGAACTTGCTCAGCTCAGTGGGGAGGAACCTGGCTCTAGCATTGCTCTCCAGCAGGACCCTGGGGATTTCTAGACACATATTTTTGGCCAGACCACTTCTCTCCCAGCCTCCCTCTTTTCTTGGATCTGTGCCTGCCTGAGAGCTACAGGATAACCAGGACTTTATCCATTCTGCACCAATGTGGGCACATGCAACTGCAATAAGGAACATGCATGCAATGGAACTCCAGCAAGGAGCCAGAGAGCAGCTATGCCTGTGCTGCTGCTCCCCCATTTCTGACTGCCACAGGCACTGCTTGTCCCATTGCCTTCACCGTGGCTGTTACGTGATTGTGTTCATGGGACACCTGGAGAGGCTGAGTTCATCCCATCAGTGCACCTGCTTGTTCCTCTTCTCCCTGGTTTCACATGTTCACTGTCAAATCTTCTTCTTGCCAGTTGCTTCAGACCACATGATTTAACACATTCCAAATTTTCCTGCATTTGGTAACAATTTTGGGAAATGGGAAGGCCATCCAAAGAACTGAACCTGCAAGGTAGGTGGGCTGGTAGTGAGTAGAGCCTGTCAGAGCCCACTGCTGCTAGCAGGGAATGCTGCAGCTCAGGGTACCAGTACTTACAGAGCCCTTTTTCCCCCAGTTCGCATATCATAACAGCCTGTACAGTTCTCTAGCTTCTCGCTTGCTATTTCCTTGTTCAAATGTCTGTATTTTATTTTTTTTCCCTTGGGAAACAGCAGAGTGATGTGGAGGAAGGAGGATTCCCTGATTCTGGTAAGTTCTGGCAATGAGTGCCACAATTGTCAGCCAGATGTCAAGAAACCCATGTCATTCACAGGCAACAACTCACATTTGTTTCCTTAGCAGCTCTTCTGTTCTCTGGCACATTGTCAAGGACAAAGGGAGAGGGCAGGTTCATCAAGCACTGCTGGCCAGGCTTGCAGGCAGCTTGCAGGCTTGGAGGACTGACTGGAGCAGGGCATGGGCAGGGCTTTCTGCAGCCCCTGCTACTGCTTTGACATTGAATTACTCAGGTCCTGTAGGTTAATATGGTTACCAGTTCATATATAGGAAAAGATGTGTTAAAACACCAGTTTGAAAGGCAGGACTGTTGTGAGGACCTGAGCACCTTCCTCCTGAGAAGAAGCCTTGGCCTGGTAGAGCCATGCTGTCTGCAGGGCAGCTGCACTACCTTGTCCTGGATGAGGACCTGCTGCCTGTCCTGTCCCAAATCTGCCCCAGCCTCCTTTTCTGTTTCCACACTGTGAACAGAACATGAGGGTGGTGTCTCTGTGGCTCTCCAGCTCCTGCTTTAACCAAGAAGATATTTCCTGCAAAGGAAAGCACAGTCAGCTGTTATGCTGGAAGGAAATAAAACACAGGGCCAGACTGGTATATTTTACACATCTGCATAGAGATTTCATCAGAGCTTAACTTGGCATATCAAATGAAGCCCTAATTTTGTACAATACTAGTGGACAAGCTCAGGGGACTAATGCAGAGACAGGGAGATGCTCAGTTTGTTCCCAGAGTGGTTGTCACATGAGACAGTCACAGTTGGAGTGAGCATTGGTTATCCTGCATTGAAAATGGACACTGACCATGTGGAGCTTGGGAAATGGAAAAAAATGATATTAATGCTGCAGATATTACACATTCCTAGCGATCTGCCACTGAATGGTGCCACATGGCTTCACTGCGTGGTGCTTGTCCGGCACATTTGTTGTTCCAGTGAAACTTGGTTCCTTCAAAACACCCCATAGGCTGAGGCATTGCAGGCTGCCCTGCTTGACTGTGAGAATCATAAATTCCTGGTAGCATTGGGTGGATCAGGAATGTGGACTTTTTAGGTGGGGAAGGACTTACCATCTGCACCTAATGATGCCGTGGGAGTGGATTAGAGAATCATGCAGCAAAGCATCTTGACTCCATGGGGCTCCTGACTCTTCTTGTTGTTTCTTGCAATTCTTTTATCTCTATCCATTGTGGAATGGGTAATCATGCCCATTTCAGCCTAATATTGCCCCATTTTTATTTGGTTTCCCTTTACACTATTATACATAGCAATCATTTTTGGCCACAAAGATTTTTGTTTTTGTTAATTGAGGTATTTCTCACAACAAAAATCTTTCTAAGTCTGGTTACTGTTTTCCCTTATTGTGCATATTCATTCAGCACTTACCTTTGCCAAAGATGATGTAGTGCAAGCAGGTGTCACAGCCGTGCTTTCAGCCGTATGGAAAACACATTTCATTTCTGACAGCGATCCTGCTGTTTCAGTAGAAGCCTACCCCATGCAGAGATAGGCTGGTTAGATCAAACTGTACTAATTGCAGAGTGATTTGGAAATCTGTTCCACTTGCAAACAGAACAAATCCAACACTTTGTAACATTGAATTAAGAAAAGGTCACATTTCATAAATATTACCAAGCAATTTTCATAGATAATGCAGCAGGCTAGTTAATGATTAGAGCAGTAAACTTCTGACGTAAAACCATGATGAATAAGGGACATATTTTTACAGCTTCCGTTATTATTGCCTCAGGGATCTTAACTGAAACAGCAGAAATTATTAGGGTCCAACTTTATCTTTAAAATCCAACCAATCAGGCTATATCTGGTCTTCCCAATGGCTTTTGTATTACAAACTAGAAAACTCAAGAGATTTTAGTGTGTCAGTCAGATTCTCAAAGGGAAAAAAAAAGCATGCTGGTTTCAAACCAGTTCTACTGGACTCTGCAATGTAAAAACCAGTTTCAGTAACTGGTGGAAATTGGTATAGCTCAGGTTAAGAAGGGATGGAATTCTCCTTCTTGCCCGAAGTGCTGGATCTGCTGGATCAGGGCAGCAAACTTTAGTAAAGATGTAGTTCTGCTCCAAGGACTGATCCCAGGGAGTGGCTCCCCTCCCAAAACTTGGTCTCAGCTAGGTCAAAACACCTTTTCTTAGACTGGAATGAATTACCTGAGCAGTAATCTTAATGAAGTCTGTGGGATTAGCTCTGTAGGGAACCAGTGTTGTACATGTTACAAGTAAGGAAAGGTGATGGAATGAATCCTGGAATTAAACAGAAATCTTGGGCCCAGGTATGAACAGAGGACTTAAAACCAGTGAATGTAATTTTCCAAGACTTAATTAGGCATGTTTTTATCTGATAGCCACACACTCATAGACAACCTGAATTTCTCAGCAGGGTTTTAAGTTCTGTGAGCCATTTGTGTCTGAATTTGATTGTTGGTATACAACTGTAGCACAACTGCCATCCAGCAGTGCTTAAAGGGTAATCGGTAAAACTCCATCAGGAATTTTATATTTTAAAAAAGAGATATATATTTATATATTTATATATTATAAATTTATTTAAACATATATTTTAGAAATATAAATTTACATATTTATATTTTATATTTCTTTCATTCAGAAGAAACAGGGATGGAAAACGGCTAATGCCAATCCATAATGCTTTTTTGAGAGAAATAATGTGTGAAACATGCAGCCCTCTGTGAAACATGCAGTGATGTCCAGGTGCTTGGATGAAGAGGTAGAACTTGTTACATCTCCATTTGGGAAAGCTGTTTGATGAGGTGAAATGTGAATTGTCCGTGCAGTGTTGGTATTTGGACATGACAGGTTTTAATTTTCAATTTTTAGGTGCTCATGCTCTGAGGCCATTCAGAACCTAAACCTAAAAACTAATTCCTTTAAAACCTAGTGCAATTAAAGTGACAGAAAAAAAACCAAAACCAAACCAAACCCCAATGTTCATGCAAGCAGCAGCTCAGGTAAACATAAAATAACCCTAATTGTGAAAGCCAGCCTAAAGCAGCATCAGGACCAGACTCAGAAGAAACCTAGAAGGCTTTTCCCACAGCTGGACCCAGGGGACCCCGACAGGCAGAAGACTGAGGGGCCACTGCTCCCTGGAGGGCACACCCCGCCTGCAGCCAGCACTTTCTCCGGCCCCGCCTCCACCCCAGCTGGAACAGGCTGAAAAATAACTGGAAGTTTCTTGTCAGAGCAGACGCACAGCACAGCCAGTTCTTCATTGACAAATGAGCGAGAGAAAACAAAATATCACACTGTCATTTAAAAATAGCTTCAGCAGAAATACCAGGGGCAGTGCTTTCACCGAGCAGAGATCAGCGACTGATTAGGGAGGGTTATCAGTGAACCTGGTGCCGGACTAAACCCGATCCTGCTGCAAGGCACTCTCACTCAGCCGGACAGATTGTGGGGTGTGATGAATGCCTGGAAACTCTAGAAGTTTTCTGATAATGCAGGAGTTTGAAACAAGGGGTTTCTGCTCCTCGCCTGCAATGCACCTTTGGGAAAGCTCCATGTGATCTGATGGTGCCCAGTGGCATTTTCAGATTTCGGTGGGACAGGGCTGTTCCTTGCTCGTGCCAAATGCAAGCTGGCTTTGTCTGCTGGCAAAGTGGGGAGAGCTGTGCAAGGGTGATCCCCCCCAAAATGATAGTGAAAGGGTTTGTAAAGGAGAGGCACCACTGCAAAGTTCAGCCCAGGTTTGAGGACACATCTGTGCTTTGTAGCCATGCTCTGAAGGGGTATAGTTTAAACACAGACTTGACCAGATGATTTTTAGAAGTCAATCCACTGAGTGTTCTTGCAGGGTCATCAGTGTCATTTTTAAAGTACAGTGTGTGCAGCATGCAATAGTTTTCCAGTGGCAGAGCCCAAATTGCATGACCCAGGATTTAGGATTATTGCAACTTTTAACATTCTTTCTGGTCTTCTGCCTCTTAATTCTGCTTATACAAAGAATTCAGGTATTAAAATGAATATATTTTTCTTTAGCTGTTTATTGTAAAGTACTTAGGCATCATTTATTTTGCAACTGTTATTTGGGTTTATTTGTATTATTCCAATTATTTGATCTGATAGGGGAATTAATATTCACTAGCTGAATAAAATGATGCAATGAACAAAAACACACCCCTTTCCTTAAGAGACTCTAGAGAGTATTTCAAGAGAAAAGAATAAATTAATGGAAAGAGATCAAGAGCAAGTCCTGAGCTTTTCTGAGATGGTATAATTTATTAGTTTGCCATAGTCTCCTCAAGATGTACCTTGACTCATCACTTGTCTAAAACTTCATATCAGGAGCTGTGGCTGAAATCCAGATGCTTGAAACACTGTCAGTACTGAAAAAAGAAAACAAATATATTAGAAGAAAAGCAACTGGATGAGTAGCTTTGCTAGGTCAAGTGTCATTCTCATGACCCTAAGATTAAAGATCTTTCCTGTTTTTATGTATTCTGACTGGTTTTGACACGTGACTGCAAAAGCAAAGCACACACAATGGAAATATGTGCAAAACCATCAAAACCACAGAAAGACACAAAGCAGGTAACATGGTGACCTATTCTAAAGCAGGGGACCCCCCACCTTGTGGGACTGCCCTCGCAGCTGGCACCTATCCACAGCTGAATGTGTGCCCTGATGGTTGGATCCCATCGTGTGCAGCATGCTCAGGAGTCTCTGCTTCTGCACTCAGGATTGAGGACATGGCATCTGCTGCCTTGCCAAAGCCATTTCATGGAGGGGGCAACACCCCAAGGGCACAGCAGTGCCTGGAGTCAGCGTGGCACTCCCCTGCCCCTGAGGTACAGCTGCTCACACTCGTGTTGTGCAGCAAGCAGGGGGTGCAGAAGCCTCACTCTGGGTCTCCTTGCAGGAGCATCAGGTCATCCTGCACCCATTCTTTCCCCTCCTTTTGCCCCGCATTCCTGGATTTTTGGCCATGCAAAGTTCTCACCATTCTTGCTCTTCCAGGCTATCTTCAAAATGCTGTCTTAGGGTGATTCTCTAATCTCCCAGGGAGCTGCATTTCTGAGATTTCCCTTTCTGCACCATATCCACTCCCTGGTGGGATCCATTTCTGGGGAAAGTGGCAGATCCATCACTGCTGGGATTCCTGCTCTCCCATCATCAGACCAGAGCATCGTTTGGGACTGGTTCTGTACTACTGTTCTTCAAGGAATAGCAAGTGACACCTTAGGCCTTTCACTCAGTTTCTTCTGCTCCAAGCACCACCTGAAAGGAAAACCAGCTGCCCCAGCTCACCCAGTAAACCAAAGGTGGGAAAATGCAACTCCCTCAGCACAGTCTGAAGCCATATCTACTCAGCCTGGACCAGTGACTGACAATTTTGCTGCTGAGATCCCCTGCAGGAAGGAGAATGTTGTCAATGTGCTTTTAGCATTAGCAGGATACTCTGCTTCAGGCAGAGGAGGATACATATAAAGCCTTAAGCTGTTCCAGGCTTCACAGAGCAGCAGACAGCAAAATACATGTGGCTGCATTGGGACACGTTGTTTTCAAAGCCCTTGTGATAGCACCAAGTGGCATAAATCAGAATTACCTGTCACAAACTGTATGTCTCCGCGGCATTTCTCCAGTCTCAGCTGAGCAGCAGCTCAGACTCTCTGAGACAGTGGCTACACTGGAAAGAAGGCAAAGATGTAGCAATGCAAGAGATGGTAAAAAAAGTACTGATGCCTGAAAAAAACAGTTGAACTGCGTCCCTCTAGAAAGTAGTGCTGAGGATGTGTTAGGGCTGGAACATGAGGGACTTTCCTGCTTCCTGAGAACCCAGAACTGGCTCCAAGAGCTGCTTCCTTTAGCATCAATTTCACATTTTGGCTTTTCTGTATGAGGAAGTGGAGGACTCTGCCCCAACGTGCACTTTCTGCAGCCCCAGGGTGTCCAGTGTTTCTCTAAAACACTCTGCTGAGTTAAAGCTCAGCCCATCCCTAGGGAACTTGTGGATCGAGGCCAGCAGCACATCCTCCTGGAAGCAGCTAATGACTGAGCTGCTAAATACTTTACATTCCTCATGGACACCAATCCAGACTCGAAGATGCGCTGGAAACCTGACACGAAGGTTACTCAGCATAAGACATTTGCCTCAGGGAGCTCTTCTGAATAGCAACAAGTCAAGTCAAACCTCAGTCCAGGCCTCACCTCCAGATCCAAGCCATATCCTGACCAGACTCAACAGCCTAAATGTGAGGGAGCCACAACCTGGGGCCTCTGCCTGCTCTGGAACCCTTTGGTTCTGTATTCCTGGTGTTGAACTATTGCCCACCTGGGGTATTTAAAGGCCTTTTTCCTAATTGCCTTCCACAGCTCCAGCTTCTGTTGGGGTGCTTTCCTCCTCTCCAAAAGCCTCTGCCTTCCTTGTTTTAAGTAACTCATTGCAAGACACTCTGACCAGGGTTGTCTTAAAACAAAGGTGTTGGTTTCTTTTCACTCTCCAGTTTGAGTGAAGTCACCATGGTGTGTGAGCAGGTTGGCAGTGAAAAGCAGCCTGGCTTGGACTTACCACTGCCAGAAAAGTTCTAGGCATTGGGCTATGGTAACTAAGCAACATCCCATGGCCCTCAGAAGTATTTTCCATATAGGAGGTCAAGATATTATGAGCAGATTCTGTACAGTTCAACACCAACACATGCTACTGAAAACAGAAGATGTTGCTGAAAAGTTAAGTCGAAAGTAACTTGTCCATGAACACAAGGTTTGGTGCTGTGATCAAGGTGCCAGAGCTCAGAGCTGCTGCTCCAGCATTTGGGGGTCAGAGGCTGAGAGCAGCTGTATTTTTGGAAAGAAGTCCTGTTCTTAGCTGGATTCAAGCATAGAGAAATCAGGACAACAATTTCATAAATTCATTTCCTTCTACCTTCCTCATTCATCATTGACTTGTTCCCACAGTTTTTGGCAGCCTCTAGCACCATTTTTTCTTTTCCCCGCAGACTTCTGTGCTGCTTCTGTCCAGAGATAAGTTCATGTAAGAGAGGCTTAGACACAAAAGAAAAACAAACAGCCAAGGTCCATATTTTAAATATTATTGAATACATTCTGGTATCACTTATTTCTTAGAACAAGAAATCATTTGTATATGTCAAAAACCAAAAGAAAACCCTGAAGTGCTGAATTTATCCTATGATTATATTTATAAAAAGAAGGTACCATTTGCTATCTGCTTCATATAACATTACGCCCAGGTGGTCTTTCCACTTGTCCCAGAGTTTGCCCTGAGGTGCTGCTGTGCTTTGCTCATTACTGCTAATGCTGTTGTTCTGCAAGGCTTTGAGAAGATAAAGCAATGCAGAGCTTTTCAAATCCAGGTTTCAGGAAGAAGAGAGACACGTATCTTTCCAGTCTGTTGGGGAAAGAATGAAAAATAAATTGCTCGAGTGATCTGCAGTTGCTGGCTATTAATTCCTTTGAGGATTTTGTATTGCTTCCAAGGCAAATACAAGATTAGCTGATGGAGTAATGGAGTAGTATGGGATAGAGATCACATGGGGGTTCTTGTAACACAGATGTTATTTATTTAGCCTATGCAGAGCAAACCTACTTACAGATGTAATTTTGTATGTTCAACATGATGTCTGTGTGCCCAGTAGCCCCTCAGTATAACTTGAGAAGTCAGGGATCCTGCTTTTGTGAGCCCCCAGCTCCCAGGCAGGGACAGCTGCCCTTACATCCAGCCCTGCTAGAGCAAGTGCTCCATCAGGGAGTCAGGCTGCAACCACTCTGCAACGTGAAGCGAGCAGGTAAAAAAGCAACCCGGCTGCGGGAAGGCAAGTGGAAAACAGGTCTCAGTCACCTGAAAACTTCCTGCTGATTCACGCAGCTGCAAGGGCTGCCCATCCAGCTGCATCCGTCAGTGGTGGTGCTTGGAAGAAATGCTGCTGCTGTGAGAATGCTGCTATTTTGTAAAAGCATTTGCAGGACCTTCCAGTGCCAGATATCCAGACGTGCTAATGCAAAATGCATTAGCCCAAGCAGCAGGAGCTCCAGGGCTGCTGGCGCCATTGAGTTCCACTCATTTCATCTTTATTATAAATACTGCATTGTCGTCTCATTCTTTTCTCTCATCCTCTCTTTAGAAAAGAATTATAAGGCTCTAGTTGACTGGTCCCTTTGACTTAGTACAGTTGTTAAACCACAGGCAGTAAATACCTCTTTCAATTGTTTAAGGCGGATGTATTTATTTCATTGGAACAAGTGAATGAAATCTGCAAGAGCTAAAGAATCCCCCCTTTCACGGCAGCTCTGCTTTTCTACCTCTGAGCTGAATGCAAAAGGAACTCTTCCTTAAACCTGCCGCGTGAAATCAGTCCACCTTTAGGCTCTCCACTCTCAGCTTAGTTTTTGTTGTTGTTGTTGTTGTTGTTGTTGTTTGGGATTTTTTTGTGGTTCAAGAAGTATTGCAGCCTCCAAAGACTCACCGCCTACTTGTAAATAACGATCTTTCACCAGGCAGATCTCAGCTGACAAATGGTAATTGTTATGCAAACTAGCCAGAAGATGAGCTCTTCTCCCAGGACTGAAGGGCAGCCACCTCGCCGATGAAACGAGGCAGCTGTTTAAACAGAGCGGGTGCGCTGCCCCGGCTGCCAGAGCAGCGGGAGAGCCGAGTGTGCGAGCGGAGCTGGAGCTGTGCCATGCCACGCCACCATGGTTAAGACCCCCGCTTCTGTGGAGAAAACCTCCACAGCACAGCTTGAGAACTTTAACTGACCCCACGCCATCAGGAAGATGATGCTGTTTCAGTGGGAAACAGATATATAAAATTGTTTCTTTGAGCTCAGGTGGTGGGATGCTCACCGCTTCAACTGGGAAAAACAAATTCTGATTGTTGGGGCAGGACAGGGATGGGAGAGCAATGCTTTTCCCATACCAGAGGATTTGAAGGGGATGCTGAGAATGCCATGCAAACCTTGTTCTTACCAGGAGGCAGGTCCTTGCCTGAGGCAGGTGGTGCTGTTGGGCCGTGGCTCCCAATGGAATCCCCTGGGAAGCTGGGAACCAGCTCCCGTTCTTGTGAAAGACTCTATTGGTGCTGCTCAGAACTCCACCATAGGCTAAAAGGAATTTTGAACGTGCTATCAGCTCATTTTTCTTTCCAGTCCCATTTAGTTGCTGCTCCTTCCCTCCTGCACTGCTCCAGCTATGTAGGGTCTATGGGTTCACTGTGAAGAGACATCCCAGAAAAACAGAAATTCTGTAGAAACCATAAAACCCGCCCTGGCAGGGCAGGTGGGCACTCTGTGAGCACCAAGTCCTGCCCTTACCTGTGCAGCCCGCAGAGAGCATGGCCTGAGTGAGGGGGAGGTGGTTCAGCACTGCAGAACAGCTCCAGGAGTGAAAGGTGCCACTTGCTGCTCCCATGCCTTGGATCAGGCTGGCTGCAGACAAAATTTACATTCCAAACCCTGTATGAGACATGCTTAGAGACCACTAGTCTGTGTTGCCAAATTATCTGTTATCAGCCACATCATTGCACTTATGGGATAAAACCCCACTTTTCTGGCCACCATGGAAAAATGCTTTTTCCCTGGCAGAAACTTAGGATAATTTTCAGGGTCTGCTGTGTTACTGATGAATATATGGAGAACTACTTCTATATGTGGCTGTGCTGAATTTCTGAGCACTGAACCAGGGCTTCATGCCATCCTGTACTCCTTGGGGTGGTTTCAGAGGTTTTGTTGTTTGTTTGTTTTCATTTTTAAGATAGCTTTGTAGTATTGCAGCAGGGAACTTCATTTTGCTTTTGTTCAGTTTGGATTTTTTAATAAATAAAATGCTTTATCCCACCTGTGCCTGCATAGTCTTCAGCTGTATAGGACTTCATGAGTTTGATCCAGAGTGTTTTGAATCAAAAATACCTATAAAGGAAGAACAGAGAAAGGACTGAAATTTGAAGATTCAAACAAGGAAGTCTGCAATGATTCTTACTTTCTTGAAATTTAATAGCAACATTTTCATTGATTTCAGTGGCAGCAGGATGGCAGTCTACTTAAAAGGGGAAAAAAAGGCATTTAACCAAAAATCTGTTTCAATCTCACATCTCCTTCCCTGGTTTTGCATCAGTTCCCAGTATCAGGCTGAGCAGAACAGCCATGTACTATTTCCATGCTCCACTTTGCCCTTCAACAGTTATCTCTCTGACAACTTATTTTGCAAAATATGGGGAAACTCCTTCCCCAAAGGGCTATAAAGTCAAGGGATTCAATTGCCAGAGCAGGCCACCCATTCCTCTCAGCAAGGGCTCTTGGCTCAGCCCACAGTGTCCATAGTTGTTTTCAACTGAGACTGAGCTGATAAGGGGATTTCCTTTCAAGTGGAAAAGCATAAGCTATATTTATGTGTAGATAATTTCCTATTTGTTGGATTTAGCTTAACAGGCTGAATTTCTGGCCTGTCTCTCCAGTGCTCTCCAACCACATGAAACATATTCACAATTGTCCAGGTGGGAGTTGTTTTGCCAGAAGCTGGAGAGGTGCCACAGTGCAGCTGCTGTGGAAGGCAGAGGTGGAAGGACACAGCCAGTCCTCCTTACTCTGCTTTTTCTGTAAGGAGCTATCACAGATCACAGCACCTGCTTAGTATGTGCTACCACATTCATTACAGATACTTGTGCCACTGACCCATCATTTGTCCATTATCTGGGCAACATATATGTATTTTCATCAAAAATTTTAAAAGAGAAATCCCTGAAGTATAATTAATGCCTGCTGAGCCACCCTGAAGACTCAGTGATTTTGCAGGCAAGTAGGACCATGCTCAGCCAAGGAGCAGGAGAGATTGAATTGCATGAGTAGTAGAGGAAGGATTTACTGAAAAAGCTGGTAGAAGATTCCCAAACTATTAATGCCCAGAAGGGAAGGGAATATCAAACCAGCAGTACTTCATGTTCATCTGGGAAACCTACTCCATTCTTTTAATCCAGAAGATGAGACCCTAGTTCACGGCAAACTGATAATTATTAGTCTTCTCTGTATCTATTTACACTTGCAAAACACCTCAGGATCCCTCCCTGCAGGCATTGTTCATGTTTCTTGTATTACCTGGGGGTTTTATATTGCATTCAGTTCACTGACTGCCAGGGGAGTATGCTCTTGAGGTTTAAAGATTAAGCTTTTATTTAAATATATATTCCTATAATGTTGTACATCTGGTTTGGTTTAAACTCCTTTCAGAAATCCTTTGTTTTCTGGGTCCTTTACTACTGGTCCCTCTAAACGTCAGGCTGAGGGATGTAACCAGCAGCTCTAGCTGAGCCAATGTCCTTTCCAAGAGCAGATTTTTCCAGTTTCAGCCTCCTGAGAACTCATGGGGTGGATCAATGTACACAAAGGTTTTGCAGAGGAGCATCTTACAGCCACCTTTGTTTTATACTCTGAAAGTCCAGAAAATAGTAAAAACACCTCTGAAAGGCAATAAATACCTGAATGTCTTACCACTTCTGGGAGCCCTTAGTGCTTCTTGAGCCCTTTGATATTTGGGTCAGTGTCCTTCAAGAAACAGCATGTAGCTCTGGCCCACCAATCTCCAGACAATTTTCTGGTCTTAGAAAGAGCTTTTTTCCATTTTGGAATGCTGTCTGTGCCTTCTGCAGTAGAATCTTGTCTCTTTATGTCTTTCAGTTTTGGAGTTTTCTGTTCTTTTCTCTTGAAATAGAAATGTTGTATGGAACCCCAAGATCTGTAAGGACAGTGTTGATGGTCCTTGATGCCTTGAGTTACAGCTGAGATAATTCCTCTGCTGTGAAATGATCATTAATCAGCCCTGAAAGTTCAGGTTAATAGAAGAAGTCTTTAGAATTCAAACAGAATTTGTGCAAACATAGGCAGGTCCCCCAGGCCTTGTGTGTATGTACCTACAAACACATATGTATGTACTCACAGATGTTAACATCTATACAAATATGCAAACACCAATGAAAAAAGTATATATGCTGCATTCCAGCAAGAAAAGTATAACTCAATATAGAAAGTCATATCTGAAAAAATCCAGTTACCATCACAGAAGAGACCATCTTCCTAGTCCTGCCCACCAGAACCGTGTAACCCGGACTCTATATAAGAATTTAAAGGGTGTAAAATAGCAACATTGTTTTAGCTTTTGGTTTTCTGGGAACTTTTCTCTTCTGGAGTTTCTCAGCTTGAGAAAGTGAGAAACTACACAGTGGATTCTTGTACCTTGTTCAGCCATGCAAATTACATCTAGTTTTCTCATGCCCATTTTGAAATACAGTTCCCATCCTACTTAACCATGTCCTAGTGTGAGACAATGCAGTATTGAGAAACACTTGAAGCTACAATAGCAGCAATGCAGATCTTTTGTTTTATCATTAAGTGGAATGAATCCCTGAGGACTCAAGAGAACTCCACAGAAGCCTGATGTATGCAAAGAGAGGCTGGTTATGGTAAACAAGGTTAGAGGTATGTGAATAGTCAACATGCACATTCACACAATGAGTAGACAAAAACCCAGTATGATGAGAATTTTGATGAGGGAAACTCTCCTTCTTGCCTGTAATAGAGATAAAGGAATAATACCCATCACCATTTATGAGATCTCAGGTGGAAGAATGTAAAAATACCAATGCTTCATCCATTTGAGGCTGCATATGGTCCCTGACAGAGCTACAGCAGAGACCAGTCTTTCACCTTTAGCATGTGATATCACCAACTGAAAGTCAAGTGCATTGGACCAGGTAGATGTTTCTCGTTGCTCCCTGCTCCTGTGAAAAGTTCCTTTGCAGAAGGGAATAAGCCTAACAGTGAGAGCTGACTGGAATGAGAGCTGGGGACAAGCCTGGATCCAGAGCTCTGGACAGGAAGAGCAGCAAAGGGGGGTAGCATTTCACAGCGCTCTCAAAACAAGCACAGAAATCCCAGTAACAGGACCAAGGTGACCACATTCAGGCAACCAGACCAAGTATGGGAGCAAAAACAGGTCCAGCCATAGCTTTGACATGTCCTTTTTGAGGACAGCAGGCTTGAATCTTCTGCATTGACATCTGCAGTGAATATGTTCTTTCTAAATGTCTGCAGTTCAAAAACAAAACCAGTCTCCAAGATGTCAGTGTTCATCTTCCGTGAGAGGTGCATCAGTCAGGTTGTCAATTAAAAGCATTCACTGAAGGTGAGCTGTGGATAAATTAATCTAATAGGAAAGCTCCATAGGTCAACAGCTTCCAGTCAGGGATGAGGGAATGTCACAGCACATTGCCTGTGATTGCATATGATGGTAATACTGTCTGCAGTCACCTGGAGGCAACATCCCTGGATATGTTAATGACACCTTTGCCTGCAGCCTGCACGGTGCTGTGGTTCAGCATGTCTGAGCTGAAGGTTTGTTTCTGTACTGACCACAGATCTTGTGCTACTGAAATGCCCACATGAGGATCCTGGGTGGCTCTCTGTGCTCGTGAAGCATTTCCTCATATACCAGAAAAACAATTGTCACACACTCAGAAGGAATGAAAATGGGTCATTCTTCAGACAGTACTATATGGAACCAAGATTACAACCAGAGAAGATGCAGTCTGACACAGGACATGACCAAGATACAAACTGCTGCAGATCCTCACAGAAGTCAGCAGGATTTGGCAGCAGTTGGCTAAATCTCCAGGCACTAGTGGGTCCTGCATGCTCTGCAGTCTGGTCCAAAAGCACCATAGAGTGTGAGCTGCTCCAAGAGCCACAGAGCCTGAAGAGGTCGGCTCTGAGCCTTCACAGTGAAGTCCTGCCCTCTGAAGCAGAGGTGGCCCAAGATGACTGAAAATCAGTTTATTGGCCAGATATTCAAATAAGAAGTAATGAAGATTTTCTGTCACTTCTGAAAAGCAGCAAAGATGGAAAAATTTCAGGTCAGAAGCAGCACAGTTTAGGCACAATTGCTTGCAGTGACACTTGAAGGTAGAACCAATTCTTTCAGCCGTGGCCAAGATAAGAAGACAGTCCACATCAAACACAGATGAATTTGGGGAAACGTTCATCTTTGGCCAGCTGTGTTCACAGGACAGAATTTGAAACTACAGGAAACACAAAAAGACAGAATAACACACATGATGTGGGAGAAGCAAATCTTCACCAAACCTACCTCAGAACTTCAGGAGAAGAGATGAAGAAATCCAGATGCTCAGAAATACTCAGCTGGACACATCCCTCAGATGATGTTTTGTTGCTTAATGTAATGTTTAAAACATTCTATTACTTGCTGATGTTCCTTAACCAATCAGTTCACATCTGTTTGGTTTTTTTGTAAAACTTCATAGTAGTCTCTCTCCCAGAGACTTTCTAAGCAGTAGTAGATATTTTCAGAGATGCAAAAGGAATTCTGCATTTGTTTGGTTTGGTTTATTTTTTTTCAAGATGAAGAAGAATTTGAGACAAAAACCAGTTAACATTTACTCATCAAGGGCCTTCTCTTATAATACAAATACCAGACATGAATATGGAACAATAATGATGGTTTCTCTCGTGAACTGAGAGGTACCTTTTATCCACAAAACATTTCAAAACAATTACAATCAAGTAATGAAAAAAAATCCTTGAATGGGAGACAACTGGTTTGTCACAATTCAGACAAATATTTGTTATGCAAAAGCAACTCCTATTTTAAAAGGCAGTGCAGGATATTTGGGAATGTTCTCAAGAGCTCTGTTCCCATCTCTGCAGAAATATAAAATTACATTTTTTTGACCATTTGCATCACAGCAATGGGTCAAGCATTCTGAAGGCACCATGGCTGGGTGCAGGAGCTGCCTCTGCCAAAAATTGTAGACATTTTACGTCATGCACATTCTGGTGTTTCCCGTTACTGTTTTCTTTCAGTTTAGGGATAATCCAAGATGTATGTGTCTTACCATTTAAAACTAAGAGAAAAACCACAACAGTATTTTCCATGTAAGCCAAAATCTTTCTCATGTGCCAACTGCCAAAGCAGACAAAAGAGCTTTGATCATAGTCAGACACCATAACTAGCTACTTGTTTTAATTACAGAAAGTTTTAGCTATTATTACACGACAGGCTGGCACATTCAGCTCATGACATAATTTTGTGAAAGCATTTCATTTCTCTCAGCAGAACTCCAGCCGTAGGCTATTCCACTCACAGCAGAGGCATCAGTTTGAACGAAGCCAGGAAGAGATATCACAGACCAAGACCTACAAAACCCAACCATACACCAATCCCACTCCCAGCTGGGTTGGGAGAACATCATTCTCAGTGCCAACCAGGGCAGAGCTGTCAACTGCCTACAGATTGTGGGGTTTTTTGTTCTTTCACTTTTTCAGGATGAAACAATTCTAAATCTCTGGTTTTTTGGGATATAATGCCTATTGGTTTTACTTGATGTTGTCCTTCTATTTATAGTACATTAGCTGTTTTGAGTGGCTGATGAGCTAACCCCCAAAATATTGGGTGTTTTCATGCCTGAATCACTGTCAGACCACCAAAAAAATCCCAAAAAACCAGTCATGGTACAGGTCAACCCAAACATTTTTATACGTATTCCTGGGCTAGTACATATTTTAATCTCTCTTAGCAATACTTGAATTTTTTGGCAAAGCTTTCTGTGAATCAACTTGCAAGAACACTGATGAAGAGCAAATCAAAGGGGCTGTGACGGTCCTAAAAAAGGCTCTGTGATTTCTATTTAAACCAATGCTTATGAAGACTCATTCTTCTCAGAGCTCTGAAGCTCTAATCCTATCTATTCAGCCCATTGGAGAAAAATACCAAATCACATCCTCTATCACTGCATCTAATTTCAAATGAAATCAAATAAGCGTAGTAAAGAGAACAAACACAAATAATTAGTGGCAACAATAACATAGGAACTGGTTTGAAAGAATATCTTTCCTCTGGAAAACACTGGAAAGCAGTGTCAGAGTTTAATTTCAGAGATTTCTGTTTAATGTCAGAGATTAATTTAACAGCCATTAAAACATCTTATTAACTCAAGTGCTAATTGAGTGCTTGGCAGGAATAACAGAACACTGCCAACCATACACATAAAAATGGCTAGAATTTGAAGAAATTCTGTGGTTTAACATTTTATTACTTTTATAACTTGCTAATATAGGTTTAGCTGGCTTAAGTGGTCTTACCTACCTCCTTTGTACCTGTTTTGAAGATGCCGTGTCCTGATGACATGAAGTCTCAACTGCCCTTAGGAAAAGTTAAGCCCATTTGCAGTCCTTTTGGCTCAAATCTTCCAGACTGGGCTGAAACTTTGCAGTGACAACAGAGTTTGCAGGCAGAAGGGTGCAAACTGCTGAGCTTTGGGAATTCTCAGTGCCATGACTGCTGACATGATGGGCATGAGAGAGGCAAGCTAAGCACTGAGGGAACAACAGCCCCGGCTGTTCCAGTAAAGGACCCATGACCATGCTGACCACCACCCTCCCAGGACTGGTATTTGAGTTCCAGAATACCAGAAATTTTTTTCTTGTACATGAATATCTGCAGTCTGTAGGGAGAAGTTGGACCAACAATGTTCTTTCCTCTCTATTTGACCCCCGTGAATGATAGTTTGTGGCTGACACATACTGCTTCCTGGGTCCTCTCATCCCTTGCACCCATAGCGTGTAAAGGCATCCTACCATGACTCTAGATCAAGAGAGAATAGCCACAGATTGCTGTATTTTGCTTTTGCAGAAGCACAGAGATCACCTCCACCCCCTCCTCCACCAGCACTCACAGTAGGAGGAAAGCAACTAGTTTTTCCTGACCAAGCAAAGCCAAGGCACCATACAGCCTGAATTTTGCTTGAGACCTCAAAGGAAGTATATATATCCCACCACTGGAAATGTTACAGGGACACTCACCTCCAGACCCCTCCCCTTGACATCTGCAAATGGAGGTGGGTGGTAAGGACTTCACTCCTTTAGGGCAAACCCCAACTTCAAGTCACATCATCTAAACTGAACACAGGCAGGAGAAAAGTTGAGCTCAGCCCACCCTAAACATACAACAGATACTTTAAGACCAAGCAAGATCAAACAATACAGCTGAAAATAGGGTCATGAAGTTTGTCAGGTTTAAAAACACCTTAAGTTGTTTCCCAGCCCTCAGCAGGACACACCCCTCGCAATTTGTGTTCAGATACACAGAAAGCAATGGATGAAGGCCGGATTTGTGGGCAGGCCACTGGCTGACCCAAGCTCCCGGCTTGTGTGTGGCTGCAGCACGTGCTCCCGTGTGCTGGGAGGCTTTGTTGTGGTTGCTGTACCTGTGGTGAGTGTGGCTTCCTCCAGCTCAGCAGCTGCAGCAATGGTGGTCTCACACACAGCTGCCTTGAGCCGGCGGTCAGGAGCCCCTGAAAGGTTATTTAGCTCAAGCTTAAAAGCTGCTTAACTGCCCTTGATGAAGCTCCAGCAAAGCATGAGCCAAGCAAGAATGACCAGGGCAGGACTGTACCTGGGACAATGTTCAGGCTTGCACAGGTACCCAGCACAGGTTATAAAGAGCTTCAAATTGTCTAATCCACTAGGAACCATGTTCAGCAGAGGGAGGTTTTGCTGCATGTCATGTCTCCCAGCCACCTACAAATGACCAGCCACCAAAAAACTAGTGCTTATTAATAAACTTGCTTGAGGAAATTGGCTGGAGTCTTACTTTTCATTGTGCTGAATGAATGGAGCTAAATATAATCCAGAGCTCGTTTTGCTGGGTAACAATGCAAGAGAAACTTCCTGTTCTAGCAGAAATCCCTGAGTTTAAAAGTAGAAGCTTCTCTAGGCTGTATAAAATTCTTCAAATCTCAAGAAACACTGAGGTCACTCTCTAAATTCCTCTGGCCTCCCAAATACAGATATTATTTTAATACTCTATGTGAGGAGTAATGTAGTGCCTCTCATAGAACCCAAGCACAAGTTGTTTTAATCAATGAGCTCTCAGATACTAAGGTACTTCTTGGCTTAAGACCCAAATTCAATAATTATTTTTTCAGCTGAACTGGAATAAAGACATTATTTAAACATGTATCTGTCATCTCAGACTGCCTGCGGCTGGCTGTTGGATATCTATTTCTCAGCAGCACTGTGGCAGCTCCTTATGTAAAAGGAAAAAAACATAACCATTTCCTCGCATGACTTCATCTTGGGATTATGCCTCCTTACTCCTGCTTCCCTGGAGCATCCTGTCAGGAGATGGTTTCAGGTGCTAACAGAACCCATGGTGGGTGTGCAAGTGCACACTGGTCTTTGCAAACATGCCTGTTTGTGTGGCAAATGTGCAAAACAAAGGGCCTCAGCTTTTGATTTTTTGCTCAGCTCAAAATGAATCACAGGCCAGTTGGGCTGCAGGAGAGAGAGGATCACTGGAGAACTGGGAGCTCAGCAGTGGCACCACTGCCAGGGCTGGGATTCTGGAGACTGAGCCATGTAAAAATATTTAATCCTGTCAAGCTCCTCTCCTTCATTTTGCCATTGGTTATGTTACAGATCCATCATCTTTCTGATGAGTTTTCCAGGATCAGCTTTGATCCCACAGTGCTGCCAGTGTGAGCAGCCTCCTTGCAAAGACTTGTGCTCTAGGAGAACCAGGACCTGATCTATGAGTTCTTTTTTAAGCTATGCAGGTGCAAAATCTGGTCTTCTCCCTTTGTGGTAGTGCCATGCATAAAATGGACCTGAACTCAGTATTACCAATAAATACTGACTGTTCTCCTTCTGTGTGTGTAGCTGCAAGATGGTGCTGGACTGCATTCAAGCCCAATGGGACTGTGGTGATTCCCTTAGAGGAGGTCAAGGTGGTCAGGTGAACCACAGTTGTTATGGGCAGGGTATTGAACACCTAATGGGTGACAGAAGTTTTAGGAGGCTTTAAAGCCAGAATTGGATTTGGTGAGGCCCCTGGGCAGAGCCAGCTTGGTCCATTTACTTCACACAGCAGGGGTCAAGGCACTTGGTGAAGAGGTACAAACAAAGAGGAGGCAGAAACTGATGGGGTGAAAACAGAGATGTGTTAGAGGTGCAGAAGGCCATGATCTCAGGGCAGGAGTGAAAGGAGGTGTGAAAGAAGAGACCTACTTGGTACCTGATAGGGTCCTGCTGATGATCTCTTGGACGTCTTCTGTACAGGAAGGTACCTAGGAGGCTCCTGGGAGGCCATGGGCTTGCTGTGCTCCTGTGCCATATCTGTAGGGCTTGCAAAGACAAGTAGTTGGGTCTGCAAGATTTAAATATGACTGCAACAACTTATTTGCTAATCCTCTGCTTCTGAAGGGCTGCAGGTGTACACAGATAAGAGACAGATCATCTTACCCTCCACCAGCGAGATCTGGGGCATAGCTCATCTTTTCAAGGCTGGGTGACAGCCACACTGCTGTGCAGCACATCACCTAGGGGAGAAAACACCCTGGTAAGCTTTCAACCCAAGGCAGCAGCAGCAGCTGCAAACTACTGCCTTGAGCATAATTCCACCTGAGCTGAAGCTGCTAGAGAAAGTCAGCATTATCAGTTTCAGTTGCTCTTGCAACTCTGGCGAGTTTTATAATCAGGAGCAGCCTTCAAACTCTGTATGTATGCTCTTTGTATCACCTGTCCACCAAGTGACCTTTCAGCCTCGAGCAGCACCATGCAGCACTCTCCCCCAGTGTCTGACTGTGGTTCTCCACAGGGGGCTTTCCCCACTGTGGGTCTACCTCTCCCTGCTGGATAATGAGCACATAATCTGGAGCTTGGGCTGTCCCCTTGGACAAAACCTGAGATGCTCTGGGACAGCCACAGTCCCTCGGTGTGGGGACAGCTTGAGTAAGGGCTTGAGAAAGACAGGGCACACTGCTGTCCATGAGTAACTGAGATGGCTTTTGTACCTCAGTCAGGCCCTGCAGAACCCCCTGAGCTGTGGGGAGTGGCTGGAGGATGCAGGAGCAGATTTTGTGCTCTCACCCTGTGCTTTGATGCTTGTACCTAATGAGTTAATCAGCTGCTTGTTGTCGCGCCTGAAATATAAATAACAAACAAGCAGAGGATGAACTGGTAAAATAACAACAAACAACCAGAGGAAGAACTGAAAAGAGAAAAACATTTTCTGGCATGTGCTCCTTTGACTGCAACATCAAAGATCACATTAAGATTTTTGTAGAAGGTATTTCTCTGGGTTTCTTAGCTCCAAAATTATCAGGAGTGTCAAAATCCATTTGCAGGAAGACCTTCTGGGGAGGAGGACGCTGCTGAAAGGGCAGAGATGTTTAATATTTCACGAAGGGCATGCACAGACTAACGCACAGTTCTCAAAACATCCTCATTAAAATGCTTTAATTAACATTGGTTCAAACACTAGCAGACTTGGAGATTCACATGTCTGAGATACATTGGGGGTGTTGTGCACTGCTCAGGTCCCAGTGGGAACATCCTTTCCCTCTGCCAGAGGAAGGGATGCATCTTGACCCCCCTCACAATCTCCTTCTATCACCATGTTAAGTTTCCTCATCTTGAAGGGCCAATAAATATTTTTTACCTGACCACATGCCAGCCAAGTAACCATTCATGCAAGAGCAAACGAAGTCAACAGTGTAAAGGGAGCAGCAGAGATGATCCTTTCCCTTCCAAAGGCTGTAGTTTCAGTTCCCCAATGTCATTAATCTCATTAACCAACTACCTGGCATCTGGACTAGGCACCCCTCTCCTCCCACACAGGCACAGGGAGTGCTTCCCAGCCTTGGCCACCTTGTCTGTATTTTGGAGAAAGGACAAGAAGAGGGCTTCAGACCAAGCCAGACAACAGAAAAGCAGGGGCACAACCCCATTTATATGAGGTCTTTTTTAAAATGGAAAAAAGATGCTTCTTTTCTCACCCAGAAGAGACAGAGTGCCTTACACTTTTAGAAAAACTGAGTTAATTCATGAAAAAAGAGATGTAGGGAAAGGAGGGTGGAAATATCCCCAGTGCTTATTGTTCCTTGGGCCAGGAAGGGATTTGGAGCTCTCCAGGGCAGTGTCCTGCTCCAGAGATATGTGATGCAAGACCTGAACATCCACAGTGACCTGGTGCTGCTTACCCCATCCCCATCATGGGCACTCACTTCCATGCAGGAACTCCAGCCTGCCCTGACATCTGCAGCTGCATGGACCACAGGGAAAGGTCAGGGACTAAAAGGGCTAGCAAGGCCAACCAATTTCCTGATGGCAGCAGCCCATGAGGAAGTGCCCTTTGCTGCCAGCCACTTTATCTGTGCAGAGATAAGAGGAAGGGGCTGCTCTTTGGGCAGACTGCTGCCCTTCCCAAGCACTGCTGCCACCCCACAGCAAAGCTATTGAGCAGCTGGGTGGCAGCTCGTTCTGCACAGTCTTTTACAGTGATTATTAACCAAGCTGGAGTCACATTCCCAGCAAGTTCCTTTGGTCAGCACTTTCATGGCAGCAAGCCATGGTGAGTCAGGTCTGCTGAGTGAGTGCCTGAAGGACTCCATCCTTGCACATGGATTGGTGGAAGATGCCATCCCTGCACATGGATCTGCTGGAGGATGCTATCCCAGCATGCAGAGCAGCTTGCACTTCAACCTACAATAGATACGAATTTCCACTCCAGAGAAAATACATTTTAATTATGCAAACTCTATGCACATTTTTAAAACATAGGGAAAGAAAAAAACAGGACCCTGCTCTTATCTTTTTGTGAAATCATTATTCATTTGAAACACATGGAAAATTAACCACATTATCATGCAAATTTAAGTGAATTGAGCTGGCTGAATTAAAGAGACTTCACCTACCTAACCATAAAAATTGCAACACGGAGCTGTCGCAACGAAGCTCTGAGCACTACTTTTAGTGCAGCGCTGTAAGAGAGGGCCTGTGGGAGGGCATCTTCCAAAGGAATGCAGACAGTATCTTTTAGGAGGAATTAATCCTTAGGAAACCATTACTAGCTCTCACGAATGGCCGAGGGATATTTTTCTGGCTGGGCTGGAGTTTATACACAGAAAGCCACATGCACTGAAGAAATATCATGACTCATTAAATTTAAGGAACAATTTACTGAGGCCAAATTTTCAAGTGCTCCTCCCTCTGCTCCTGGTTCCTTGGCTCGCTGTCCTCCAGGCACACCAGCCCTTTACTGGTGCAAAGAACTAAGTTTTTAAAAGTTTTTAAAAATTCTTATTTACTGCCTCTAAATTTAAGCTGTTTAGCTTTTTCAGAATTACAGTTCTACAAAGTGCTCATGCCATACTTTCATTCACCTGAAAAATACCCAGCTACTGAGATAACTTCTTTCCATTTCCTGTGGTTTTACAGCATTGCATCTTTGACTGTCAGGTCTCTGGTACCAGTGCTTCAAGAGGACATGCACAAATACTTCCCATGATCAAAAAGGACAATGAAGATCCAAAGCAGACCCTGAATGGTGATTTTTTTCCAAATATATTTTCGTTGTTGTTTGGTTTTTTCTTTTGTTTTTGTTTTGTTTTTTGTTTGTTTGGTTTTGTGTTTGGTTTTTTTTTTTTGTTTTGTTTTTTGCCTATCCACACATTAACTTTTATTTCTGTAAGAGTACAGCTCATGTTTAGGAAGTACCTCGGTTCTTGTTCAGTTGCAGCCTTGTGTGGGGTACCCCTTCCTGGTCATCCTTCCAGGATCCTGACAGGTATTTCTGGCACACTGGCACTGCAGAATCACAGGGACACATCTCGGTGGCTGATTGCAGATGCTGTGTTAATGAGCATTGTCTTTAGACATTCACCAATACCTAAACCTGGCTATCTTTCCCCCAAATACCTTTAAAGATATAAACTGAGAACAGGCCTGTCTAAGGTGAAACGTTAACACATCTGAAGAATCAAAATCATTAAATGAGTCACCTAAACTCACATTTTACTGGTAAAAAGTACTTAGCAGCATCATCTTTGAAAAAAGTCACAAATTCCGTATAAATGGACATTTTGAGATGAAGTTTTGCAGCTGTTTTTAGATACACCACCCTCAGTCTCTTCCTTCCTTGCATATCTTACCTCAAAACCATTTGACCCCAGACACAGTATTCAGCAATCTTTAGATGAAGGGGAATCCAAGAGTTCCCATCTCCCTGAAAGTCACTGGGACTTTGGTTGCCCAGGTGACTTCAGCAAATAGGACTTCAAAGCCTTTCAAAATAGTACAGCTGAAATAAATAAATAAAGCTTGTAACTAGTCTAGGATTTTCAAATACTTAACTACTTTTTTTATGGAGACATTTACACTTATCCAATTATTGCCTTATCCAATGCTTCAAGCAAGCAGTGGTGGTCAGCTTGGCTGCCCATCCCTAATACCAGCCCTTCCTTCTAATTTTGCTTCCTGCTTGTTGAAACTTGTTTTTGATTGCACATCCATGGGGAAAAGATTTACATTCTCCTACATGTCTGCAAAATGCCTGCCACAATATCTGAGCCCTCTAGATGCAATAATAATAATAATATTATTAATAATAACAACAATGAGTGTGATTCCCAGTGTGATTCTCAGTGAGGCAGCTGAGAGCCCAACCACCAGCAGCTTTGTAGTCTGACATCAAATTACCAGCAAAGGAGAGGGTGCAGGAAGGCCAACTATAACAGAGGAAGAGGGGAAAGCTCCTGGGAGAAAACCAGAGTGCTTTACAAGGTGGAGTTGCTCTGCTCACCTGTGCTGAATGAAGATGCTGTGACTAAACCCTTTCAAGGTATCACTCCAGAGAAATCCCTTTGTTTCTGTTGGGAAAGTTTATCTGGGTGGTTTTGAGGTCCTTTTCTGCTGCTTAGGGAATTCCTCAGGCTGGCACAGACCACAAAACATCGCTAAACATCAGCAGAAATGAAGAAGCAGCAAATGAACAGGGATTGCCATGCCATCAGGGAATGAATCAGGCTGCACCAAGAGCAGGCACAGGAAATCTGCTGAGTCCCAAACCCCTCTGATTTATTGCCATGGTGCAAACCATCTGCCCAGCACATGGTCAGTCAACCTGACGCCTCTAAGAAATCCCACCTGGAAACCCAGCAGGATGAGACACAGGGCAAAAGAGACCACTTGGGTCATAAATACAGCTCTGTGTTTCTGCAGGGAGCTGAGCTACATATTTCACTCAGAATGAGTGAGTGGGTGAGCTGGTGAGGGATATGGGTGGGCGGGGGTTGTTTTATGGGAAAAAATACGCAATTTTGGAATTTGTTTTCTACTTCGAAGAAGGTAATAAATTTGTCATGGATTGCAATTCCAAAATTGCTTCACATGAGGTAGATCAAAGTGTTTGGCGTCTATGAAATCTGATGTAGGCCTTTAAAAATTGTAAATTATCTCTTTTATAAAACTGAAAGACATTGAACGAAAACATTCCAAAATATAGAAAAATCCAGGAGCAACTTGAGTTTATTTAAATTTAGTCCAATTCAAAGCATTTCTTCAAGAAAATTCTTTTCCCAACACATCAGCATTTCCAAGCAGAAAAAAAATTGGTCCCAGTGTTTCCCATCCCTGGTGTTGTTCTTGCCCCTTTGCTCAAAAACCCCTAAAACTTTTGAAGCCGGAGATGGTGGCTTGTGCTAGCAGCAGCTTTGGGGTAAAGTCCCCATGTGCTGATGTGAGCCCTGGCTGGGACATGCTGGGATTGCCTGGGATACCCAGAGCAGACACCCAAGCATTCCCCCAGAGCCTTGTCAGCCAAGCACACGTGGCCAGCTGGTTTCTGTCACCACAGGCAGAGCCGGAGGGCACCGCACACGCGGCTGCCTCTGCACACAACAGCACCCTGCCAGGCATTTTCTTGTCTCAACAAATTACCCTGAAGTGCCCTAAAATATTCAGTTTGCTGGAAGGAATTGGAGAAACATGAAGACATAGGATGTGTTTTGCTGAGCTGACCAGAAAACTCTTCCTGCAAACAGTCAGGGCATGATGTAGCACGGCAGCAGAAGGTGAGAAGGAGATGAAGGCACAACAAAGCAAATGTTTTGCAGTGACATATGTCCTGGAGTGTAAATTAGGAGCTGTAAGGGCTTGGTGACACTCCAGCACACACCACCAGCAGGGTCTGTGTGTGCATCAGGAGCCAGAGGTGACAGCCCAGCCTGCTGCACCAGCTGATGAGGCAATGCTAAAGGTAGTCTAAAAATAAAGCACTTATCAGGGTGAGAAGGGCTGAGTATTTCATCACTCTGCCTCGATTGGTGACTAGCAAAGCATGAGCAAGGAGGTTTCTGTTTTGTTAGGAGCTGTTTTCTGATTCACAGTTTGCTGGGCTTGGGCAAATACTTTCCGTTGACTCAAGCCTTGTGAGAATGCTGTGAGAGCACTGGGCTGCACCATCCCCCACCCGATGGCATCTCTGCAAAACACAGTATTTTTTACAGAAAAAACCACATCAAACACATGCCTGGCCCAAAACATGTAAAGAGCAACAGGTTTGGTGCTCAGCTCCTCTTCTGCCCACCTGTCCTACATGGAAAGGCAAGCAAACCTTTCCTTGTCGTAGGAAAAAAACTTCACCCCATCTGAGTGACTTGACAAACTCTGTCTAGGAGATTTGTTATTTAAGGGACATTCCACTGAGCACACGGGTAGCTTTGGTTCTTTGGTTCCACGGGAGACAGGCAGGGAAAGGGCAGGGAGAGCAGCCTGGCAGGGCAGTGCTGGTGGCGCTGCTGGACCCACGGCGCCGGGCCCCTCTCCGCAGGCTCGGAGCTGCACGGGGCAGCCTCACACCCTCGTCCACACGCTGGGACAACCTTTGTACACCTGTGGCATGCAGCATCAGCCGCTGCCGCAGCACAGACCCTCCGCTGCTCTCCCACAGCCGAGCCACGGAAAGCTCCCCACGCACAGGGGCGGCACAGGCACGGTGACAGCTCAGCTCCGGGAGCCCTCGCCGTGGGGAAGCCTCTGATCTGACCGCATCTCCCGGGGCGCCTGCCGGACTCCGCTCCACCGGCTACCTGCTCTGTAAACACCGGCGCCGGCGCCCGCAGAAGCCACATCCTGCCATCCCTTGTGCAATCTGCAGGGCCAGCTCCTGCTCGGCCGCAGCGCTCGGGGGTTGCGACACGCGGGGAGCGACACGTCCTGTGGAGCAACGCGGGGCCGGTTCCCGTCGGGCGCGGCCCCGGCTCCGTCCACCCGCACGCACCCGGGTTTTGTTTTTCTAGTGACCAATGCAGACTACGTGCATCGGGAGATGGTTTCTGCAAGTAATTCTTCTCTCCGCAGGAACATATATCTGACTTGATAATTCATGCATGCCTAGGAAGTTGAATCCAGTCCCGCTGGAGTAGCCAGCTTTGAGGGAGTTTATTTATTTAAAAGAGTGCATGCAGTAGCATGGAAAAAAATAAAATCTATCAGAAACCGTGAGTCTTAATCCTAAACCAGTTTTGCTTTTCTTAAAATATGGTCTAGGGAAACTGTTTTTAAAATGTGGCCTCCATGTAGCCACAGCCTTAGTATTGCAATCCCCACAGAACAGTGTTATAGCATAATTAAAACATTTAACAAAACGAAGATAATCTATGGCTGATCCAAGTTTCTATGGAAATTTGGAGGCTGTGCTGTATGCAGCTGTTCCCAGCTAATGCAAAGGTTGGCTGTAACTTTACTTCTGAGCCCGTTGTAACTTGGGGGATAATTTATCTGTTCTGTTTACACAGTTCTCAGCTTGCACAGCCCTAGAGTGCAACATTTCTATGATTCTCAAGCAAAAGGGTGCTTTATCCTCCTCCCGGCTCAGCCTGAGCAATTAGTGTTCTTAGGTTTAATGAGGCACCTCTGCTGAAAGTGTGGGTGCTTGCTCTGGTGCTGCAGACATTGCACTGAATGAGATATACCAGAACAGCAGACACACAAGGGGTGGACTGCAAACCCTTGCTCACACTGGCCTGTTGCACCCTCAGATATGGCAGAGGCTCTGCCAGGTGATGGGTTGTGGATATGGGCCCATCCTAGTTCCTGCTAATGGGTTTTGCTGAGCCCATGAAGAGTAAAGACAGACCAGAGGAAGCTGAAAAAAAGGCAATTTTCCCCCAGGATGAGGCTGGGATCTTAAGAGTAGGAAAATAGTTCTCTCTAGAATCATGGGCACGTTTATACTTGTCTCCTTATTAACACTTTCACAGACACACACTGATCAAGGGAGGCTGTTGGATGACAAAGAAAAAGAAAAGAAACACCTGAAAAAGGATTTTAAATGCAATGATGAAGGAAGGACTTTGGGGGCTTATACTTTGTAAATCAGGCTGATAAAAAGCTGGACAGCCTGCAACTACTTGTGGGAGAGCAGAGAGCAGGCACTTGCTACATGCTCCTCATCATGATATGATTATGTTTTACATTCACTAACTTATCTCCAGCTAGTCCATGGCTGATATAAGCAGTTTTCACTTTGCAATGTTAAATTACTAATGAAGAAAGTATTAATAACCTCTAAGCAAAGAAAGTCAGCCAGAGGAGCAAAGCTCCAGCAGCTACACAATGGCCCCAGGGGTGTAAAATCTTCAAGCCTCATTGAAACAACAGCATGAAAATCTGCTTTTTACAAAGGGAGAGAAAAACTCTGCCAGTTAGGAGTGCACAGAAGAAAATCTTTCAGCTGAAGCAAGGCCGGAGGTTCCCATCCTGAACAAATATTTAGCACCATTCACCAAATGAATCCCTTAGCATTTGTTTAAACTCAAAAACAGAAAGTCATATAGCTTCACAGTGGGAATTTTAAAAAAAGCCCAAACAACTAAAAATAAGCCAAAATACACAAAAAAACCCTCAGCCCCAGTATTTTAATTCCTGTTTGTATTTAAACGCTGCAGGACAGTTGAGTTACAGTTGGGATGGAGATAGTGATGGCTCAAAAGTATCATTGATTTTAGACAGTAACTGTATCCAGAGGTCCTCTGTTATTTCTCTGTGAAAATAATTTGTAAATAAAGATGCATATCCCAAGATGTTAAGAAGTCTGTCAAAGTGTGCCTAAAGGAATGCTGAAAAGGGACTTTTGATTAAAGCATGTAGTGATGGAACAAGGGGTACAGCTTCAGACTGACAAGAGGGTAAGTTTAGATTAGATACCAAGAAGAAATTCTTTACCTTGAGGGTGAGGACAAGAGATTTAAATACACATATTTTGTATTGCATAAGTGTGTAAGTCAGGCTGAGATCAACCTGAACTCCTCTGCCTCCCCAAAGGGCAGGATCAGCTCAGCCCCAGCAGACACAGACTCTGCTCTGATGGACAGCAATGCCCTGTTCACCCTCTGGTCTCCCTGACTCATGTGTGGGGAATAAGGAGGGGGTTTTGATGTAACACAAGAGTGATTTCCTAGAAGACAACAAGATTTGCTGAGCTGCCTGTGCTAAAGGGTTGTTTGCAGAAGTACAGATCTCTCTGTGTCCATGCCAGGGTTTGCAGCAATAAATCAATGGATTCACTTGGATGCATTCCTTAATGCCTGTGAGAGCCCTGTTGCTAAATCACACAATTATGCCACCGTGGAGCATCTATAATTTTTTTTGTAGTTGGGTTTCTTTTGTTCTTCAGAAAATCTTCTGGATGTACAGGTTTCCTTAAGGCAAAATCTTAAATTTCCAGTTACATATTACCTAGATTTTGGTCACATCTTACCTGCAACCTGGACAGCCCATGAAAACATGTCTTCATATGGTTCTCTGCTGGGTTATAACAGCAGCCACCTCACAGAGCTGCTCACTTTCCTTTTTGGGACAAAACAGATAAAATATCATAGGGTTTAGTAGTATCTGTTTCAAGAAGTCCTGCATCAGTTCCTTATCATCATCATCATAAGAAACTGTAACAATAGAAAAACTGAACTAAGATTTATCTGAGATTAACAAACAAGGTCTTCTTCAACACATTAAGAAGTCCATTAGAAAGTAATTTGCAGTCTGCTTGCCTTCTAGCCCAGAGAAGCTCTGGATGCCCCATCCCTGGAAGTGTTCAAGGCCAGGTTGGATGGGGCTTTGACCAACCCAGGCTAGTTAGTGACATCCCTGCCCATGGCAGATGATCTTCAAGGTCCCTTCCAACCCAAACCACTCTGATTCTGGTTTGCAGGACACCACCTCTCGTACTCTGATAGCCAGTTTTGTTGTTTCTATGATTATATTGCTTTAAAGCCAGAGCCTAAAAATCTCTGCATGTATTGAAATGTCTCCCTTGAACACATAGAGGCTTTGGATTTTTTTTTAAATTTAGATTCTGGTATTTTCTTTGTGACTACTACTGCCACATGTGTTAAGCCAGCTCTGAAGTTAGACAGCAATTAGAGCAATGTTAAGATCATCAGCCACTCAGGACTATTAAAGCAGAAAACTATTTTTGAGGCAATCCAAGAAACACAGCCCAGCTGGCCAATGACAACACACCTTCCTCGTAAAGACACAGGATTTTGTGCAGCTGCATCTGACGCCTGAGCTCAGAGCAGCCCGAGCGCCAGCTAATAATGCAGCTGCAATGTAGATGCATCCTGGGAGCACACTGCCCTTCAGTTTGCTTTCCCAAAAAAAGGGGAGGTGCATGGTGTCCAACTGTGCTGTGAGCCTGTCCACCTGAACAGAGAGATACAAGAGAAACCCGTCACAAAGAGCAAACTGGAGCCAGACCTGAAACTGTGACAAGATGGTGCAAGCTGGGATGCACGAGCACATGAGCTTCTCTTGAGAAACAGTTGTCCTCATCCTGTGCAACTTTGGCTCCCACTGGCAGGGAAGATCCTTTTTCCTGTCAGAAGACAGAGCATGTCCTTCATCAGGCTGCAGCATTTGCATGGCAGAATGCATTCCTGATTAGAAATAGCCACAAACTCCCAATCAATTAACAGCTAAAAATTACTTTAAAGAGGTTTTTAAGATTTCTTTTTTTAACTTCCTCTGGTCCCCTTGAAATTTAATAAAAGAAAAACCTATGTTAAATTTCTAGGGTGTTTTAATTCACTTTAATACTCAAATACATCCCAGACTTTTAAGAATAAGAGTTGTTGTCTAATGTTCATCCCAATGGCACATACTGCAAACTACAAGGATCCATTAAGAAGCCCTTCTGTTGTATGGCTGCTTTGCCTTGTGCTCCCCAGCAGCAACATGGCCTTGGTGTTCTTGGGATCCAGAGCAGAGGGGTGGGAGGGCAGGAGCTTCACAGGACCTCCATCAGCATGGGGGAGCCTGCAACCACGGTGAAACAGAGGTAACAAAACTGACCTTTATGAATACTGCTGGTATACAAATATGTCATAAACATGTCTGCAAACCCTCACAAGATGCCTGTTCACAAGGAGGAAGGAGCAGGACATGTGCACACATGCCAGGAGGCATGGGGACTTTTAAACACCTGCTTTTAAATAATTCAAACCCTGTTCTTTTCAATTCTACCTCAGGCAGACCTCCAGCGTGTTCCTGGCACCCACACACTGGCTTCCTCAGGGTTTAGTCCTGCAGTCTGCATCCATCCTTCCCTCTTCTATTTGATCAAAAAGTTTGTAAAGTGCTGATTCTGCAGGGATTTTTCCATTTTTCTCTGAAATGAAACTGTCAGATGGAAAGGAAAGCTCATCTATTGTACCAATGTACGAGATAAAAAGGATGCAGATTGCAGAACAGAAAAATAGTAATGAAAACAAAAAACCACCATCTTTAAAATGAAAGCAAGTGGTATTGAGTAGGGAAGAGCTAAGTACCTTGTTTATATACATCTCAAGTGCTTTTTGTTTGTGGGATAGGAAAGAAAAAAAAGCTATCTGGATGTTCATACCCACATGGGGCCATTACAAGATCATTGCCTTTGTAGACTTTCTGTCTTCCCCAGTCCATTAACATCCCATCCCCACACCTCAAGCAAGATTTCCCTGGAGATGTCACCTTCTTTCATCACATCTAATATCTAATAAAGATATAAGAGAATTTAATAACATACTGCACAGGGGAGACTTCTGTTCAAACAGAACCAAGAGCCAAGGTTGCAGTTGATGAGTTTCTGCTACAGATGCTGAAGAAGTATAAGAGTGGCCAGGAAGCCACAGAGTGTTTAGTTTTGGAGGTCATGCCAGCAAAGCCACTGATATCACCCCACCCAACCCAAAATTTGTATGAAACAAGACATAAAAACCTTGTCCAACCTTTCCAGCTTCACCTGATCAAGTCCAGCTCCCTGACATTTGGCTCTATAAATTTACAAAATTCTTTGGAGTGGGACTGCCTCCCCCAAAGGATCCTGACACAACACACAAGTGAAAGAGACCAAAGTAGTCAAAGTGATCTTGCACCCATCTTAATCACACCTGCTGAATTTAACAGAGTATTCCTGGTTTGCTTTAAAAATCTGCTGCCCTGCTTGAGAAATCAGTTCCCTTATTGGGAAACTTGACCCTTATTGGTCTCCTGCTGGAATAAGTACTTACATGAAGAGCATAGTGTTTTATGGCCCCTCTCTCCTAACACTGATATAGTTTCCACAGACAACATTTTAGGAAGGACCATTTGGGTTTGGGTACTTGAATTGAAAAACCTTAAGAAGCTAATGTTTTGGGTTTTTGTTTTTTTTTCTGGAGGTGAGCAAGCATTGTCACAGCACTGGTTTTGTATAGAACCATCTCAAAAATTCCAGAAAAACTGGAAAATGAAAGTTGCAAAAATACCACATCATTTCTAAAAATTGTGGCAAGCTGAAATAAAGCACACTGACCTGACATCTGGGTCTTGAGTTTCTGTATAGCTTATTCATGCAGAGCCTGCCAGGTCCTTTGTCATTCATCTTTTACAAATCAATGTTCATGTTCTGTAGAGGTGTGCTGGAATGTTTTCTATAAATGCTTTTGCTGCTGGAGATGGGTGATTGGCTTCAGGATTCTTTTCAGGTATGTGTTTAAAAGAAGAAAGGAACAAGCCAAGTATAGACAGATGTTTGGTTACAAACGTTATATATGAGGTAAATATACATGAGAAATGGAAAATGTTTATTTGCTGAAAGACAAGCCAGACAACCAGGGGCAATGCCCTTAAGGTTAAGCTCCCAGTTTTGCCACTGGTTTGTTGAAAAGGACAGATATGCAAAGGTATTGGTGGTAGCTACACCAATATTATTTTTTAGTAAAGAACCTTTTCATTCTCCTTTTCTCACTAAATCTGTGAATTCCCTATTTACTACACTAAAAACATCTCAACTTTTTCTTTTCAACTATTTAATGTAAATTGCCAGATTTCTTGCATGCTTCAGGAGATTCCTTCCAAAATGGAGTAGGGTTGGTATTAATTTCTGGGCTTTCCCCCAGAAATATCTCTATTTTTCTTATTCCTTCACAGGCTCAGGGATTCCCTCATTCTTGGCTCCCCATGCTTGGTGTCCTCATCCTGCTTCTGGAGATCTCACGGACCTGTTGCATCACACACTTGTGTGTCACCCACTTGTGTGTCACCCCAGGGAGTCCTCACTGTTTTGCTGCCAGAGCATTGAGCCACAGGGAAGAAGTTGTTTGTAAGTTCCAGAAATAGTCTTAGGGAGAAGAAAGGAAATGCTGAGTGCTGGCTACTTGGCAAAGGCTGCGCGTCTGCTGCTGCTGTGGAAAATGCCTGGGAGGCACCATTAACCATTGCTCTTTGCTATGGGCTGGCTTGTGTCCACACCACTAAGGACCAGCGCTCTCTCAAGGGCAGTGGTTACCTTCATGCTGTGCAGCACTTGGCCTGGGTCCCCTCTGAGCTGCCTGCAGAGCCCCACAGACCCCAGGTCAGTAATTATTGCATTGGGAACTTTTTTTACGTTTGAAATTCTCTGAGTGGTGAAAGGACTGGGTGGCAGCTTGCCAGCATGATGGTTTTCAGCAGGATCTGAAGGCATTGTGGGTTCTACAGCACAGCATGGAGGACAGTGGGCATGAGGTCTCCTGGGATGGCTGGAGGACTGTCCAGGGTAGAATCTGGTCCAGCTCATTCCAGGCTTTTCTGTGCCACCCTGAAAAAAGTCCTGTCAGTCGTGTCGAGGTTTCTCCTTGGGAGAAACCAGTTGGTTTGCTCTGGAGCAGAGACAGGAGGGAGCTCATATGCATGCCACAGAGACAGCCAGTGAGCAGAGCCTGGGGGGAACAGAGGCAGCCAAATTGGCTGTGCAGACAAAAGGTGCTCTCATACCCCCACCGTGGTCTCACCCAGTGAGATGTTAAACACAGAACAAGCAATGCAATTTTTCCTGCAGGATTGGCAGCAGGTCCCTCGCTGGTCACTGTCACAGGCATCAGTCTGGAGGTGATTCTATCACTGCTTCTTCAGCCACCATGAACTCCTCGAGCTCTGTCAGATGAGGACAATCTTCGTGCCTTGGTTCTGTAATTTTTAAAGGTCAGTGCAACTAAACAACAATGTCTTCTGTTCAATTAGCCTTTGCTTTTGGGCCTGTCTAGGGCTTTAAGCTCAGTCTTAGCCTTAAGATGTTCAGATACATGAAACACCTAAAACCAAATTAAACAGCACACAACTGGCAGGTTTCAACATCCTCCCCATCCCATTTACAGTCCACGTTTGCTGTCGTGATGTTGTTATTCTCTATCATGCACAGTCTATTTACAGCAATACATGAAAACGTTTACCTTAAAATATAAATGTAATTATAAAGGTATAATTACAGATATGCCTGTGCCTCTTTGAGCTACCTCAAATTACAGTTTCAAATTATAACAATAAAAAAGGAGCAAATTAATGACCTTGATTAATTTCATTACAGAGTGGAGCAAGCGCCACTGAACACAAGGTAAGCTTACACTGCCTGACCTCATTTCATCCAGCCTCTTCCCCGCAACACAAGAGCTCCTGGTGGCACATCAGGTGAGTTGTTCCTCCCAAAGACAGTTGCTAAGCAATCAGTTGCAGGGTTATAAATGTTGAGTGCTTGATATACAGCACATGGGGGTAGAGATTAACTTTTTTTTTTTTTTTTTCTTTCTTTCCAGGTATTAAGGGAACCAGGGTGGTTCACCTGAACTGCACTGAAGGAGTTTGGAATAAGAAATCAACCCAGATTTAAGGCAGCCTTCAGTGTTTGTGTACAGATTGAACTGATTTATCATGCGTGCTATGTGCCGAGTTGCAAAACCTTGCTGTATTACTGATTTAAAAGGGGAACAATTTGATTTGTCATTACTAATAGGGATGTAACTAAATTAGTCTCCCACATATTTTATGCTGATGAGGTCTTGCTTAGATTTCCCTTTGTAGATTTACATCCTCACTAGCTTTAATCACAGCTAAGAAACATTGTATGAGTAATACTATCATGAAATACTGAAGTATTTTCAGAGGAGTTTAGAAACTCAAGAAAATCATAGAAGTCAAAATCAAAGGTAAACTTTAACATTCAGTCCTATGTTGTATATTTGATTAAATATTAATTCACAGCAATGTGTTGAGTACTTACAACCAAGCTCTCTTGACCCATTTGAAATGCACAGTCACGTATATAAACTTGGCATTTAAAAAAGGACAGGTCAATGCTGTAGATCCCACTTAAATCTTTTCTACAGTTCTTGCTTAATTAGTGGTCGAACCCTAGTTGTTGACTTGCATGCAGTTGTGGAATTAGGAAAATATTGCTGTAAGATAGATATGTAGACTTTGAAAAAATATAATCTCTCCTTTTTTTTTTTTTTTTTTTTTTTTTTGTTTGGTTTTTTGGTTTTTTTAGTTTTTTGATTGGTGTGGGTATTTTTGAGGCGGGGTTGTTTTATTTTTTTTTAGCAAAACAACAAGAGATGAAAGAAAGACAACCAAATCCTGGTTTAGTCAAAGAATTTGACTTCTATCAACAGTAGAATGCAAGTCTGGATGGGAACATTAGGAATTGGGCTGCTTTCTGGTTAAATAGAGGGGGAAAAAAAAGAAAAGCCATTGCATAACTTCCTGAACTGTTTAGTGGGATCCAACGTGAGAAAAGAACCAAGAGCCCCATTGTGCAAGCTAGGAAGCTGAAACGTCAGACTACAGCAAGACACCTCAGCATTTGTCTTCAACAGTGGAGCTGAGAGTTAGCAGAGTGCTGCCTGTGCCTCTGCCCTGCAGCTCCTCAGAGTGGTCATTACAGCCTTGACCATGGCCAAAACATCCACAACTATCAGTGAGCCATTTGCTACTGTCAGCCCTTGCTTTGACCACCACTGGGATGGGAGCCACCTTTTTTTCCCCCATCCACAGCCATTCCTCAGTGCCAACATCTTGCACTGAAATTTCTTGAAGGTTTTTGCTCGTGCGAAACTGTTAATAGCATTTCATTTGGTATCAAAGCTTTGATCTCCCCCCTTAAACACCACATTAATGCAGAGCTCCCCTGGGTGGATGAGTTCACAGTACTAGTTAACCTCTTCTGCTGGAAGTCTCAAATATGATGTAGAAATAATTCTGTGCATTGTGACAGAAACAAAAACTCATCCTTAATTAAAAGTATAAATAAAAGGGATTTCTGTCCTTAGACTAACCCAAATTCAGAGAGCAGCTTTATGCTGCTTTTTCACTGCATTAAAGGAAAATTCAAATTCTGCATGCTCAGCCTACAAGTCCAACTTCTGGTCAGAAAGCAGGGCATTTCCTGAATACTGTAAAGCACCTGTGAGCAATAAGCTTGCTAAATCCTCAAAACATTTGGATTTTGATCCTTCTTTTGGGAATAGAAACTGAGCTGCAGGTTTTGGGAACACCCAAATTTCATTACTGTTGTCAACTTGTAAATGTTTTATTGCTCTTTAAAACCCCTTCAAGATGTTGTTGATTTGATCCACAAAGGGATCGAGCTCAAGTTTTTCAAGGAGCCTCTCAGTCACTACCCACAGATTTGTGACTTCTTACTGAGAAGGTGCTTGTGGGTGCCTGGCCACATAAATACTGATGGAGCAGAGCTGTCTGCAGCCTGAACTGTCCACCTCTCTCTTCCCAGTAGCTGTTGAGTCTTCTTAAGCACAAAAACAGGTTTATGGGGACTTTACAAAGCAGTGCCAGAAGGCTGCTTTTTGCTGCTGGTGACAGTCACTTCATTGAAAGGATCAAGCCTACACTTCTTGGTGGGAGGGGTTGTTTATCTAATTACATTTTTATGTCGTATTTCTAGGCTCTGACGTGCAACCAGTCAATTGAATGCTGCAATCACTAAGACTTCATCCTTCTGCCCCTGTGATTCTTGCAAGCCTGGTCCTGGGCAGGACCAAGGCTGCTGTGGAGGCTGCAGCATCAATCCTGCAATCCTTCACTCTGTCCATAGGCTGGCAGAGCCCATCTTCTTGTTTGGGATGACTCCTGCAGGTGCTGGATCATTGTGTGAAAGCAAGAGCATGAACACTAGCACATCCAGCATTGTCCTACCACCGTGCTGCTAAGGTGGACTGAATCCCAAGTTAATTCCACTACCCATGTTCCCTTAGAATCCCAAGGGAAAAACAAAGCCCTGTTTAGAGTGGACAGGGCTGCCACCTGGAGGCACCCCCGTTTTCCTGCATAGTCCGTGGAGAGGGGAGCGTCTGTGTGAGGTAACTGCAGCTCCAGAGATGTGTGACCGCTCCCACAGGACATTTAGGCAGCCACGTTTTGCAGCTGGGAGACGCCAATTTTGGCACCACAGTTAAAGCAGAGGCTCTATGCTAGAGGCCTGTCTGGATTTAATCAGGGAGCACAGCGGCTATTTCTCCCAAACTCAGCCAGAGCACTCTCAGGGCCAATGTTCAGGCAGAACCAAACTGTCACCTCTCCACTGATGTAAAACATAAATAAACAAGGACCTAAAGCGCTTCCATCTTCCCCAGTTCCCTCAGGATCTCACAACGCCCTCATCCCTCCCTGACTCTCTCCGGTCAGTACCAGACTGTTGTCTTGTCCAGCAGCAGCCTCGCAGAGGCAGTCCCGGGCTCCCAGAGGACGGGCAGCAGCTCCGCAGGGTTGCGACAGCGCTTGTGACACCGCGATGCTGCGTCAGAGCCCGGGCGGCTTGAGCAAGAGGAAACGGCTTCAGAGACATCACACTTCTGCAGAAAGCAAACTTCTTGGGAAGCAGGCGCAAGGAAGAAACAAAAATGCATCCAAGTACCCAGAAATTTGCCCTGTCAGCATATAGTGACCTTCAACCCACTCCCCCTCTCCTGCCCAGACTGAGGGATGAGTAATTTTGCCTTGCCCAGAGCAGCTTTTTGGTTTGTTTGGGGTTTTTTTGGTTGTTTGTTTTGTTTTGTTTGGAGGGAGGTGTTGGGTTTTTGGGTTTGTTTGTTTTGTTTGTTTGTTTTGGTATTTTTGTGGTTGTTGTTATTTTTGTTTTTTGTATGACATTCTGGGCAGCAAAGCAGCTGAACAAGGAGGTGGAAGGGAGTTGTGGTAGTGCTTGCTGCTCCTGCTATCTCCCCTGGTGTGCTGACCAGGATGTTTTCCCCACCTTTGTGACCACAGCTGTGTCCTGGTCCTCTGACAACACCTGGAAGTGCAGTTCAGCAGCAGTAAAGAGAGGGGCAAGGAAAGGAGGGAGCCCCTCAGGAGAGTACAGGAGCTCTGTAATGGGAATGATGTCCCACTAAAAAGTCACCATCAGCCTCCATCGTTCAGGGGCATCACTGGGGGATATATCAGAGCCTGATACTGTCACATGTTTTGGGCTGTGCCTTACCCCACAGGTGACATTTTGGGCACTGTCTGTAAGGAGATGATTCGAATGTGCTGCAAGCCATCACATGGCAAGCAAACAAGTGGCCACTTCTTTGCTCAAGGACATTTACTCCACCACCCCCAAAATATTGATGAGTACAGGCTTTCCTCAGACCTCACAGTTACCATGACTCCACAGGGACCCATTCCAGAGGAAAGGCTGCTTTAACCCATCTCTTCCTAAAGCCCTCCCAGCAGGAGACCTGTGGTAAATCCCATTATGTTAGCAAAAACAAAGAAAAACCAAACCAACCAAACAAAAACTCACAAAAACAAAATAAAACAAAAGGACCCAAAACAAAACAAAAAAGATCTTTTTCCAAACTTGTTTCATTTTCATTTTTCAATATAAATTATTAAGGACATTAATTTATAGGCAGATGTCAAGTGAATTCACTAAACTGCTTCGGGTCTCAAATCTATTTTACTTGCCTTATCCAGAGAAAATCTTACCTTTCATTGCCCCTGCCCCTTGCCTTACTCCTAATTTTTTGTTGGCTCTGGTTTCTCAAACCATGTGACATTTTCTCTCTCTCCCAGGCTGGGTGTCCTCAGTTTGCCAAGGCTTCTGCTTCTTATGCTCTGTGCTTTCATGCTGAAAAATTAATGTGGAGATCAAGAGCTGAACTCAAACCAACCAACATCGTGGGGCAGTTAAGGACTGCAAACCCAGATCTTATTTGAACATTCACCACCACATCTCCTCCCACAGAAGCAAAGACCTTCTTAGGCAAAATTGCTTCTTGACATCCCCAATTTGTACCTCATCTGAGGAGGGTCAGGGAAGGCGTCAGTCTGACACTGGGCAACTTCAGCTGAAGTGGAGGACAGCGAACCACAAGGTCCAACAGCCTCCCCCATCTCAGTCTCAGCTCAAGGTGCCAGCATTCCCCAACCCTTGGAAAGGAAAGGTAGGGCTGTACTGCACCACAGAGCATCTACCCAGTCAACAGCAGAGTGAACCACTGCCAGCAGGATTTTTTTTGTACAAAACTCATTTTCTTCAGTTTGTTTGAAAACATTCAGTGCCTTTTGTTTTATTTTCAATTATTATTTAATGTAATTTGTGGCTTGTTCCTCACAGCTCAGCTCCAGCCTCTCCCTGGGCCTGGCTCCTCTCCCATCACTGACATGCACTGTCTTTGCAGTTGGATCTTGGTGCTAAAGGAAAGGCAGTTTTAAATTCCCTTTCCACCTCTCTGAAGGTGGAAGATTGTGGAGGTATAGAAACACTCAGGGATTTGAAAAGCAAGTATCAAAAGAAACCTTATTCTGTAATATATTTACTGAGTATTTCTTTTAAAAGAAATGAAGATTTTTCTGTCCCATAAGAACTTTCCTTCAGCATAGACTGACAGCACATTTCCAAGGGGAAATCAGAACATAAATGGCAAAATAAATAACACTTTTCCATCCAAAATAGCTCAAAGATAATGAAGTTATCCTTCATCTCATCCATGCAGTAAAGGTGGGTGCCCAGCCAGTGCAGCCCAGTATATTCAAGGGACAGTTGTGTCGTTTAACTTGGCTGATCTAGAGGTACAGTTGTTTCTCAGCAAATGCAGTCACTTCCATAAAATAAAATAAAATAAAATAAAATAAAATAAAATAAAATAAAATAAAATAAAATAAAATAAAATAAAATAAAATAAAATAAAATAAAATAAAATAAAATAAAATAAAATAAAATAAAATAAAATAAAATAAAATAAAATAAAATAAAATAAAATAAAATAAAATAAAATAAAATAAAATAAATAAAACAAAACAGTCAAAGAAAAATTGTGATTTTATTCCTGGAATGATGTCATGCTGCCAGAACCACTGCACAGGGTTTTCTCAAGGAGCAATTCCTTCATCCTCTCAATGCCCTTTGGGGTCCCTGGGGTGACAAGGCCACATCAGAGCCGTGGGACAAAAACCCTACTGTTATTCAAACACACTGTCTGAAATGGGGTTTTTAACAGGCAGTTTTCCATCATTTTTAGCTTAGTCATATCCACAGGTGTTAGGAAAACCTGTGTGAAACTGTTCTCCAGAGGGTGCTGCCAGCCTAGGCCATGCTCAGAGCCCTCGCTGCAGATGTCCCTCTCCTTTGCCTTGCAGAGGGTGAGCTCCCTGCTCCCTGCTTGGTAGTGATCAGCAGGAAGAGGGGACGCTCTCCCTGACAAGAGCTGGGAGATGTGCCTGAGAAAGGGCAGCTGCACTGGCCTTCAAAGAGTTTTTCTGTCTTTAAATAACACATCAGGATACATTTTTTTTCATCTCTGTCCCCATTTTCACAAGAAATCCCAGTGTAATTGCCATGCTAATCAGATGAGAGCTTGCAAAATACATCTCTTGCAAGATGTAGGGGAATGCATTAAGTTAACTCTGGGTGACCTGTCACTGACAGTGACACGCACTCTTTAAATCCATGCAAGCGAAAACCTTGCCCATGCTACAGGCAAATACTTGGCTTTTCCCATGCTGCTCACATGGAGCTGGAAATGTTCGATGAGTGAAGTCTCAGTGATGCATTTCAGCAATAATTCATAGGCCATACATAATTTAGGATCTCACTGCAGTCCCCCATAACACGCGCTGTACAGCGTGTACACACAGGGCCAGACGGCAGCTTTAAGGAGGCTCCAGGCTGAATCCACTGTGAGAAGAAGTTTGATCCATCTCCAATTTGCACCTGCCAGATCCTGAAGGGAGCTAATTGGATTAAAATATTGTAATTATCATTTCATTTACATGCAGTAAAACCTTAGGGAAACATTTTAAATGGCAGAAAATTTGAGGATGCAGTCTCTGAAGTCTGCTTTTTAAAAGCCTAATGCTCTCCTGCTCCTTCATTGCCTGAGACTAGACTTTTATTCCCAGGAAAAGGTGAATATGATGAGCTGCTGGTGCAGTGCACAGACCACAAAACACTGCTTGGTTTGATCACAGTCATATATGCCAAGACTACTTGGATGCTTTTGATATCACCAGTCCACTGTGACTGTGCCCAACTTTCCCTGCCGCCCCAACTCAGGTAAAATAAGCTTTAAAACACTTATACACACACATCCAGTTTCAGGGGTGACCATGAGTCCAAAGGAGGAGTAGAAAGACCCTTCCTTGGGCTGTAGTAGCAGCTCCCATTTCTCCTCCACAGGGAGACAGTCCTGTGTTTTGGAGCCACAAAGCTGCCCCTGGGCAGGGGGAAGTTTAAAGCCAATGAAGGTTAAAGCAGGAGCAGCACAGACCTGCCTCACAAGTGGGATATGTGTCCCCAGAAAGGGCTGGAAAACCACCCACCCACTTCTGGCATATCTCCCTGGAGGGCACTGAGGAGGTCCATGGCAGCCCAGCACTGCTGTGCCCTTGGAAGCAGCAGGGAGCAGGGATGAAGTGCTGAACCTGGGCTGGTGCTGCCACCAAAGAGCAGGGAGAGTACACACAAATAGCTCCACAAAGTTTCAGAGCCTGATGAAACAGAGCATAAAGGCCAAAATAACCCAAGGTCTCCTCACACCTGGTGGGTGCTCTTTAGGGGACATAATTGTGTAGGGCAGTACATTTGCTTGGCAGATCTACAAGCCAGAGCTGGGTATTCCCCACTCCCACAGCTGAATACTTCAGCCTGGATCACCCCTGCTGTCTGGGTGCTCAACAGGAGTTTGGTGTCAGAGTAAGCCTGATTAACTTCTGTATTTCTTCTGTGACACGGATTCAGGAATAAACAGTCACAGCTGTGATGACAAGTAGCATACAAGGTTACAAAGTTTACTCTCACAGTCACCTCAGGGTGTGTGCCCTGTCTCCTGTGGAGCTGACATGGAGCTACTGGTCAAGAGCAACTTCAAGCATCATGCAGCCATGCCTAAGCATGTAGAACTTCGTATGCTCATCAAGAGCAGAAACTTGACAACAGGAAAACAAATATCACCCTGATGAGGGAAAAAAAAAAGGAAGGAAGCTCCCTTTTAGTGAGTATATTAGCCTTTTACATGAGGACACAAGGCTTTGACGAAGTCTAGTGTGTAACTGAGGCCCTGCTCATGCCAGCGATGAAGCACAGGAACACACGAGGGCAACTTTAGTAGTTGCCTCAGCTCCTTGCTGTTGGCAACCTGGAGCCTACCGTGGACACACTTACCTGGTCTCAAGGTTGTGGTTGCTTTTTTGGTACAGTCAACTCGATACACAATACATGGATCTGATTTTCAAAGGGCAAGCACCCCACCCAGTCTGGAAACTGGAGACTTTGTAAGATGCGTCCATTAGACAGACAAAAATCAATGCCTGCTCAGTCGTTAGTCATTCTGGAAACCTCCGCCTTGGTGACTCAGCCTGGTATACCTGGCAAGCTGCTAGGGAATCCAGCTTCGGGAATATTTGCTTTTTCTGCCACCCCAAAGTTTCCAACCTGAGCTGCACAGACAGCTGCCATCCTTCCTGGGAAACTACCCATCTGGGAATGTGGCATAAAACTCATTTCTGGTCTCACCACATCAAATCTAATGCATATTAAAAATATGTATCTGATGAGTATCCCTCTCTCCAGAAACAGAGCACACAAGCAAATCTCACCAAAGCAAATTATTGGAGGACCTTCTGGTAAATGCACAAGCCCAGAAAAAAAGAATAAAAGTCTGAAAAGTAGAATTTGCTGCTACCTTTTTTTGGCATTTTTACCACCAAGAAGGGCAGAACCAAAAGTAGCTGTTCAGAAGCACAGCAAACACAGCTGGATCAGAAACAACATTGCCATTCATGCAATGGCTCCTCAGAGCTTTAAGTCAACCATGACAGTTCTAGCCTGGATTTCTGGTCTCCACCTGACTGTGTCTGCCCATTTCCAGGCACAGTCTGCTATGGAGTGCAACAGAGTTAATCAGTGTAATTCTTGTTACTAGAAGAGCCACGACTGCTGTGGGTGCATATGATGTGCAAAGGCACCTTCAGCTGCTCAATGTTGAATTTCCTAACCTTAGCTGGACACCATGGGAGAGCCCTTCCAGGTTTAAGCCACTAACACACCTCTGAATGCAGTCACTGCATCCTCTCCAGGGCTGGGGCATTTTACACCCCCACTCAATAGGCTTTTGCCAATCCTATATCTGACTTGTGCTAGGAATGTGTGTTTGGTCTTTCAGGTCTCCACACTAGAACAGTGGTGATATGAAACTGACTTTGCTACAAAAGACAAAGCAGGTCAATAGAAATGAAACTTTTCATCATCTACCTGACTTGGCAATGAAACTTTCCTATCTCCTCTCCATGGAAGGTACTGAGAAGACTCCCAGCAGATTGCTTCCCCAGCCAGATGCATTTATATGGCCACCTGTGAAATGTGCCTTCTTCTTGAGAAGGGACATGAAAAGGAGATGGCATAAAAAGGATATTCCTTAGCATAGGAAGGAAAACATGACAGTTAAAACAAGACTCAGCTTCTGCCTAGGGGTATGCCCAACTCCAAGCTGCATCAGAATCCTGCTGCTCCCAAGGGGAAACTTGCAGGAGAATGAAACAGGGACATAGATGTCCCAGTCTGGTCCACAGTTCTTTGGAAAGGACACTCACATGATGAGAGAGCTGCTGTCTGCCACCCCACAGAGGAATTTTGCTTGTGGTGTGAACTGTCTGCGTGAGTGCTGTGGAACAGATCACTCAAGGTTAAATTGGATTAAACTGTTACAGCTCTGCTTTCCCACGTGTGGTTTAAATTTAAACTCTATAAATTTCATGGTGAGTTATTAAAACCTTCTTGGCAAGGAGAACTCATCTCATAGGAAAAAAAAATTTCTCCAAGTTTGCAAACCCACAGGGAGGCTTTAAGTCAAGTTAACAGTGAGATTTCCAAGAGGAGGGGAAGGAAGAGCTGAGGTATTTAATCAGTGGCGTGCAGGAGCCCTGCAGGGCAGCCTGGCCCCACTCTGCCGTGTCAGCTGCTCACCAGGTTTTCATGGTCAGTGCCTTGGTCCCCAAGCCGTGCCCAGCGGCACAGATGCTTCTGGAGCAGAAGCTGAGCACTGCGCCGTCTGGCACACTCAGAGACAGCAGGACGTTCTGGGCTGGATGCATGGAAATTTTTGTAAATACTTGTCAGCATAAATTAACAAACAAGCCTTGGGAGGCCTTGAAATGTCATTCTTCCGAGAAGTTTCATCCTGTCTGTTTCTCCTGGTATCACACAGCCATGAGCTGATCTTTTCATGGGGTGGGTGTAAAATGTCATGCTGATTTTCAGTAGAAACTACTTAAAGGTGATCACAAGTATCACACACACATTCTGCATGGCTACTGCTCGTCCCTGGACTGGGGATGCCCTCCAAGAGGAATCTCTTGCCCTTCTGTTGCACCATGAACCTATGAACCAAAAACCACGAGGGCAGACCCCTGACAAGTGCAGGAAGATAAACAAGTGGAAAGCTGTAAGGAAAACCAGCCCTAGACCAATGATTTGTGACAGGGCAGCAGAAAAGCAGAGCTCCTTCCTGCTTCCCACCCCAGGACAGGATATAAAACAGAGCCTTGGCAAGGACAGCACAGCAGACACGCTCTTGCACTCTCCAGACTCTAAATCAGAGGACTAAACTGCAAATCATTCGGAGCTGGTTTTTGTTCTCAGCTGTCACAGCACTGCAGGAGCAGCACCAGCCCAGGCTGTCCTGCTCCACACGCTTCCAAAACTTGCCTTGGATGTGCTGCTGTAAATGTTCACAAGCCACTGTGATCTTTCAGTAGCTGAGTGGACTTTTCAGCCCAAAGTCTCAGCAGATTCCCACATCAGCCAAGGCAGGCACGGTTGTCATCCCTGGGACAGTGAACTGCAAATCTCCAGCCCTCACCCTTACAGGGCCAGCAAAGGGATGAGGGCTGGCTCCAGGCACAGCCAGGCCACGGAAATTGAAGAGCAGCTGCTGTGGGCACCAAGTCTTGCCCGAACAACCCCAGCTGTTCATTTCCATTTCTAGACGGCTTAAGAATGGGAAAACCACTAAAACGGCGTCTCACACCCAGCTGCAGCTCCAAGGGGATCTGGAGGCCTGGCTACTTAAGGGGCTTGCTGGCATTTCCATCTTTCCACCCGGCTGGGGTGGGTGCCCGGGCTGAGGGGCTTTGAGGGGACCCAGGCGAGGGATGAGCTGTGCCAGCAGTGGCAGCCTGGCGCTGAACCAGCTGGGGTTTGTTTGTTTGTTTATGTTGATTTGAGGAGATTTTTTTAAAGTGGGGCTGGCGATTAACGGGGCCGCGGCGTTCCGGGCCCCGCAGGCCCCGCGGCCCGGCCCGCACTGCGCCCGGCGGCCGCACGGGGTCACACCGAGACTGCGCCGCGCCCGCCCGGCGCTCAGGCCCGGCCCGCGCAAACAGGGACAAACCGGGCGAGCGTCCGCTCCGGGACAGACCATCCCCTCCGGGAGCCGTGGCCGGCACAGGGAACAAGCGCCGCTGCCTTCTGTCCAGAGGGCTTGGGCATGAAAACACGAATTGCGCCTCTTGCCCCGGCCGGGAAAGCTGCTCGCTCCCCGCGAGGTTCGGCGGCTTCACGCTGCAGATCGTGCTCTCCTGTGGGCTCACGGAGCATTGGAAATCTGATTTCTCACTTGAGACCTCCCTCGGTGCCATCCCGGGGGATCGGAGGCTCCGGGGCGCTGGTGCCAGACCCCAACACCGGGTGCCAGCTGTACCCGCTGGGGACAGCGTGATCGCTGCCACTGTGCCGGGTGGGAAAGCTTTCACCATTGAAACGCTTACATTTGACCCAATATTTTGCTCTCTTTAACGCTCCTGCGTGACAGCAGAGCAGAGGATGGAAGGACTCGGTCCGCACCCCCCAAACACGATCTGCCACGCAGCTCGGGCGCTTGACCTGAAAGTCGAATGACTCGGCGCAGGCAGAGCCGGTGCTGCGGCAGCAGGTGAGCAGCCCGGCTTGTGAAAGTGCTGCCTGCCCCTGTCCCGCGCGGCCGGCACGGTAAAGGTGGGAAAACTGTGATTTGGCAAGAAGAACTGGGAAGAGCAGCTTTGCTGCATTTAAAATGAGATGTTTGTTTTGGTGGAAGGTGACTTTAGGATGCTAGGACGGGCCTCTACAATACTTAAAAGTCCAGTGAAGAAAAATAACCCAACTTTGCAGCTGTTGGATGCAGTAGACGCAAGGCAGGAGCGGCAGTTCGTGCTCCCTCAGAGCAGCGGGACTATCGGTGAAGGCGGGAGGGAAGGGAAATGTTCCAGCCCGTGGCAGACTCGGAAGGGTTGGTGCAGATCGGTCACGGCCGAGCAGAGGCTGGGCACAGCGAGGAGCCGCGGTGGGCATTCCCAGCACGGCGGGGATGCTCTGACCGGCCAGCAGCACAAGCTCCTGCTCCCGCCGGTGCCACCGAGCGCCGCGCTGCGCCAGGAGGAGCCCAGGCTGGCACCGCTCCTGCTGCCAATCCCTGCACACCGCATTTAGCACAGAGGGCTGGGGAAACAAGGAGATAAAGCGTGTTTGGAAAGAGCAAAACAATCAGCAAGGGAGCTGGGAAAGCTGAGCGGACAGGGATTTGAGTGATGGCTTGGATGTGCTTACACAGCCCAGGATCCGTGGGGCAAGCCTCGGAGATATTTCCCCGAGCAGCTGGGCAGAGACAGCCATTACCGAGTACAATTAACTGCTTCATTACCACCGAAGCAAAACAAACCCATCAATCTCTGCTGCATTTACCAAAAGGAGAGACTGATACCAAGATACAAACACTGTGCTCCAGACTGCAGCATGACCCACACCCCCCACCCCAGCACAGTGACTTTCCTCCCCAGACAGTCCCTGGAAGCAGGTTTTAGACATCCCACACTATTTTAGGTGTGCTGACACACCAGTGAGCCAGCACTCAGCACCCCCATGAGCTGAGATGCCCCATGGTGTTATAAACCACCTGCTGGGATGGAGCTGTAGGGCCAAGTGGGAGTGATGGAGGAGAGCAGAGTTTAGCCTGTTAAGGTCCACCTTAAGGGACCTGTGCTTGATGCATCCAGCAAGTATTAACAAGCAAAATGAAGGCCAGAGACCACTTCTAGAGAGGAGCAGACTACCAAAGGGAAAGAGAACCTACAGGACACTGATCACTTTCAGAGCGTCAGGAGAAGCTGTGATTTTCAAGCTGAAGCCCAGAGGCACCCCCAGGTGCAGAGCCATTCTCAGTTTACATGGCACAACACCCTTCTGTACAGCAGCACAGACATTTCCTACAAACTCTCTTCTTCCCACCAGACACATCTCTAAATAAGGCTCTGAGGTGACAGGCAGGTCCCCTGGCATGCAGGAGGAACAGGGATGACTGACTCTGAGATCCAAGGTTAAGCTTCAAAGAACCACTAAAACATCAGGGTCTGGAGACTTCAGCATCTCTAAAACCCTTGGTCTACTGAGAAGATGAAGGTCTGAGTATAGTAAAAGGAAATGCACTTACCTCTGTGATAAGATACAAGTGATTTATGAAAGGTATTATTCATGGATGCTTGAGATAGCAGGACAGGATGAGCTGATCTTGTGTTCCTGAGTATTTTAATAAGCTCTTCTGTAGGATGGAGATAACACACTTACATCAGTGTGAGGGCACAGTAACCAATGCTGGTACCATGGTTGGTGGGGAAGATCAGGAGCACTGCACATTGTACAAGCTTAAATTGAGGAAGGAGTTACTATATAAAATCCTATAGGCTCTACTGCGGGACGGAGTTGCAACATCTCCACTGTGGGAGGCCCAAACAAATGCTCACAACAGCCCCCTTCATCCTGAGCATCTCTGAAGGCATGGACTGGGACAGGGGCTCAGCAGAAGTGGTGGAGGGGCAGAAGCCACTTCTCATGCTCAGGTGGAGGAAAGGCATGGGTCCCCCCTTCACTCCCTGCACAGCTGGGTAAAAAAAAAGTTTACTCCCATCTTCTATTGTACCTCACCGTAAGGTCTGTGCAGAGCTGGTCACTGTGGTTCCATGCCTGGTTCCTCAGGCAAACCCGCTGCTCTGTGTCCAGCATTCATGAAGGAAAACAAAGCAGAAGGGTCATTTCTTCTCTAGCTGCAAGCAGGGTGTGTGGAAGCAGTGATTCTACACAGCCATGATCAGCTCCCACACGTGGCACACTGATGGAACCCAGAGCCCAGCCTGGCCTGAACTGTGATGTATTCAGCATGACACCAGTTTTAATGGGTGCTGCAGGAAATCACAGCCAGCTCACAAGGACAGGAGAACTGTTCTGGGCTAACTGGGAAGTGATTCCTGTAGGTGATTAGGAATTGCACAGAGGGAGATTTCTGGGGTCAGGGATTTTCCTTCCCCTCCTTTAGACACTGGGGTCCTAAATGGGAGCACATTCCTCCCTGCATCCCTCTGCCTTGTGTTGGATCCATTATCTTTCTTTTCCTGCTGGTTGTAACAGCCCAATGCCAGTGTGACTCCAGCCCTGGTGCAGGATTAGCTCTGGGATAAAACAGGAAGATGGAGAGCACTGGGTGTCTTTGCCTGTGCTGCTGCATCCCTCCTGCACACAGAGAAATCTCTCCTCTTAGTAACTTTGTGGACCAATTTATAAACTGAGACCACCAGGACCCTGACCTCTGTCAGGGTAGCTCCCTGAGTCCTTATTTCTGCCTTAGCCACCCATGTTGGGACTGTACCACTGTGCCTGTAAGAAGCACCTGATGTTTGTGTTAAAAATACTTGTGCTCATAGGAATAGAGTTCACCACAACAATCAGATCATTGTTCAACAGCTGGTTATGCACAGGAGACTTAACCTCTTCTTTCTCACCTGTGTTTGTGCAAGTTGGCTCAACTTCTGGCCCCTGGTTCCCATTAGACCCCTGCCAGGAGGAGCCCGTGTTCCCAGGCCTGTGCACCCAATGCAGACATTTACTGATGGTGTCTGCAACCATGATCTCTTTGATACATTCAAGAGATTGCAGCTCTGAACATTTCCAAGCCTTTGGTCCCTCCCATGGCTTTTTCCTCACAGCAAAACACACCAGGAACATTTTTAGCAGGACACTTGCTCAACACCTTCCCTCATTCAGTTCCATCCTCCTTTGTGCCAGGTTCTTCATCCATTTTAAAAATATCACAACTAAATGCAATTCTGCAGAGGCAGACAGAGCTGAACACCAGCAGCACAAGAGCACAGAGCAGCCAAGAAGATATGATTTGGCAAGAACAGATTTTCTCTGGCAGCTAATGCTGTGACAACATCTGAACCTTGGGAAGGCACTGGAAAGGCTCCAGGAGCAGCACATGGGGCAGAGGGTTTTATCACATGGCACTGGTGTTCTCAGCAGCTTCTGAGCTGTTTGTTCTCAGAGGAAGTGCTTTCATAATTGCTTGATTTGGGGTTAATGATTTTCCTGTTTAAAAACAACGTAATATTATTAAATGATTGGTAGTTATTTGCACTCTGCAATTAGAACACACTATGAGAATTATTTGTTGCATGAATGGGAATTTGAGATTTTCAAGAAGTGAACACTTTTTTTTTCCACTTCTTACAGCAGCAAGCAAGCAGAAAATACATGTAAAAATATAATCAACAAACAAAACAACAACAGCCTCTCTGTCCCCTCCACCTGCCAAGGAACAGTGTTTCTTTAACACTGGGTGGGAAGAGAGAAGTAGAACACCCAATGGGTTTTTCTCCAAGCTTATTGAAAATACCCTCAATGCAGAAGGTAAGACAAGACCTTGCACTTACCTTGGGAGTTACTTTTAGCAAAACAGCCTGTGGGAGGAAAAAAAACCCCTTTAGGGCAGTGTCCCTTGGGCTGTCAGCTCCTTGGTTTCTCTCTCCAGCCTGGACAGGTCCCAGGTCCCCAGCTCAAGGCTGCACCACCTGCCTGGCTGTGGCAGAGGCTGGCACTTGTGTTGGGTACTTTCAGTAAGCACTCAAGATACCCCTAAACTTTCATACTTTACATCAGCCTGAAATTTTGGATTCTCTACTGCTGCTTTATTTTGGTTTCTTTGTTCTTGTTCCAGTGTAAGTCAAAAGTTGTGTGGAGGCAGCATCTGGATGCAAGTGTGCATCCTGCATCCTGAGGTTTTCACAAAACACCTGAGACAGACACTAGACACAGGCATATTTCAAATGCTCCCTACAGGAAAAAAATAGGGAAACATTTTCCCTAAGACTCAGTTTAGAGTCTAACTCCAATATCATTCTGTGGAAGGAGAAAAAAAACAAGAGAAAGGGCAGAAAGCAGAATGCGAGGAAGAAAGATGACAGAGAAGAACACCTGTCAAGTGTACAGGTAGTCAAAGTTTTTCTGCCTTGTTCTCCAAGCAAGGCTGATGTTCTATCCTGAAAGAAACTCTAAAAGACATGGCAATGAGAAGGTATAAAAGAAGTCACTGAATTAATTATTGGTAGCTCTATATTTTTTTCCAAGACACTTGGACCAAATTAGTTGAATTTTCTTCTTTGAACAGAGCTTCTTTACATAGGAAGTATAGCAATATCCTTAATTATTTTTTTAAATTAAGGAAGGGTTATCTCTAGACAAAGTAGTTGCAATCACTGGCTCAAACCTCTAAGTTTTGGTCCCCAAAACTTGTAGCTTTCCAGCAGCTACAAGTCCTCCTAGACAAAAACAGATGGTTTTGAGATGGACACCCAGGACTCTTGTACTACTTGGAGTTCAGTTTTTACTGTGTAATTTCCCAGTATTTGAGAGCATCATGGAGTAGTTTCTTTTAAATATATTTATGAACTTGAAGTAATTATTTTTCTGTTTATATCTTCAATTATTAATCTCCAGCTTTCTGCAGATAAGCCAAAGAACATGAAATCAATTTAGGAAACCAAAACAACCAGCAGGCTTTACTGCTGCATAATAAACAGAAAAGCTGCTACTGAAGCAACAATCACAAATCATCTTGACCAGAAAAAATAATTATTAAGTGTCTCAAGATTTGATCTTAGAGGCTCCCCAAACACAGAGGAATGGCATGGTAGAGGTGCTTTGGTTATAAAGCCAGGATAATCTCACTGCTCTTAGCATACCTGTCAGATGCCATCCCACGACCAAGGATGTGACTGGGACAATCCATGCACAGCCACTGGCCCAGCCCTGGAATGCTGAGGGACAGCTTTCTTCAAATTGTCCAGAAAGGCTGAGGCACTCATGCAGCATTTTCAGACACACCTCTTACGAAAGACAGATATTTTTATCATGTTTTACAGGACATCATCAGAGAGGTTACCAGTACAAATGCCATTCAGAACTAATTCTTATCATCATCTTTCACTGTACTGACAAGCCCATTGGACCACAGCCTAATTCCATCTAAAATCCTGAAAGCTGGCCATTGCTGAAATATTATGTAGAAAGCAGTCACCTCACACACCCTCCCTGCTGCTTTATATCATTTTTATTAACTCAGTGAATAAAAAATAACACCAGTTATTGCCCTGTGAAGAACTATGCAAAGATGAAGAAATACATAAATAAGACTTTCTAGAGTAAGCCATGAGTTTAAGTGCTTGCTTAAGTGGTGTGAGTACCTGGCCTGGGGTTATTTTCAGAAAATAAAATCTCTGTGAGGTAGTTACAGCTCAGTGCTTGCTGGCTCTGCCATTCCCAGGCACAGTGGTACCTCACATCCTGGGCTGTATCAGACACCTCATGCTCCTGAGAAAGAGTAGATGGGAGCATCACTCAGCAGCTGGACATGAGCAACAGCCCCTCTGCAATCACTCGTGCCCCAGGCACCTCTCACTGCTCCTCAGGGGTGGGAGGCTGAGAGGCCCCACTGTTAGCTGCTTTGGATACAAGATTTTCCCTTTGCAAAAAAGTTCAGTCAGAGCCTCAACAGGCTAGTGGCTGTTTGCAGAGGAAAACTGAGGAGAAAAATCAGCTTCGTACCTTTGAGTGAAACATAAGGGAAAATCATTCTTTACACTTCAGAGCCTTCATGTTTAGTGAAAAGAAGAAATGAAATTAGTTCATGAAAGACTAATTGCCCAGTTTGTTTTATGCATGAGCCCCAGCATTCCTAGCACATGCAGTTATAGCTTGTTTTCAAAGAGACCAATTACTTCTTTAAAACATCATCTTCACACTTCCAGAGCTGCTTTAACAAGTCTTCTCCTCTTCATCCTTCTGGCCTATTATTCTACCATGTTTTTGGTTTAAGAGTAAAGGAAAAAAGAGCCAAATGGAAATATCTGTAATTCAGTAACAGCAATTAAAACTTGAAAATTAGGATCTTTCCTTTCTTGACCACAAAGTAAAGGAATACTGCAGAACTTTAAACACCTTGATGCAAGACCCATGGCATCTCAGCCAGCCAGGAAGGGCCTGTGTGGCAGGATGCTACTGCAGGTGCAAGGATACCAAGTGGTTTGAAATAAGCCTGTGCCTGGGATCTTGAAGGGCAAGATCAGGAAGCAATAAAGATGAAAGCTTCTTGAGCTATCTTAATATTTCACTATGTGTAAGACATCCACAGAAGCCACAGAGTAAGTCTAGTTTATATATGGCAGAAACTGAAAGCTGAGTGATGGGGTGGGGTAAAGGGTGAAAGAGAAGAAGGAAAGAGCTAAATCCCCCCAGAAGAAGTCAAAAGGATGCCTACAGAGATTATTTCTTCCAGACAAGCAACATAAAGCATAATTCAGTAAAATGCTGTCATTAGAAAACAAGATTTCTCAGTAAGCTTTTGACTGCAGTACAAACCTTGGTTAGAAAAGACGAAGTCTGAGCCATCCCAACCCCTCTGAGGAAGCAGAAAGCAGGAGTCTCACGCCTGCCTGTGCAGGAACAGTGCTGCAGTCTTGGCAAGGGCAGGGAGATGCTCTCCGGGGTTGCCACGGAAACCGGCGGATGCAGCCCCAGCAGCTTTGCCTTTGCAGGAACTGAGCTCAGCGAGGCACTGAGGGCTGGCTCCTCCAGCTGCAGGCAGGACTGTGACGGGCTGCTCGAGGCTTCCCTACAGTCACCCTCCCACTCCACAGCCCGCCTTTCCCAATCCCCACCCGAGTACAAGCACAACCACACCCGAGCTGCTTCCCTCCTCCCGTTCAGCTCAGGCAATGCACACAACGGTCCTCACCCATCATTTCCATCCAGGTTCCCTCTCTCACTGAGATGCCGTGTGACAGCTTTTCAGTCTGTTGGAATGTTCTGGACAGGGGTATTCCCTGGAAGCAGAGGCATTTTACTGAAGTTTCTTTCACTGCAGAGGAAGCCACTGCTTTAACAAACCCAGAGAGGGCTGGAAACGCTCTAAGATTTGTACAGATCTAGAAAGAATCACTCCAGAGTTTACTGTAATTATTTTTTCCCCCTGAAAAGAGCTGTGATTCAGAAGACAACTGCCATACAGGAGAGTCCAGCACCAGGTGAATTATTGCCACCTTTGCCAATGCTGCTTTTATTGTCCTCTTCACTCCCACTGTGATATCCCCAACAAGAAAACTGCAGTGTAACATGCATGCTGGAGAAATCCCCTTTTTGATTAAAAAGTCCCTTTAGGATAAATTTCTACTGTTCACTTATTCATACACACTTGAAGGCAGCATTATTTGCCCATAAACATTATGCATGTTAATTCAAATGCAATCTTACATTTGTGTGCAGGTTTCCCATAAAGTTTCCCCATTGTTGCACCACTGAAGCTGAGATCCCAATGTCATGAAGCCATAACATGTTTTCTGTCCATTGAAATGGCATCCCAGACTCATGCAGCATTAAGTCCTCTGGAAATGAAAGTTAATTCTCATAAAACTTTTAACAGTTGTATCTCATACAGGGGACAGAACAAAGCAGCACTGGGCATTTATGCTTCCCAAGGATAACTGTGCACAGAGATCCAAGGAGCACTGTTTTCATTGCAGAGTAGTATCCCCCACAGGAAGGATTATTCAGATGTGATACAGGCAGATCAAACATACCTGATGTGTCAAGTGGCCACTGACAGCTGATGGAAAGAGATAGCACAAGGCAATGCTTAGTGATGGATGTTCCAGCTTGGATTTACCACCCCTTCACTATATAGATGACTTCCATTTTCAAATTTAAACTAATTTCTTTCATGTCATTTGCAAAGTGAGAAACAGTTAAGGCCAGTTTGTTTGACAGGATGACAGCTGTCACTCCATGTAAACATACCCCAAAATGAAAGAGCAATCCAGCACATGAAGTAGAAAGTCCTGACACTTTAATTATCTGAAGAGATTACAAGATGAAAGTCTTCCTTGAGGCAAATGTATATTAGTATTGATATAGTCATTGTGCTTTTCAGTAAGAGAAATAGGAGTCTGTATTTACATAAGAAACTATAGTGTCTGAGATCTTTAAATATCATATTTATGGAAATGATTCTGAATTACAGCATTTACAAAATAAAAACAAGCTTAAATAAATATTCAGTGCATTAAATAAGATTTTTTTCACAGAAGCAACTTTTTGTGCATATTTATTTCACAATTGAAGTTTGTTGCAATTTTTTTATTCTATAAAAGAAGCATTAAATTTCTTGTGTGTTTTTCTTTTTTTTTCCTAAAAATAAAACTGCAATAATCATTGCAATGTGAAGCCTGAGATTTAAGCCTGAATAAGTATCATTGCTTGCACCACATTACCCATTCTCCCACCAATCACCCAACTCCCATGTCTTTCCAAACTCTGGTGAATGAAGACACTCCAACCCAAGGATTTAATGAGAAGGATTTCAGGGAAGTAATAATAATAAAAAATATAAATAAGTGAGGATAACACATCAGAGCTGACATTGTCTACAAACAGCATCATAAGGCTTGTGCATTACACATAAACTAAGTGAAGCTGTTTCATCTGAATCAAAATGACAGTAGTGCCAAACTGCAGCACCCTTATATGGCTCATTAACACTGAACAGTAAACCACTGAGCAAAGGAAATGTCCCCAAATAAATAAATAAAATGAAAAAAAATAACACTGGCCAGTTTTGCCTTATCATTTTGAGTGATGACCTTTCTCGAGCGTGATACCGCAAACAACTTCCTCATCCATTTTTGTATTTTGTACTTTGAAACCCAGCGTGTAACACCATGAGTCAGGAAAGGGGGCACAGCAAAGAGCTCTTGATCTCATTTCCTCTGTAACCACAGCACACACTGTCTTGCTTTTCATGTGGCCAACTCAAAGCAGGTCCAAATGCCTTAGAAACCTCAGTGCTCAGGGAGCTCTTACTGCAAATAGTTTGTGCAAGATCATAGCATGAATCCGTGTGAGCCTTATTTCTTTCCTCTCCAAGTGAAGACAAGAATTATTCCCTGGTGTTTCAAATAAATACAAATATCTTCTGAGTTATTAGCATGAGTGAAGTACCAGTATGCACTATTTTACATGGTTACTCTGCCAAATGTGGACAACAAGTACCCGTCTCTGGCTGACCATTCTGTAAGACCTTTTGGATATCTCATTACATATCTGCCTTTTAAAAATCTCAGTATGGGAGAAATAATTTGTCTTGTCTAATAAATTTTGCTGTCAAAAGTATCTATTTTAATATGAATTAATTAATTTGGTAGCCACTTCCTCTGAAATTTGTTAAGTTTTAAATGCTGATATAGAAACCAAACCTCTGTGTCAGACTCTTATTAACAAGATTTAGCATAAATGATTCAGATTATAAATACTTGCAAAACTCCAAACTATGAAACTGGAAGTTGTAAAAATTTTTAGAAGACAACTTGGAGTTATTGCTCTGCTCAGTAAATGAAAGGCAACAGAAATATACTGTTTTAGGGCCTTCAGTGCTTCCTATGGGACTCACTGAAAATTTTGCCTTTGTAAATACTGAATACAGATTTGGAATAGACTTGCTTTTATTAACCTTAGCATAGGTAGCAAAAATCTAGTAATAGGAAAATTAAATGGCAGCAGGTGGGAGAGTTCTGATGCCCACAGCCATGCTGAGATTCCAGTGGGCACAGGAGTGTCTGAGCTTTGGGACTGATCTGCTGGGGATGGACTAATTAACTGGCTACTCTGTTCCTAGCATGTAAGATAAGCAGCAATGCCTGTTCAATTCTCTGAACCCTATTTCCTTCCACACAGTGCATTTGTTCTGCATATGGCATCGTAACATTAAAGTTATAAATTTATGGAAGACTGTACTGTAGCCTTAGAGCTACAGACGCTTCGTAGTTCCCTTTAGCAGCTTAGTAAAATGCAGTAAAAACTGTCTGTACAAAATTTATAATAATGGATGTCAAAGCCTATGTGCCCTCACTGGGTTCCTCTTTCAAGTTAATTCTTGGCTTAGGTCAAATATATCAGTCCATGTAAGACTCCAGAAGACACACCAGTAGTTTAATATGTCAGATACCAGCTCTGTCACTATAGAAAGGAGTGACATGGAACATGTAACAGTGAGTGCAAACACGGACAGGCTTCATCTGGCCATAACGAGGTAATGGAGCAGAGTGGGAGGAACAGCGGGAACAGAAGATCTGAAAAACAAGAGGGAAATTTCTCTTCAGTTCCTCTGAAGAACAGGATGGGACAAAATTGATCTCAAGGCAGGGGAGAGAAGACTGTATGAGCTGGCACCAGCACCGTCCTCAGTACAGCAAGTGAAGGGGGCCCCAGCAGGCAATCCCTCCCCAGTGACCAGTTTACCTGGCCAGGCTCAGTCCCTCTGGTGAGGGTGCCCAGCACTGACAGTAGCCAGCCTGGCCTGTCCACCTCTGCAGATCACAGGGGATGGCAGCTCCAGCAGAGGTGCAAAAAAGCATCTTTCCCTTGGTTTTAAGGAAAGACTAGGGGAATATTTGTGAATATCTCTGAATTTCATACTCCTGCAAGTCCACTACATGGTTAACAAAAGCAGCTTCTCTACCCTCTTCCTTTCTAACTTGTACACTAGCCAGTAAGCAGAATGGGATTGCAGATTTCTGGCTTCCTGTGGTACATGACTGCTTTTTTCTCCCTCACTCCCTCTTCCGCCCCCACAAACTTGCAAAGCAGCAGCCCTGCTCACCAGAGTGATCCTGCACAGGTCTGGAAAGAAAGCAAGGGACACACAGTCCCTGCAGCTGAGCTGTGTGTGCATCACCCCTGGCTCATTAGAGCTTACAGCAGTAGCCCAGTGTGACTCTGTGCTGGGGTGGGGAGTGTTCTAGGATCTCAACAGGGAATTCTGCCTTTAGCTTTGTACAGCTTATTGCTGTATAGAAGTCAAATCCCTCCCAAGCCATTTGTAAACATAGCCTGAGAGCTGGCAGGCCAGGCACACAAAAGCACCTGTGAACTGAGAACCCTAGCTGAGTGTGCACATTTACTGTGCAGCCAGGTTTCTGTGGTACACATGAATTTGCTGCTCTTTGGTGGGCAGCTCCTCACATGTCTGAGTGAGTCATTACCTTGCCACAGCTCCGACAGTGGTGCTTCCTGCGAATGACTGTGAAAGGAGCCTTGCATGCAGTGCAGTAGCTGCAGACTTCATCTGGAACCCAGTCAGGAGGATCTGTCAGAAACATAGCAACAAAAGGGAACATAAACCAAAAGGGAATAAAACCAAACATGTGATTATCAGACTCTCAAGGAAATAGGGAGAATAAAATATAACAGCAGTTGCTTTCATCTGCATTTCTCCAGGTGCTTTGCAAACAGCAGCTGAGTGAGTTCAGGATGCCCATGAGAGCTCAGCTCCCCTCTTCTCTGCCAGAAGCACATGAGGCATTAAAATGGCCCATGACAGCTTTGGACTCAAAATAAAATCTACCTTAGTCAAATGGAAGTGGCAGGGAAAAGGAGATAAGCAAATTAAAGGAGATTATTAAAGCAGAGCTGGATCTCAGGCGTCTTTGTCAGTGCCATCCACCATCAAAACAAGCTTAGAGCTGAGATCATTCCCAGCCTCTTCAGCCTTCCCTCCAGAAAGACCAACTGCTTTTCTGCAATTAGGCAAGCAACTATACAGGTAATAAACCCAAAGCCTGATTATCATCTGCTAAATTATTAGGACTCTTACTGGAAGTCACCAGCAACTACAGCAAAACCACAAAATCAAGTGTACAAGGCTTAGCAGAGAAAGAACTTGCCCATTATCATGAACAGCATGTTTCAGTTGTTTATGTCTCCTGTGAGCTCTCCACCTTCACATAAAAGACAAGCAGGGAAATGATTTGGTTTTGGCAAGGCAGAAGGTATCGGGCTCCCTTCTCTTGAGCTGTTTCTGCTCACCACAGGCTGACATGACCTCAAAGAGTCTGAGTTACAAGTGTAGAAATGATGAAGCTGACTGCTTAATTAAGGTGGCAAAAATCTAATGAGTGCAAAGCAAGTTCTGCCCACAAGGAACCCATGGACATGGTGAATATGAACTGCTGGGTGTATTTATCCAAGTTCCCTGTATGCAGTTTCTTTCTGAGTATTATTTACAGTTTGCAAGCCATGCAATTGCTGATTTATAAACCTGACAAGCAAGATCCCTGCCTCAAGGAGCATACTATCAAACAACAAAATATATGGTGCAGTTAATGCAGAGGTTAAGGGGCTATAGCTATGGGCAGAAAAACAATTAAATGCAAAATCCACTGTTTTGTTCCAATATAACTTTGACCGGTTTTCATGTGTTTGTCAAATTGCAACATTTGTCAAATTAAAAGTGCAAAGGATATAGCATTCAATGTAAGAAACTGCTCAAAAAGCAAATTAATAAAAACAAAGAGAACTTAGAATTTGACTCAGCTTTCACAACTCTCTAAACTATTTTAGAGGTTGATGTAGCTTAAGGAAGCTATCCTTCACTTAATGAGCACATCAGTCTGATAAAGGTTACACCTACAGGGCCAGCAACCAAACCCAGAAGCTGATGTGCAGAGAAATGACAATGGAAAAAAAGGAGATTGCACATAGAAGCCTTCACCTCATCCCTGAGAACAGTTCACCAGAAAATGTCCTGTGGGGACACAAGGCTACAAATTCCTGGTTCAAAGGCAGGGTTTCCTTCAGCAGCAGGGAGATGTAGGACTGCCAGCTTAAGTCAAGCATTAATAACATTGAGGCCAAAAGATTTTTCTTTCCACTTCTTTTCCTTTTCTGCAATCTCCCTAGACAGTACATGTATCTTGCCCAGTCAAACTTACTCCCAATATCAGTTGATGTAGATTTTGAAAACTTTTTGTCACTTTGTCTGATCTTAAACCATGGCAAGCCTGATGGAGCACCCCCCATGCTCTCCATCCAGGAGGCCCCTTGGGTTATCACACATATCCAAAACAAAAAGCAAAACTATGAACCAATAACAATGCTCCTGTTAAAAACTAGATTATGTTTTCAGGGATTTAACTATCCATTGATTCTCACTCGTTTTGAAGACAGCAAAATTTAGGAAGTTAGTCAAGCTCTGTGCCACCAGGTCTCCCTCTGCAGATCTGGTGGAAGCAGGCTTGGTATAATGCTCAGTTTGGTACTGATGCTTTATCAGCTGCACTGCAGTGTGGACTACAGGTTCAGATAGCTACTGAATTTAATATTCTGTACCCCCTGCAGCATCCCAATGCAATGTGCCACTTCTGAAGCACTGGAGACATCACCACTCCTTCCCTCAGATCACAGGTAGACCACATGTTTTAAGCCAACACAAGCCCATCACCAAGACTCTGGAAATCATCAGCAGAAAGCAGCTTTCTTCTCAGCAGTTTAATCTTTGGTTTGGGTTTCTTTGAGGGTTTTTTTGCTTTGCTTTTTGGAAGGGAAAGAGTTGTTTTTTCTTCCCTGCCCATATTTTTCTGTTGTTGCCCTTCAAGTGCAATGCTGAAAAAGTTGGTTTTTAATTGATCTTGCATGGATTTGCCTCCATGCTAAATAGAAAGAATAACTGCAAAAAAAAAAAAAACCCCAAAAAAACCCCAAAACAAAAAACTCCTCTAACAACAAACCCCTACATTGTAAATTTTGATCAGTAATGACATTAAACTAATAATCATATAATCCATAATTCACAGTTACAGAATCACTTGATTGACAGATGAATTAATCTGAAAACTTTGTTTTTGTAAAAAATAATTCACAACTTATTGGCAATGTACAGAAACAGTACAACCCTCTCCACAGAACACTCTCCCACAGCAGAGGGACTCTGCCTCCACACTGGTGTCACATCAGCTGATTGACTAAATTAACAGCTCGGTAGGGTGGCTAAAGGGCACATTTGCCCCCAGACAGTGACTCATCAGCAGGGTGCACAGCCAGCCCCTGCCCATTGCCTCAGGGCTTTAGTGCCCTCCCAACATCCCAACCGCTCCATCAAGATCTGCTGCACTGCAGCACACCCCCAAATAGTAACACTTGGTTATGTAACAGCTTTTAACATTCAAAATGCTGTACAAATGTAATTGCTTTAATCCTCATCACCCAGCTACAGTCAGTGTGTGGGGAGAAATCAGGAGAGGGATGTCTTGTACAAAATCATAGTGGTGTTGCACTGAAGTAGCATTTGGAGTAGGGAACTTTGGGCCACTGGCCCAATGTCTGTCCTTCCAGCTGACTGAAAAGGGCCTTACACTGACTACAAACACAGAGTTGTGAGACTATGCACTGAGAAATGACATGCAGTCCTGGCCAGGAGCCAAAGTGCTCACCCTGGCAGGAAGGATGAAGCCCTGATGATTCTCTCTGAGCCCATACAAGCCCCAGTGGATGCCACCCCTCGGTTCCCTTTTCCAGCCACATACCTCTCAACCTTGGGAGTGTTGGGAGCAGCCCCTCTGACTTACACACATCAGCAACTGAGTCACTGGGCTTTTTATAGAACAGGCTTTTGAAATCCTCTCTGAAGAGCCCTCTCAGGAGGGGATAAAGCTTCAATTTGAGGAGTGGAGAGCACGCAACACGAATCAAACCCCGAGCACGAGCCTGAAGATGTGCTGGAAGCAGGGCAGCAGCATCCACAGGCTTTTTATGTTACAGTTCTTCTCCAGGCTATGCTGCTCCATTAGCTCTGCACACTGCAGCAAATAGCAACATCCAGTCTCTAAAGCATTATCTGCCTGTGCTTCAGGGATTTGGACAAGGAAGGGAGGGAAAACCTTGTTCCTGGGCTAATTGGCCCAGTGCTTTATCATGCAGTGAGAGTTTGGAGAAGTCTGCTGGGAAACAGATGAAGTCCACAGCACAAACATCAAAGAGGAGGAGGAAGGAAAGGGATTAATGAGACAGACTACAGATATAAATTTTTAGAAGAAAACATTAAAAGCATGCACAGGAAAAAAAGGCAGAGAAATGAAGAGAAACAAGTATTTAAATGAATAAGAAACAAGTTTAGAGAAAGGAAAATGCACAAGATAAATGACTGAAAAAGGCTCTTTAACTATGCAAACATCTTGCATTACAATTTCTCATAAATCATGAAGTTTTAGTATTTTTATTTATTCTGTAGCTTTTAGGACTCACCTTTACATATCTATGCTATCTCATTAGCTAAAAACATTTTCTGCTCCTAAAATTAAAAGTCAGATAAATCCAAGACACTGGAGGTTTAAGAAAACCATAATCACAGGAGGAAAAAAATGGCAGACACTGTAAACTGTCAAAAAGAACACATTAATTAATTTGGCTTATATATGTGCATTAGACCTAATGCAGTCCCATCTAATCTTAGAAAACCAAGATCATCTCTGTCTCAGAAGACAAGAGGAAGAGAAACATGGACCTGGATCCATCCCCTGTGATGACAGAAACATTAGCCAGAAAGCTGAAGTTTTTTCTGTGGTGCTGAGACACAAGAGACCAATACAGAGATACAAACAATCCCAAAAGTTGTTGGAGCTTGCAGAAGCCTAGGCTAGCAAATCTATACTCTGGTAGGAAGCAAATCAGAAACATGCTGTCTTGGTTTGATTCTTGACACACGAAGAGCAGCTGCTAAACCCTAAGCTTGTGGTGGTGCCAGACAATTCAGAGAAAAGGTGCCTTTCTGCATATTCCTAATGCAGAAATCCACCTGAAAGCTCCTCCTGCACTGGTGTGTGTTAGATCTCAGAGCACACCTGATGACACCTGTACCAAAGGAACCTGCAGAGGGCTGCTCCTGCAGCAGCCCTGAACCGAGCCCGCCGCGGCCGTGGCAGCGCGTCACCCTGACAGCTGCAAAAAGGGTCACACGGGCCTGCTGGAGCTCCTCTGATGAAAGCAGGGCTGAAAATTCTCACCAGTTTAAGCACAGAAAGTAGAAAACTAAAGTGACTTGACTTTACCCCTCGCTTCAGCTGCCACAGTAAAATGAACCTTTTTTGTCCCTCATCACAGCTGATTTTCCTCATGTCATTCTGAGCAATCTCTGACTTTGATGTAAGGTTTCTAAGAGGCAATTGTACCAAAGTAATCTTTGTCCTTGCTCAGTAGATTCAATGCTGATTACAGCCAGCTTGAAATTTTTTAAAAAAATAAATTTTATGCTTAATATCATTTGATGAAAATTTTGGGGGTGAGGGACAAAAGAGGTACAGACTTCTTAGCTTCAGCTGTGGTAAAATAACTTTCTTAGGATGGAATTTCTGTGCAAATCTAGAAAGCTTTCACCAAGACACAGAGCTTTGCAAACTTGGGCTCAAGCCTCTGCTCTGCCTGATTCAACATCACCTTGAATGATGTAATCCTGTGTCCATCCTATCCAGGTACATGATCAGCAATTGGTTCTTTAGGTAAAATAATTATTTATATAAAATGGAGTAACTCTCACAGAAAGCTTTGGCGTCCATTGAAATATGGGTCAAATCCTTACTTTAAATCAGATGAAGCAGAGACTTGGATCTTCCATATAACCATTAGTAGGAATATTCTCTGTAAGACGTACCAATCATCAAAGAATAGAAACAAGTTTATAATGTAGATCCACATAAAGCATACCAGAACACTCAAAACGTGTATTTATCAGACAGAAAGTTTCAAAACTAATAAAAATCCCAGTTATTACATTACAGAGTTGAATAAACCCGTTCTTTACAGTATTTAGGGGATATTTTCCTGTAAGTACTGCAAGGAAGTCTCAGCAAGTTCCACATATTGCTAACAAAGAGGGATAGTCTTTGAGAAGGGAAAACACTCTGAGCAAGTTCTTAAATCTAATTCAGATCTAACTATTACACTACAACCTAAAACCTGTAAGAATCTTGTAATTCTACATGCATGATTAAATATGTTCAGTTGATTATGAAACATTGCCTCCATATGGAAATTTGAGGCTCTCTCACACACTGTAAGCAAAGTTGCTGAAAAAGGATGAAGTGAAAAGTTAAGTGACAGAACATGTTTGGCAACTGAACTGTGCAACAGTTTAACTTTTCATTTACAAGGTTTTGCTGGTCATCCTTATAAATAACAGTAACCATAGGCACACAGAGGACAAAAGAAAAACTCGAAGCATTCAGCTGGGGCTGAATGAGCCATGGTGATTAGATTCTGCACATGCAGGAGCATGGGTGTGTTTTCCTGACCCAGCAACTTCTCACTGCAACAAGAACAAGAGCTTGAGCCTCAGGACTGTGACCTTCTGAGCTGTGCTTGTGCTGCTGGTTAGAGAGTAGTCAGAGCCTGTGACAAGACAGGAGAGGGTGGGATGGCAAGGGATGAGGGAGAAATAGTGTGTGCTGTGAAGCAAACAGATGCTAACTCTACTTGGCACAAACAGGTATTTGTACTGGCAGCCACAGCAAATCCATTATGCCTGCAGTTTTAAGTAGGTGGTAGCAAGCAAGGCAGCTCTGTACAGATGCTAGAGGGATAAGGAGTGAAAATACACGTATGGCTGCAGAGAGCTGAGATGCTACAGCAAATATTTTCATGGAGCACCAACAATTTCAAAATGCTTGCTGGTTTTCCTTGAGAAAAATCTTCATATTTCTAGATATGTCATGCTTATTCTAGGACAACAAGTGTAACTCACTTTCTTACCTGCCTTTAACTTCACTAAATAAATAAAACTATTTGCGTTTCCCTCAGTCATAACAGATCAATCCTCCTGAATAAAAGTTATCCCAAACTACATGTAGGTAAAATTCAGATTTGCCTAAGTTTCTTACTAAAATCGTCAAGCTCACAAGGACAAATGTAATGCTCCCAAATTTGGTGAGCAAGGTTACACTTATGCTTTATTCCATTAACAAACTGATAAATGAAAACATAAAAAGGCAATAACTGATTAAAAAGTAAAAAAAGTTAAGAAGTTACTCTATGTGTGTGCACACCTATGTATATACATGGGAATCTGCTAGCAAATACCAAGCAAGTTTTCTCTTAGGGCTAGAAATATGGTGCCAAATGCATAAGTGGCAAACTTCTACTTCCCCATTGTTTGGTCTTTCTAAAGCTGTGTTGGTTATAAAGAGTGACACAGCTCTGTCCTGATCAGGGAATGCATTTACACTGGGTTAATTAAGAGCAAATTTTTACATTTTCCAACACAGGGGTTTCCTTTACCCATGTTGTGACCCATGCTGCCCACTCTCGGTCAGTTCTCATCCAACAATGGCTTGTCCAAGCTGGAGCTCAGGAACTTCCCAACAAGGTTCTTCCTGTGCTGGTTTGTAGCTCACCAGGGCACAGGGAGAAAGGCAGTACCATGGAAATTCCCAGGACACAGGCTCCATTTGCTGTTACTGCAATTCAGAGCAAGCACTGCTGGCAGCCAAGGGCCCAACCTTTTTGCACAATTGTAGCCTGCCACTGCAATTTGCTTTGAGTTTATATACAGAATTTTGTACCCCACTAGTCATCACCATCATACAACCAGGGCAAGAAATTTTACTATATTTAAAAATTACTTACTGAATATTGTATAAATTAATATTCTACCAGAGGAAAATACAATTTGCTATACTTTCTTCCCCTATAAATTATTTTCTAACATTGCATGAAGTATAAATGTATACACTTTCTTGACAATCTTAGAGCATTGGAACAACAAGGATTAACATACAGACCATAGGCTCATGCTTTTGTTTTGGAATGCCAATTAATCTGTAGTTTATCATATTTCAACCTTCAGAAGGTCACAGGATTTAACTCTTAAACCCTTGCCAAAGTCAGATGGCTCATAATAACATTCATATTTGTTTTATGACCCAGGCCAGCTGGTGGGTTTTATATACAATGAGAAATCTGACAAAAACAAGTGATTCATCTTCATAATGGGAGTAGAGGCTGAAACCTTCAGTACAATCTTAAGGCCATTTATTTGGTCAGGTTACTGGGCTTGCTTTCCATTTCTGTGTTTTGGGTGTTTTTTTTTTAATACCATTGATTCAATACAATCTAAAACATTTGCTACATTTGGTTAGAGGGATTAATTTGATAATAGGGAAGAGCTTTCCTGGCAGGTAGGTGGCTGGACCTTCTCAATTCAATATGTACTCTGCCACAATGGCAGAAGGGAAGAGCTACTGATGGGCTCCTTTGCTTTAAATTTTCACTTTCAGTTGAAATAATTGAGTGACCTGAGGTATAGAATTGATGTACAAAAAAGGAATTCATTAACTCTGATACAATGCTCTCATTCTTTGCATTTACTCCATTCACAATGATAACTGTGGTGTATTCCTGTACTCCTGTTGATGGCTCATGGCCCAGATCTGGCCTGAAGGAGAAACTCACCAGGCTCTCTGCAAGAAATAGGGAACACTGCTCAAGCAGCAGAAGTTGCGTTATCCACCAGACATCTTCCACCTGCACCCAAACACCACCCAAAGTCAGGGGCTGCTCCCTCCACAGTGGCCAGCAAACACAAGATACATGGGGAAGTGTTGTAAGGGGGAAAAGGCACGTGGCTGATGAGGTTAAAATCTTGGTGGAAGTTTATGCCTCATGCTGGATGTCTTAGGGATGGCAAAACCATGTATCACATAGCTATCCCTGCATACCTCATCAGAAAAAAGTCTGTATAGTGTTGCCAGCAATGACAACTTGTGACCTGAAGGGACAGGGGTCTGGCATGTATTGGAGTTGAGGGGTGTTTCTAAAGTTCCCATAAATTCAGCAAATTGACCCACTTAAGACACCCTTTCTAGTAGACCTCTTGTGACTTTTTGTGTTTTGGAAGGTGGAACTCATCTCCAAACTTCAGCATCTGTCTCTTTGGGATACATAAAATTCTTGCATCAGGAATGGAGCCAAGTAACAGCAGACCACACTCTTCAGTATACACAGTCAGGAGAGCTGCACTGCTTTGTACGAGTAGATATTTACAGCACAAGCACTTATACATAAGCCAAGGAAAGCTCCCAGAGAAAGCCTGCAAGGAGACTGGTGCAGACTGGACAAGCCTTCCCAGTGAGCCTGTGTGAGCACCATAAGAACACCTGCAGGAGCACCTGCTAATTGGCTCAGTTTAGAGGATATGTTAGCATGGGAAACACTGGACCAAGGCAGCCAAGCTCATCCTGGCATCCACGTCTACTTATTCCAAAGGGACTTGGTTATGCCACAAAGGTCTGCTTTCTACCATGCAGACACACATAAAACACCTGCTATTCTCAATAAAAGTGCAGGCAGGGGATTGTTTTTGGTTTTTTTTTAATGATCTGCATATGCTATAATGCTACATATCTGGTTTTACCATTCACTTAGGGCAGAGACATAACAGATTTGTCCTGCCTGGATGCTGCAGGGCCTTTTGTACTTTCAAAAGAGTCCCCTTTTCTGCATTGGCCATATCACCTAAGTACCCAGACCAGTCCTCTTATTTCAGTAAATAATATCCCAACTCACTTCTCCAAACATGAAGCATTCCCCACGCCAATAGCAGCTGCCATGAAAGGCTGAAGAACCTTAAAAGCTGAGCAACATGCCAGGGAAGAGAAGTGACTTTGCTGTGACAAAATGTACATCCCACTGTGAGAGGGCTATGCAGCATGCTGGAGTTCAGAATTACTGGCTTCCAAGTTCTGTAAGTCAAATTCACCAACAGCATCAGCATCGATCCAAAACAAAAGACAATGAATTGAAGTGGTAGAGAAGGAATAATCTCACTCTCTTTTGCAATATAACCTACACATGGTAAGGATTTTGCTTAAAGATTTGTTCCTTCCTGCACCTTCTGTGACATTCTGAATTACAGCACAATAGAAAAATCAATTAAAATGACTACTGAATAGTTCTTTATCTGCCTCGAAATTATCTTCCTCCAGAAGAGATAATATTTCTACAGTGCATTATACATGAATTAGCCCTGCTGTTCTAAACAGATTAGATCCTTTAGCCTGCAGCTTCAGAAGAAGGGTAAGCAAGCAAACCATAGGTTTTATATAAGCACAAAATAAGTTATAAATATGTAGTATTACTCTAAAATCTAATCTTTGAGAGTTCCTTTTTTCGCCCCCTGTGATTTCTGATCTTTATTAAAAATGACATCAGCCAATATTTCTTTTCTGTTGGCCACCACCCTCCACATACAAGCAGAGGCACACACTGCCTCATCATCCAGCTCTGCCATCCTGCATTCCAAACCTCCCACTGGAAGGACAGCAGTGTATGTGGACAAATACATAACAATACATCAAAGTTTTAAAGCACAAGGAAATTACTGCACACTTGAGTTTCTGGGAAGCTCAGATACAGTTTCATAGCTGATGGTTGTCTTGTACTTCTCACTTGACCACAGACATATTACAGCCCTGATAATTGGGCTCCTGGTGTGCTGTAACCACCACTTAGCCTTAAAGATCAAAGCTGATTGCTTTCTTGTTTGCTCCATCTCATATCTCTTTTCTCATTCTTCGACTGCAAGTGCTCTGGTATCTTTTAATCCATTTTTTATACTGATTTTGCCATAATAGGACTTTAGCTGACAATTAACTCTGAGAAGCTCAGATTAATAAAAAGAAACAACTTGTGAGCTTTCAGAATACTTGAACATCAACCAGAACTTTGAGACTTATGTGCTTTCTTCATTCTTACCATGTACTCTGTGAGATTTGAGCAGACTTAGCTAGAACTATCCTTTTCTTTGAAATAATATGATGAAGAATGAGAAAATATTAGCCAAAATATCTTGATCAAAGACAAAAGTGAAGAAAATGAAAGGTACTTCTACCGTGGGATAAAGCAGCACATCCAGTAAATGATACAAAACCCCTCTTAAGATTTGTCTGAGAAGACCTTACTTAAGGCTTTGTATCTCACACAGACCTCAGAAACTCTTCAGATGTAACATCATACATTCTATTAAAGCTTTACTATACAGACCCTTTCTGCACTGACATAGACAAATTCATACTGAATATGACAACTTGTGGATAAGAGTTCCACAAGGCTGTAAGAAAAAACCTGAAAGAAATATGCTCAGTTTACCTTCTCACTTTGTCTCTAAAACAGCATGACAACATTTCATACTCACTTTCCAGGGCCAAACATTAAAAGACTTTTCATTTTAATGATCACGTTCTTACACATCAGTGTTGTCTCATTTTAATTCTTAGAAAAAAAGAAAATACCTTCAAAGTCCCCATCTCTGGCTTTTGCTGCAAGTTCTGAGGATGATATACTTTCTTGACATAAAGCACAGTCTTCCAATGCTGCATTCCTTAAACCATGATTAACTGTAAAACAATTCAAAAAATACTTATATTTTTCCAATTTTCACTTAAAAGATTCATGTTAGAGCTTCTGGGATTAGACCACAGTAGCACCTTCTCAGACTTCTTGCTTTCTCTCTACCCTGACACAAGCAGTGATTTACAAGTCTCCTATTCTGAAAGATAAATGAAAGATGCTGTTATTACAGGACATGCAGTCTTACTTCTGCTAGTTTAGCAGCACCTGCATTTTATTTCCCAGTTCTTAACTTGGATCCTTTAATACATACAGATTTTGAGAACAATAAGAGATTCCCAAGGTGAATCACACATATCAAAGAGAAATTTCACCCCAAAACTCCCCTTTCTTTGCTCATTTGGTTCATGCTTACTTTAGTCAATACCATCTTTTTTAATGCAAGAGTTCATCCATTAGAAATTACATCCATCCAAGTACTATTGATTAATACATATTTCCCAGTGATAATTCTTTACAGCTCCAGTTTCTTTATTACGCTTACTTGAAAGTTCAGGAGCTCTTGTGTTCTCTTTCTAGCAATTCTCTCTAATCCCATTTAGTTATTTTTTAACATTAAAAAACCCCAAAACCCAGTCTATTTTCACATCATGACAGGCTGCCACCATAAAACTGTTGTGGAAAGTTCAACCAAAAGTGAGAGAAGACTGTAAGGCACGTTGTGCATTATCCCACTAGAATTGATATTGGAGTGTAGGTTTTTTCTGCTAACTTGATCCAACTTTTAACTAAGTGTTTCTCATAAAAACCTCAGTGCTTTTAAACCAAACTGGAGTAAAGAAAAAGTTTTCAACCTGCTGGAAAGGAAGTAGGGGAAAAAAAAAGAACTCTGGTCACTTTGAGATGCTGGTAATTGTAATGATAACAAAGGACAACGGTAATTGCAGCCTTGCTGGGATGACATGGTTATTCTTAGATAAGCTGGGAGATGTGCCACTTAGAAAAGAAATAATAAAAATGGTCACAGGAAAAAAAAGTCTTTTGTTGGCCCGTGATCTAGTTCTGGTTCCATTACTTTAATTATTTAGAACTGAAATGTGGTATTTTTCTATCTTGAAGCCAAATTCTTCAGTTTCTTCAAGACAGGACAGATTTCAATATCTTACTGAGCATTTCCATGTTCCAGTCTGCTCTTTGGGCAACTTAAAATGCACCCAGTGTGAAACAAATCTAGGGGGAAAAAATAAATCTGCAAAGTCCAAACCCTGCATAAATTATGGCCTATAAACTATATGGGTTACGAATACTTTGCTGCTGTTAAACAGAAATATGGAAACAGCAGATGAATTCTGAAGACTTTAACTCTTTAATATTTGCCTTAAGACAAACTCATGTGTTCCTATCCAATGACTTAATCCTGTTTACAGTCTGTTTTCATGACTCCTTTTAAACTTAGGTGAAATCACTGTACAGTGAATCCTGTCAAAAAAATAACAATGTGTTAGGGGAATTTGTGTCAAACAGTTTATGGATCCCCATGGGGCTACCAGCAGAAATTCCTTATAGAAAACAAATGTTTAAGTCTTTTACCTTTCTTCTGCTTTTCCTTGTCCTCTGTTTCAGGTTTGGTTGCCATAACTTCAAACAAGGTCTTTAAGATACTTCTCAGATCACTAGCATAGTTTGTCTGCAGCTGGTCAGCAACACCTTAGAGTTGGAGAAAAAGGGTAAATAATTCCCAGACTGTTTCACCATCCTCTAAAAAATTACTTAAATCTGCCTGTTAGTTTCAGTAATGGCCTCACTTATTTTTGGGGGATCACTTGCTCACATTAGGAATAAAAACTGAAGATCTGATGAAACTAATTCTCCATAATGGCCATGTTACATTCTGGTTTTTATGCTACCTGCAAGCCAACACATATCTTCCTTATCCTTTGGCAGGAAATATTGAGAGATTAATTTTGCATGAAAACATAACTGCTAAGAAAAAATTCATTCCTTGAACACAACAGGGCATCACCAGGGAAAAATCAAACCTGATACAAGTACAAATTCTTCAACACTACACGTCTAAGATGTCAGCATCCCTGATTCTGTAGGTTCCAAACAGGTAACAGTTCTAAGCCAGACTGCAACTCAGGCCCCAAAACCAGAATTTTCCTGAAACTTCATCTCTTGTGCTTTCTACCACAACTTGATGTGCAAAACCCCCAAAAAATAAACCAAAACCCCTATCAAAAATAGTGTAATAATCCAGTGATTCTCCTACCTGAGATACAGACAAAAAGGCGGTGAATAAGATCATTACTGCCATGAAATCTAGATCTGATCTTTTCTCGTGTGGCAATTTTGGCAGCCTGCAAGGCGAGCTGGATTTCTTCCTGATCAATGTCATCAGATGAACAAGAACTTGTCATTAAACTGCTGTCAGAGAAAAAAATAACGTAAAGGAAAGTAATGCAAATCTTCACTCAGTTGTTCAGGATGTTCAGCAAATCCTAAAGGATTTATGACTCAGGCAAGACTCTATAGTACCAGAACTAATTGCTGTAAATTCTTGTTGAAGTTAATCAGCATGCAACCAATCACCATCATGTTTGATTTTCACTCTGTGACAGCTGCAAAAAAACTTTAAGCAGAAAGTCACTTGTCTGTGTTTTACTGCATTTTTCCTTAGCTGTTACAAAGTGCTGCACAATTTTTCATATTAACTTCTTCCAAAAGCTGAGTTCTGAGACCATAACTCCACCAAAACATCCTGAAGGGGAATATAAACCTAAAAATGTGAAGGTCAGTTCTGAAGTCAACTTAGAAATTTACGAACATGGAAATTATTTGAGGAAAAAAAAGAAATTCTGAATTATGTTACCTTAATATAGCAAGAACAGAATCTAACTATAACTTCATAAAAAAAATGGAAAGAGTAGTAATAAAATATGATTTACACAGTAGAGGCGTAGGTTAATTCCCTTATAAATGTAACATTAGAAATTGCTGAAATGTCAAACTATTGTAAAGAATGGCTCATCAACTCTAAAGAGATTTAAATGTGCCACCAAATGTCTACTCAAACTAATTTTTCTGTTAAAACCAGATGACAGACATTCCCACACTTTTACCACCATCACCCCTACCACTTTTCTCTTACAGAGAAGAAGGTTGAAACAATCTGAGACAGCAGAGAAGCCTTGGGGAGAATCTTCAAATATCAGGAATTGTCTTAAGTATTTGCAAATCAAGATTTTTAAAACAGGAAGTGCTTAGGGGAAAAGTAGCACTTTGCCCCTAAAACCCCTTAAATGGGACTAGAGCACAGGATGCAATTACACTGAAGTCCTAAGGATTCATTGTGCTGACCAAAGGAGACAGGAGCCTTCTTACTCCACTACATTCAAGTCAGAGGGAACACTAAACCATATCTCTCCACATACTGGAAAGAAATTATTATTGCCAATTATTACAGAAAACTAGCCTTATTTAGTTAAAATCACACTTTTGCTGCCCAAAACTCCAGCACTCTTCACTTTACAGACAACTACCATGTTAAAAGAAGAGTTACTAACTACATTTATATGGAGCATGCATAACATAAAAAGTAATTTCTAACACATTTTGAGTTCAATCTGCTTTTATCAGGTGCAGAAACATTCACCATCTTGCAGATCTCATCCTCATTGCAGTATACATGAATAGTTATTTTGGGAGAAGACACACAGGTAACATAATTATAACAAAATTTTATAGGATATTGTTCTCAAATTCTACCTGTAGGCTCCACAGATAATCCTTTGAAATATACAAAGAGAAATAATTATGCCACCCAATCTTACAAGCCCTGGGAAAAGCAGACTGAAAATAAATAAGTACTGGAGGTTAGTCACTGATAGAAATATCAGTAGAAGATGTATAGCATGAGTACCTTAACTGGCCCCCCTTCCTTTCAAACACAGAGTAAAGACTAGGCTCGCAAGAGACTAATTTTGTTCCTGTTATCTACTGCCACTAACAAAAGAAAATTCTTGTGAAGAGATGTTATTTTGATGTTTACAGTTTCAGCAGCACCATGACTGACTGGGCTTATCAAAGACACTGAGAATGAAGTGAGAATTCTCTTTCAATTTTCCTTTGTGTTTCCGTAGGGGATATGGTAGATACTATAACAGCAAGCCTGTCAGTGTGGAAAGGGCTGTGTTCAAGACAATGAAAATGTACAAATGTGGTTTACAAAGGAATAAACTGAAGGGCAGAGAGAGCCAGGAAGAGATTCCTGACTCGCAAGGGTGTGCAGTCAGAGGATGCCTGTTCACACAAACCCTCTCACATACAGATAAAGGACTTTGCCTTGCAACACGACCAAATAGGCTCTAATTCTTGTTTTATATAAGAACTTTCTTAGTGATGCACACATATGCACCATAAACTGCTCTCCAAGGCAAGCATGGACCTCCTGACAAAGTCAAATGCAGTCTGTATAATCTACAACCCCAATACAAAGGTCTCTCCAAAACTCTCAATATACAGAAACTTTAGTGCAGGGAAAAACAGGGCCACTGAATCAAGGATGACTTTTCCCTCCAAATCACAGCTGAAGAAATATTTCAAAGGAAGGTGTTAAGTGGGCAGAGAGTTGTGAAGGCTGCTTTTCAAGAATACAAGCCACTTGGTCCTCTGCTGTTCTGCAGAAAGGAAGAAAGGCTCATCTCACAATTCTGACCAATTTTAATAATGATGTTGGCCTTTCTGAGCCTCCTCCAGCTGAGAGGAATGCATTTTTACCTACTTCATTCAGGGAATGTGGTTTGACCTACTTCTGTTGCAGACTACTCTGTTAGATTTTGTGGTGTGTCATTAAGACTAGCCATAGCACCACAAGACTAGCTGGGACTGTTTTGTCCTCAAAATCCCCAGCACAGAGCACATGTGAACTGCTCCAGCATGTCTGTACACTCACATTTATGACATACTTTCATATGCACACTCCCATGCAAACTACAGTATTCACACACAGGAGGCTCTGAAAAGAGGATATTTTGTACTTGGGATCACTTGTGCTACTACAAAGCAAAAAAGTGAACGCTCCAGAAAAACTGAAAACTGGACCTAAGAAGTGCTATAGAGCTTGAAACAATTACTCTGCCTTTACCAAGCCAAGTCAGACTTGAGACAAAAATTACTCTCAAAGAACAACCAACAATCATTTGTTCTTTAATTTAAAGTATATCTAACTGTTAAAGAATGTAGCCAAAAATATATTGTAGAGACAGAAATACTGTAAGAACAGAAACAATTGTTTCAGATAAAAAGCAAAAAAAGCCAGCTTTTTTTTAAACATAGCAAAGTATCCCAAACAGCAATGACTGCATCCATGCAAATAGATTCTCATGATTTAATAAACTGATATTATAGAAAACAAACCTGAAATGTGATCTACAGTGTAGCTTCCATTATGTTGTTGTTGTTGTTTTTTTCTTTAAAGGATAACTTTCCTGCTTGGTCTAACTAACATGGATAATTCGGATCAGCATTCTCAGCCACCACCAGATATTTAGGAAGCATTTCATTAATGTCAGACTCTGCTTGGATCTGGAAAGTTTCACAGCCAGGAGCTGCAGAATCATGTCTCATTGCACAACACAAACAGCCATGCTACTGCTAGAGACAAGTCCTCGTTTTCTCAACTCTCTGGTTGAAAGGAACCCTGAGTAACCCAATGAATTAAGTTACAAAGAGGTAACACCAAAACACACATGGAACTCCCTATGTCAAACATTTATCATATACACCATGCTTATCACACATTAATTTTTCAGACTGTAAAAACACTGCAATGCTAACACAACTGAAAGTGAATATAAAGAAATAAAATGTTATGTCAAAGGTTGATTCCAGAAAGTAAATCTGCTCATACCTTATAAAGGAACAGATACTCTGTGGCAGATAAAATGAATTAGCTTTTTGCTTAACTTGGCTTCAGCCACCCATTTTAAAATTACACTTCAATTACATTAGAAAAACTGTAAGACTCTTTCAACACTTTCAAGGTGTATCTTTAGAATGGTTACCTGGTCTCAAGGCTTTACTGTGAAATTTAGCCAAATATGTACAAGCAAACAAAAGCCAATAATGTAGTTGTACATAATACAACCTTTTACCAAGTTGTGATCTGCTTTATAGCTTTTGTGTTCCAAAGGACACTTCTGAGCCAGTTTAAGTAGCTGTATATAATGGAAATAATACATTGCATAATGGAAAATAAGACTGTGGAACAAGAAGGTTATGACAGACATTTTCAGAAGTGGACAGACATTTCAGGTAACCATCTGTGATTCTGTAGGCTTTGAGCTGTGTTTGTTGGTCATTGACACTCATCCAAAACCAAACAACCAAAGTCAACCAACTCAATGCTGGTCCAAATTTAAACATTTTACATTTATGCTCAAAACATAACAGCAGCTGTAAAAAAAAAAAAAAAAAATCAAAAAAAAATCTGTGTCCACTCACAGATGTCCCCTTTCAAATTTGTCTAGAAATGTTTCGTTCTTTAAAACTGAAATCTGCTCTGCATGAATGCAGAATGTATAAGATTTTTCTGAAAGAATTTCTCATCATTCACAAATCAAATCTCAGAGTATCTTAAAAATGCATTAAATATACAGCAGTGACAAAAAGAAAAAGAATTTAAAAGATCTATGTTTCAAATATTAAAAATAAACTGAATCTTCATGTTTTCAAAATTAACCACAAAAAACTTAGAAAAAAATATGGTTCTTTATTCTTTTAAAATCTTAAATCAAAAGCACAGGAGAAAGACTCATCCTACTCTATATCACAGAATCAGAGAATGGTTAGGGTTGGAAGAGAGCTTGAAGATTGTCCAGCTCCAATAGAAATATGCCATGCAATTATGTCACCAAATTTAAAAGGAAATTCAGACCACCCTTTAAGTCTCTGATTTCAGGAAAGGTCTTCAAAGACAACTGATTTTCAGGAAAAGATCTTAGACAATTGTCAATTGTGCCTGTAAACAGACAGGGCTCAAGTTTCAGCCAGACAAACTCATTTCAACCAAGTCTGAGAAGAACACTCCATAATAATATTGCAAATGTTTTCTAGTAAAGTGTTAATACACAATTCAGTGACTAACCTTACCATTTATGTAATCCAAATACCTGTGACATCAGGGATTCCCATTCACTTCCTCTGGAAATCTCCAGCAAACTACATAAGCATGGGCAGAAGTAGAATATAACTCTCTGCAACAACACAGGTAATACCTTCTTGCTGTAGTGGGAATTTAAAACTTCACAGTGAATTCAAAATCCATGCATTAAATGGTACCATTCTGTTGCAGAGGTTCACCCAGAGATGCATTTTAAGACCAAGGTGCTCTCCAGGAAAGTTTGATAAGTGCTGTACAGTAGCAGGCGAGACCCTTGATGGTAGAGAAAGGGGAAAACTTTTTGCAAAGTTTTCTGTGATTTCACACATTCCTAATGTTCTACACAGGAGGACATTACAGTCGTAAACCATGCTGCAAGTTTTACAAAGGGTCAGTAGCCCAATTCTTAAATATAAATTAGTGCCCATTTAAAAATTGATGAGAGACTGTCTACAAATAATAAAGCAGTGCAGTTCTTTGGACTTAAATTCTATCAATTCATTTGCACTAGTTGGCCTTAACAAATCTCTCATGTCCATTATTTAACACCACATGTATTGAATATCTAAAGAGAAATACATGTGTAGGTGCCTCATGTACGTGAATTTCTCCATATACACAGGTACATTTAGAATACTCTTAGTATTTAGAATAGTTCTTACAATATTTCTCAAAACACATTACCATGAGCTTCCCAACTTTAGTTTTTTTGTTAATACAGATTTTAGCATAATGGCCACCTTAATGCTCTGTGTTACAATATCAATAACACTCACTTTTTATCCAATCTAAAATACTTAACATTCTCTTCCATTTGAATTTTTTCATCCTTATGGTAAATGAAAAAAACTCAAACCAAAACATTTGCAAGCAAATCTGTTATTCATTGTACATAATTTCTAAAACAACTTCAGCAAGTTGGTACATTGCTCCCACTGATATTTTTGTAGCCTGTACCTGGAAATCTCACCACTAACCTGTCAGCCTAGCTATTACTCTTCTACTTCAGAAAGCTGTAGTAACTCTGAGTTTCAATTTGCTAAAACGAACAAACAGCAACTCCAAAGGCCATGTAAAGGTTCAAACACAAAAGTTCAGGGAAGGCAAAAGTTGCATATGTGAGAAATGACAAAAGGAAAATTATAAAAGTTTAGGTAAGAGATATGTAATTCCCATATCAGTAAGATAAAAAACCACAACCTACTTCCAATCCTGCTTTTTGCAGTACTTGTAGTGTTTCTTTATGGATACTCTCACAAGAAACAAACAGAAGGCTAAAACCTGTTGGTTTTTAACATGTGTTATGTTAAAAGATTTTGATATGGTTGGAAGGGAAACTGTGACAATCATGGCTTCTTACAATTATTTTAAGTGAAGTGGGTGGCTCACACACTCAATTTTAGTCACTTAAACCCAAACCAGAACATTATATGCTATTATTTAGGTAATAGCATGTAGTTTTTTAGCTAAGGACTATGTTTTTAGGAATGACCCCAGAAGCTACATTTAAAGGAGACTTAAAAAAACCCATTAATGAAGAACTTTATTTCTTGTCTTCTAAACCCTAATATTTTATAAGTCAAGAGGGTTTTAAAATATAACCCCATAGCTATTTCCTCTCTCTTTTAAGAGAAACAGCTAGAGGGTAAAAAACCCCACCAATCAACCCACCCACCCTTAAAGCACACCAAGGCTTCAGAACTTAGTCTTGAGAAACAAATAGTATAACTGCATGCAAATCCCTGTAGCTAGAAATCACCAAAAGAACTGAACTTGACTAGGTAACAGTATTATCACAAGTACGAGCAATGCCCAGCTCCATTCACAAGACATGTGCTAGAAGCCCCATCTGCTGTCAACCTTCTGAATTCCTCACTGGGGGAGTTACTTTTCCTACACTGCAAGATTTGCAGAAGTCTGTCCTTAGCTTTTTCTTGCCATTGTAGAGGTGGGCAGCCTGAGGTTGGCTCATTAAAATAAGGAATTTAGCTAACAGGATTATCCATATGTCCTAGGTGGTATCTTCAGTCAGGAAGAGTCCTGAGGATTGAACTCTATTGAATTTGAAATCAACAGCAAGAACTTCTGCTCCAGATTCTGGCAGCTTCTGTAGCTCCAATAACATCTCGAATCTTTCCTCAGCTGTTCAGACCTCAAAGTGCAGAGCATTCTCACTTGGACTTTGCAAAAGCCACAGCTGTTACAGCAGCATCTTACTAAACAGATCCACTCTAAGAAACTCAGCCCAGCAGAACTTAGGCTTACTCAAACTCACTAACACTCTGCACTGGGTTTTCAAGATGAATGCAAAGATACAGTATTTCAAATGCAAACTAAAATAAACAACAGTGCCAGTGCAGAATTTATCAACTTTAACAGTGCTCTCTCTCAAACAGCTTTTTTGGTCATTATTGATAAAACTTCTTTAAGTGTGCATGCAAGTGAACAAATAACTAAAGAGCATTGGTAATCAAGTGGTACTTTCTAACCATCAAATTTAATGTCAGATACTTGCAAGGTACCACCACATTTACTGCTTTTCCTGAAGTTTAAGCCAAAAAGGGATAAAACCTGCAAGATAAAGTTATTGTAAAATTCAAGAAAAAACAGAACAGAACAAACAAGTAGTTAGAATATTGCTTGGGGTGTCTAATATGATTTTTCAATTCCACCATGACATTTTTTCCAACACTTTCTTGTAATCAAACTCTCATTTGAAAATCTCAATCATTCACTCACACTGCAAAAGGATAAATAAAATAAGATTAGAGAACAGAAATATTTAAACTTCAAAAATATATACTGACCTGGAAAAAAGGAAAGTGAAAACCACAAGTAATATAGGACTTATGATGAACTGCTATGTAAAACCAGCTCTGGTATCCAAGGCAGGGATAGAGAAATATCAGTCCCAGCTTTTACACTTTATGCAGAACTTGGATACCTGATACAAATATTTCAGGGCAAAGAATAATTTTATACAGCTCATTAGCAATGTCCTCTGCCATAGGCAAGCCACAGTTCTGCATGGCATTGCAACAAGTGGATTAATTAATTTAGCATCAAATTCCTGCAGATCCACTCTTGACTTGCAGCTCCTGTGTGCAGCAGAAATGGAGATGGAGATGCAGCTTCAAAAACTCTGAGGGACAGGGAAACTTATTAGTACAACAATTTCATATTGCTTCCATCAATTCCCTCAAAAAATAACACAGAACGAGCAGCAGAAGCATTAATGCATCCTAGGGTCTAGGAGAATCCCACAGAAATTCCATATCCAGATGTGATAGTCAAAGCTAAGAAAAGTGAATTACAATATTAGGTGAAACCTTCAAATTTTAATTAGAAAAGATAGCTTTCTCTTTATTTCTCATCTTCAATACTGCTGTAACTAGGAGGAAATCCTCTACTTTTTTCCTTCTAATCTAATTGTGCTTTTACAATATATCTTTAGGCATGGACAAAACCTCTGCAAAAGCTGCAGTTACTATAGTGATTTTAATTACACAATCTGAAAATCCCAAACATGCTATTCTATGGGTTTTACTGGGGGGAAAAAAAAACCTAATCTGTAAAATAAAACCTAATTTCTGAAAGCTAGTAATTTTGTTCTGTAACTATCACAGGGAACACCAAGTGACATTCAACAGCAGATTTTTTACACATCACTAAAATGAAAATGATTATAATTGTGGCCAAATTACTAAAAATGAAAATTGCAACTGAGCTATGTAGAAACAAGAACACAAGCCCATAATGATCACTTTGTGTCAGTCTCCAGCCATATGGTATGTTTGATATGCCTCTTGGAATACAGCCCCCAAATGGCAAATTGTGGGGTGTCTACCAATTCAGCCACAACAGTCTTACTGCCTTTGTCACTGATGCTAGTCAACCTAAAATATTGCCCTATTTTACTTGATTTACACAGAGAGTAATATATTCTGTATTTACTTCAACCACATTGAACATTTTAGCACCTCTTAAGTATGAAGTTTACCATTTTAATAGAGAAAGACCAAAAAAACTTCCAACAACTGAATTTTCACCTTCCAACTGTAACAAGCACTTGTTAACACCAGCTGCCTGGGTTATTCCTCAGAAAAAATAAAATCTGCATCCAGTTGCTTGTTACTAAGACAAAGGTATGCATAAAATATAAAATACCCTGTAGAATATCTGAGGAAGGAACACTGTGACTTAGAAAATGCTGCACCATTTGGAGATTTAATTTATTTTTTTTTTATCTTGCAGAGTGAAGAAAAAGATAGGCATGAAACACATCAAGAAGGATCCTGGCGGCGAAAACCCAGAGACATCTGCTCCAGTCACATATGTCTCACTGACTAAAATCAGAAGCAAAAGCTGACAGACCTCATCAATGTTGACTTTTTTTGTTTTGCTAGTGCTGCTCAGCTGGTTGTTGGGGCAAGGGATTTAGCAACTAAACAAAAAGACTGTATACATCAACCTATTTATGACTGTGTTAATACTGCCCTCACACTGCTTGAGTGACAGAGCTGTGCAAAACAGCACAGACTCTCACTGCCTAAGAAAGGCACACAGTTTGCAGCTCAAAATCATCAGGCAGGAACAGCATCTATACTGGAAGTGATTCAGATTTGCTCAAGCTACAAACCCTTTTCTTTTCCCATCGAGCTCTTTATTTCCAGGACTCCAGTACAGTAGATGTAAAGCCATTATTAACAACCTTTTTCTGGTTCTGAGCAATCTCTCTACAGAAGAGCTCTAGAGAAAAAAAAAGTAGAAAGAAAATCTACAATAATGTACTGATCAAACCAAAAATGACAGTACTGAACATTAAAGCTTCAGTGTAACCTGACCACGTTAACACAAAGGTAAAAGTGCAAGGCAGAAGAACTGGAGACAGAGCTGATCAGGTAGACTGATCAGTCAGTAAAAATGTATTGTTAATGCATTTGTTGTACTCCAAATTATGATCTACAAGAACCCCAGAGTAACTGTGGTCACTGTTAAAACCTGTGGGCAGGTAATTTGTGCTGTAGGTTTGATAGCTTAACCTCTGGACCATGAGATGAAAGAACTGAATTCTCCCACTACAATTCACAGTCCTGGAGATGACCAAGTTCTTTTTCCTTCTCAAATCCTTTTCAAGGCATTAAGTTCTACTGGTGAGAAAGCACTGTATAAAACCTGCTTCCATAAGAAACTATCTACCCATGTGAATTCTGCTTGGCTGAGAGATGGGCAGGAAACTGGCTCAGAACTCACACTCAATGCTGATCAATGGTCTGTACTTGGACTGACCTGCCACAAGTGGGAATCCCCAGGGATGGACACTGGGCCTCACGTTCAGCATCACCAACACAAGCTGGATGACAAGACTGTGAGCAATATCACCAGGTGACACTACACTGGTGACACTACACTGGTGAGGTGGACAAGTCAGCAGGGAACACCACGTCACAAACCAGGACAGGCTGGAACAGTGAGCTGGCAAGAAGAGTGTGGAATTTAACAGAGCCAAGTGCAAGGTCCTGCAGCAGTGATGACACCCAAGAGCCTGGCACAGGCTGGGACCTTTGCTGAGGGGGACCTGGGGGTCCTGGTGCACAGCAGGAGCTGAGCAGGGGTCAGCAGTGAAGCTGCTGCAGCAATGAAAGCAAATCAGATGCTGGGATGCACCCACAGGGGCACCACTAGCAGAGATGGGAGATGTGACCACCCCAAACTACCAAGAGCTTGTCAGGCCACACCTGGAATGCTCCTGTGTCCAGCTGTGGTCTCCACAGCTCAAGAAAAGGAACAGACAGACTGGAGACCAGCAAAGGAAGGTCATGAAGGTGATGGAGAACCTGTCCTATGAGAAGAGACTGAAGGAACTCAGTATTTTATTCCCTGGAGAAGGCCTCAGGGGACCTCCTCACAGTACATAAAGAGTGGCTGTAAAGAGGATGGAGGCTGACTCTTCACAAGGAGGCACATGGAAAGGACAAGCTGTACGAGAGGAGGTTTCATCTTCATGTAACAAAGAAATATTTTACACTAAGAACAATCATTGTCTGCCCACATATACACAAATACAGATACTCCAACTGAAATATCCAGATAAATATCCCACTCTAATTGCTGGCAGAGTCTTGCTGTTTCGGCATAAACTTTCATACACAATTCATTGCAGATACTGCCTTTTATAGACTGTAAACAATGTGCTAAAACTTCACCACCAATTTTTGTAAATGCCTAAAATAGTAGAAAAAGATACCAAAAACCACCAGGAATTATGCTGCAATGACATATATAAAAAAGCCCCAACCTCTTGACTAGGGAAAGCATCTCGTGCAACATTAAGGTTAGTTTTAAGAGTTAATACTTATATTTAAAGTTCTCATTTATTGGCTCTTTATAACCTTAAAATGAAGAAGGAGAGTTTACTCTAGGCAGACAACCATTTGAATACAGATTCATCAGTATTTCTTCCTCCCTGGCACTCTTACACCAAAAACTCCAATGAAACTCGAAATCAACTAATTATAACTACCCTGTTCTGCTGTTATCTCACTTATTTTTCCTCATCTTTCCCAAATCAACATTTTTCTTGCATTTTCTAGCTCCAGTCTTTTAGAGAACTTAGGTCCAATCTTTGAGCATATATCAAGACCTCTCAATCTGTTAGCAGATGGGCAGGCTTCACTCAGGTTTCCACTCAAATTAATGGCTATGTCAGGAACTTGTCCAGTAATTCAAACACACGTTGAATGCTGACAAACTCCTGCAGTCTATTTCTAAAAACTACTGACTTTACTACTGTGAATACTTAGATGGGTAATTGCAGGAGTGTATTTTATTAGCTGCCTGCTTACAATGTACTAAGTTATAGTTATATTTAAAACGGTTTTAAAAATAACATCTATGGAAAGAAACCATTAAAAAGGAAAAACAGGATGGGTGTTTTTTCATGGAGCTACTATAATCAATGGAGCAACTGCCACTTTCCCACTGCAGGGCAATTTTCACTCCAGTCAGCAAAGTTATTTCACAATCACACTGATGTACAAAAGACTTCTGCATCGCCTTCAAAGTCTGCATAAAAGCAGAGTTTCTTGGAAACTTTCTAAAATACAAAGAACATACTTATTCTTTGCTGAGAAAGTCAACTACTGGTACAGGCATCTCAAGTCTGGATACTACTTAATGAACATTTTGCAAAAAATTATCTTCTGAACTGGGTGAATGTTTAATTTCTTGACCATCAAACCTCTGAGACTAGAAAGAGGAACATTTTACACAGATCAGGTACCAATGAAATCAAACTTTCCTTAGCAAAACCATTTGAGAATCCAAACCCCTTGTTTGAAAGGTGCTCTGAGATCCATAGAGTGGGAAGTTTCTCCCTGGTTCTCCATTTGGAAAACAATAAATGTACATTTATACAGAATTCCATATACATAATACTTCATTGTTTCAAATCAATTCCATCTGTTTTTAATTTCCAGCTATTTAATACACTATTAGTTCAACATTACTATTGCAGGTAAACTCATTTTGCTATCACAGCTAAGTTCTCAGAAGATACTCCCAAAACATGCTGCAATCTGACATGACTGCCAGTCTCAGTACTGATTATTTAATAGCACAAAGGAATTATTTGTTTCACAGGAGGATGAAAAGCCACATAAAGGTATTTCAAGAATTCTATCTTTAGCCAATTATTTTTCAGATAAAATTGCCAATGTTACATTTAATGTCTAATTGTTAAGTGTAAATAGCAAGAAATTAGGTACATTAAAATGGTGTATTTCAGAAGAAAAAGAAACAAAATTCCCAAATTAGGTATTATTTTGGATATGCATATGGCATCATGGAAAACCTAGTTATTTCAGAAGAGAACATTTTAGAGATTGTCTTTGCAAAGAAGATGTTTGTTGTAGTAAAGAAATAATGCAGCTCTAGAGAAGCTGTTTAATGGTCAAATAAAACTCTGAAGAGAGAGCAGAGGAGTATCTAAAAATAACATATTCTAAAAAATTATACAAATAGATGCACTGAATATTACATTTCTATGCACAAAGATCTAGGAACATACTACTGTGACGCACTTAGACTTCAGAGGGTTTCTCTTATTTCATTAAAATGAGTCATTAAAAGAAGTTTTAGCTGTTTGTAGACTAAGTCTTTCAAAAGGGGAAAACTTTTATCATTATAGTCAAGCAGGCACTTTGCTGGTTTGTTTTACTGAACCACAAACTACAACAGCTACATGTCTAGAAATATCCATCAGATGCAGAAAAACAGGTAACTTACATTTCATCAAGCCACCCAGGATGATGCAATGCTGTATTTCAGTGGACAAGAGCACAAAGGCACATGTACAAATATTGCCTTAGAAATCCAACTTTCTTTCACCTAACTACCAATACAGTGGCAAATGCAGAACTAATGTACAAAAGCAGACCAGTAAGGCCTTCAAAAGAGGTGGTGCATCTAATCAAGCCTTATTCTCACTGCTCCAGTTATTCCTGAAGAGTCACTGAGGCTACATTTACCATCCATTCAGACAGCCCTGTGTGAAACAGTCTTCCATGTATACAGTATTTGGAACAGGGCAACTACTGCATGCAGGTGAACTGAGTTTTGTCTAAAGAACAGTCAAAAAACAATGTATTCCAAAATTAAAACAATGAAAAACATTTTTTGCTGCATCTTACTGCCCTTATTTTAAAAATATAAAGCTTTTAAAAATTGAACTTGAAGACAAGTACATCCTAAAAAACCCCAATTTTTATTTGCAGTATTGCATCTATCACTATTAGAAAAGTCATTTTATCTCCTCTTTTAATCTCCACACATAGATGAAATTTGAAAATCCTGATGCTCAAAAGAAGTTCTGAGGAGAGAAAACCAGATGACAAAGAGAGGACAAGAAGCAGTGGAAGACAATTTACATCAGCTGAAATGGTGTAATTTCAATCTGTCTGTACCAGAGAAAAAGTGTTACTGCATCCAGTGTATGCAATACATGTCATACATGTATGTTATGCAAACAATGAAAAATGCAAAGATCTCATTTTTATGCTTTAGATACACCTCTCTGCCTTAATCTTAATTCCTCTATCACTCCCATTAAGTGCTTTGAGTACAATTAAAGTTAAAACCCCCAGGCAGTTTCAGAGGATGAGAATATAAAATAGTATTGCTAAGAACACCAAGGTCATGGTTTCAATCCCTGTATGGGCCACTTACTTATGAATTGAACTCTACAACCTCTGTGGGATTCTTCCAACTCAAAATATTCTGTCAAATAAGAAGCAGTTCTTCACTATATTCTTACCAGTGCTAGCCAGTAACAGAGTGTAAGATAAACTGTTAACTGGAACATCTTTTATTTTACAAGGTAAAACAAAATGTAAAAAACATGTTTTCTAGAAAGCCAAGGAAAATGGAAAAATATGTTTTCTAGCTAAGAAAAACATTTGTAACTTGTCAAGCTACAACCTGAAGTGTCTCCTAAGAACTGCTATATGGATAAATAAAAGTGAGATCACGGACATATGTAAGTGATTCCTGCATGCATTAAAAACTTTTCCATAAATAGTTGCCTCACATTTGTCACAGCACTGAAGAAAGCTGGCAGGTTAAAAAAGAAAAAAACAAAACCAAAAAGCACCTGTTGTTGAAAAGGAAGAATACTCAGAAGTGTTGCTGTCACTTGATTAATTCAATGGAAATTTGTAACCAAGCATAAGTCAATACCATTCGTCAAATCTGACTGCAAAGCGATGTTATTACCTCAGAGCGTATATGCTGGAGAGACTACATGTAGTGACAGAAACACTCTCATAGTCACTGCTGGAGATGGAGCTGAGGGGGGAATCACGTAAGCCATCCTGAGAACTGAAAAAACACACGAAACAAAATGAACTGCTGAGGCGAGCAAAGGCAAAAACAGCATTGCGCTAAGTCACGGCTTCTCATGGCTTATACAGAAATAAGAATCAACTGGCAGTTGCATTTTTTGCTCTTCAAAAGATGATACAAACCTATTCTGTTTTCTTCTCAAAAGGACAGGCAACTCAGTAAAGTCATTTGGCACACATCTTACAACAATCTTAAATTGAATTCATGCCATACAGTTATAATATTCAGGAAATACCTGTGGGTCTTACACTTTCATTGGAGATAGAGGGAATAGCATGCCCATGCTGCTAAATGTGGTATAACCTGAAACTGAAGACACAACAGAACTGAAAGTTCAAAAAGTCACCTTGGGTTTCAGCCCAAGGCACAGTAAACCATACACTTCCAAAACTTCTGAATATTGTGATAAGTTTGACCTACATTTGCTCCCCATTGGAAGGAAAAGGTTTGTTAGAAAATAGAAAGTTGACACTTTGGTGATAGAGCTGGAGATAAAACACCTGCCCTTAAGTTTGCTCAGTCCCTGTTAAATGCCACATGTGTACCTCAAATTTTGTGCTTTGAGCCAAAAGATACCCAGGAAAGAGCAGTCCCATGGCAAACCACTGACACTTTCTTAGTTGAAATCCACTAGGTACTAAGTAAAAGGATATGACTAATTTAAATGAATGGTAGACGTGCATGGACTGATGAAAAGCCTCTAAATAACACATCTCAGATCTTACATCATACTATCAACATAAACGAGGATTAGAGGAGTAAAAATAGTTTCAGAAGCACTTATAAAACTATCTTGTAAAGACCAATTTCTTGTTTGAGTAACAATTTACTGCTCGGCCACTGGAAATTCCACAAGCTGAGAAAAAAACTATATGAGATAAGAACATACATAATCTTGAGCAGAGATATCAAAGTTGTATTGGCTCTAGGCAGTGTAGAAAATTCATTTAAGCCAGCTGAACTCAAACGTTCAGACAATAGAAATCTTTGGACAATGCAAAGAAAAACCTAAGAAACATCTCCAGTTAAAAGAGAGGTAGTTCTATAGGTCAGGGTTATTTTGCCTTACTTTTCCACAATTATTAGTAGATTTTTTAATGTCCTTTTGCTTTTTAGATATATGCAAGCCAGTTATGTTTCAAGCTCTCTTCTTCTGCCAAATTTACTATTACAGCTATTTTTTCAGCTAGAAGTCTGGAAGAATGCTTAAGGGGAATTCTTCAAAGCAGTGTATGAAAGGTATGTGCTCTAATCCCACAAAGAAATAATAGGATTTGTTTGCATACCTCCCACTAATCACTTGGAAAATGTACCCCTTCATGTTTCTCATTTCTGACTGCCAATTTGAAAATAAATCCCAAGTGAACCATGCTTTAGTTGAAAGGAGAGACTTCACAACCGGAAAAATAATTTTATCAGACTAGAACAAAAATCTATTTAACTTTCATTCGTTTTATGTAATTTCCCTTGCTAATTCTGCTCATTATGAAGAGATATATGCATTTAAACAAAGGCTTACTCTTTTATAGCTCATCACCTTTACCCATCCAATCTTACAATATGGTCATGCTACTAAAATGTAATTTTACTATCTGTTTTACAGCAGCTAAATGATATTAAAAAAACCATTAGCACACAATTTCACACCATGATTAGGCAGGCGTGGTAGTGTGCTTGTGCCCCTTTTCCTTTTAAACAAAAGCCAGAAATGGCAGTCTGTACCCAAATAGGGCTCTGGGGAGACAGGTAACACCACTCTAGTCAAGGGCCATGAATCTTGCACAGCAGCTGAGGGCTACTTGAGCACACACCAATCAAAGTACAATGGGTATGTAAATATTACTATAAGTCACTCAGCCCAAAAATAGTGGACAGTCCAGGGTCTGTTGAGGTCTTCTGTGTGGCAGCAGGCTGCATGTCAGGATCTCCCCTGTAGGGATGACTCTTATGATTACTCCTCAAGGCTGAGGGAATCCTTATCACACCAGATACTGAGTAAGTGAATTGGGAATAAGAGTGCTGAAATACTGAAATACTAGCTAAGTGATAAAAAAATTGACTGCACATACATAAATAAACCTCTAGACATAAACCATTGATCACATCTGGGACTAAGTCTGGATCCAACCACACTCCTCTCTGAACTTCAAGACTCAATGAAAGGGTCTCCCTGGCTGCTTTGTTTGCTCCTATCCTCTATGCATTAAATACTGAAGTGCACCTTGCCATCTTACCTTGTTAAACTGCTCTTACATTTACCATGGAATTTTGCTAGCTCATTGTCTTACAGCAAATACATCATTGCTTCTGAAACACATCACTATTCAGAATAAACTAATCTTTGAACAACAGAACCAGGAAACAAGAACAAGTAGCAAACTCAGCATCTTCTTTTATGCTCTCTCACCTCCCCACCATTTCCAGATTTTTCCTGTTAACAATCCTGCCAGCTGATTAGGGTAGCAATTATTTTTCTGAAAGATGTCAGGTTTGCTTCTGTGAAGCTCTGCCTGATATATTTACAGTCCAATCAAAATATCTCTGTTACCAAAATTTAAGCAATTAAATTCAGTTTTCTTAGGTTCTAAAGTTTTTTTACTTTCTTTTGTTTTAAAGAATTTAAGGTTTTAAGCTCTTACACAGAGCCCAAGGGGCTTACATTTTTCGTAAGAACTCAAAAGTTCACACGTTTTCGGGGAGTTAAATGCTCTAGGCTAAAATATAAACCAAACCAACCACCACCTCTCTGCTAAGAGCAGATATTTATTGCACATATTGTCCCAAAACATGAAATCACTTTCTATCACCAGTTAACTAAGTGGAATGGACAGTGAGAAAGAAGGCAAACCAATAAAGACCTTCATGGTAAGCAAACCCAGTGAGCATAATGGCCCAAAGCCAGCTGGCATTACCAACCATCTCAATGCTATCTTTACTCTCACCTTCACAGATGTCTTCTGAACAGACAATAAACCTCACCTCATCTCTTCTCTGTACTTCTTTGCCTCTCCTCTCAATCTTTTCTCACTCCACACCAGTACCTATGAGCACAACTCCTTCTCACCAGTTCCACCATCTCATTGGTTTTTAAGCCTTGTCTTAGACTGCTGGCCATTCTAAACTGCTTTATAAATGCTTTCATTTTCCACTCCTCCATTTTCCTCTTGGGGCACAAAGCTGACCATGCTGAACAATCTGCTGACTTCAGGATTAGATATCCATCCATCTAGTAATCATTTGGCAATACAAACGGCTAGAATGCACTTGACACAAACCACACCCACAGACATTCATTTATTTTAATAAACTATGTGTAGTTTAGGCAATTACAACATCAAACATTTTTGTCATTCCTGTGTCCATATAGACTGAATTATTGTACTAGAAACTGTTTATGATATACAGTGTTTATTACTGATTCATATTCAGGCTGTGACTCTTCACATAAGAAGTTCTGTGTTCATTTAGCATTAAGAAATGGGAATCCAATAATAACTCTGTTTTATATTTTCTAAGTATTATTCTAACTAGCTTTTAAAAAAACCCAGCAAAACAAAACAAAAAACCCCACAACCAACAAATAAAGACTGCAATATACCCATTGCTTTCCCTCTTGGCACACACAGTCTCAGGATAACTGTAGAGTTATCATCTTATTAATGTCTGCCTGAAGATCATCTCCACTTTTCTAAGGTGCTGGTGAGGTGAGTCGACCTGTTTTTCCCATCTCAAGATTGACATTATTAGCTGATGATGGCTCAGCACACACATTCATTAGCACAATTATAAGAGAAAATTTGTGCATAAAGCCACATCCTGCAGCTGAGAGCTGTGAACTCTTCCTTCCACATCAGCCCACAGGTGACCTGAGCTTCACCATGTCATGCTCATTTGCAATAATGTTGTTTTGGATTGGGATTCATAGAACTGCTTAAACTGGGGAAGGTGGCAAAAGTTTCTTTCATTTGGAGATCTTGAATGCCTACAGTGCTGTTTTAAAAATTACATTCTAGCACCAGCTCATCAAAACATAATTCTTCAGTACTTCTGATAAAATTACAGAATAAAGATTTGAGGACATGGAACAAAGTGACATGGGGTGATATGGCTGCCTCTTTTCATGGAATACTGGCAGACTGAACCAATGAAGCATTTACTGAAAGCTGCTGGCCACCTTTTGTAACTATTCTAAAAAGAAGAAACAAACTGAAAGCCACCTTGATTTCATCCATGCTTTTTTCTACTGGAATGTGTTTCTACCCTCTTACATTTAATTAAAACTATTTCAGGAGATGGTTTCCTCATGAATGCTACTAATTGAATACAATTACTTTTCATATTACAACAGTTAATTGGCACAAGTATTGTTTGGCTCACTATATGAGGGCAGACTCTAAAGCCTCATGTGTCACACCAAATCCACTCAAAAATTATCTTTTAAAACTTTCAAACCTGTTATTTCAGAAATCCCTGCATTGAAAGCTAATATGGTTCACTGTTGCTTGAATTGATATTTGGACCTAGTGAAAGAGAAGCTGGTATAAAACAGTGACACTAAAGCTTTGTAACAGCAGCTGTGTTATAGGATACTGCCCACGATCAGCGTTCAACAGGAGAGCTAAAACACTGCCATTTCAAATTTGAGACTCTCACTGTTAAAAAGAAGGGGAGGAGGGACTGAAAAAATTAATTTATAATGAATCTGAATTTGGCTAGTTGCACAAAGGCAATAAACAGAATACCAGAAGGGGAACAAAGAAGTTCAATCAACAGTCAGATAAAGGATTGCTTAAGGGAAGTTTTACAATTGAAAGGCTGATGTTTGATTCTCAATCAAGTACTATTTGCTTTTTGCTGCTAAGAATTTTTTCTCCTGAACAGCTAGTTAAAAGACTAATCAGTACAAGACAATAAACAGACATATTTTTGTTTACATTAACTTGCACATCTGTCTATTATTTTTTATGGAAAAAGCAACATTTTCATGCAAATATATACCCAATTTTCTTAAATCTTACTGTGATGGGAATACTATAGAAAACCATTAATTTAAGACATTTAATCAAGTTAATTTGCATTTCAATATCAATTAATCTAGTTTTTATAAAGGAATACTAGTAGAAAAGCTAGAAGCTCAGACAAGCTAGAAAGGCACTTTGTGTGAATTTGGTTTTGTTTATTTTAGCAAACGTTAGCCATCCCCCAAATACAAATGGCTGAATGGCTCTTTTCCATATATAAAGGTGGAATGACTTATCTTAAAGTTGCTGTACTGAAAATATGCACACATCACATGTTGCTAAGGAGTGAACAAAATAAAGTACAGGCCAAAAAAATCAAAATTAGAAACCAACTGTCTGAAACAGGTGTTCATGTTTTTTAGAGTTATTCTAATATGCTGAAGAAATAAAATTTTAATATATTTCTACACAGACTACTGTAATATATAAATATTGTACAATATAAACAATTTACGATTAAAGAATTGCAAGACTAAGAAAAGAGACAACTTGAATACCAAGCTAAAGAATAAATTATTCTTCATTCTAGAGTTACAATATAGAGCAACAAATAGCAAAATATGCTTTTGCAAAGATGCCTCATTCTTCCTCCTTACATTGCAAAAGCATATGGCAAAATGTTCTATATTTTAGCCCCTACAAGTAAATGCAAACAGGGCCAGCATCCAACAGCTGATGGACACAGGCAGAGCTTGTAGGAAGGGTGAAGGTAAGGAATTCTCCTCACTACCAACTGCAGCTCCTTTTGCCAATTCATCAAGAATACATTCAAACTGATCAAGGAAAACAAACAAAAAAAAAATTGTGAAACTTAACCTAGACATTTTAAATAGATGTGCAGTGGAAAAGCGAGAAACTACACTTAATAATCTCTTTTTAATATCAGAACTGTTGTGAGGTCAGTATGTAGATAAATAAACATGCAACAGAAGCAGGTATTTAAGACTAAAACATGAAAACACCAGCACTGTATGACAATATCAAACAAGTTACCACACACTGGATAAAAATTAGCAGGCTTACATGGACTCCTCAGCTCTGGAATGAACAGAAAGACAAATATTTACAAAACACAAAAAAATTATGTTCCCTCTTTGTAGTTTCCTTTCTTCTGTGAAAGAGCAGGTAGAATTTAATGTTAAGAAAAACAAAAAACTGTATAGACAAGGAATACTAGATACAGATTTAAAGCTTCGTTTTGGGGTTAACTTACATCCTTTTTTACTCCAAAACACCAAATGGTGTTTTTTCATAGTTTTATCTTCTCTCCCATTCTTACAAGGCTTTCCCCCTTTAACTGTTTTGCTACATGACAGCCTTTATTCATCACCTTGTCCTTTCAGTAAATCAGATCCTGCATCTTTGCTAGTGCTTTTCTCATATTTGCATCTCATAGCACTGCTGCCCAAGACTCTCATGCTGTTGGTGTTTTATATCTTTGACATACAAGCAAATAACAAAGAAAGACATATCATCAGCTATGCCTTAAAAAGCCAAATAGTAGAGACCTGTCACCTGTAGTGATGGTCTGCTGTGTGACTCCATGAAGGGAAGGGCTTTGGGATGTCATTTAGCTGCAATTCTCTAAAGAATTGTTTCAGAGAAAGCCTCAGGGTGACCTAATTGTGGTCTTCCAGTCCCAGAAGAGAGCCCACAAGAAGGATGGAGAGAGGCTTTTTACAAGAGCAGGTAGTGACAGGATGAGGAAGGATGGCTTCAAACTGAAGGAGGGTAGGTTTTGATTAGATAGAAATTCTTTACTGTGAGGGTGGTGATGCCCTGGCACAGTTTGCCCAGAGAGTCTGTGAAATTCTCATTCCTGGAAGTGTTCAAGCAGAGTCTGGATGGGGCTTTGAGCAACCTGGTCTAGTGGGAGGTGACCCTGGAACAAGATGTTTAAAGTCCCTTCCCCAAAGGGAACCCAAACCATTCTATGATTCTATGGAATTTTTAGAAGAACTCCACTGAATTTTGAGGCTAGATAGAGAAGCCTGAAACACCAGCTATTTCAGATACAAGGATTATTATGGAAAACCCATCTGGATCACAGAGATTATACCTATAATGTCATACCGTGTAGTAAGATGACTGATGTTCTAAAACAAACAGTTTGTGTCACAAAATACACATTTGAGAGCTGCTTTATTCAGAAAAGGGAGAGAAAATTTTCTTCTACTTGGTGACTTACAGTAACTAGAAAGTAAATACATTTATCAACTTGATGAATGAGTCTATCCTGCAGCTATTCCATGTGTATGAGATTGCTTATTGTTCTAGCTAATAGGTCCATCATTCTGAAAATAATCTACCGTCTCCAACATTTCCCCTATGGTTAAGTTGGCATTCACAAGCATGTAATAGAGAGCAGTTACAGAAGTCTAATGTGATCTTCCAATTTAAAAATACCATCAAAAAGCAGTAATTAGTCATTGCCCAGGCAGCATGAGTAAGGAAAGGTCCACAAAGTTGTTTTGTAACTGAATTATCTCTTTTGCTGATAACATGACTAGTGATTCAGAGGCAGGAGCCAAAACTTATATACATACATATGGGGAAAAAATAGGATCTATCCATATTTTTAACCCTGTTCTCAGTAGAACCCCAGCACCTCCATCTTTCACAGAATATACCTAAGGAGTTGGTATTAGAATGCTTCCAAATAAAGCAGCAAAAATCTGGTAACAAAATACCTCCATCCCTACTGCTCTACTGCTGCAAAGGCAGAATACTTGGCAATTAATAACAGATGTACTATAGTCTCAAAAATGCATACAGCTAATTAGGAGTAATAAACAAAGTATATTTGTAAGAGGTTTTGGTGAAAACAGACAAATCCCACTAACTTGTTAACAAAATATTCAAAATATTCAAAAACATTCACCTAAGAGTTTTAGAAATAAAGAACGAATAAGATGAATTATTAAGCTCTCTTTTAAAACTTCCTTGATGCCTGGAGTCTAAAGGTGGCCATCCCTAAAAATAAAAAGGATTCCACAGGGATTCAAACAGCTCCAGCTCTGTGAGCCTGATGATCATACCAATCAACTTAAAATGCATCCAAAGCTAAAATAAGTAGACAACAACATGAAAATCTGTCTGGGAAGAAGTAAGGTGACTTCTACAGAGGGAATCTCTTGGGAGCTCTGGGAAGGGGTCAAGTAGCTTGTGAAGAATGGTGATTCATCTGTCAAGCCTCTGGACTTCCCAACAGGTTCTGTCAAAATACCTCACAAAAGGCTATTAAGAAAACTAAGAAGCTATAGCATAAGAGGGAGAGGCCCAAAAAGGATAGATAATTCTTAATCACAAACTGGGAGAAGCTTTTTAACAATGATTCTCAGAAGGGTAGAATGTCATGGCTGAAGTTCTTCAGCACCCTGGGAGCTTTGTTTTTGTGTGTGACCTGCAAAAATAGGGAGAGCAATGAGCTCTGAAAGGTTACTACCAATGCAAAGTTATTCAGGGTAATAACCAGAACAGACTGCACAGCTTCCCAGGATCTTAAAGTCTGAATAACAGATAATAAAATGGCAAGAGTTAACTGGCAAACACACTGAGAACAATTTTAGCATCTCATGCAGAACAACAGCCTCTGAGATCATAAGCAACATCTTGGGGCTTCAGGAGACAACTTCAAAAAGAACCTCAGCACACTGCTTAGTAAAAATTCTAAGTCAAATACTGAGAACAACTGCAAAACAACTGAAAACAATTATGCATACCCACAGTTTGCTCATATCTTGAGCAAATGCAGTTCTGATTCACTTACTGCCAAAAGGAAATTGTATAATTGAAAATTGTTAAGGGCAAGAGATAAGGTATGGACAATTTGTGAACCGCTTCTGATCAAGTAGGTTCTGACTGTTCCAATCTGAAAAAGTAATCACACTGACAAATTGTGACTTAGGTCTACAAAATCACAACAGGCAGGAAAGGCCAGACAGAAATCAGGAGCAAACAAAAGCAAATGGGAAGACAGACTTACAGAACTCTCTGTAAAAGGACAATTCTCAGCTAAAATTTTTAAACAATATTAACAGAGGCTGAACAAGTCAGTAGAGATGTTACTACATTCACAAAACATGGGAAGCTGAAATAGTAGCTTATAGATATATATAATTTCATTATATTTTTCAGATCTGTTCTCAAAAATTCATCCAATATCCTACCCAAGGCAAAAACTGGTAAATAAATAGCCTGAATTTTGTATAATTTATGAGGAAACTGATTAAACACTGATTACTTTTATGTAGTATTCCACTTGAAGGGTTGCAAAATAACAGAATGTCAAAGGGATTTGTGAATTGCGTCTTAAAATGAAGTCCACTTAGAAACCCTGTTGCAAGGCCTTGAATATGATCATACTTGCAAGCCTAAGATAGCAAATCACCAGAATCAAGAGAAAGGCAAGTCGAGCTTTGTGCATGCTAAGTTGTATTTAGCCTGCAAAAGCAATTAGATCCAGACTAAAGAACTCATGATTCTATTTCCACTACCAGTAAAATATTTCACAATTCAATTGGTACACTTATTTCTGTAGCTTTTATATTGTGGTTAAGCTTTGTGGTTCAAGCTACCTCCACTGTGTTATTCCAAGCTCTGTGAACATAAAATGAGAGCTGCTGCATCACACACACAAAGAAAACCAGCTGTCACAAAAATACAGAAAACAAAGGTAACTGATCTCTAATGTCTTCCCTCTGCTTCATGATATTAATACTTCAGGGAAACTGAGGACTCACTACTAAACAGGTTATCTTCTAAATAGTAAACCAAAACCAAGTCAGGTTTTCTACTGATCTGTGTAAAATCCCCAGTGTCTAACCAAAGCTGAGCTGAACCGTGGCATTTTCTTTATTACAAGTATTATGATGGTATCTCCCCATTATCAAGTTCCTGGTTGTCATTAGATATTCAGAACCTTAATTCATGACCTCTACTCTTCTATCAGCTTTGGCTGAAATGGTCCAACAGAGCTTGAGAGCCACTTCTGTACTTTGTTAGGCTCTTTCAGCACACACATTCACAGACACACTGGTGTCCACAGGAAACATGGTCACATCAACCCCTTTCTCTCAAATGAAGCCAAGGTAAAATGTGTTTAGAAAATATTCCCATGCACTGAGCAAAAGTTAACCTTTTAGTATCTGCCAGACATACTTCTCCTATAAAACAGCAGAGTACAATGGAAGTAATGAGCCAGGTAGGGTTTAGCAGCAATGCTCTCTTGGATACATTAAGCAGGCAATGTAACATTGATTTCAATGATACAGAGACACAGGATGATTAAAATTCAGATGATCTCCAAATCTTTTGCAGAAAAGTTGACGTCCAATAAAAAGCTATCTGCATTAAAAATATATATATAAATTCCTTATGAATAAATTCCTTAATCCTGCAACACTCTATTATCCTTAAAATCAATATTAAGGATACACTAACCACTACAGTACAAGGAGACGAGAATTTATGTACATGCAAATTACTACCAAGATATCAACTTGCTCTTACCTTGAACTAGATCTTGACTTTACATCTTCCTTTGCTGTCCTTTCACTACTAGCATCTTCATTGTAGTCCACTTTTTTTATCACACAATTGTTTTCTCTTCTCCCAGTTCTTCTGTTGATTTGAGATGCTTTCTGCTTCTCCTTGGGAGTCACTTTCTGCTCCTACCTGTGAACCTGAGGAATGTGCCAGGCACTTAGAGGAGATTGGCAGTTTTTGCTCTTCACTGCCAAAGTCTCTTTCTGCTAACAAAGCAGAAGTTTCAGGTTTTAATGTTTCCTGCTCAGGGACTGAATTGTCCAAGTTATCTACATGGTCCATTTCCTTAGACTTTACTAATGTGTATGAAGCATTTACAACACCTCCTGCAGAATGTTTAGTCTTTAAACCTTCAACACCGTCCTCCCTGCTGTCTTCGCAGCTGCCACAACACACACAGGAATTAATTAGACAGTTTGTGGCAGCTATACTGAGTTTATGGGATTCATCCTCCTCCTCATTTGCTAGTGGATTAGCAGATCCAGGAACACAACTAATAGCTGCTTCTGGGGTTGTAACTGGGGATTCTGAGCTAGAAGGAGATTTAGGATTGAATATTACAGTAGCAGATATTTTCATTCCCCCTGTCCTGTGCGCTATCACTTCCGCCGTTTCTGCGTCATCGGCATACGCGTCCCAGCCATTGAGGTATAACTGTGAGTCTGCACCTTCCAGACAGCTGCATGAATTTGGAACTGAAGTACCAGACATCTGTTTTCCATCTTCAACATTGTTATTATTGCTTAAGTCACTTTTGGCATCTTTTAAAAGCAAAGCTTCCTCAGTCTCATGGCCATTCTCATAAAGCAAAGCATCTCTGTATTGCAGGTTCTGTTCTGAATCATGGCAAGGGTTATTCACCCAAGCAAAGGTATCACTTACTGAATCCAACCCAGCCAGAGCTTCTCCTGCTCCATCTAGGTCATCCATAAAAAACACTCTATCCTCCTCATCAGTTAAGTTGTCAAGATGGTGTCTTGTTGGTGAAGCTTCTGTGCTAGAACTATTTCTCAGGCTAGGTCTGTGAGCTGGAGACTGACAGATGCTTGGAGGGGAAAGCAGAGAAGACATTTCATCGCCGACTCTGTGTACCATCCTGTTCAGCTGCTCCAGCTCCTGCTCATCATACTGCATGGAACAAGCCAGCTCAGCCTCTGTGTTCTCAGCTTTTGCTGAAAGTTCCTTAGGAGGCAAAGTTGCAGTTATGCCTGGTGCAATGACAGAGGGTACTTCAGGGTCTGCTCTGACAGGAAAATCTACATCTTGAGAGATGCACAGGTTACGTTCCAGTGTGTGCAGTTCATCCTCAGTCAGTGTCTGAAGGAGATCCCTGAAAATGAAGAAATACATCACTTGTCATTTATAATCATGAGGCATTGATGTTACAGATTTTTAAAAAGCTTTTACTGTTAGTGCAGAAACCCAGAACTTGAGGGCACAGAATACTTCTGACTGTGTAATTCAAGGTGCATTTGGCATTCATATCCAGAGCATGTGACTACTGATGCCTGAATTTGAGATTACTCATGCAAACAGAGGGCATAAAATTATATACATGCTTGCAGTGAAGCCTCAAAAAAAAAACTAAAACACACAAAAATGGAACTTTTCCCCTCCCCATCACTTAGAGTGAAAATGTCACCCACAATTAGATTTATTTTATCATTTTACTTTTTTAATTCACAGATTTGACTTTGATTAGCAAACTAATCCTTCCATCCTTTAAGCTTATTGAGAAAATCATTCTGCAAAAGAGTACTGCAGAAGTTTCACAGCATTATACTTTCAGATATAAGAAGCCAATAAAATAATAATATTGCTTATGCAACACTGGTATCTGGAAGCAGGATCACTGAAACAGGAAGTTGACTCTCCTGCCTCAAACACTGAACTCAGTCTTCTGGCTTTGACAGGCATAAACTTCTTTTTCTTCACAGTGGCTACTATGGGGCTGTGTTTTGCATTTGTGCTGGAAGCAGTGCTGATAACCCAGGAGTGTTTTTGTTATTGCTGAGCAGGACTCACACACAGCCAAGGCCTTTCCTGCTCCTCACCCACCCAGCAGAGAGGAGGCTGGGGGTGCACAAGGGGCTGGAGGGGACAGAGCTGACCCCAAATGACCCAAGGATATTCCACACCATAGATGTGGCATCATGCTCAGTGTATAACACTGGGGGAAGGAGGAAGGGGGGCTGCTTGGAGTGGTGGCATTTTCTCCCCAAGTCACCATTAGTGGGATGGAGCCTGGCTGTCCTGGGATGGCTGAGCACCTGCCTGGGGAAGTGGTGAGTTTATTCCTTGTTCTGCTTTGCTTCTTTGGAACTTTTGCTTTATCCATTAAACTGTCTTTACATCAACCCATGAACTTTCTCCCTTCTACTCTTCTGCTTCTCTCCCTAAACCACTGGAGGGGTGCAAGTTGGCTGTGTGGGGCAGAGTTGTCAGCTGAGGTTAAGCCACAACACTGGGTCATTAAGGAGTAAAGCTCCTGCTTGATGTTAAGAACAAGGCAGGTCCAGAAGCAAACACTGAACAATTTAGTAAACTGTGTTTTTATAGACATGCAGCACCTCCAGTGTTACCAAGTGTCCTCAGTACTGCAGTTTAGGACTACTGGCACCTGAAAACAAAGTGTTATTAAGTGCTTGATAACTTATAAACAAATCCACAGACACAGCAGCACGTAAATTTAGTTCTGAACTTGATTTACACTATCCTTCTAAATTAGAAGCCACATATACAAATATCCCCTGTCAAGAACTGCTGCTAGCATTTTCAAAGACCAGTAAGTGTATTTTAGCATAAATGAATGGATGGGAAAAGCAAGACATGTTTAACAAAAGTTAGGAGTCCATTATTCCACATGTGTTTACGAATAATTTGTAAGCAGGTGACATACAGCTGGCATCATAATAATAATATGCATATATTGAATGAATTCCCTTGAAGGAGTAACTTTGGTATAAAAAAGAGGCTAAAAAATGCCAAAGAAACATTCAACACATCTCATAGCGTGATTTCCAGTCAATGGTTTACATTCTTACCTTGTTAATTCAAAGACCAAAATTTTTTGCAAGTACTACCAGTTTTTCAAATAGCTCAAAAATTACATCATAGTATCTGACCTGTACATCAGCTACCTACAGTTTGAAAAAGCTAACAGTTTAGATAAGCATTCTTAAGTAAGAAGAAAATTATGCCTATGTACTTTCCACACTATTAACATTTTTTTAAAAAATCTTGCCTTATATGAGCAATATGATCCTGAAAAAATGTTCTAAGCCTTCAGAAGTACCACTTAGAAGAAAACTGCACTATCGTATCCTCCCTTTTCACACTCTAACAGAGAAGTCAGAATTTCCTAGAATCATTCCATATGCATCTTCAAATCCAAAGTTTGACCACTTTTTTCAGTCATAAATAAGAAAGGAAAATAGGCAATCATTGTTAGACCCAACTGCTTAATAAGGTATAAACCAGTATTGCTATCTGGCACACTAGAATATTTTAAATACCTATACCTTCCTTTCTTTTGTTTACACAGTATGCAATGATACCACCTTATTATTACCCAGATCTTGTATTTAACCAGTGTCTGTAAGAGATTAAACACTTGAACATCACCTTAAAAACAAACCGAGAATGGCTTAAGTTTTAAGGTCAACATAAAAACAGTAGTATTATCACAATTTATTTTTGAAATAACTACACCAATAGGATGAATAAAAATAGAGTAATATGATTGCTGCCACGAGGCTCTGTACTATGAAATTCTATTTTGTTAGTGTGCACCAAAACACGGATGTAGACTTGTATAAGCATAAACAAAGTAATGTGAGATTTTAAAAGCAGTTGGGGCTTCCATTTAAAAAAAACAAACAAGAGTAAGCACATAAACAATAACAGTGAAGGGTTTAAGCTTGTTCCTCACATACACAATGATTTTAAAGATCTAGGAGACTTCTGGGTTGGATGAGGGTCCACCAAGTAGAGAATCCTGATGGATCCTAAGGAATAGCAAAAGCACAGGCCAGACACACAGTGATCCCTGTGAGTGCATCCTACTGGCTGCCAGCAGCCAGGAATTTCTGAACAAAGACAGCATCTATGTGTTCAGCAATTAATAGTGAGCTTTTCTTGCATGGATTAAAAACTGTGTGCCAGGAACTAACCAACAGAAAACTGCTTAAACATCAGCTACACTTCTCTATATACCACAGTCACACACACTTCTCCAAATAAGAAAAGGAGGAGCAACTTCTCCAAAGACTACACCAGCAACATTCAAAGGAATTTGCTTTCCATCTAAGCCCATCAGCATAATTGAGAATGATACACTGAGCCCAGGGAAAAGCTAAGATTAAATCTCTGGACTTTCAGCATCTATTCTGGGGTTTTATTCAGCCTCCAGAACACCCCATGGCAGCACTCAGGATTATTGGGTGTCTGGGTGTCCAGAGCTACTCTGCTTCCTTTTCTAAAGGTTCAGAGAGCCTGGCTGCTCAAACCTATCCAATACAGGTTTCACACATTCACTGTAAATTCCATGCTGGAACCAGCTATTTACTTTAAACTGTCTAGCTCCATGGACTCGAGTAATGAACTCTACTTCTGCAAATAACAACACCTCAAAATTTAAGAGCAACTGTATGCAGTTTTGAGGATAAATAAATATAAGTAAATAAAGCCTGATTTAAAAAAAAATTATATTAACAAAAACAACAACAAGCACCACCAGTGGAATCAGCTGACAGTCCTCATGTCTCTTCAGATGAGTCAGATCCACGCAGCCTTGGAAGAACAAAATAACCAGTTGAATTACACATGGTAGTCTACCAGCCCTATAATTGCAGTCAAGAATTAATCCTGCTTGAAATTCAAAGGGAATATGCTCATTTTCCTAATCCAAACACTGGAAATTTTGCTATTAACAAACACAGCTTACTCTAAAAGAGGTTCAGGTAATTATCACCACTTCTCTGGTTAAAAATTCCCTGGATTCAACGACACCAGTCATTTTTAAAGATGACAAATGTTTGATCAACAGTTACCTTTTAGATACACTGTACATTAGATTATACAGGAGTCACTGCCAATCTGCCATGTTGTAAAATGACTATGAAGATATTGAAAAGGAATGTTAACCAATATATGGAAAGAAATGTGACATTTCATTACTAAAAAACTAAACATCAGGTGTCATCAGTTAAATTTTAATGAAATTGTAGCTACTTGAGTGGTTCACTTCCTTTCTGCAGAAGAACCTTTAACTTATTGTGCTCATATGGACAAAAAAGATTTTTCCCTCTGCTTACATTATTCAGAAGCCACAGGGTAAAGTCAGCTTCTGCAATCTACCCTGATGAGCAGCAGTGTGCTTTCTTCTCAGAGGGGCTTCAGAAACTACTGATATTTAAAAACTGCACGTTTAGGTTTCACCTGCTTTTACTCTTTTTGGCAAAATAGCTTTCAAAATACGAGGAACATTCTTCTTTCAGTGGTTACAGCTGCTGGCAGAAAAGCCAAGCAAGTCCTTCAGCTGTGCTCTGCCTGTTACAAGCAGTAGTAGATATTTGCTCTGCCTATGGCAAAAAAATGAACATATTTTACTCTACTGCCAATATCCAGGGTACAAAAATAAGTTCTTCAAGACATGAGGCCAGATGTCTTTATACACAAGTTCAGCTTAACAGCAGACAGGGCCACAAACCTGTTAATCCTGCACATTCCTCAAGCCTCCTCCATTAACTCTGCTCCTATTCTGACTAGAATTTTAAACTGTCTTCTTATCAGAGAATAGCTTCATTGTTATTGGCAGCCTGTGCTCCAAAGGGAGCAAAACCAGCTGCCACCACAGGAGGCAGGTACAAGAGGGCAGGACAGAGATGCCACGTGCATCCTCCCACTCCCACTGCATAGCCAAGTCCAGGGATCTGTCTGACACACCCACACTGAGAAAAGGAACAAACAACACTGGCACTACTTCATTGCTACAGTTTTGAATCAACTCCAAGTTTTGAATGCAGCCACCTCAGAAAAACTAATCAGTTTTTGCCCAGCCTGTGCACACTTAATTCAAAAGAAAACAAATTTCATGCTGCCCTACCCAAGTCTTTAACACACAGAGTATGCATACTGCATTTAATTTCTAGTCAATGACAGAGAGATTTCAGTGTACTTAAAATGGTATGATCCTCTGATTCTGCACCACTTGATGCGCAATCTACTTGATTCTGCACCACCAAAATCCATAGGGACTCTGCCATCACTTGGTCCAGAAACAAGCAGCAGGAAAGAAAAGAGCTCTAAAATAGGACAGAATTAAGGAGTACAGCAAAACCCCCAAGCTTGCTGACTTTTGAAAATCTCTGTACAGCAGCCTCAAATGTATACATAGTATAGGTAGTGTTTTATCACATGAACATTCTGTGTCAGAGGCACCTAAGTTACTTATCTGTGCATAGAGCAGATGATGTGCTCTGTGTATTTCCTAAGCAGATTGCAGCAGTTTGGCAGAAATGTTTCAAATGCCTTAGTTTCAAAGGCACAGAGATAGCACTACTATATAATTATGCATTGATAGATGTATAAAATACCAATGCTAATGTTTTACACACAAAATAGAAGTTAACACAAGCACCTGGCTTAGATATTAATTAAAACATTCAAAGCCATAATTTGCTGCTCAACCTTTCCAAAAACTCAGCAAGAACTCTTACTGCTTTTTCTCAGTCTCAGCAATCTCTATTGTTTTCAAAGTTGTCGGCCACCAGTAGGACACCAAAAATTTTCATACCTAATAGATATTTATCTTCTCTGCTAGTTCTGATTTAATTATGTGGATCAACATAATTAAACAGTACTTATCTTTTCCTTATGGATATTTCAAGATAATACAGTTTAAAAATTAATTACCTGTAATCCTACAAAATAGTCATCTCTGTACATGATGTTACTCCATGAGCTAAAATACTTAGTTGGCTAAAAAGTTACAGAATTTTACAGAGGAATTCACTGGGATGTGATCACATTCTGCAGTAAGATGTTCTATATTCTTACAACAGGCACACAACCAGAATACAAAAATGCAGCCATTCTTAAGAGAAGACTTCTGAAACTATTTTCATGCCTTAACTACTGGTGCTGGAGACTGGAGAAACACTCCAGGAAAAAACACCCTTCCTTAGTGGGGGAGCAGAAATGTTGGTACCAAGCATCATTCCATCTCCTTCATAGGTATCTACAAACCTTCTCACAGAGTACGGACTGCAGCCTGATGAGTTAAAAAAACAACCTAGTAAGAAAAAAAAACTCCACACAGTTTAGGTACTTTTAAAAGTAATTAAATTACCCTACATGAACAGCCACTTAGTTGTATCTCGTTATTTTCATTCAATGTACTTTTCATTCAAGTACTACTAAAGGATCTTTTTGAGATCAGTTCTTGCCAGTATTTGAATTTTTTCAATTCAGAGACTGACAGACACAGAATTTCATATTACTTCTTGCTTGAATTTTTGCTCTGATGGATGTTATCTCACTAAGAAGACTTTGCCAACTCTGTCTCCTAGACAACTGAAATCATATTTTTAATGTTCTCTTTCCTTTACAGAATAAATTAAGGTCTTAAAGTATATCAGAACTTTTCCAAAATTGAATCAGAAATATTTTTAATTTTTAAAGTTGACATTGAAAAACTGTAGTTATTGAACAAACAAGCATTTTACAAATCTGCTTTCAACCCCAGAGCTATGTTCACAGTAACTGAAAATTAAGTGGGCTGAGCAATACACTGACTTCATTGATTTTCATGTTGTGAAATATGAGGACAAAGAAGAAAATACAGATTATGAGAAGAATATTAGCTCTTAAATATCCTTTTGGCTTTAGACAGCAAGTGGAATGTTGGTGAAAATAAGATATAGCCACATATTGGGAATAAGGTATTTTAATGTCAACTCCATGGACTTTTCAAGCTTTAATACCAATAAGGCATTTTCCTCCTCCTAACTTCAGTTTTGCCCCTCAGGTCACGTTGCTATTCTCAACCCAGTATTTTATACCACCCTAATTACTCAAAAAACCCCAACAAACCAAACATGTTGATTTGTCAATTTTAATTCTCAGATTTCAATATGAATATCATTAATGTACCTAAAAATAAGACAAAAGTGCTAGGAAGCTTTCAAGGGACACGTGAGGATGTCGTCTAGATATTTATAAAGGCTAACTTCAGAAATAGCTCCTCTCTGAACCACCCCTCACAGAGCTCACATTCTCCCTCAGGAGATGCCTCACCTCTAACAGATGAGAGGAGATCCATCTGGATAAACTATGTGAAAACTATTCAGACATTAAACTGTCACAATGACATCCAGGGAAGGCAACAAACTGCTGAAAATTGGACACAGGGGAAAGAAACCCAAACCTGTCAAATTTTCTCTAGAGATTTCTAGGAACAAAAGTTGCAGTTGGTACATTAATTTGAATTCTAAGAAAATAACAGGGCTTATGGATTAAGAACACTTTTTTAACACCCATATAAAATACCTGAAGAATGAACATAAAGATCCTTCAAAGATAGAGCTTAATTTCTCCAAAGTAACAGATAAGTCTTCAGCTAAGAAAAAAATACTTTATGTTCTTTATACTTGAGCCAAAGCCCACATCTCCAATGGTAACCAACACTGAAGCATAATGGAAAGAAGTATAAAGTGATTTATCCTGTGAAAAAGAAATTTACAATATGAAAAACTGATAGTCATTTCTATTAGGTTAAGAATTATCCGAGTATTGCATCATAGCATAATGAGAAAATGTAATAAGCCTAGTTAAGCAGAAACATTGATGCTAATTAGAAACAGAATCTCCCAAAAATAAACTCTAACTTTAGTATTTTAGGCATCATCTAACCAGAAGGAAAATGTGAAATGCTGTCAAACGATACTCAAAAAAATAAGAAACTATCACAGAGATTAAAAGTTCAGAAAACTATCATGAAATGAAAAGCTACATTTAGTTATTGCATGGGTATATCAGTCTGATGAAAGAAAAATGCAGTTTATGGTTAACATAGCAAACAGAAACACTTTTTAAAACATTTATGAGTTTTCAGGCCTCTGATTTTCACTTCAGAAGAGAAGCAATTACAACTATCTTTTATTACTTGCCTTATTTTTCTTAGCAAAGTGTGAAAAGGTCTAAAGAGTTCAGACATATCTTCTGGTTTATGGTCCAAGTTTAATGGTCCCTCGGAGTAGACAACAAGGCCACTGTAATTCAAACACATGCATGAACACACACAAAAATGAAAACTTTATTACACAGAGCAACCACTGAATAGTCAGAAAAGCAACTGTACATAAACATTAGAACAACATTTAACTACATCTTTGTTATCTTATTCACTCACAGCTAGAATTAGATGCTATTTAAATTAATAGGAAAAAGATACCCCTCACTCTGTTGCCCTTTCTTAAGCATGGCAGAAGGCAATGGAAGCATAAAGGAAAGAACACACGTTTATTTCATTGCTGCAGCTGAATTTAAAAAAACCTACAAAGGAAACCTATTATCAAGTACATTGGAGAAGGTCCACTGATTTGAGATACTGCAGATGGCTTTTCCTTTCCAGTCCAAATAATTTACAGGTAAGGTAGCTGACTCCTGAGCTCCTAGTTTTCTACCTCTAAAATAAATATAACCTGGTATTGACATACGCTAAAAAAAAAAAGAAAATTATTTTCTTAATCACATAAAACACATTTTGAAGAAAACATGCTTCTAAATCAACTCAGCACTTGTACAAACTTCCCTGGAAAGACGTAAATTCACAATCCTGAGATTTCAGCATCCAGGTACTTCACTGTAGAGATCTCAACAGCTCCTCCTGACCAAATCACCACAGCCCAAATCTGTTTGTGCATCACAGATTAAACAAAATTCACCTTCATATCTGCTGTCTCACACCATACTGTGTCAGAGTGGATTCCCACCAGGCACCACTCTGCTTTAAACTATTTAATCCTCTGCCCACTGCAAAAGGATGTGTTTTTCCCAAAGGAAGCCTGTCCTCAGTTGAGATTACATGAGTTTTCTTTTCCCAAGGCTGTTTTCCCCTTTCTGTCCTGTCAGTGCTCTGTTATCCATGGTATTTCAAGGCACATTACTTTTCTTAAGCTCAAATTACTTGTTGCTTCAGAGAGCAATGCAGCATCCAAATCATCCAGAGTAAAGACAACCCTTGGCTAACAAGACTGTCAAAGTCTTTTGGTCACCAGTTCTTCCCCAGCAAGCACCCGAGTGACCACCAAAGGCTCTCTGAGACACAGCAGCAAAGCTGATGTCACAAGCTGTATGAATTCCCCTGAAGTATTAAAAATAATAATAATTAAAAAAAAAGGCCAGGGGATTAGGGTTTTGAGGACAGAAGCAGTGAAAAGGAGATGACCAAGAGAAAAAGTTGCTTCCCTTGCAAGTTACTTTTTTTTTGGTGGCTTAAGACATCTTGTTGCCAAGGATACATAATTTTATCTTTTTTCTGTGTTTTGCAAGCTTCAACAAGCAGGCTGCCACAAAGTGAAGCAGTTATTGCTGACTCATATCTTATGTTCTGCATAAGCAAATGTTACTACTTCACTCAGTGAAAGCTCAAGGCTACCCTCCTCAAACTTCTACCTGATGCAAAGTCACTGTTCCTTTGGCTTTCAGGCAGTTTGAATTGCCACAGAATTTAACTGTTGGAATAAATTTTAAAAAAAAAGTGGGCTAGAGCACTACAGAAAAGAAATTATGAAATGGCTTCTGTATATGTGTAACATTTGAAAGAGCTCTGAATCAAAGCCTGAATAAGAACTAAAAACTGCATCTTAATATTTCCTTGTGCTTCTTCTAGAAAACACTGTATATGGATGGGGTAGTTATTCTGTGGAACTTCACATGACAGTGATTTCTTATCACTGGATAATTAGGAGCAGTTAAACCTCATCTCCTTCTCTATCCTTCTTTGTAATTTGGGATAGACATGATCTATTTGCCAGAGAGCCCTGAGTTTCCAGTTAGTCATGATGTGACTTCTCCTTCACTGTGTCTTCCAGCAGCTTCAAACTGAGTTCTCACATTCCTATTGTCTTCCAATAATCAGATTATTACTGTTATTATTTTTAGAATGACAGTTAGAGACAATATACTATTTAACAGGAACAACAGGCCACAGGGATTTCCTGAGGAGAAGTGTATTACACTCAGGATTTGAGGTTTTTTATTTCCCTCAATTATCCTACTTATATTAGCTAACTTTAAAACATTCACAGTGGTAAAATATTAAAAATATGCTGGCTTTATTCCAGAGAAGCTGCTGCCTTAGTAAACCATGAAGACTCATTAGGAAAAATGCATCCCATTTGTTCAATATTGCAAAAACTGCATGAAACAAAAACACTTTTATAATTTAGCTGCCTTGAGTGGTCAATACAGGGCACAAATCTACACAAAAGATACAAGTATTAATACTTTCCTTCAAGACAATTAAGCCCAGCTCAACAGGTACAATGCAGTTTGCCATAATAATTCATTCTGAACCTAGAGTCATTAAGAAAAACACACAAATTTAATTGAAAATTTGTAGTTTTCAAGACACTTGGACCCTTAAATCATCCTATTTTTGAGTGTCACAAAATATGTGCTTTCAAAAAACATTTCCAACAACATGACACTGCAAAGACTGACGTTCTCAGTTTTTAAATTTTGCTGGAGGATGCCTGATCAATTGTTCCTGCCTTCTCTATTTAGAGACCTACCTTCTTGCTTTTTTGTCTTGATATTCTACATTAAACTAGTAATGTTTTAGAAAAAAACAATCCTCCTCTTTAATTTTTTTTAAAGAACGTTAAAGCCAACTCAGGTGAAAGACAGTCCATTAAAATTCTAAACACAGGTTTTCAACTCTTCAATAAACCTTTAAATGAGGCATACCAGAGAGTTGTTAAAAAGTACTTACCATACAATGGCTAATCTTGGAATTGTAAACATTAAAGCTGGTTCATAGTCATCTATCATATCTTGAGTGAGGTATCCAAGCCTTAAGGCTCTAGGCAGAAAAATAAAATTATTTAGTAAGACAAAGTCCTGAAGAACTCATTTCACTAAGGAAAATTTTGAAAAAAAAATGTTATAAGCCAAACCAAACTGATAGTATATAACTCTTGCACTGGTTTTGTACAGTCTGAACAACCATATATATAACTGATTGCTTAAGTCTCTGCTTTAAAAAGAAATAGTATAATAAAAACATGAATGCAAGAAAAAAATCCCTTTAAACACTTAAAGCTTTTATAGTTATTCAAAACCCAATTCAGTTTTATAAAATATTCTCTATTTACTATTTCATGTCAAGCTTCAGCTTGATACTGAAAACCACAGGTGCTGACAATTTTTCAAATAAAAGGAACATTTTTAAAGTAACAGGGGAAAGTACTTGGTTTCATTTTCAAATACAAATTGCTCTAATTATCAAGGTCAATCACCCCCTTAACTAACAAAAAACCTAAAAAACCAAAGAACACCCAAGAACAGCTCAGTTCTACACAGCAGCTCTCTTACTGAAATCTAAGGATTTAATATTTGGGGGAGACTTCACTATCCTCAGGTTCTCAATTGTCTTAAGCCCCCTTTTAAACTAAACCCCAATTTGTTTGGATTTGTTAATTGGCTGTATTTTCCAGGTTTCTTCACAATTTCCAGATTTCACCATATATTTCATAACATCCTCAAATTTCTTCTCTGATTTGTTCATATCAATGCTTAAGATTGCACTGAAAACTGCACGTAAGTCCTGCTTTTGGTCCCCAAAAGAATGGAAATAATTTCTTATTCCTGGTCAGCACTTGTTCAGCCACTATTGCTGGTGGTGGATGGGACAGGACCACAAAGCAAATCCTGCTTGGTGCCAAAAGTGGACAGCCACACTGGTGTGTGGCCCATCCTCACTCCCTGTTCCTTCCTACATCTCAAACAGATTTTCCAAAGCTACAAGAAAGAAACCATTTTTTTCCTCTTACTGGGCAAATGCAGAATCCCAGAATTGCCAGGGCTTGAAGGGACCTCTGGAGATCACCCAGTGCAAACCCCCTGCCAGGCAGGGTCATCTAGAGCAGATGACAGGAACACATCCAGGTGGGTTTGGAATGTCTCCAGAGAGGGATCCACAACCTCCATAGGCAACTGTTCCACCACTTCACATAGAGAAATTCTCCCCCCGTTGATGTGAACTCGTTGTGTTGTATTTATTCATTACTCCTTGTCCTGTCCCCTGGGCACCATGGAAGAGAGTATGCCACCATCCTCTGGGCACCCACCCTTGAGATATTTGTGTGCATTGATCAGATCCCCTTGGTCTTCTCTAAACAGGCCCAGTCCCTCAGCCTCTCCTCCAAAGAGAGATGCTCCAGACCCCTCATCATCTTTGTGGGCTCTGCTGGACCTGTGTATGCCATAGGTGTATGTGTATGTATAGTAGCTCTCTGACTGATGGAAAGTAATTCCTCCTACCTGTTGTGTCCTTTTTTGAGCTGGAATCCTGTCTCCCAAAATGCCTGGAACACCTCTGATCTTGGTGTCAAGCACAGATTGTGGCAGTGTGCTCTGCACTCCCCCATTCCTTAATGCAAGAATCGACCACACCAGACCAGGGTTCTACTTCACAAGTTCTCCCAACATGACAGTAAAACCAACATTTATTCTAAGGGCTTTTTACAGTCAACTGGTGTCTAATAATTCTACACAGAACATGATTCACTAATTTTCTTTTAAGAACAGTGCTGCACTGCTCAAAGCCCTACTTAGGCTGAGTATTTCCCATGCTGTTCCCCTCTACTGCCCACCTGCAGGCTAGTTAATCTGTCACAAGGAGGAAGAAAAAACCATTGTTCAACACAGTGCATTACAAACTCATACTTTTCTTTGCATCTTATACTTCTAGAACAATGTATGAATTGCTGAATTGATTTCTTTCATCATCCTCCCTTCATAAATACAGAGCCAAAGACCAGGCCTTTGAGATTTAAAATGGTTTTTATGAGTTCTTTATGATAATCACTGGAGGTTCACAGATGATTTGAATCATCTCTCCATATATTCTAACATGAGATATCATTAAGTCTTGATGGCTTGAATAGATTTAGCTTATTTAAATGCTTAGTCTTCATGTATGCATCTGTATCTAGGCATACTAACAATACAGGTATTGTTGGATTATTAACTCTTGTGTTTCGTTTTGTATTTTTTTTAATGTAGCAAACAAAGAAACACAGGCTCATGCCTGGCAAGCATGTTTAATACCTTTGAACTTTGTACTTGGATATTTACTAGAAAAGCAAAACACCTGGTGCTTTACAACACTTCAAGACTATAGTTAATGTACTTCTGTAAACTCAGACAGAAAGTAAACACAGAAATTAAGATCTAGTCCTTAACTTACCTCTCCACAGTTTCACAGAACAGTACGATAACCTCTTGCTGTACATAGTATTCCTTTGGAGACTTCACAGGTACCATGGCTGACACATAACTACAAAAATTATAAAATAATGCACCACTGTTGCACATGCTTTAACAAATAAGATTATAAATAAAACCAAACCTAGGACAAATCATCTTAGAACCCTATGATGACTTCCTGTACCAATTTGTATTTATTTCAAGAGCACTCACTACAAAAACTGTACTGTGTGTAGAATCTGAGAAACACAGCCAAATTACTTATTGTAGTGGAATTGAGGCAGTGGAAGTCAGTAGTAATTTAGAAATATTATAATTATATAGCACATTTATGATGTAATCATATAATTATGATAGCACATTTAGCTATCAGAACTCTTTACTGTGTGACCCAGGGCTTCAAAGGATCTTTACTGCCCCATTTTCAAGACAGAATAGTTTACTCTGAATTTCTTAAAAAAACAAAAAAACCAAAACAGAACAAAAAACCAAACCAAAACAAACAAACAAAAAAAAAAAACCGAAACACCCCACCCAACAACAAACTGACTTAAATCAAACATTTTATCAATAGAGGTTTTACCTGAAATTAGATTAGTCGAATTCAGTAACCCAGATGAGACAGTTTAGGACACTTAAATTTTGGCCTCATTTCTATGTGGAATTACTAGCAAAAGCACTAATTCAACAAGGTAAGAAACACTGCTAAAAATGTAGTGGTTTTCTGTCAATGTATTACCTAATTGGTCATTTGTAGAACACGAGTAACACAGAAAGGGAAGAAGTTGTTTGCAAAACAATGGTAAATAAAAATGCTGTATGTAGAGAGTTGGTACTGACAGGCCAAAAACTGCACAGACACTGCCAAGAATCAGCTACTGATTGTCACTGCTATCTGCACCCAAACCTGCACTTAAAAACATGTTTTTAGACGTTTTCAATTGAAGTGTTTTCAATGTAACAGGATCATGATGCTTTTCCTAATCAAAAACAAATCACTTACCTGAGTAAAAGGACACAAGAGAATAACAATACTTAGAAAGGTTATTCATTCCCAAGAAATATTAAAAGACTACCCAGTTCTAAGAAACATGTTCTGCTAAGGGCAGTGACTGTATTGTGCTAGATCCAGATAATCTTGCCCATTATCTCGTCTGTGGCCAGCACCACAAACATCTAACACACAGGCAGGCAGCTGGTTACATTCTGAAGCACAATGCAAGACTGGTCAATGTGACCCTTGATGCAAAAAAGCATCACCTCAAAAAGCAGTTATTTTTACTTAAGCTAAAAACTTCTAAGTCATTTTTCAATCACAAATTTTCCAATCAGTGAGTACTTGTGGTTAATTATGGCTTGTGTAAAAGCACTTCCTCCATCAGAATTCAATTTGCCTTCTTAAATTCACTGGGTACATCTTGCTTGTACCACTAAACACAAGAGAACAAAACCTCAGTCTCTAGAATATTTGTTATCATTCTTTTTAAATATCTCCTATTTGTTGCCTTGTCTCTGACAAAGTAAACATTAACAGAAGAGATTTATGATTTCCTTTTGTGTCTTGGAAATTCTCCCTCAAATGCCATATGCCAGTATGCAAATGGGGGATTATAGTTTATTTGGAGAGAGCAAATGTTGATTGCTAAAAAGCTATTTAGTTTTCATTATTGCTACACTGAAAGGAAAAAATCTAACAATACAACATATTACTAAATTCAAATACAACGATAAAAAAATTTACATCCTTTTTCCACTCAAAGAACACAGAGTGAAACAGCCAATTTCCAAAACCAATAAGCTACAAAACAGCTGCAGTGGCCAAGACATGGCTCACAACACATTTACTTCATTTCTTTTACCTTAATTCGAACTCAGCAAAAAGGACATCAAAATGCTTGAGGGAATCTTTCATTTTTTCTGTGTAGAGGTTCAAATCCCTTAAGGCCTGGTCACGAATGATATTTCTGACTTCCTCTAGGCTTCGGGTCAGATCCTTGGCCAAGGGCCTCATAGCCATACTCTCAATTTCACGATTCATAATAATTGAACCAGCAGCCAAACACTAGGAAAGACATGAAGAGATAAAATATTAGTATTTACAAACTAAAAATACTTTTATATTTAGAAACAAAGCACAAGATGTGCTATTTAGTAAGATGTGCTTTTGAACAAGGGCAGTACTTAGCCCGAGCTGGCTGCAAATTATTAAACCAGTGAAAGATTTAAGGCTGGTATGTCAAGAGTCAAAAGCCTTCACAGAAAAGGTTAGGGAGCAGCTCAGCCAGGGAGATGAGAAAAGGAGAAGGTTGACAGAAGAACTAAAGTTACTCTCCCACTACTTAGGCAATAAGCATTAGTAGGATAAATTCTCTATGCACACACAGATTGCTTGCATAAGGAACGGGAATCTAGCAAAACTACAGTCCATGGACTGTTTGGATTTTGTAAAATAAATCTATTCCTTATAAAAAGGACAGAAATTCTGCAACTGTGATGTCTTTTACAGTGAAACTACTCACATGGCTATTACAAAGGGATCCAGTTAGGCCTGCATCCTGCTTCCCACAGAAATCATAATTATATACAAAAACCAGGTCACTGAGTGATTCTTGCCTTCCAGTGTCTAGAAAGCAACTATTTAAGAGACTACGTTGCCCCAGGCATTATACATAGACTCTCTGACCAGCTGACAAAGACATTAACAGTAGATTTTCACTGTAACACATTAATAAAATCTTTTTAAAAACCTTGCCACTAAAAACAACTGCTGGCTTTATTCTTTTATGGATACATTTGGAAGGCAATGAGCACTGATATAAATCACACCTGCTGCATGAATAGAAATACTTCTATTAGCTGAGAATATACAAGATGGTTCTCAAAGATAAGGGGTTTTCCTCCCTTTTTAAACTCTCCATTTGCAGCTGTGTCATTCCCCTCTCCCTGGCATCCTGTGGATGGGAGCCACACCTGCAACTCAGTGTGAGGGACCTACAATACCAGAAGGGATCCTTTCTCAGCAGCCTGATGCATTGATTTGAGGGCACCCAGAGAAGATCATATTCTTACTTCTTATCAGCTAAAGCAGTATTTGTGGGAAGTGTGGATAAAGTGAGTGTTACCTGCTGGTAGATATTCTCAGTGATGGTACTGACAAGGACAGAAATGTGTACTCATAAGCTCATACAACTTTCTTGCTACATGAATTTACAGGAGGACAGTACCTGCAGCAGGAGTTTGCATTACATCGTCACTACATATGGTACTTTCTCTGAAACCAACAGGTCTCTCCAGCCTGTTACACAGGTTACACAGTGAAAGTTTGATTGGGAAACAGGTTTAGCTTATGTAACACAGCAGTGAATAAAACAAGACTGAGGACAGGATTACAAAGCACTGACATACCAAAGTAATTTTCTAAATTCTATCTGAGACTTTTCTGACTCAGAGGAGTCTGCAGTTAACAACTGTCAAAGTTTCAGAAACAAAACATATGGAGGCATATTGGACTGAACAAGATGGGAATTCTTCATAGAGAACATGCACTTGAAAGAAAGGAGAAACTGGTTGAAGCAAAAAAAAAAGATTTTAACAGTAGGCCAAGGATTTCTTCAAATACAAGAGAGACAACACTGAAAACAAGACCACAACATGCTGTTGTGTGGTGGGATGTCTAGACTAATCCCTCCTCAGTCTCAAGAAGTTCATGGTGCTGCCTTAAGACACCTTCAGGCCAGTAAAAGTGAAGAGTTTATCACTAAAGATGCCACAATGATTTATTTTTTTTAGCCAAAGACATCAGTACTAATAAATAAATATCTTGCATATCATAGTCTTTTGTTCTGGCACTTCAGGCTTCCTTTGGTTAAAATAACAGAAGCTTATTCACTAAAAAAATTCCTTGTTCCTATGGGTTGCTCTAGAAGTAAGTCTTTGAGAGAAATCAGGTAAGAGAAGAAAAGTGGACTTCAGTGTTCTGCACAGGAACTACTGTATTTTTGGCATACACAGGAAACAAGGAAGTTATGTGCAACAAATGGCTGCCTAATGCTGCATATTTAGGATGAGTTATAGCATAACACAGCCATTAAAATAAAGTGACAGCATGCACTTCCATTTGTTGGAGATGAACTTTTGTCCTGATAAAACTCCCTAATACACTTTTGTTTAAGATGTTCAAAACACAAGATGGCTGATAAGAAAAAAAAAAAAAAAAAAAAAGAGAAAAAACCCCCAAAAGCTCCACTCAGTTGCTAACCCACAAAAGAATAATTTTTCACTACAGAATACTGACAACACACAATTACAAAAATAACGTTGTATGCTGCTAGCCCAACCAAAACCACAGCTAAAGAGCCCCATTTCTCTGAGCACCCAGAGCAAGTTATCTTCTTTACCTTGCCCTGTAATTTTTTGGTACCTCTTTCAGAATAGTCCAAAAAGGTACTTGTGGATTTATACAACAAAAAAGTGCCTATTAATCCCAAACAACAGAAGTATGACAGACCTACCTCTGCTCCAAACCAAAGCTGTCCTGCAAGGTTGTCATGGCGTATTTCCTCTGGAAACTTAACACAAAAGTCCCGGTTGGCCCGTTCGTGTGGAATGCATTCATCCATGATTTGGTTTATGATGTTCAAAACATTATCCTGAAGCAAAACACAAGATACCATATATACTATTGGCACAGAAAACACTTCTAACTTTTTAACAGAGTTTATTAGTGAGGTACCAACCAATTAAGAGAGAAAAAGCAGTATTTAACTCTCATGGTTTTCATACACACAGTGAAAACAGAATACTGCACAGACACAAGAGCAAACTTCACCCTTTCTAGTTTTCCCAGAAACTGTTTCTCAGATTAGTTGCACTTAACTTTGACTACTTTAATAGGACTTCTGATGAGGAGGCATGACAAAGAGCTCTTTACCTCCAGCTATCTGTACATATCAGTAAATAAACTAGAAGTACAAGTGAATTATATTTCTTCCATTTCCTCTCACCAGCCCCAGCAATAGGGCCTCCCATTATTCCCAAAAAGAGCACCTGACAGGGTACCTTGGAGTTGTTAGAAACTGAGTTATACTGTGGTTGAATATATTTAAACTCATCCTGGTAACCCAAAGCAGTTTCCACACCTGAGTCCCAAGTGGGCAAGGGCTGGCACACTCACCTAGCACCTCCTCCCCCAGAACCCAGGAGGACAAGGGGACACTGCACAAGTGAGAACCTTAATAACAGCTCTGATCTACCTCTGCAACAGGACAATGATCAAAGACCTATAACCAGTTTCTTGATATGCAGTAAATAATCTATATTCATTTACTTGAAAAGATAATTTTCACATATCCCTACTGGGAACTGTACAAAATTTGATTAACATAATAAAGGTAGATTGAGAGCATGAAAAAGGCTGAGTGCTTTCATTAAAGATGTTTTGTCTGCCTCATGCTTCTTTCGCTATTTAGAGAATTCGCATTCTATTTAAAATATTTCTCAAACAAATACAACCACATCTGTCTGTACAAAATTGTTTAACAGACAAAATTGCTTTACATCTACATTTTACTGTTTTATTTTCACCTGCATTTAAACAACAATAGAAGACAGGAATTTTGAAGAAACCTGCCCCTTTAACATGTTCCCCATCAAAAAAAGACAAAACCTATTCTAGCTACAAAGCATGATCCACATTTTCTGCAATTTCTCCACAGACTCCTGCACCTGCTGATGCCACAAAGTCATCTTAACATTAGGGCTGTAATTACTGTTACCTTCATCCAAAATAAGTGAATAAATTAACCATCAGCAATATTTATTACACACTGGTATAAGATACTTGATTTGTTAACAATGAAAACACTTTCACAATAAAGTATTTTTTGCAAGGCTGTCATGAGATAATGTTTCGTTTCAAAAAAGTTGTTAAACAAAAAACCCCACCTCATACAGCTAAAACACACAGGAGTATGTGTAACAATCAACCATCTTCTCTAGAAATAAGACTGAAAATTAAATGCCCTGTAGCCCCTCCAGGGCATCACAACACAGTCCATGGCCAGCAGGTATGAGAAGAGACAAGGAAAGAAAACTAGAATCACTGACACAAAACACCTGATTTTAGAGATGAAATCTCCCCCTCACTCTGCTGGCCCCTCTATTGCCAGGATCAGTGTGGCACTAGGATCCCTTAGAATCCAAAGGGAACTGAGAGAAAAATCAACCTTCAATACTCCCTGGTGTAACTGCAAGAAGAACTGAAACTCAAATCCCAGAACAGAACAGAACAAAGATGCCCACACCCTGCTCCTGAACCACTGGCTGACAAACACTCACCACCTCCTCTCTCCAGGACAACAGGGAGTCAGCCAAGAAATCACATCCAAAATGGCATGACAATTTAGGGTCAGAAAAATCTGAATAATAGGAAGTTTCCTATTCTTCTTCCACTTCCTAATTCATGGTATTGAGTATACTTCACTCACCATTATTTAGCTAAACCTACCTGGGAACCAAAGTGTTTTGAAAGTAGGTCTCATAAGAAAACTCCTAAACTACCTAATTCCCACCCAAAGTTACAGAGCAAAGACTGAAACTGAGGATTTAACATTTAAATTGTAGAATGGCATGAGTCACTCATGAAGTATTTCAAATCTGTTATTACTAATCTATTCCTAGACCAGGTGCTTTGCCTGTAGCTCTCACTTTATTGCCAGAGCAATACAGGTTGGTCTTTATCATTAGGATGAAAAAGCCAGATTCCCGTTTTCAGAGAATTAATCAAACTTTGTAAAGGCCTTTTTGCATTAGAGAGATACAGTGGCAAAAAGCAATCTTACCAGTTAAAATTTTACAAAAGTTTCAGGAAATACAGAGAAATATTAAGGCACGGAACTCTGAGAAGAATACTATTCAAATTTGATTATATCACACTAAGTAATCCAATTACATTTTATTTTAGGACATGATATTGCAATTTATTTTACTTGCCACCAAACTAATATGGAGAAATGCAATTTTTCTCTTGCCTTTTTTTTTCCTAAAAAGCTACACAGAATAAGATGAAAAGCCATATTGAAAAAACTTCCTCCCTAAATTTTAATTTAATAGATTATTTTTAAAATGCAATCTTAGTTGACAGCAGCTACAAGACAGATTGAATTTCCCTTACATAATCAACTATACAGATATTCAAAATTCCTGATATATCAAAGAACATTTTTATGCAAATGGAGTAAAGAAAGAGGACTCACAGCTGGTAAGCAACTGTTATATGGTTTTGTTCTGTTTTTCTAATCATTATACCTGTTTAAAAGCACCACAATTCTTTCTGAATCATCTTAGGAGATAATTATTACAAGCACCATGAAATTTTATACCTTAATGCACTTAAATATTGCAACTAAAGGCAAGATGCAATGAACTCAACTTTTCACAATATACTAATGTTTAAGCATATAATTTGTTTCTTTTCCACTTAAAAGACATTTAATATTCTTCCTCATTTCTTCAATATTCCTATAATCTTTAGATGCTTCTGCTCCAGAGCACCCAAGATCTACCAACACATCTCCATGTATGTCAGGTATTTTTTTTAATATGTGCAGTACTACTAAGTTAAACCACAGGTAATTCGAATTTTAATATACACTTCCCAATGGAGATAAATCATAATAGCTCCATCTCAGTAGCAGTTGTTTGTACAGAGTTACCTGGCTGCACACTGGTTGTTCTGTCAGAGTGTTAAGTGAAAAAGCCAATTAAAAAGATGGCCATCTTTGTCTGCCTAGTCAAGCAGGGATACAGGAAGATTACAGAAAGAACAGTTGATGGAACTTTGAAATATAATGTACAAATACTGAAAGATTTCTACAAGGTAAATTGCTTTTGCTGTTTCAAGATGTGCAATTTCCCAAATTCTCTGTTGTTCTACAGGGTTATTTTATCGTCCTACAGAAGGAAAAAAACAAAACAAACCAACAATTCTCCATCACTTCCCTTCCCTCTTCCATTCCTCTTATGACACCCAGAACAGAGCAAGTTACATAAAAAATCTGGAATATTTGCTCCCATAATAATTCCAGCTCTCAGCTGCTTTAAACCTGGAAGGATGCCAGCCAATTTAGACAGACTATCCAACGCATTGTAAGCAAATTATTCTTTTCTATAGAAGAGCTTCAAGAAACATTCAATTTATTTAATTACAGTATTCTGCTTTGTAAGCTAATAACGAATGGGTTTGGATACTTGGTAGCACCGAAATTTTGCTCTAATTTAAGCAACAGAAATCAATTAGTTGGAATTGAAGTAGTAAATCTTTCACTTGATCCATCTTTCTACATAAAAGCCTCTGGATTTTAATGCCTCCTTTGGTGGCTTTATCTGTTATCTTTTGGTTTATCTGTGTACTGGGATGTGCACAGGTTTGTTTCAGGTACTCTCTTGAGGCTTTACAGCAGCACAAGCAGCCTCTGAAGAGATTATGCTTTGGGATTTACTCCAAACTCCTCATTTCCTGGAAAACACAGCTCAGAGTTACATGAAACAGAGAGCATTTATATTTCATTTTGATAGGGAAGATAATGAGTGGCAGTGAGAAAGTATGTAGGTAGCCACAGTAGAGGAAAAAAAGTTGGTTCATCTTTTGTCTGTCAGTAATTGGCCATATATTAAATAATCAGAGCATAAAGCTAACATCAACTGCTGCATTAGCTTCCAGAATAGGTACCAAAAAATGCCAAGAAATTAATCTTTCTTATACTATGAAAGGTATGTTTAGATCAACAAAAGGCAAACTCATCTACCCTTTTGCTATGTCATTGATAAAATTTACACTGCTCTTCCACAACATTAAATTTAATATGACCTGAGGTCTTTTGCAAGACTTCTTCAAAGGAAGGTAACTTCCTGTGCTGTTCAGTACCTCTTTAATAGCCATGTTTTGAATTACCAGTAAAATCTAGCCAAGGCAATATGATCTATTATCATATCACCATGATCTTAATTGATGATATTTTAACCTCTTCTTTTAAGTAAGTCCATGACATTTGTTGTTACCTTCTCTAGCTTGATGTTAGAGTTTCAGAACTCCTTCAACATCACATGGCAATCAGAAGTCACTGCTGAACACAAATTAAGGCCAAAAATAAAGGAAGATGTTACTGTAATTAAAGCAATCAGCAAGTATTTAGGGTTTTACAGACTACTTTAACAGAAGAAGCCAGTCACAAGTGTACTCTGATGTAATAAACAGGTATTCAACCAGGTCCTGGCTTCAGAACCCAGACAGATATTTCACATTAGAGATCTAAAGCCTCTACATGGCTTTCCCTCCAGCCCATCTTGCACAGACCCCAAAGGCTGTGCTTTCAGACTCTCTTTGCCACATCAGCTAATTGATTATTTCCCACTGGCAATGTAGCACCATGGAATTGTTTGGATTGGAAAAGACCTTTCAGATCATCAAGTGCAAGTACTAATGCAGCACTGCCAAACCATGTGCCCAAGTACCACATCTACACATCTTCTAATGTGAGGGTGAATCAGCCACTGTCCTGGGCAGCCTGTTCCAATGCTTGATAACCTTTTTCATGAAGGAAGTTTCCTAATATCCCATCAAAACCTCCCCTGGCACAACTTGGGCCATTTTCTCTTGCTTTATCAATTGTTACTGGGGAGGGGAACCTGATCCCCACCTGGCTACAACCTCAGGTAGTTGTAGAGAATAATATGGTCTCCCCTGAGCCTCCTTTTCTCCAGGCTAAACATTTCCAGCTGCCTCAGCCACTCAAAAAACTTGTGCTTGGCCACACTATTGCTGATCCAGGCCAGGTGCCATTGGCCTTCTTGGCCCCCCTGGGCACACCTGGCTCATGTTCAGCCACTCTCAACCAGCACCCCCAGGTCCTTTTCCACTGGGCCCTTTCCAGCTCCCTCTGCCCCAGCCTGTAGCACTGCAGGGGTTGTTGTGACCCAGGGACAGGACCCAGCACTTGGCCCTGTTGAACCTCAGGTCACTGACCTTGGCCCACTGATCCAGCCTGTCCAAATCCCTCTGTGGAGCCTTCCCACCCTCCAGCAGGTCAACTCTTCCATCCAACTTGGTATCATCTGCAAATTGAGGATGCAACTCACAAAGCTCCACTTTCTAAAAGTAACAGTTCTATGTGTGAACTTGGGGGTAGCAGCTCCTAACCCACTATAGAGTAATACCAAAATTCATCATGAAAAGGTAACTTGGATATCTAGCAATTTAAGTTCTGTATTGCCTCAGCCAAGCAACAATTCTCTATAAAATAAAAGAGGAATCCCCATTCACAGAGGGCAGAATGAAGGAGATGTCATCATGAATTACTGCCATCTTCACTTTGCCTTCCCTGCTTCAGTGAAAGCATCCTGCATCCCCAACACATTCATTGCTAAGTTGGCATGGATCCAGCTTTCTTCACTATGGTCCTCTGCTGAAAATTAATTCCCTGACCTGCAGTGCACAGCATTTTCATTCCACTCTGTCCACAGTCTTAGATAACAGGCAGGTTCTCAGAATTATCTATTTGATCCATGTGAGCAAGTGGAAACACATGAAAAAACTTGTTGACATGAGAAACTACAATTTAAGACTACAGTACTAAACCCCTTTTCCAACAAAAAAAAATATTTAAATATTAGTCACTCCCAACATAAGATCAAATATGAAATGTAGAAAGAAAATACAATTCCATTTAGTTGATGGAGTTGTACTGATGGCCCAACTTAGTCAAGCATTTTATATTTTATAGCCATTTGCTAATTATTCTACAGTGACCAGAAGTTTCCCAAAAATTATGACAAGCTGTTAAAAACCAGTATTTAAAAAGACACAATCAATATTTCATTTACTGATAATGAATGTTTAACTCTGCAGATTTGCTTTTTACCCAACTACAACATTCCACTGATCATTTGACATTACTGAGGAAAAAAGGGCAAATTTAAAATCTGTGAACCAAACCAAAGACAAAAACCCTGACTCTTCTGATGCTTATAGGTTACTTATTATATTTAGAACAATCATACTCAAGTTCATTTGCAGTGAATTACAATGAAAACATATGAAAGGGTTGATAAGTCTGCCTGCTTGCAAAATAAATGCTAAGAGCTTTCACTCAATGGCAAATCCAAATAGCAAACCTGACACCAACTGTTTGCAGAGGTCAGGCAGCACAGAGAAGACATCTGCTAGAGCACTGCAACTCACACAAGTCATCATTACCAGGAGTAATGAAATGACAAATGTTGCCATCAGTTCTACAACAACTGGAGATGAAACTCTAAAGGAAGAATACCCAAATGTACAAGCTTTATTATGACAGCAAAAAAGTAAAGTAGATATGTTCATTATCTCAGATTTAAGCTTAATCTTGACATCATCACTTTAAAATGGCTGTTCTCAGTTTTTCTTTTTGTTCTAGATTGGCACTGTCTCCACCAAAATTAAATTGGAAGACATTGTATAAAAGAAAAGAATTTTCTTTGAATAAGTCTTAGCTCACTCTCATGTCAGACAACAGCCTAATTCCTGGTACAAGTTTCTGGCTTTCCTAGCTCTGCATCAAGTCTCTTAAATACAAACCTTATGAGAACTTTATTCTAGACTCCACCAGCTCTGCTCCAGTTTAGAGAAAGCCTCAAACAGGGATACAATTCAGAAAACTACCTCAATGCCTTCCTCATCACAGATCAATGAAGAATGCCCAATGGGTTGGACAGAGTCCTTTTGGTTCTTATTTCTTCTGCTGTTAAAAGGTATCTTTGTCTGCTACAGTTTCTAAACTTCGTGAACATCAAGATTTCTTTCAGTCAACTTCTTTCCTTAATCTCAGTAATTACCCTGCTGTCTCCTTCACTGACCTCTACTAACATGAGTAATATAATGTCTCCAGAGTTGCAAATTAAGCAGGCAAGAAAGACTTGACCATTACTTGAGCTTAAAGTACTCCTGGTTCAATCCACACTGTTTAACCTCTGTATCAATGAACAAAATAACATCAGGAATAGATTGTTGCCGACTTCTAACCAATCATTACGTTCCAGCACCCAGCAGGGAGTTTCTTTCACTTTTGGCTAATTTGTCTTCTTTAATGAGATCTATTTCTGCCTAATTCTACAGGAAAATGTTCTTCGATGGACAGATGCAGTCAAACATGAAAACATTGCACCTCTGAACTGTCTCATTGTTCCCAGTGCTTATGGTACATACTCCCTGTTTTCTCCTGTCAAGAATGTTAATGATGCAATTAGTATTTCATAGATAATTCACTGCCAATCCTCTGAGTTCCTTAAGAGGTACCTCCTTCATCAAGGGATGCTCCCTGGGGCTGACTTCCTTTGTAAAAATTGCTTCTCTTCAGCACGGATACAATGCCAATACAGCATAGAATGAAAGAGCATATATTCTTCCCCCTAGAGATTCCTTATTCTCACACCACTTAAACTTATCAGATAGTAGGAGACACCTTCAGATAAGGTTTTTTTACACCTGAAACAGAACGCCACTTTTCATTACAGGCTGGCGCCAGGCCATTCTGCAGTGTCAGCCTTTGGCAGCACGGCCAACTGAGAACTCAGCCCCTTATGTCAGCATCTCACCCACCCTGCAGTCCCTGCCCCCACACCTCACCACCACTCCCAGTGCTCCAGCACCTGGGGCACCTGTGAAGGGTTTTAGTGCACAGATCCAGAGTAACCCACATCCTTTCACAGAGACTCCACAAATATGTGCATCAGCACAGCTGAACAAGAGTTTCCAAGTGTAAAGATGACCACAGCTTATTTAAATTGGCCATAGATAAAGACCTAAAACTATCCAAGCTGTGCTTTGAGGGGTGCCATGCTTAAGTGTGGGAATAAGAACAAGAATGGTGTAAATTTGGAAGAGAAAACTTTTAAACAGATACTGCCAATGGACCGTGGAATAATGCCTAAGGAACTATGTGTGATAACACAGAAATACACATTTGAACAGTTATTTTTTTATATAAAATCAAAGTTCATTTCTCTTGTTTGTCCATGCTCAACTACATATCCAAGCAATAAAGTTAAGAAGCTAAAATATTTATAACATTTCTACCAAATGCCTAAAGGCTTGCTTGAATCAAAGACTGGGCAACCCACAAGCACAGATTCTAAAATTACCATAGAACTGACCAAAACCAGTCACATTTACAGAAATATTTCCTTCTGAAATCACTCTATGGCTTTCCACTAATGCAGTTATAAAGCTCACTGGTAAGCCACAGAACTGGTAAATTTAAAGCCTTTACCTATTAGGAAAGAAAGAATATACTTAGCATTACAAATCAATGAAAAATCTGATTTCACTAGGCACAGAAATAATTAAGTTATGCTGAAGTTGTGCAGCTGTAGATAAAAGACAAAGAAAGGCCAGTGTGAAATCATACCACAAATAAAGAGTTATATCCAACAACAGTTCAACTGAAAACCAAGGAGCCCAAACCTTTGGACACTTTCATTCTAACAATGTTGAAGCTTCAAATTATTTCTACAGTCTGTATATTTTAAATGAGTGATTTAAAGTTGTCCTAAAATTTTGCATCAAGATAATTCTACTTTCCCTGGTTGAGGAATCCCCTCAATTTTCTTTTCTCAATTATAAAATACAATATTCGCATTGCAGAGTAAACCAGACAACCACAAATATACTAATTAGATCTACTGAGAAAACTCATCACATTCCAGCTACAGGGTTAAAATATTTTACAGTCAAATTTGCAAAATCCCTATAGAGGAAAACTGTACAAATAATAAACAAGTCTGGCATGAGGCCGGAGGTTTGTATTGAATGTATGAAAAATATATTTTCATACCAGTTTTCACATAAGTCAAAAGTGAACATGACTCTGAAATTCTGCTAGAATTTGTCTCTATTTATGTCTTCATCAGACCTAAACAGAAAAAAGCAAACAAAAAATACACCAAGAAAGACCTTTGCACGTATCAGAACAATTCTAAAGCAAAAGCTACCAGAGCTTACATCACAAAGGCAGTTAGCTCAGCGCCTCAGTTGCACAAATCAATTCAACAAGCTTGCAGCCTCAAGATGATCATCATTTAACACCTCTACATGAACACTGTTTGATTATGAGCACTGTGTATGTGGAATAGCAACAACTTCAACAGCAGTTACAGACACCACAGGGCAATTGAGAAATCCAAGAGTACAAATATCTGCTGCTTGGTATTTGTGTAAGAAATCTTCAGGCACAGAAACCTTGAGACCTCTAGAGAACTGCAAATGTATTCTCAGGGCAAACCTAAGAACTTATACTGTGTACATCATATGTTAGTATCAAGAGTACTACATTTTCTGAATTAAATTCTGGGCTTTTCTTAGAAATATAGAACAAAGAACAGTATAAACATGTAAGAAGTATCTAGCTTTATTTCTTCACTGTGTGAAGAACTGTGTACTTGGGGTAATGCTGCTGCTGTTCATCTCAACACTACTTTGAGAACTGTTGAAAAAATAGCACCACTTTAAAAAAAATGGAAATCCAGCAGGAAAGAGTAAGTGGTATAAGCAAAAAGGTAAGCTTTCTGAACCAAGAGCACACTTTCTGCATAATTAATTTCACACATATACAGATTTCCCAAAGCCTTTAAAAGGGGAAGTTTTTGAGTGCAAGCACTGCAAAAGCATGCAGTAACAAAGCCTGCTATCTGAAGCCTGCTCTTCAACAGCAAATTCAACCTTATCACACACTGTTTTCATATCAATTGTTTCAAACTTCTTCAAAGCAACAATAGCTTGCTAATACATGTAATACTTTAAAAAATGAATCATTTTTTAAATTACTGTCTTAAAGTCTGCATTATTTTTCACCAAGAACACTGTGAAGTAATGAGTTAACAAATTCTTTCAAAAGCCTAAGCTGGAGACAGAAGACAACCAGTGCATCTACTCCAAAAGGAACTTGGAGTTGAGTGAACTATTTAAGCTTCTCATTCTCTCTGGCTAATTATAAAGTTAAAATGACTGAACAAGCCATCCTAATAGATAACAATTTATTTTCTTCCCATCACCTTAAACTCTAGCCATTCAATTAGTAGTTTATTGCTATATTATACACTAATAGGAACAAAAGGGCAGTCTAAAATTAATCCATTTTCTCAAACTCCAAAATATTTTGTAATCCCTCCTTCCAACATGTAGAAGTCCTTGTTGTATCCAATATTTAACATCTTTAAGACCTAAAGGTTTTTATCAAAAGGGGCTCTCTAGGATAGTGGTCACAGCACCAAGCCTGATGGAGTTCAAGGAGTTTGGACAACACTCAGGAACATGGTGTGACTCTTGTGGATGGTGCTGTGTGGGGCCAAGAGCTGGACTGGATGATCCCTTGTGGATGTTCCACTCAAGGATTTTGTTTAACAAAAACTTACTTATGATAACCTGACACATGAGAAAACCAGATTGCACACTATTCCACAAAATATTCTTCATAATAATCTGTTATTGTGAAATGAATTATTTTTTATTAAAAACAAGCTTTATATTTCAAGTATTTTAATGAAATTAATGAAAACTAAATTCCACTGCTAAGAACTGACTTGAAAAAATTACTAACTTGCCTTCTTGTCTTTCTTATCATACTTACCCAGCATTAAAGAAAAAAATAAATGAAAGGGATTTTTCTATATGATTAAGTGAAAAGGCTTTTGGCAGAAGAAAGCCAGACTTAATCCCCAAGCACAGAAACATTATAAAATAAATAATTTGCATGTATTGTTAATCTTGCTAACGTGGTGCTACCACATGCATAAGGAGAAAAGAAGGAAAATTGCAACATATTTAAGTCATGAACTTACATAAACAATTCAGTGGCTGATACTAGAATCTTTGCCTCTTTGCAGCAGTAAAAAAAAAAGAAAAAATAAAAAACTATAGCCAATCACACTATAGCAGAGCTGACAGCAATCCTCTGATGGCACTGCTGAAGAGTGTGGAAGAACTATACAGCCCCTGATAGCCAGACACGTCACATTACATTAATTCCTACATAACTGGATCTGGTATAGTATCTTACTTCACAAATGCTGAGAAAAGTCAGGCTTAAAATGACCTGACTCCATTGTCCTCATTTAGCCTTCAAATGCTCTGGGAATTATACCACTATGTCTCAGGTCCACTGTCAATACTCACTCAAGGTACCAACATGCCAGTTGTTAGAAATATAAAAACTATGACTGAGGGCAAATAAACACACATTAAAAAATGAAAAATCATTGTATCTTTTGAAGCTGAGTGTTAGAAGACTCCAATACCTCTGAAATTAAGAGCCTTCTATAGCTGGGTTCTCTTTCACAAGGAAGAAAATGTTGTATTTTTAAATTTCAATAAAACGTGTGACCAAAAGAAGGAACTGTTCTAATTGAAGTAAAGATGAAATATTCATTTTGCTCTCCTGTTAGCATCTTGTGTTTTATATGGATGACTACCTCATCTTCCACCAAAGCCAGTAGTTTTCCACAGGAGCTTGCATGCAATGATTGTGGTCACCATGAGCAGATGGTACAGCATAACCTTGCATCACAGTCTCTAGAAACAACCTATGGCTACCCCAGCATGCACCACTTAACATAATATAATCACATCCCTTCTTCACTGATTAAAAATTAATTGTGTTTTGTATACAAAGATAAGTTCTCTTTTCATTATTTAGCAACTTGTCAATCCAGATTCAGTTTCAGCCTTGTGCATTATTGATTGCCACCTGTGTTGTCATTTCATGCTACATCAACTTTTATTTATTTTTAAATATATATTATAAGAAAACTCAAATGTCACACACTGAAGAGCTTTTCCATTTCCCACTACAGAGAAATCAATGCATGCTCTATGACAAGTCACTCAGCTCAGTCATGTTTCTCTTACACTCTGGAAATGTTACTAAGCAATTTGCAAACCCTGCAACAGCTTCAGAGTAGTGTGGTGATGTATCGAAAGTCGGTTTGTTTGGAGTTAGATTTTTGCTGGTTTGTTGCTTTCATTTGGTTGATTCTGTTTTGGTCATTTGGAGTTTTTTGTTCTGTTTGGGTTTTTTGTGCCTTGTGGGGTTTTCTTAATTAAATAAAAAACCAATACAGAAATCTGCCCACATGCATGCTGTAAGCTGATGTGAAAGACAACTGGACTGCTATCCCCACACCAGGCTGAAATTGGTAACCACCTCCTAAAGTGACTCACTATCAAACATTATCACTGCTTCAGTCAGACACTACACAGCATCAGACAATGAACTTCTCCACTTCTAGACTTGTCTTATCCATCCATCTCCCTCCTCAGAAAGCAAATAACATTCCTAAGCTTTGAAGATACACAAAAAACCATATTTTGAAGATAAAGAGCATTTATTTTCTTTTTCGTGTTAAAGCTTTGATTCAACAAAGCCAAGTGCAAGGTCCTGCCCCATGTTGGGGAAATCTAGTGAAAAGTGTCCCTGCCCATCACAGTGGGCTGGAACTGAGTTAGATTTAAGGTTTCTTCCAACCCAAACTCTCCTATGACTGTGATTTTTGCAAGCGACAAAGCAGATCCCCCAAGTATGCTCCCAGCAGCACTGTTCCTTTACTCCTGGTTTGCTATATTCAATTTATATCATCTTTCCACGCCCCACAGTAGCTCCTTCAGCCTGTAAAACATATTTCCTTTACAGTGAGGGCAAAGCTTTGTTTCCACTGACACTTGAATCTCAACTTATTTCATAGTGATGCTTTCAGTTGTTAAATTGAGCTTGAAGAAATGTGGAGATAAGTGTGGTTGAAACACAGCATTTTTGATAAAATTCACCACATATTTTGTATTGCTACAGAAACTGAGACAGACAAGTGATAATACACAACACTGAAATATGATTAGCTTGCTCTAAGGGCTCCAACTGCTCAGCAACATTTACTTATGCTACAGTGGATAATGAAGTTCAGGTTCACAGGTCCTGCTTCTCAGCACTATATGAAGGAGTCACCTAAAGGCTACATTTCAAAGGCTAATGTTACAGCAAACGAACTGCTAAAGCTGACCTAGAAATGCTGGGCTGCCAATTGCAGTCATTCAGGAGGTGCTTCTCAAGAAGAGCAAATAGCAGTAAAGTAGTGAAGAACCAGTGTAATGTACTGCCAGTCAATGCAGTGTCCATCACTCCTACCAGTGAGCCAGAAGCAGACATGTCTCACCAATATTACAAATTCCCCATTTTACTATTCTGTGGAACAGTGCAAATGGACAGCAAAGCTGGGAAAGTCTCTGGTTTGCTTTAGGTCAGTGCCCTGATGGGGCAAATTCCTCCCTCGTGCACTTCAGCAGATCAAGTGACACACTGCTGAGATACAATCTGCAGGAATAATGCTGAGAAAACCATGCTGGAACTGACTCATGTGCTATTCTGAGACCTCAGTACTGTACACAGAGAAATAATTCTCAGTGTACTGAAACAGCAAGCAAGGACTATGATCCTAAAAGCATTCTCATGATGTGGCATACTTGGGAACAGGTTTGTTACTGGTGAAGTCCTAAAAAATCTCTGCTTTAGAAACAAAGGGTTTTTCTACTCTTTACTCTTAAAGAAAACAAATGAAGTTCTGTAATATTTAACAATAAACCTAGCTCCATTTGAATAGCTGTTAAATGGTTTTAAACCAGTTTACCAAGTCAACTAACAAAATATTAATCAATGTGAAAACAGCAACAATCAAAGTAAATTAACTTAGTGATAGTGAATGCATGAGTGAATAATTAAAAAGTGTACATGAGTTACCATCACTTCTTACCATCAAATTCAATACTGTGATGTTGTGAGTAGCATTGGAAAGGACACCTTGTTATACCACTAATATAAAAATCACTGCAATGATTTGTGTTGCGGGGGGAAAAAAAAATCAGATGAACAAGCACTGCTTATTACTGAAGATTCACTAACAGAGAGACACTTTCTTAAAGAAAAAAGTTTTCCTCCTAGAATCATCAATCAAGTTCAATAAACCAAAGTCTGACATTCTACCTAACTTTTGGTTCATTTAAGAAAAATTACACAGCTTTTTATCATGCATGTCAGCAAGCTTTATGTATTGTTAATCTTAACAAACCAGGAGAGAAGTGTTTTATTCCATTGAATAGGTATTAATCACACAATAAATGCAAGATACTGTATTGATATGTTATGTTCTCACAATATTTTACCACTGACATGAAAACAGCAAAGCAAAATGAGGGATAGCCTCTTTAAAATAAGCTACCATACCTGGAAAACAGTGTTACATCACATTATTGTGAAAATGAAAAGCTTTGACAACATTATCTTACTCATCTTTCCACTCTTACTCATGGATTATGCTACTCAGCATCCTGCTGTACAATCAACCCACAGGATTTGAAAATCAAGCTGCAAGATGTTGAGAAACTGAATTTGAAAAGTTAATTTACTGTAAAAAAATGTGATTCTGATCAGCAGATAGTATTACAACAAAGCAGAAGGTAACATTCAGAGCTGCAGTTCTTTACTAAGGAAGCATCAACACTCTTGAAGAGTGCAGTTTTCTGCACATCCACAGGAGCACCACAATGCACCATACCTTCAACTTGCCTTGACTACTACTACCAGCTTTGTCAAGCCAGAAAACTTTAAGTATGTCCACTCTAAACTATTGCATCCTTTAGGCAGAGACCTTCTGGTCTGGTTTGTCTGAGTCTGTTCACACACTACAATAAACTCGGAGATCTTTAACAGAACTATCAAGTTCAAGTTCAAAGATTTAAAGCTTGCCTTCTCAGATATGGTTAAGATCCAACATAACACCCAATCTCTCCCCAAGAAGATTCACAGTTTGTAAGAATTGTTAGCATTTTTTTTTCAAACCCAAGATAATTTAAAGGCATTTCCTTTCTGTAGTTGATAAAAATAAAATTGAAAAAAATCATCTGTTAATCAAGCAGACACTATCAGTGAATGATCTGAAAATAAGCAACCCAGGAACACAATGAATTAGTTTTAAAAAACAGATGCCAAGATAGAAGGACATGGAATTTCAGAAATCTTTGTCCCTAGAAAACACTAAAATCTGATAGAAATGCTATGCATCTGTAGATTTCATGAAGATAAAAAATGGGAAGAATCTGGAAATCTCAAAACTAAGGTTTTCATGGAAAAACTAGCACAAAATAAAACAGAAAATCATGCAAAGACTGGGAGTCTGGCAAATTATATTCTGTGATCACAAAACACTTTTCAAAAGCATTGCTTGAAGAGTTAAAGTACACATCTCTAAATAAAAGGTCTCAGAATTGCCTGTTTCTGCAGATACCAGAGGTATTGCACAATGCAGCTGCTACCCTACTTCTACATGCACAAGCTCCCACCACAATGCTCTGAGCCCTGGCTGTTGGCTCTCCATCATTCTCAAACTCCACCACACCTTGGGCTAAAACCAGTTTTTCCTCCTACCATGTAATACTTGGTCAGCAAATACCTATATTTTGAATCCCAAGACACCATTCCTTCTCTTGTTTGGAAATTATAGGACAAATTCTTAAAAGAAACCAAAAAACACTGCATTTACACCAAGTACAACAAAACATTTGTTTTGACCTAAGAGACCTAGTAAGACCTAATAAGGCAAAACCATTATTGACATGACATTTGACAATGATCTACGTAAAAACCCCTCCATCTTTTCTTAAAGTTCTAGCAACAGATTGTTTACTAACAGCAATTCTGTTTGACAAATGAAATTACCAGACATCAGAAGATATTAAGAGTCACAAGGTAGTGAATCACTATAGAACAAGCCAACCAAACTGACCAAGGAGCAATCAGAGTCTGCATTTCCTGCACTCCTGCAGGTGAAACATTCAGAGCAGCTCTTTTTTTTGAATAGAACAGCTTTTCAGGTCTGCCTATACTACAGGAAACACATCAGAAAGCCTGTGTGCCTGCAGGCAGACAAGAAATAAATTGTCATTGCCAGGGATAAAACAACCAAGGAGATTTGTCTTGCACGGTGATACTGCTAATCCACCCTTAACATCAGAAAACCTTTCCTACCAGTCTGGAAAGAATTTGACTAGAAAGTTTGTGGAACATCCACTACTGGAGGCTTCATAGAAGTCAGATAAATATTTGTGAAGTGTGGTTTAGGTATAGCTGAAGAAGATTGAAGTCTTCCTCTGAAGATGACTTTCACATAATTTTATTTTTTTTTTTTACTGCAAGTCACTACATTTTTAATTGTTGATAAACTTACAGCCTCCAGTTTGGTAATCCCTTAAACTCACATTTTTCTCCAGGAGCAATACAGCAGGAAATTGTGAAGATATTAAAAGTCTACAGAAATATTAAAACTGTTTCTGACAGAACAATACATGCACTGTCTACTCTCTCTGTGTTCTTCAGAAAGCTGCACTTTTAAAATTTAGTTTTCATGCAAGCAAACACAGAGCACCTGACTGTTTTTCTTTTCAACAGACTCAGCTAACCTAATGTGAACATTTCCTACAACGATCAGGGTACTTTTCTTGAAACTCATCTTAACATGATTAGTGATGAAATTTTTCCACATAACTAAGTTTAGTACATTTTATTAGGAGTAACAGGAAGAAATTTTAGCAACAGTGAATCAAAATACATTCTTTACACTTAACTGCCTCATATTTTACTTGGTACAGATGTAAATGTATATTTATTACAATGGTCCTTCCACTTACATTTGTTCTGAGGTGACAGCAAGCATTTACTTTTCATACAGAAATCCTCCTGAGCATCGTACATTTACATTTCATACAGAAATACCACCTGAGCATCATGCATTTTAGACTTGAACCTACTTCAGTTTAAATGCTTTTTCTGGGTGTGATTGGGAGAGGAAGTATCAAAGCATTCATGCAAATACAAAGAGTACAACAAAAATAGTTTCTTTCTACCTCTAAAAATTTGAATTAGCTTACCACCACAACTCCAAATGTAGTTCATTTACTAATGAAAAACTATGAGATTCATGAGGCATGAAGCTGAGCAGCTACAAATGACATGGCTATTTTTTGCTGATAAAAACTGAAATATTTCTCATGCTCTGTAAGCTCTGTATGCTTTTTTATATAAAGGAAACAAGGCTCAAAATGTGCATTCTTATTCAGGGAAAGCATCAACGCTCTTAAATGAGATGTAGGAAATATAATTTATGGATAGTATTTTCAAGAATATACCCTTTAAAATAAGGAAAGGCACGTATCTAACAAAGGTTCATTTTAAAAAGCTCTGACAATAGAAACTAACTAATACAAAAAATATTAATGGAATGTACATAATGTACATGAAATGTACATAAGAATCCCAGTCAAATCAGGAAATTGCCACTTGGATTACCTGACAGGAACGAAACTGGTTGACCAGCAGTGTACATCTCTGTGGGTCTTTTCTTCCATCCAAACTGTCCAGTTCAGCTGCTACTTGATTTAGTTCCTCATCAGCATAGTAGAACTGAGCAAGGAGCTGTGGGTCTGTTCTCTGCATTGGAAACATGGATAATATTACATTACTTTTGCAAAAAAACCACCAAGCCCCCAAAATTAAAACAACTTCAGCTAGTTGTAGTCACTGTGATTTTTTTTTTTTTTTTAAACACAAGCCAGGTAAGCAGTATGGCAAAAGAATGGAAATGAATGGAAAAGAATGGCATTGAGATTATTTACACACACTGAATTTTTTCTACTTTGAAGAAAAAAAAAAAAAAAAAAAATCAACACCCTCTCAAAAAACATCTCACATAATAAACCTGAGACATTACTCAGCTACTATTATCTCCAAAACCACCCTGGCATTCTCACATAATTACCTGGAGGAGCAAACAACTGAATCAGGTTTATTTATTAAACAGAAGAAAACTTCAGCTCTAGGCAGAACAAGACAAAGTTGCTTTTCAAGTTAAAACAAACAAACTGTACCCCCCAAACCTATCAAGCACCATTGTAACCTTTGCAGTATGGTCTGGTCAGAACCCTCCTTTTGAGCATCACAAGAATGAAGCCACAGAAGAGAAAGGTACTGAATCTACCAGGGCCAAACAGACACAAACACTTTACAACACTAATAATAATATCATCACTAAACAAGGCATTACAGAGAGACAAAAGTATGCCACAAGTCTTTCATGTGGAAAAAAACCATCACAATGGATTTTTGGCCACATTAAAACAAAGCAGCAACTATAAAAAAGACCAAATGAATAAAGGAATGCTCCTCAAAAACACAGAGGAGTATTAATAGTAAAGGTTTTCACTATAAAAGGATTTTCTTTAAACATCAATAAGTAGGAATTCTGGTTTCAACATCTTAATTGTAAGCTGACAAAAATCTACACTCTTGAATGATGTCTTCACTATAGCCCTGATATAAAGGTGCCCAGGGAGAAGAATAAAGCTTGTGATATATGGTCAGAGAAACAAAAAAAAATTCAAAAAGAATGATAATGAGAGGAAGGCATGCAATTACTCTACTACAAAATTTGATATTGCTTAGTTCTGAATTTCTGTATTTAAAATCAAGCTTAGTAAAGCATTTCTTTAAGCATTCCCTACCTGATGATTTTTATTATTTCTGATTTTTATGTTTTCCTTCATCATTCATCCACAACCATTAAAACCTTCCAGACAAAGTTAATAAACAAAAATGCAGGAGTATGTGTGTGGAATTGTGACAAGCATGAGTGCTGATTTTTAAGCATCTAAATTGCATTGCAGAAGCAAAATAAGGCAATTCATTAAAACTGGTCTCAAGCAAAAGAAGTAGGCCTGAGACAGCTCCCATGTGGCTGATTTTTTCAACTGGAGGAAAGAAAGTTTTAATTGAGTTCTCTTAACTGTGTTACGTTTGGTGTGGATTAGTAGTGTGATCTTTGATTAATTGTGTCAATCATACGTGGTCCCTGGCAAGCTGAAACTGCATGAAACTCAATCTCTTCACAGGGGGCCACTTAAAGGAAACAAAACACAAGTTTAACAATTGAATTTACTGCACTAGGTAACATAAAATAAGGGATAGTGCTATGTGCCATGCCAATTTTTATTTTCAGTTTATGCAAAATATGGTTCAAATAATTTAATCCAAATTCCTTACAATTTTTGGCAGAATAAGAATTAACAATTCCCAGCTTTAGGTACTAAAATTAATAGACAGACTTAATTTGAAAATATCTCCTTGAGAACCTACCACTTATCCTGGTAGTTTGTTTCAGAAAATCATTCAATTTAACAACAAATTAATGCATCTAAGTTCTTGTTTTGATTTACTGGACTTGAGTAACTCTGCTCACTTTGCCTTATTCCACTATAGCACCAAGTACTTGCATTAGTTCTATTTGCCTATTTATGTATTCACTAACTGCAGTAACCCCTTCAACCAGAACACCACTGTAGGAGACCCTTATGGGTTTGGGATTTCTGGGGAGAATTTTGGTTTGGTTGCAAAGGAAGTTTTTTTATACATGGTGATACTGCTGTTACCATCCCAACACCCTCTTGAGTATGAGCTCTCCAGGCAGGAGTCTCATTCTACAAGTACATCTTGCATTCCTTCTGCCTAATGCTTCTTCATATTCCACATATTCAGCCCAACAAATGGCCCAGGTTATCCCAAATATCTTTACTGCCAGCACAATGTACTACATCATTCTCCACGGATTTGAAACCATCACTTCATATATGGTTCATAACTTGCTATCCCCATCTGTATGCTACACACAAACTATCATCCTGGCCAGTACCAAGACAGGAACCAGCACACCACAAATTAAAGAAAAAAACTCCAACCAAACAAAATGACAGACATTTAACCATGTTATCTAACAACACACCATTATTTTATTTAATGAAAGATCACTCACTAAATATTTATTTTAATAATTTTTACTTTTTAAGTTCCACTCAACAGGTCAGATACCAAAATCAGAAGATGCCTGCCTATGGCAGTAGTATAAAACTGTCCATATGGAAAAGCTGTATTAACTATTGAACTGGTTACATTCTGGTTTTACCAAGTCTGACCAAAGAACAATGACCAGGATTAAGTTAGTTCAGTTTACTGCATAACGAAATTCTGATCTGATTTTTCAATCAGGATTGAAATGGACTATAAAGAGAATGTTAAAAACATCTTAAGATATCTGTTAGCTACAGGTTATTAGATAAATAACAGGTCTGTAGAATTGCATGTTATCAGAGGAAAAAATGCTATTCTCACATCTTGTAAATAAGCTGGTAACCAAAACCAGAAACAATCCCAAAAAAATAGCGACAACTAACAGACAGGAAAAATTCTATCACAAACTTTCCAACACGGGACAGAGACCAAGAAAAACTATCAACATGAAGTCAGGGTGCCAACAGACCAATCTCAAACCACACAGCAATTCTGGAATCTAAGAATCACTTTGAAAATCACATTTACAGAAACAAGGGTGGTTCTTAGGGACACATTCTCTTTTTGAAAGAAAATTGCATGCACTCTTTTTTCTCATAATTTTTAACAGCAGCTTTCAAGTATCAATACCACCTCTTTTTGAATAACATAAAACAATACCACCTCTTTTTGAGTAACATAAAATGTGCGTCATCTTGGAGCTGGCAGCACCCCATAATTTGAACATTAAAGGGAATGCTTTCCTCCAGGTTTCCATGATCCTTTGGAGACAAGCACAGATTTTGTTCAGGCTTTTTCTTCTACTGAGATTGCAAAAGGAATGCAGCCACCACCACCACAAAAAGAAGACATGATGATCCCAAATAAGCCAGAGAACAGACAAAAGCAAGGTAACCATGCAAATGAGCAAGATCCCAGCTAGTGGTAGCACTGTCTTCTGAAGCCTGCCAGCTGTCCTCTGGAAAATAATATCCATCGTTTTTGAATTGCTGATCTAAAGTCTTCAGAACAACAACTCAACCTTCCTTAAAATAAACCCTATGGACTTGAAAGGCTCCAGATCTCCCATTGTTCACTGGCACTCCTCCAGCACTAAGCATTTGTTTTTCTGCCACACACTCAGGAACCCTGACTTGATCCCTATGGGAAGAAAACTATATAGAAAAGCAATAATTACACGCCTTTGTTGATGGTAAACCCAGATTGCCTTCCGACACGGGAACAAAGTAAACCTACATCAATTAGAGTAATTCTTCAAAAAGCACTTGCTAAAAGGTGCATTTTACACAAATACATTTATTTTATTACACGTTGCATGAAATGTCTTCACAATCACAGGACAATATTCGGTGACAGTCCATGTGCATTACTTTTAACTGCTGCAGGGTCCAAATGACACAACCCTCTCTTAAACCAGGAAGGTTAAACATTAACTGCCTCTTCAACCATTCTTATTCTGCTACAGCCCTAACAGCTGAAGTGAAAAGTTTTAGAGAGAGGCCATAATGCTCACATCAGTGGAACTGCCTTGCAGCTACACAGCTTTCTCCATTCCCCCTGTGGGATAAGGGAAAAGGTGGTTTTAGAAACCTGGACAGCAAGGAGTTAATGCATTGCTATGCCCCAAACACCAATTCCTCACTCAAGTGAGAAAGCTAAAACAGGATGTGCCTGGAAATGAGGGCTGTGCAAACATAGGGCAGCACCTTTCTGGAGCCAATTTTGCCATTCAGGTCCATGGTGAGTACACAAATAAAATGCAGAAGCATGGAAAGGGGGTCAAGTGGACAGGACCAATAGAGGGGACTCAAGCCTACCCAGGACCCAAAAGTAACCCCTCACTCTTTTTGGGAATTCTCCATCAGAAGACTGTACATAGTCTGTAGTCTATAATGTTGCATGAGACTTGGAGAACCCCCTCCCTGGGAAGGGATCCAGGCACTTCCGTGCCAGCTTGAGTGTATATAACCTGACAATCTTGTTTCATGGGCCCCCACTCCCAACAGATCACATCTGTGACCCCAAGTACAAAGAAACAGTGATCAAACCTTGCCACTGGATCCACAGGTGGTGACATCTTTCCTCTCAACTTCCTACTCTGATCCTTTCCTTCTCTTTTCCTTACGTATTTTATGATATTTTTATACCTTTGCAGAAGAGAAAAAAAGTGCCTACATACTTTCCACTGCAATTGGATTGTTTTAAAATAAATCTGCCTCATAAATACACTGGTCACTCAGGGTCTTTTCCCTCTAATTGAGCTCAAGGATTTTATTAACAGGAATCTCAGCCCGCCTCAAGACAGATCACAACAGTAGTGTGTTTCTAATAAGAAGGGTCCAGTTGTTCTCAGCCTAAATTTGTTGCCTACTATATTTTCCAAGGAAGGGAAAGAGGCACAGGACTAACCTCAAACTTTCCATTCCCCCAAATAAGTGCTGCCATTATCACAGTCCCAAATATTAACAATTATTGCATAGCACAGAAATTTCAAAAAAGGGGCTTCCCAAGTGAAAGCACATTCCCTTTAGGATGAGAATTCATGAAAGCTATAGGTTAGAAACTTGCTTCTATCCGCAGCATACAAAAAAATGATGCTTTTGTATTGGAAAACAACTCCCTGTACCAGCTGGCAACGTGGTCTGTGCAAAAGGCAGAATTAGACCCTAAAAAATTCAAATAAAGGCACTGATGAACCAACTGAGCATTTTCAAACTTACAAATGATGTTGCATATAACTAGTTGTAAGTTATTTAAATTTAACTAAGAATTAAATAACATTATAAGAAGGAAAAAATTTTTTGTCCAAAAGTGGCAGGAATTTGGCACAAAATCCAAAGTTTACTTATCCCCATTAGGAAAATGTAATGTACTTACAGCAACAGAAACTTCACCAATTGACAACTTTTTACACCAGTCACAATTGCAGTAGAAGTTTTAACTGGCAGATAACAAATTCCAAAGACTAAATGTATTTCTTCAAAAAGGGATACCAGCAGGTTGTTACATCTGCTTATTTTTTACCTCATATATAAACAAGTTTATTTACATCCTTTCTTTGGAAAGGCACTTTGAATTTTTCATTAATTTCCAAATGCTGATAAATAGCAAGAAGAAATAATAATTCTCTAACAAGCAGGTGAGTCAAAAATTCTGGCATTTAACTGTCAGAAGGTTTAGCAGCAAAAATATTACTTCATACTAAATGAAAAAGGAACTGTTGTTCCAAGTACATAGTTGTTTGCAGATGGGGGTTGTTTGGTTTTGGGTTTTTACTTAGTTTGTGGTATTTTCCTTTTAATCTACTATCTGAAGTGCTATCTGTTACAGTAAAAAGAAAAAAATTCTCTCAACAGTCATATTTTGTACAATGTCATGAAGTCTTAAACTGGTGTTGCACATGCATGAAAAGGAAAAGGATTCAGAGATGAAGACAACAATTGGTAATTGGTCACGAGGATATGTACAAAAAAAGCACTGTGAAAAAAGCTACAGCCTGGTTAAAGCCTTGCCAGCTGCTCTGTGTTTATCTATAGAATATCATTACACAAGCAAGAAAGACAGGTGAACAGCTTGTTAACACAATAAAATGCTAGCAGCACCTTAAGCAAAAAGACCAACAAAACAAACAACTCCAGTGAGATAATGATTCATAGGACACCAAGAATCAGGTGGATAAATTTTTCCAATGTTCTCTATATTGGGTGTAATACCAACCCCTCAAAAAGGAAAATCTTATAATGGTCATGCTTAACTAAAATACCAAACATCTGAGACTGCCACGTTGTAGGTTTTCACTCATGATAGATTAAGATTAAGTCAGTGTACACAGTTTCTATTTTTGAGTGTTCATCATACTAATCTGGAAAAGCATGTGCTCAAATCCATATTTTCTGGGGGAAGCACATAAGCATATGTTGAACACAAATTACTGAAGCTTTCAGACATCTATTCTGCAGAACAGGAGTGCTCTGCAGCTGAACCACAGCCTCTAGGTTTCTAGGAAAGAGCATGGACCCCAGAAGAGAAAGGGGTTTTGCTCTAGGGAAGTGATGGAGCAGCCACTTCTACCAAGTGAGGAGTGGGTAACTTTCAAGGTTACCTATTCATCCAGCCTATGGCAGGCTATTTTTAATTAGCAAGAAATTACCTTACCTGTATTGATCTGTTTTGCTCATGATGGCAACTGGTGAGTGATTTCTTTGTCTTTATCCTGACCCATGAGCTTTTTCATCCTATTTTCTTCCCCTGGCCTGCTATGAACAGCTGGGTGGGCACCCATTCTCAACAAGGTCAACCCACTCCTTTGAACTTGTAAAACATTTACCCAAAGCCTCCTTCAGCAGCTAATATCTCAGTCTGACCTCAAACTAATCAGATCTCATTCTCAGATGTTGCAAGAACATCAATTTTAAAGAACAAATATTTACTTAGAAACAAATTCAGCTTGTCAGGATACATATTGAAATATACAAATCACTCTTTAAATGTTTTGGGTTTTTTCCTAAATACTTTTACGTGGTTTGCTTCAGATTTGTCTGGATTTTTGTATTTAAACATTACACTAAGCATCTCTTCAAACAAAATTGATCCTGCAGTGCTTTTAGTGATTTGTTACCTATCAAGAGGAAAATAGCCAATTTAGCTCCCTGGGCTTGCTGATGGATCATGTTCAATTCCAGACGCACAGCCCCTGCCTTACACAGAGGAATCGTGTGGCATTTGGAAGTGGCACCCAGCAATTTGTCCTGCAGCAATGCAAACCATCCTGCCACACATCTTCACAACTTACCACATGAAAGACTTTCAACCCATTCTAGTTGTTATACCATGTCTAATGGATGTGCCTAAATATTTATAACTACTCCTAAATGTCCTCTTTTTAGACATGTCTAACATGTTAATTTCTCTGACTTATTATGTTGCTATAACCTTTTTACCTTTCAGAACCAGATGTTTATTCTGAAAAAACCCAACTAAATCAAATAAATGAAGAAAAATCAACAACCTTAAATAACCACTTCATGCAGTTAAAGGACTGTTTTGAACTCTTTTTGGTTGTCACCTTTTAGCACACACATTCCTAAATTATTTTTTCTCTCCCAGGTCTGTAGTTCCAGTATTTTGGTCATGCTTAGAAGACCTGATAAAATATGAATTCTGATTTGCTGTTCAGAACTAACTCACTTTGAACAACATGCCATATACAGTTTTTTACTTCTAGGTCATAAAAAAGGAATATCTTAATCAGGGCATAGACAAAGCTCCAACAAGAGGGAAACCTGACCCAGCAAGTTCAAGCCTGCTGACAAAAAAAGAGCTGCTCCATAGTCCTTCTCAGGTATTAACAGGCATATCACATTCCTTAGTTTTTCATGTTCAAAGCACATCTTTATTTTTCTTTGGCTCAGCAAACTTAGGTTGAGTCTGAAGTGTTCCATATCGAATTTTAATAAAAGCACCATCATCTGTGTAAAGCTGCTCATACATAACCTCATTTGCCTTGTAGGAGACTTTCAATAAGCTCAAGCTGAACACCTTGACAGATGTTTGGGATTTAACTACCTTGGCATCATATCAGTAGCACAATCAATCATTGCAACAAAAAGATTTCATCAAAACTTTGTTCCAAAGTGCATCTGTTCAAACCTGGTGATGAAAGAAACTGCTTGTACAGCCCTCAGCACAGAAACTTCTTCCAGCTTCTGCCTTCTGACAATAACTTCAAATGAATTTTTGCATAAGTAAATCTTTTGATCTTATTTCCACTATTTCAGCTGAATCATATAAACAAGTAGCTTTCCAAGTGCCATCATCAGTCACACTGTGTTTCCTACTCTGTTTTCCAGCAAGCTTCAGTGGCTGATTGTTCCATGTTTACCACTGCACCCATCTGTGGGGATTCACCCATGTCTAACCAGGAAAACATTCCATAGTCCCCCATCTCAAGGATTTAACATCTGTCTCTGCAGAAGGTCCCCACTTCCTTGTAGGCAAAGCCTACCTAAAGTTTTAGGGAGCTTCATTGCTTTTAACAACTTGATCCTTTTTCCAAGCATACTTGAGCACGAATAGCTTTGAAAATTACCAGAACATGAGTAAAAAGAAAGGGAGAGGAAAGGCAACAGACAGACAGACCAACAGCAGGACTATATAGGACTTCAAATAACGTTTAAAACTTTTGAAGCACTCCAACAACAACAAAATATATTCAAGTACACAGAAAGCATGTATTTGCTGGAGACAGGAAACTGGATGATAGTGCATGGCAGAAGGCTCCCATGCACCCCTGCTCCCACTCCCTGCTGAATTGGATATTTTTTTGCTCAATTAGGCATTCACAGGTCTTTTCAGACAATATCCTCAAGGTCTGTCCTTGGTCTCCTGGTCACGCAGAAAATCTCTCCTGGGAGACAAATGGGTTTGCACAGCTATTCCTGTTTTCTGTGCTAGCTCAGCACACAGTTTGTGTTTGACCACTTCTCCTCATCAGCATGCATGTTGGATAAGCTCTATCAGTCTTCAGCTGTTCTCCACCCCGAACTGCTCCTTTTAAATCAAGACACAGAATGCACAAAAACTAAGTAGAAGCTAAATGCAACCATTAATGCTTTTCAGGCTCATATTCTCTTAATATGAACAGTTCTATATCCATTTATTAAGAGGAACAATAAAACAAAAAATTCAAACAAAACAAAACACACAAAACCCGTAAACCCTCTAGTCAACATGTATTAGTGATCCATACAAGGTTTAAAAATTCCATATTGTTTCTTCTGGCAAGATCAAGTTCCTTTCACCTGGCTGTTGCCCATTTAGATACTTATAAAAGGCCAACATAATTATGGCACTACCTATTTAATGAATGGACACTTTTCCCACAATCTCAATGACAGGTTTCAGAAAAGCTATTACATATACACTCCATTGCCTATTACCCTTTATTGACCAGCAATATCACTTTTACATAACTGTTGGTTGTCCCCAAATGCATTCTGCAAATTTCTCGCTGCAAGGTATTTCTATAGAATGCAAAATAACAAAAGAGACAAAGGCATTAATTGCAGAATTGATGTTAAAAAGAAGTGCATTACCAGTAATGCTTACTGTAATATTTACAATGTCTTGGAGAAAAATATGATTCAAATTAGCTTTCCTTTACTATATTTGATAATAGTATTGAAAAATAACACTACATTGGAGACACCATAAAAAGGAGAAATGTGATGTTTCAAAATAGAAAAAAAAAAAGCTAGCTTAAGTAATGCAAAAATACCAGCTCATATAAGTAAAAGCTCACTTCTATTTCAATGTAAACACCTACTGTAGACCTTTACCAGCAGACAGTACAAACATTTATCTTCCAGTACCGCTGAATATCTTCTTGACCATCCCTGCACTATGCAGGCTCTACACCCCAGTCAGCTCCAGAAATGAACACTACCTAGGGATCATACCAAAATCACAGAAAGACTCCAAAACACCTTACGTGCAATGAGGCAAACAATTCCAGTGGTTCCAAAGCCTTAAGGAAGGATACCTGCTGGAGTAGCTTTAGCTTGTATTTCAATCACATAACAGGTTAAATTGTTCCACTGGCTTCACTGTGAATACTGCATTCCACACAAGGTTCAGCATAAATGCAGTCTTGGATCAAAGCTATTAATTTATTTTCAGCTGAAAAACGTGAATATTTTTACCTAAGCATAAAATCCAAGTGTCAAAAATTTCCTGACATCTCTGAAACTCAGGTTCTTAATTACTGCCATTAATTTCAAGACTGCTCTGAAAACAGTCAGTAACAGTTGCATCCAGGCTGACTTACACAGCTTTCAAACCTACAGTCACACGATCACATTACTTGCCTAAAATATGTGAATTTGCTCTAAAACAGGCAAGAACAAGCAAAGGCATTCTCCTGTTCTTTGCTCTAGCCTTTTTGCCTTTTTGTTTTGTGTAACAAATGCAAAGTGAAGGTCAGAACCTGGAAGTACTTTCCTGCAATGGTCTTGCCTAAACCAGACATGAATCTCTCCAGCCCAACCAGTATTTTGTTGTTCCATTCCAATTTCAAAGATGAGATCTCCATATCCCTCTATGATTTGCCAGAAACACAATGGTACAATTTCCTTCTGAAGGCAAGAGACACCAGTTCAAGCCTACTGAAATAAAAATATCTTTCTTGCCCTTTCTTGCTACTTGAGAGACAAACTGCCTTGCATCTGAATTTAGCTCCAGCTTTTTCTGTTTTGCTCCCTCCAGCAGTGGTTACTCCACACCTGAGCCACAGTTCTGCTTTAATTTCCAAAATCCAGTGTGGATGACACAGGCAAGCCTGCAGACTGAAAATGCCTGCAGAGCTTCAGGGACTACCAATGATGATCTAAAAAAATCCCAATGCATTATTAAACACAAACCTCCTGCTTTAATACACATGACCCAAGGAACTGTGGAAAAATACTTAAAGGAGACCCATATTTTACACTTTTGTTGCATCCTGCAAACACAGTCAAAGTAATTAATTGAAAAGTCTTAGAGTAAAATGTTTTTGGTTATTCCTCCAAGCAGTTACCACCTCTTGTCAGGCAACAGTTTCCTCATATACTGAATATTTTACAACTTCTAACACTGTATTGCTTTTCCTTACCAAGTTATAGATGAAACACAGCATTTCTTTTCAAAGAGAATGTAGTGAAGACTGACAGGGATTTTTTTTAAACTGTATATATTCATACCAATATGCCATAACTTAGATTTTCTTGCTATTTGTTTTCCTTTTTTAAAAAATATTATTTGCAATTATTAATGATATACATAGAAAATCATTACAAAACAGGCTAAATGACAGTATATCCAATTAAAGGTTCTGTTCAGGAAGATACATTAACTTCAGAGATGATGTTATCACATCCCAAAATTGTGCTGTGAACACAAACAGCATTCAAAACCATGACTAACATCCATAATCAGAGTATGTGTTGGGAAAATTCTTATTCAATTACTTTTTTGTTTGTTTATTTGACAGAAAAAAGGAAGTCCAGAATTTATCAACTGGAAATGACAGGCAGAAGAATATAACTTGGAACTGATGAAGTCTGGGGATATGCATGTATTTTCAAGGGCCATCAAAGATTATTTATATTCAGCAAAACACAATTATGATTTTGAAATGGACTGAAAATAGAAATGTAAATCAAGTTGGCAGTATATTTCTACTCTCCAAGCAGCTACTGCTTCATTGTTTGTGTTACTACCTACACCAGCCGAGGGACTATACAGGACTATATGTCAGGACCCAATACAGTGTGAGACAAAAAAAGGGCATTACCTATAGGGGGGTGAGTGGGTCCAATAATATAAGATGGTAAAAGCACTGACTGATTACAACACCATGACTCCTTATGGGGACATGTATTTATATATCAATTCCCCATTCAGCAAAATAATCTGCCAAAAAATTATGGCAAAAATTCCCAAGTGTTATATGAATGAAGATTGTTTCAGAAAGACCAGTTTGAGATAGGTAGCTCCATATATTTAAATTACACAAAATCCATAAGTGAAATATCACGGTCGCTGTTTAAAGTGTCACAATGCTGGAAGTGCTGCAGGCAATAAAAACTTGAAAAATAAGATACAGAAAAAGAACAGCCAAAAGCACTAAAACAGAGCCAAACTCAGTACTAGCATTGAGAACAGAGCAAACATAGGAAAAAAACACATAACTGAAAATATGGATTTATAAACCCAACACAAACTCTCCTCTTTGAAAGGCATCTTGAAGTTTCATAGTAAACCCAGCCATTCTCACTGGGAACCTCTGAGCATCAAATCCCAAAGCTAAATTCTAAAGCTGTGATGAATGCAAGCCTCCTGACAAGACAAATCCTAGAGTGCTAGACGTTTGCACTGGTGTCCAGGACAGGACAAGCTGCAATGGCCATGAAATAAAACACAACTTTCACTTCAACATGAGGAAGAACTTTACACTGAGGGTGGCAGGGCACTGGAAGAGGCTGCCCAGGAAGGTCATGGAGTCTCCCCCTTTTGAGACATTAAAAATCCACCTGAACACATTGCTATGTAACCTTCTCTAGGTGCCCCTGCCTTGGCAGGGATGTTGAACTGGATGATCTCCAGAGGTCCCTTCCAACCCTAAACTATTCTGTGATTCTGTAAATTAAATAATTTGAATTATGAAAATTACATTAATAGCCCTTGTATATATAAAATTGTATTAGTAAAGGAAAACTTCAAGAAAGCTATACAAGTTATTTTATTCCATAAAGGAAAAACTAAATTACCTGTGAAGTGAGACTCGCTAAATTACCAGAAGAGCTATTACAAGCATCTTTATTTCCCATGAAATAATTTCATTATGCAAAATACAGAAAACCAGGAGACTGCTAGACTTCTAATGATTATAAATAATGTTCCTTACCACAGAGTTGTTCGCACTCATGAAGCACAGACATAGAGAAGCTCTCCTCAACACTCAAAATTTCTGCAAAGGAGCTTAGTGAGGCTGTGCTCTGCCACCCTATTGGAACCCTGGTCATTGAGACTTTTAGACTTTCTGTGCTGACAGGCACTGACCCCCAAGAAAACACTGCTTTTGACCTGAGGCTGCGGAGGAGGCTTCCAAAATTGAATTACAGAATGGGGATTATGGGTCTGTAGTTTGAATAGAAGTGTGTAATATCACATGGTGGAAAACCTAGAATTTAAGGTTTTAGAATATAGTAATAAATATAAAGCAAGATGGAGGTTTTAGGACGTTTTTTCACCTTCTTCTTCATGGATCTAGGTGGTATTTTGTAATTGGATAGAAAAGTTCGCATCACGAGCCACAGGTGGTTGGTTATTGTGTTAAAAGTAAAAATAATTTAGGTGTCATTTCTTAATTGGACAGTTGGTCCTTAAAAGGCCTTATAGAGAGAGATGGCTTCATTTTTAGCTTTTTTAGCTTGAAGTGCTGTAGAATTCACAGTTTGTGAGACTAACCTAGATAAGAATTAATAAACGTCCGATTCCGAACAAGAAATACCATCTTGTACATTTAATCCCGACCCTGGCAAAAAAGATGAAACGTGATACCACCCCACACCCCACCATCATCAGGGTGCCATTTGTTCCTCTGTGGTGGCACATGAGTGACTCTGTTCCTGCCCAGCTGGACCTGCACTCAGCCCAGTATTCCAGGTGGCTCAACAGAGCCTTGTGATTCCCAAAAGAGAGCAAAAAGGAGAAATTTATCTTATACATGCAATTTCTCTCTGAACAAATAGTTGCACAAAAACATGTACAGCACTTCAAGCAAGATATACTGCAGGAAAAAATTTGAAAACCCTCAAAAATTAGAATTTAAAGAGAAAAGTTCCTTTTCATTCTGCTCAGGCCAGCACCGATTCAGGATTCCTCTGCGTATATTGTCCTCTGCAACAGATGGGAAAACTCTCCAGCAGAGCAACATTACACACTCCAGCAATTAACTGTAGAGGACAACATGACTCTCATATGTTACATTTTACATGCTGAGGAATTTATTCTGACTTGCAATGGATCATACTCCAATAAAGCCTTGCCTTAGTACCTCACCACAAGCATTGCTCAGTACAGGAGATTGCAATTTGAAAACTGACACTGCCCTTATAATTAACCAACTCAATCATGCCAAATTAAAAAATAAATCCACTTTAACAAAGCATTATAACAAAAACTTATTGTTTAACAGCAAGTAGAGCAAACCACTTGAAACCACAAAAGCAAGCTTTTCACTCATTCCCTGGAACACTCCAAAGTCTCTTCCATACTGCCACATGACAGATTTACTGATTTATATACAAGGGTAAAAAAATTTTGCTGGTTGTCATTGGAAAAGCTCACATAAAGCACCAAACTGACAGATTGAACTCATTTCTGATAATGAGCTGATAGAACAGAATGCCTCTTACAAAGCTAAGAAAAAAACCTTAATGCTTCACTTATTCTATTTATTTCACATACACAAAACAGGTTTTTTTCAACATCTACTTTTTCAGTGGCACCTTGAAAGAGTGGCTATAAAAACAATTCTGAACATATTCCAGGCAGACTTCAGTTACTAATATTATTTTATATACTTTGAATACATGGGAATATATATTCTTTTTGAGAAATTAAATGCGTCTGAGCTTCCCAAGGTGGTAGTTTATTGATTCACATTCCCACGTGAGTAACTGAGTACTTTCACAGGTTTCTAAACCCTGACCCAGCCCAAGCAGAAACTCCACCTAGACTGCTGGAGAGCATGCTCTGAGGATTTTTCCCCATTCATAAAATCAGCACAGTTCCTAGCTGGGAAGAGAGTCAAAAGTAGCAGTTTTTCAGACTGCTTCTCAGGTTTGTCTGTCAGCTTGTGCCAAGAAAAATTTCACTTAGGCATAAGCAGCCACAGCACCCCAGAAAGAGAGAGGAAAAAAAGTGTAATGCCAAAAAGTCCAGAGGAAAACCAAAATTTGGTAGAGGAAAATCATAGCCCATTTCCCTGAGAACTGGGCATTAAGAATCTGGTCCAGTTTTAATGAATCCACACCTGTGCAGGAGAAAGGCCCCACATGAGACCATGAAGACAAAGTAAAAAGAACAAATATGCAAAAAACAAAGCATAGCCTGGAACCAACATATTGCAGTCACTGCCTTCAGAACCTTTCTGTTCTATGCAGCAGATGGTTCAGCTATGCAAAAATACTTTGAAGTACAAGATGCTTTCATTCATGGAAGCTCGTGTTACTTGATTTTCCCATTTGTCCTCTAGGATCAGGTTGCTGAGGCAGCTCTCTGCCAACACATTATTTCTCTTCAGAAAAATATTAACAGACTGAAGTGGAAAAGCTGACATCATACCTGATGGCTCCAAAATTACACATGGATTAACAGCCTTGGTTTATTAAAAAAAAACCAAGAAAGAAAACAAACCAAACCCAATCAACCAACAAAAAAAAAAAAACAAAAAAAAAACAAAAAAAACCAAAACAAAACCAAAAAACCCACACATAAAAACTAAAACCAAAACAACAAAAAAATTTACCCCCAGAAAAACAGGTAAAATACAAAGAATTAAGACTAATTTTTAAGGAAAAATAGTAGTCAGGTGTTAAGGCAGTTAAGATGAACTGGTTTAGTTGGCCACTGCCATAAGCTTGCCCTGAAAGCTTTGCCCCAGGAGAGAAGCCTATGAAATGTGATCAAACCAATCAAGATTAAAACACTGGTGGGACCAGTGATACAGAGAGAAATGGCAGAGATAGAACAAACTCCTCAAAACTACATCTACTACTGGGGCAGAGTTTCTGCTAATTTTTTTTCCCAATAACTGATGGAAAGATCTTGGATTTAAGCTGCATTCTGCCTGCTATACAGCTTCACAGAATACACTAAACACATTCCAAAAAAACCTAATCCTTACTCGTATATCGACAATATCTCATTCAAGACAACACCAATGTTCTTGCATCAAGCCAAAACCAACCAACAGTTCATGGTTATTACTGTGAACTCATCAAGATATTACTGTAAATTCATCAAGAAACCAGCAATTACAACATAAGTTGTTTCGATTATAAGAAAGAGAAATGAAAAGGACACTTCCCATTCTGAGGAGAAAAAATAATATAGTCGGTGGAATTTAATTACTTGCTCTAAGCATAAGAAGTTTTAGTAGTAACATATTGCAGGATGCATGCATTTGAGTGTATACACTAGTGGATTTATTTTTTCTAATGCCTTGAAATCATTGAGTCTCCTGGACATGATGGCAAAACTTACAGTGCAGTAAATTCAGAGGATGGACATGAAAAGAGAAATGTGAGTTCTCTAAGAGTCAAGAAAGTTTTATTCAAAGAAGGTTTATTCTTTCAGTAGTTGGAAATTTTTCTCCTTAAAATCAACATCTAGTAGATTCTCATTAGAATGCCCACTGCCATTAAAAAAGCTGCATTATTTTATTTTGTAAATTTCTGACAGGATAAAATAATTTTAGAGAAAAATAGGAAAAAATTAGGAAAATCATTTTAGAGAATCAGATGACCTATTAGCCCATCACATTTCACATCTGCACCAGCAGAAATTCAAATATAGCACCAGGGCAATTAGACATTTCTGAGAATCTTGACATCTGGTTTCTAAACCCACAAAAAGCTGCTATGGTTATTTTGGCTCAGTTTAAGAACAAACTGCTGAACCTCTGCAGCATACTGGGGAAGAAATGCTTAAAGCTGGTTTATGTGCAAGAGCCTATTATAATGTAGCATTATACATAAGGTTCCCCAGTGACTGCTTCACACAGAAAAGGTTAAATTGCTTAGAGAAACTGTTTTGCAAGATGCTAGAAAATGAAGCCATTCTGTTTCTTATTGTAAGCCATTGCCATTCAGACATCGTACCACCCTACCAAGATAAATATGAACTCATTTGCATACACCCAGGTGAGATTTTGCACAGAGTAATAACAAACTACAAAGAAACTTAAAAAAAAATGAGAATTAGCTTCCACATCCAGCACTGCAGAGCATAGTACAGTAGTTCTGTCTAAGAAATAGCTGAATTTCCGTCCTTTCAGCATTCTGCAGCATATGGATGAACAGCCAGGCTGAAGGCAGACTTTGACAGATTTACTGATTTATATATAAGGGGGAAAAAATTTTGCTGGTTGCCATTGGAAAAGTTCACATAAAGCACCAAACTGACAGATTGAACTGATTTCTGATAATGAACTGATAAAACAGAATGCCTGTTACAAACTTGAAATAAAACTTCTTAACTCTTGGCTTATTCTATGTATCTCACATACACAAAACCACTTTTTTGCAACATCTACTTTTTCAGAGGCACCTTGAAAGAGTAGCTATAAAAAAATACTGAACACATTTTAGGTGGACATTACAACAAAGTCTTAATGCAAAAAAAACCAAAAAAAAAAGGCATTCACAGGTATTATGCCACTGCTCATAACTCTTATCTTCCATCTTTTGGCTATTGGCTAAACAATTAATTTCATTCCAGCTTGGCAATAATCTAAGTAATTAGAGTTTTCAAAAAATTGCTGTGTCCTTTTCTACAGTTTAAGAACCAATCTTAATATAAATATTACTGCAGCCTTCCTCATGATCTGGCTATGCTACAGTGCTTCCAAATCATTCTGAGAACTCATCTCTAGCTTCAAGATGTCAACTTCACAGCAAAGGTTAAAGAAAAAGGCAGAAGGAAGAACCCCAACAAAGAGAAGGCAAGAATCAGACAGGCCCCAAGCTTCACACTGCTCTTCCTCCCTTGCCCTTCTGCAACACTGGGTGAATTCCTTCTCTACTTGTTCAAGTGTTCAGCTGTGCTGCTGCTCAGCTTTTGAAAAATACCTTTTTTTCTGTATAAAATGTAAAGTCTAAGAACATATTACCAGACCTAGGAAGATGTTTTGCTTTCAGAAGTTGCCTTCTGCTTGTAGATACAGCCTTCACAACAATTTGTTGCAGAGTAACAATTACTTAGATTTGACTTCTCCATCAAGTGATTACAGACATGAAGCTATCTGAATATTCAACAATGAAGGAGAACAAGCCAGAAAAAAGACAACCTAGAGTTGTCACCTCTGCTTTACCCAAACTTCTCCAGAAAACAAACAAACAAAAAATACAACATGGTATTTCAGTAGCAATTAGCACATGCTTGGTATCAAATTTAGAGGTTCAATGATGGTAAGCAACTTACAGAAACACAGGACAGTAGCTCATTTTCTTTCATCAGACAACAACCAGCATTTGGCCAATGGTAGCAGCATTACCCTTTGACAAGGTAACCCACGTAGCTGATCAAGGGAAGTGAGGTGACAAACATTTTGGATTTCAGCAAAGCTTTCAGTCTCTCAGTATCCTACCCACAGTTGGATAAACATATCATGTGATGGAAATCTTCATTAATGACCTGGATGCAGGACTGGAAGGGATGTGTACCTGGATGCAGGACTGGAAGGGATGTGTAACAAGTTCACAGATGATACAACACTGGGAGGAGCTGCTGACTCCCTTGAGGACAGAGAGACCTTCGCAAAGGAGAGGGCTGGGCAATCACCAACCATGGGAACTCCAACAGGGGCAAGTGCTGGATTCTGCACCTGGGATGGGGCAACCCTGGATGTACGGATAGATTGGGGAATGAGATCCTGGAAAGCAGCACCACGGGAAAGGGACCTGGGGGTCCTGGTCAGTGGCAAGTTGAACTTGAGCCAGCAGTGACCTGGCAGCCAGGAGGGACATCCCTGTCCTGGGGGCATTAGGGATAGCCAGGCAAGGGAGGAATTTTCCTGCTCTGCTCTGGAGCAGCCTCACCTCAAGTCCTAGTGCTTAGTATTTGGCTGTCTCCAACAAATAATGAAGAAAATGAACAAAACTAAGTGTCTGTTCTAGTAAACCAATCTTTACTGGCATCCTCTGCCAACAGGATACTGAAAGGATGCTGCTACATATTGTTTACATCAGAGGCAATGTAAATAAAAACATTTTTAAATACACACTGACACTTAAGACAGGTTTTCATTTGCAGACTAGAAATTGAATAAAAAACCAAGAAATCAAGACAAATGACTGTAGCATACAAAGAAAGTAAAGAACCCATTAACTCTTCTTTTGTCTATATAGAAGAAAAACATCACGATTCAAAGGACCACCACACCAGCTTTGAGATAAACCAAAGGCACAAATCATGTTTAAGCAGGGAAGCTCAAGGAGTGACTTCACAGAGAAATTATGCCCTTTCAGCCCAACATCCCTGGAGGCCTCTCAGTGGTCAGAGGTGGGCTGTTACCCCATAGAAAGACCCAGCAAGGCATGCATGAACCAGCAGAAAGCATCACTGCAAGCCTTATTTCACTCCTGGAGCTGAGCAGCACTCACACAATTTAGCAGCAGTCATACCAAGTGTTTTGCAGTAGCATTTGTTACATGCTTGAAAGCACAACAGAAAAATCATGACTCAGGAAAATGAGGTAAGAAGCAGGCTTTCACAGTTAATGTGTGGTAATTTAATGCACAATAATCTCAGTTCATGATCACATATTTGAATTAAAATGAACCTTCAAGACAACAAATATTCTAGGAAATTTGCATTTTTAGCACAAAAACCAATGGAACTCAGAATTGCCACTGAATTGCAGAACTGGAAAAACCCATTTTCCTCACTGTAGGTGAAAATAGAAAAAACGTGGACTTATTCTGAGGAATGTGACTATACAGTAGGAATTAAGAAGAGGAAGTATTTTGTGCAAAACACTGAGAGAAGTCTTCATACACATTGGAAAATAATGTTTCAGGGCAGAAAAGGAGCCAAAATCCAAACCTTAAAACGGGAAGTTAGACTTATTTTCAGATTCATCTAAAGGTGTCACTATCCAGCCAAAGTGGAAGCACAGAACCAATCAAATTCACAATTCACCTTTACAATGTTACATACAACCTTCCTCATTATTTACTCATAAAATTAAAGAAGAAAAAAAATGATATGCCAACAATGTAAGCAAGCAAATTAATTCAAGCTTCACAAGCAACTTTTTCCTCTTTGTGAAAAAATCCCCCACCAAACAATCCAGCCTACCTAAGAAAGCATGGAACCTCAATTTTTATTTTTATGGTCTGCAGCATTGCCATGTTTTTGTCCTTTCTTGAATTTTTCACTAGTCTCAATTTTACAGATATTCACAGAGGCAACTGCTGATGCAGCACAAGGATTAGAGAAAACACAACCAACAGAAGAAATAAGATATCCAAACAAGAAGACTTCATATTTGTATTGGGTTTCTCTGTTTATACAGGTATTCACATGCCTCTGAAGAAAAGCAGAGCCTTTCAACCAAGAATATTTAATGAGAAATATTCTTATTCTTCACTCCTTTCATAAAAACTTGGTTATAAATGCCTGTTTCACAGTTCTCAGCTTTATTGCACAAGACATACCCTTTGCTGCAGCCATGTTTCCAAGAAGCTTACTCTGTTGATTTCTCATTGAAATAAAATTGTTATTCCACCAAAGGCTACCCAGTTTTGGGGGGAAAAATACATCATTAAAACACTGCATATGTTTCCATATCAAGGTCTCTGCTTTTTACACAAATATTATTAAATGGCCATGTTGGGCAGGTAGGAGTGAAAACCAGAAACTCCAGCTACACTTTCAAGAAGCTGATGTGATATAGGTTGCAACCTGAAGCAGTGCTACATGTGGCATTTTGGTAAGGAACCATGATATAAAGAAGCAGTAAGCTGAAAAGCTATATTGATTAAATAAGACAAGGGGGAGGGGAAAGGAAACAGAAATGAGGAGGCACCCAAGGAAACAGCACAACTTGCATCCTCTTAACTCTTGTAGCTAAGATTTGTAGTATCATCCAATTAGTTTGTTTTCTCTCACTGTGTTTCTTTTAGGTTTCTAACTTCTATTTAAGTGATTAAACACTGCAGCTCTTTAAAAGCCATTTTACAAACTTTTTCATTACTCAGAAGTTGTACAAAATAGTATTTAAAAAATAAAATGAAAAAGAAGGATGAGCCAACAAATGGATTAAATAAAGAATGGACATTTCCAATTTTAATCCTATTTTAACTTTCATGTCTGGTGAACGATGAGCAAACTATCACCTTTGGGCCTGGGAACTGCAACATTAATGTCTGCTACCAGCATTAGCACTGAATCCCTCTGTGACTGTGGAACAGTTCAAGGACTTGAACAATACTTAATTTTCACCTGCAACTGTATGATTAAGTTTAATAAAACTGTGGTCTACACTGTGACTCACATTCTCGTGTCATCATGAACATTTGTTGCACTAGACAGATAACATGCCCATCTCATATGTGGAAAATTAAGGTAACATTTCACTCTCACAGCACTCCCTTATTGCACAGCATTGCAATACAGAAGAACATTTTGAGAATAAAGCTGTAAGTGTTTATAAAGCACTTGGAGATTCTTGGATAAAAGATATTATAATTAAAAATTAAATTACTTTAAACTAGTGGGAGGTTTTTTGCACCTTTCCCTAACAGAGCTCGCGCCCCCGCACACAGCACCACCACTACAATGCTCCTGCAGAGACAGAATCTAAACTAATTCCAAAGTTCAACCCTGCCTGAAGTTACAAAGCTGAAACTCTTGCAGCTAAGGAAATTCAGCTCTTTCATCTAAGTAAGACTGAAACACACTAAATCTGAAGCTTTCAGCCTCAGTTAGATGAGGAATCAATGTGCCAAACCCGTCAGTGAGCTTAAAATGTATTGCTACCATAACTTTTTTATAATTCCAAACAATAAATACCTACAGAAAAAATATCATGAATAAGCAGTAAGGAAAAGTTACTGAGACATTCAAATTTTAAAAAAAATGTGAGCACCTGTTCACAAGATTTTTCTTATCATCTGGCACTTTTATTACTTGTGAGTCGAGTTAAAAAAGCCCAGAAAGCTTTGCTGAAATAATTTTTCATGTATATAGAAATAATTTCATACAACAGAAGAGCTATATTTCACATTTTAAAGCCCACTACATCTGAAACTCTACGCACACATTGTAATGGTCTCTACACTGAAAGCAAAAAGGTTTTAAGGCAGCACTGACATCAACAATTTATTGCACACTACCCATATGCATATTATGTTTTGTCCCAAAAAGACACAACTCTAAAATGAGACCCTTGGCATTACTGAACATGGGGAGGACAGCAATAACCATAAAAATAAAAGTTACACACACCAGCTGTTGTGTAATTTGGAAGCATCAGAAGTTATCCCTTATTTGCTTTTATCATTGAAAGAAGTGTCGGAAAAAATCCAGCTTCATAATCAGTTCACTGAAGACCACACAGGCAAGTGAAAGTGAATGGAGAAGTTGATCTTCCACACTTTTACTAGAATTACAGAGTGATTTGGATTGGAAGAGACCTTTAAAGGCCATCTAGCCCAATCCCTTTGAAATGAGGGGGCAATATCTTCAACTAGATCAGATCACACAGACCCCATCCAACCTGGGCTACAGTATTTCCAGGGATGGGGGCATCCACAACTTCCCTGGATAACCTGCTCTGCTATTTCACCACCCTCAGAGTATCTACGTAATGCCTTACATACAACCTAAATCAAAGCTTTTAGCTTAAGGCCATTACCCCCTTGTCCTATCACAACAGGCCCTGTTAAAAAGTCTGTCCCCATCATTCCTAAAGCCTCCCTTCTGTACCAAAAAGCTGCAATGAGGTGTCCCTGGAGCCTCCTCTTCTCCAGGCTGAACATCCCCAGCTCTCTAAGCCTGCCACCACACCAGAGAATGCTCCAGCCCCCTGAGCATCTCTGTGGCCCCCTCTGGACTGGCTCCAACAGGTTCCTGTCCTCCCTGTGTTGGGGGCCCCAGAGCTGCACACATCTCTGACAAGAGCAGAACAGAAGCTCAAAGCCAGAGCAATGACTTGTAAACATCATGATTCCTAGGAAATAATGGGTACATGTGTCACACACTTAGGTAACTCCATTGGATACCTCGTTGTGAAGCATCCTTCAACAAGTGCTCATAAATCCATACTTGACAAGGGTAATCTAGATGCCAAAAATCAGAAAATCCACCCAAGATAAAAAATAATATTCTACATCAATCAGCTGTTAAGACTTCATCAAATAAAAACTGTGGCAGCTTTAACTAGCCTTTTTTTCCCCTCCTATTGAACATCCAAAACCTGCAGAACAACCTTCAGCTTTTACACAGCAAAGTTTTGGGCAGACAGTCTCCCTCCTCTCTTTTATTGGTTAGGCAAAACAGGAGAACTGCCTGTCTTTATAATCCCTATTGACAAGAGAAACCTACCCTGAAAAAAGCTAAAGCACTCCTTCCCAACAGCCTTCTAAATGTTGCATATGACAGGGAAAGTAAGCTGCTGTGCTGAATACAGAACTAAAAAAACCCAAACCAAACCCATATATGTCTTTTACAATTACATAACATTACATTCCGTCTAAAAAACCCCCAAAACCACAGAAAACAAACAAATAAAAAAATACTTCACATAAAAACCTGGCAGATTATACAAATATTATCTCCCTCCCTTTACCATCTAAATAGGAAAGACAAATAGTAAAGAAGAACAATTGTTTCAAAACATGTATAATTTTGAACATATTAACATTTGACAATCACAAAACAAGCTGGGTTAGAAGGGATCTTTAAAGGACATCTGGTCCACCCCCCCTGCCGTGGGCAGGGGCATCTTTCACTGGATCTGGTTGCTCAATAGATTTCCCTATTTTAAGCATTAAATTCTATTCTAGCCTTGACTGGGTCTCTCATGCTTTTTCAGAGAGTATTATTGCTGCCAGTGGTTGCATAAGAGAATTACTGAGATTTTCAGAAATGCCAGCAGAAGTAAAAAACATAACCTTTGGAACAAAACAGAAATTCAATAATCTGCAACTATTCTCATATACATTATTTTTCACAAGCAATAAGCTGGAAATATTTTTAATTTTAAGACCCACCCTCTGAAGCAAAGCTCCATTTAAAAAATGTATTATGCATTTGTACAACTTCAAGCATTTTTAAACATACAACTCGCTCCCTACAACATCTGGCAGATAAAAACCAGACAAGTAAGGGGCCTGGTGCATTTGTAAAGTTCCTTGCATCTTCTGCTTCAAAAAAAAAAAAAAAAAAAAGATCAGTAAGGCTCCAAACAGTTCTGCTGTGAGTCTAAGGCAGGCCCTCTAGCAGCGAGATTATGTGATTATTTCTGGATGCCGCAGTCATGTGGCTGCACAGCAAAGCTTTTGTCGGAAACATGACACAATCCCATCGCACTCAAACTGCTGGCAGCAACTCCACTGCATTTCCCTAAAACACACCCACAGCTACAGGAAAGAAATAACAGCTTCTCAGTGCCACGGCCTCAACTAATCAGGGAGTTTTTATTCCCTGTTGCAGTAAATCTAGAGGCTCCTCTCTCATTTTTCACTGGGTACTACTTCATGATTATCTACCTGGGTACTGCATCTATTCAGGTGTTACCCCTTCTGCCAGACAGATATGTTTTTCCAACATTGTCATATAGTCTCTCATTGTACTTTTCAGAAAAACACCAGACTTGTAATCCAGTGAAATTTCACTGGATTACATCTCAAAAGACCAACTCATTGTTTAGCTTTATTTACCTAATTCTGCCTCTCAAGCTGTCCTAAACTCAGAATATTTCCCCATTCAAGTGCAACAGTTGAAGCACATACAAAATATTAGCCCCTAGGTAGACCAATCCCTATAAAAACTGAGTACAAAATTAAGTATGTTAGATGTTAAATAACAAAATATTTTTAATAAAAGAACAAACTGTGGAAACTCACATATTTACCTCCTATCACAAGACCCATCACTAGTTTGCTTTTATCTATAAATATAACATACTCACTGCCAGATACATGAAGTACTAAAAACACAATGTATTTACCTGACTTCAGGATAATAGGCATTTGACCACTAAAAAAAACCAACCAAATTTTGTAATTCAATACTTCCATGAGGTATTTTTGCAGCAGTTAAATTCTCCTTCTAAAAGCTCATACAAGTAACACTCAGCAATCAAAACCAATTCCTATCTAACAAAAATTAGCAAAATGCTATTAAACATAAAACCTCATGGTAAAAGTAACAGAAACACACAGCCAGCACAAAAGTACTCCAGAATACCTGGAAAAAAACTCCTATTCCCAGATTCAAATGAACTCATTTAACCCCCTCAGTAGTGAGCTTTCCTCTGTCTGTGAGCACAGCTTACATTTGCTGTGGGACTTGAGACAACCCAAGGGCACAGCTCAACAACAGCCATCACAGTCCTACTACAAAAAAGTTCCTCAGTTCTGGCTGTACACCCACCAGTGGGTCTCCAGGCTGGGAGTGGGAGTCAGGAAGGATTTACAAAGTGTAATTCTAACACAGAACTTAGATTCCAGCCTTTGCCAATTCCTGCAATAAAAGTTTGTCGTATTGGCAAGATACGACAAACATATGGCAAAGTGAAGACCATACACTACACCGGCTCAAATCTTTCCCTGAAAACCTCCCCAAATTTTTTTACAAGTTTTTTCTTCTGATATTTATTAAAACCACAAGGTGTATGATTTCATCCCATCACAGACATCCCCAGGACATCAAGCTTTGCTGGTGTGCCTGGCTGAACTCAGTGCTTGTCTGCATACAGAAGCTCAGAATAGCACAGGGGTTGAAGCAGAGTTTAATGCACACTCCATTACAGCTGAACAGAGGAGCAGCAATTCAGTTTTTTTCCTTGGGAACACACTAAAGGAGCCAAGCTGTAACATGCAATTTGTTAACAACTTCAAAAGTTAAAACCTTTCAAGTTAAAAACATGCAACAAATAGCAACTTACTCTTCTAACCTGTATACAATAAACCACAAAGTAATAAAAATATTTTTAAAACAGGCTCATGCAGTTTAGAGAAACACTTTTTTTTCCCCAGTAAGCTGAAACAATACCTGAGAGAGGAAGAGAAAAACCAGGTAGGATGAAAACCAAGACTGCTACATTTTCAGAGACGTGACCACATTTATTGATGTACCATTAAATATTAAGGCTCCCTTAACATTTTTAGGATGGATTGTGTTCTTAAATCTAAAATTTTTCACATGCTTTGCCACTGATTTCCACATTATCTTAATTCTTGCACCTTCTAAGATTTTTCTCCCACTGTAATTACATGAGCAAACTAAAGCTTCTTTATATAATTTTCTGACTTGCTGCTTCCTAAGGTGTCAAAAAGAGTTCAGGTATCTACTGTGAATTTCAAAGGCTTTCAACTTAGAGTACAACATCCAAATCCACCAACATGACATTTTGTAAAACTCATCCTGAACTGAAATACAAATCTGAAGATATGGTCTCTCAAAGCAGGTCACCATGAGTCTCAGGCAGAACTCTTCAAGAGAGAGAACCAATGCTGACTGATGGCATAAACACCATTTTGAAAGGGAAAGACAAAGAGCAGGTGGGACAATCAAAGCTATTTTTCAGGGCTGGTTATTACTATTCTCAGCATCCTATAAGGTACTCTCATTATACCACACCTTGAAAACAAAAATAAAGACAGCATTAATAAATCTGCCAGAGATTACAGATTTGAATTTTTTTTAATCAATATTGATAGTAAACAGCTGAAATAGATGGAAAATGTTTATGGTGTTGTTTAGCTATTATGGACTCATCTGATGAACAGATCAGCTCTGTGTGACTCTCAGCCATTCCCACAGCCCATGAGAACTTGTAACTGCCCTGTTTGCCAACCAGCAATAGACAGTTTAAAACTAAACCAAACAAGTTTATTTTGAACTTCCTTTTCTCACTTTCAGTAATTTCTCTTGACTTTGCTTTTGCCAGATTAATTTCAGTTATTTAATTCCTGGATTTCATGGCTATAAAAACTGCATTTACATCTTCTAAACATACAATTTTAACATCACTAAGTGTCTTTAATTATGCTAACACATATCAAATATGATACAAGTCTCCCAAGTAAAAACTGATGAAGCTGCATCTGCTCATTTTAAAGGGAATTTGAACAGAACACTAAAATGCATCAAGTATCCTATTTATCTCAGGTGTTAAGATACTGAACGAAGATGAACTGCATTCTGCATTAAACATTTATCTGATGACCTAGTAATTTTATTTACTGTTGAACCTGCTCACCAACTTTAACTTTTAATTTTTCCCATATTAAAGTAGAAGGTCTGATACATTTGTTTATAGCTGAACACATTTGCTTACCCATGCAGAAAAAGAGCTCTACAGTCAGATTATATCAATTTGCTCACAAGACAGTCTGTAACTAATAATCCCCTACACTGACAAGTCAATACAGTAATCTTCCATTCTGTAACTCTCACTCTGTAAACACAGATCACAAAAATACAACATTGCAAAAAAAACGAACTCCAAATCCTCGAGCACAATCTTTCCAATAGTTTGTTTACTCCTTCAGCTGAGCACAAAACAGTCTGACAGTCACCAAGTGACATCTGCTCACTACATCAACCCTTTCAAAAAGCAATAGCAGATACCACAGCATCAGCTTCCTCTGAAGACACCAAACCAAACTGAAACCAAACAAGCCTCACCTTGTTGTTTTCTTTCCAGAGAACTTAGCTTAAAGGTCTGTCTTACACCTTCAACACTACCACCTGGTCAGGGCTAGGGCTGGGGAGCACGAAACAAGTGGTCACCCCTACTGGTTTCTATCCCATGCATCCTCACCAGCTACACCAAACTCCCTAAGCATGCTTAAGCATCCTTTATTTGCAACTCCCCTTGCAAATTCCTGCCTCAGAGTAGCAGACATCATCTCACATATCCATCCTCAGTTTTCAGTGCCAGTTGTCCAGTGAGGGAGTTTGAAGTGAGTTGATTCCAGACAGCTGCTGAACACCCAGCTGGCACTAACCTGCTACCCTCTTCCGTGGGATGAAGTGAAAAGGAGAAAGAAGGTAAAAAGATCCATGGATCAAGATGATGACAGTTCAACAACAGTATAAAGGAACTCATTCACTACTCTGAAGAGATGTCCAGCAGCTTCCTGGGAAGAGGAGCCTCAGTACAGCTAACATTTGACTGTGAAGACAAGTATCATAGACAGAAACATTCCTTGCTCCTCTTTTCCCAGAGTTTTCACTGGCCCAGCATATAACAACTCGGCTGAGGTCAGCTGCCCTGGCTCTGTCTCCTCACAGCCTTGTGGCAAGCACTGTTTTAGCCACAAGTGAGAGACACAGCCCCACAACTGCAATGCAGACAGAAAACCCCAGCCAGAATCAGTACAGTATTACTAGATTTGTCTGAGATTCCAACTGTAAGACTTTTTTCTTCAGTGCCAGGATCCTAGCTACAAAATTACTTTCTGTTACTATCCTAAAAAACAAAAGAACAGGATGGGGACCTTTAAAAGGGTCTCCCCATCTTTACAGGCACATTTCAGACACTTTTTAACATGCTCATTGTGCATAACTTTCTCAACTAGAAGTCAGTGACAGATTCTTAAAGTCACTTCATGTCCTGCCCACCACAGACCAGAGGACCATGAATGGCAGAGGCAGGCATGAGACAAAAAAGGCTCACAGGAGCAACCTGTGACTTGCAACACGTGGGGTTTGTTTTGTTGGAGGAGTTGCTGCTTGGTTAGCTCAAACCCCCAAAACCATACAGCAAATTCATCACAAGATACACAGGTATTAGTAGGCAGAAAGCAGAAGAGAAAGATGCATGCCTTTTTTCTATTTTCTTTTTCTAATCTTAGTGCTTCTTCTTTGGGCAGCAAGGGTACTCTAAATGTGTATTAATCTGGTTGCCCTGGTGCTTATTGGTGCTGCACTCAAAATGCTGAAAACAGTTTGCACAAACATTTCTTGTCTGGAGGAAGTAAATATTTGACAGTCTGATATACAGTCAGTCTTACTTGGTTAAGCACAGGTTACTCAAAACCATTTTGTTATTCACATTCAATTACCCTGAACGCAGTTACTGTCTCTGAGGACCTGTTGAATAGCAGATATTCTAAACTTGCAGTCAGTACTGAAGCCATGTGTTAATGCTTGCTTCATGAGAGAAGGAATGCAGAGAATCAACCATCTGTAACAATTCAAATTCAGAGTTTTGCATATATTTTAAAGAGTCACCTTATTGTGACTGTATCCATAAATTAATACAGAAAAAATTAAAACCAAAACTTGGAAGATTTCAGGCACCATCTAAGATCAGAATTAATGAACATTTTACTACAAATCTGTGAGAGATTCAAATTTCAAATCAAACACACTGTCTATTGCTAATATTCAAGTTAAACCACAACATTTACATTCAAGATTTTGCAATCAGTTGCCATATAGCTAATTCCCAGGATTTTTAATTAAAGTGGATTTGGAAGAGAATTCTTCAATCCAAACTGATGAGTACCTGCTACATAAACTAACTGACTTCAGGCAGGTTTCATTATGATGGACACTAAAGATGATGAACAGGCAGAGGCTCCTGGTTTTTTATCATGTACCTTTGCCTCTTTTGTCTTCTTCCACAGAACTGTGAAACCCCAAACAAGACAAACTGTAAGATGACAGGACATCATTCTAGATAAACTCTTGTCAGAATGCTTTTTCTCTGTTAAATTCTGCTTAGCTACTGACAATCTATTCCCCACCAGTTCTTCCTTGAGCCATTACCATAATAAAACTTGGTGACATTTAGCACCAAGGAAACCCATCTGCTAACACATGGACAGCTAGTATCTTTGACAGCCTAATTTTCATCAAGGACAGGAGAAGAAATGATCTCTTGCTAACACTACATCTATCACAAATGAGATCAGCCTGTGCTTTTCATTATTCAACATGGATTACATTTGGAAAGGAAAATGTACTGCTGCATTAATACATCTCACTGTGCAAAACATCATTTGCAATTGTACAAGTTTGAAGGCAGAAAGAAGTACGCAAGGGAAAGGGATTTCTTCAGGGAAATCAGGAAATGACTGAAGGATGACTCAAACTGATGAACTCAGATTTGTAACTTTCTTATGTATAAATTAGATTTGTAACTTTCTTCATATGTATAAATTAGAATAGACAATTCAAATTTCATTTGTATGTTTAAGTACCTGGAAGAGATGAAGATACACATCGTAGTCTGTAACAACTGGCCATCATCCTAGCACTGCATGTTTACAAACTCCAAAGGTACTATAAAGGTTACAGAAGAAGAGAAAAATCTTCAGAGAAATGATAACAAAGCCCCAGAGCTGAGTTTACAACGATAAGAGCTATGTAAATTTCATATGGTTCTATAGAGAAAACAAAACAAAAAAAACCAACATATTAAGAAGTGAAAGAAAATAGATCTATTGAACATTGTTATCTGCTGCCATAGGAGGCTGAGAACCCCATCATCCTGCTTCACCCAGCTCTGGGGTAGGGGCAGTGCCAAGCTCCCCTTCACACCCACTGAGTATCCTGTGACTCCCACAAGAACATCACACGTATTAAGAACAAAACAAAAACCCCAAAAGGACATGAAAATGAAATCACCCAAGAAAAACCCCAAAAAAACCCTAAAAACCAAAGCCCTCATAAAACACCAGCAAATCTAGCAAACACAAAAGGATGAAAAATTCCACATCTCCCTCCTCAGCTCCATGTATAGATCCCCGGACATAACTACGAAGAGGAACATGTTAATAAATTTAATAAATTAAATAATAAATTAATAAATTTATCCATGTTACCATAGATTTCAAAAAGTTATGATTTAGGAAGCAAGATTCTTTCCCCTCATGCATCAATACCATTATTACCATACTCCAATTGCAAAACTATCTGCAGCTCATTTTCAAGGCATCTAGCATTCAGTATTTGAGAATACTGACCTAAGTCTAGGTTATATTGAAACAGGAACAAATAACAAAGTATGGTCATACAGAAAGAGACTATTTCAGTGCAAGTAGGTGATTAACAGCTTATTTTGTTTGCAGGCTACTGTACCCTGTGGCCTCTGCATAAGTTGCTGCTGAACTTCCAGATCACCCCTTAGTAAGTTTAACCTTGCATTTCAACACACTGTGCCAGAACTCACAAGGAGGCAAGCAAAAATATTGTGCTGCTTTATAAATCAAGTTCTTCATGGACAACAGTGGCAATAAAAGCCCACTAAGAAAACTGATGTGAGGATAAGTGCATTTTAAAAAGCCCAAACACCTTTAAATTCCCTTTAAAGGGATCACAGACAACACAAATTCATATTACTCAGTTTAGTTCAAATTCAGGATCATCCTTCATGCCTATTCACAAGAAAAAAAAACTAAATAGAAGAGATCTTAACCATTCTTTATCTTCTTTTCTTACTGCCTCAGTAGACACTAAAGAACACAAAGCACATTTACACAAAATCCCTATAACTTTTTCCATGGAAAAAAATATGAGAGAAAGGGATAACTGCGGAAAATATTATGCATTCAAGTAGCATAAGAACTGAAAAAAACCAAAACCAAACTAACTTCTGATGAAAGTATTTTCTATTCTCTTGGAGCCTCTCCACTTATATTTGCTTAAATGTTCTGGTCCTTTTTCAATCTTGACAAGAGAGTTGTTTTAGTGGCTGACACTCCACAAAACACCCCCAGAATAAAGGAGATGTATCAGGATGGTAAATGTCATTACCAGTGAAAGAGAAGGATGAGAAATAAAACAGGCAAATATTTCTAGCCAATTTTGGTACTAAATGGTTGAAGTGAAATTTCCCATTCTTTAAGTCATCAACTGTTTCGAATCCCTCCTTACATATCTTATCCCGTCTCTCACACAACAGTTTCTCTAGAATGCCAAAAGGTTAAGAAGAAATTTAGTATGCTTAGTGTCCTGAAAAAAATTTTGATATAAAATTAAAAAAACCAAAACATGCTGTCCTATTTGGAATTTCCTTTAGTCCAGTAATAACCATGAGTTCTTACTACCAATTGGAAATTACCCTTATGCCAGTATGGTATAGAACAGTAGACCTGAGCAATTTTTAAACAAATATACTCTAGACCAGTATTTCCAAAGTAATAACTACATGAAATACTGACAATTTTCATGACTGACATCACTGTCAGACTTGATTTATATTCCAAAATTCTCCTAGTAGTTATGGACTTGCAAATCATTTTACTTAGTCAAGTATGTACATGAATCTGGAATTATGTGGACCAGCCATAGGGAATACATGACAATCACTTGCACGTTCAAACCAATAATATTCAATGTTGTTGCTCTACTTTGTGATGTCTGTAAGACACATGTTCCTCACTGAAGAGTTAAATATTCTCCTGCCTCATATTCTTACATAACTACCAGATAATAATTACAGGAGTTTATCAGAATTTGGGTTTTTTTCTAAAAGTACTTTTAAACTAGCAAATGCTGACACTGATTTTTTTTTTTTTGGTGCATGTTCTCCCTGAATAGCATGTCAAATACGCCATTTGAGCTTTTAAATTTCTAGCCTTACAGTTTAAATTATTGGCCTTCAAAAGCCTCCATGTGGATTTATAAGTGCTGTCTGAAGAAATCACTTGAGCAGCTTTAAAATACTCAGAAGGAGACAGCACAACATCTGTCCCTGACAAGCTGCTGAAAACCAGGCAGGATGCCAAGCACTCCCCAAAGTTCCAGCCCAGCAAAATCAGGCAGTCCTGAACAGCTGCAAAGCAAGAACTGCTTTTAACACTAAATCAAAGAAATCAAAGCTTGTGATAAGTATGCAGCAGTTGTTCCTTGAAGTAAACCAAAGAAACGAGAGGCAGAGCTTAACTCGCCCGTATCAACGTATCACAGCTTATTACTACTTTACTGATGAAGTTGTTTGTGTCTTTTAAAATTACATTAGATTTTAAATACGGGGAATGCTTCATTGCTTTGCAAAACTAAACAAATCTCCTCTGAAGACTTTACTATGCAAATTCACAGAACAAAATAGAGGAAGCAGAACAGTAGAAAAAGAAAGAACAACACAAATGAGACTTAGGATGCTTTTGTTCATTAGGTTCATGTCCCAAACCTTTCCATAGATTTCAAGTGTCTTCTAGGTGTTTGCTTTGCTCTTAAAGGAAACAAGAATAAAAATTGTAACAATGAAAACGACAGAATAGAGAGACTGAAAAAGGCTTATAAGTTCAAATGGCGATAAGCAGAGGTCCAAAGAGGTGAAAGAAAGAAATGTATTAAAATTAAAAAAGGTAATTCTGAAAGTGGAATTCTAAAAGATGCTTAACTCCTGGTGAAAACAAAGATAAAAATGAACAAACAAAAAAACCAGTCTTGTTTTATTACTTAAAAGAATGTCAGAATGCTTCAAGAAGAGAATAAAAGTATCAACCCTTTCAAGATCAAAAAGAAAACTCAAAAGGCTTTATCCAGCAATAAGCAACAAGTAACATAGGCTTGAACATGTTGCTTTAAAAATAATCTTAAAGCATAAATTCTTGAGCTACAAAGTAAATTGAAAAAGCACACCTAAACACATGCAGTACCATGTTTTGAGTCACTTAGAAGTGTTCATCTACACACTTTTTCTTCTGTGTAATAGATTTACCTACATTTTTCCTTTTCCTCCCTTCTTCCAGAATGCTACCAAATCATGCAGGACTTAAGGAAAAAAACAAAGTCACACAATCTTCAACTGCCTTCTGGTTTTGTGCATGATATCATCTATTAGGCTGCACAACAGCCGAGGGATGCAGCACAGGAAAGGCTCAGGGTCACTGGGATTCCTGGGAGCTGCCACAGCCCAGGTGAGCCTGCCCCGTGCTGCAGGTCAGATGCTTGGCTGGCACAGGGTCAGCGAGAACAGGACCACAGCCCTGGCAAACAGCAGAGCAAAGCAGAAGCCACACAAGCGACCCTGATATTCAAAGTGCAGGACACAAAAAGTCTTCAAATCTTGCAACCTGAGTTTGTGGAAGAAGCTCACTCTAGGGAAGAGCAGAGGGAGGAACTGAAGGAGACCCCTGCGAGGCTGGGCTGTTGACAAGTGCAGTGAACAGGTCTGGCAACTTTAATTACTAGAACCATAAAATAAAGTACTTTTCACACATCCTGACTTCCTATTTACTTTCTGGTGCTCTCAAACACTGACACAGCCCTGTCCCATTACTCGCCCGTGCTGCAGTAATAGGGTGAAGTGAGGTTTTCAAACTGGTGCTTCCAAAATGCAAATGCCTAGTGACAGGCAGCATGCTCAGAAGGAATCTGTATGCAGTAATTACCTTCCCCATCAGTCTAAAACAAGTCAAGCATCATCCTTCAAAAACCATACAAGCCCACCAACTTATGTTGCTCTTTTCTGTTCTTGTTACCATTTTTTTTTTTTTTTTAGATTTTGTGATACTTAAAAGCTTGCTCCATTGCTGTTCTGAATATACTTCCTTCGTTTTACTTTCATTACAAATTTTTGTGATTGAAAATTTTATACCTACTCTTGCCTGGATATTTGAGTAAATGAAAACTAGCTATATTTTACTTATACCATTTAAAATATAAAAGGAGAGGCTTGTCCAAGCTCACTGGCAGCTTGAAGAAAAGTAAAATTACTAGAAGAGCAGAGGGACAACGGAGTGATTTCACATTAAATATAAGAATTATCTAATTTAACTTGTGGCCTGCCATGGAGTGATGTCCTGGAGAATAACTCTCTGAACATCATTCACCTTCAAGTCAAATTATTTGTCTTACAGTGCCATGGGAAACAACACAATCTTGAAGTGCCACAATAAAAATAAAAATAGCATCCATAGCTTTCCCTCTAATATAAGAGATATTGGCAAACTAATTTTTTCCATTATTCTTCTTCATAGGTTTGCACCTAATCTATTTTTCAACTTCAGTTGCTCTAGGAACCAGGCCTATACCAATGCTGAGAAAGAACTGAAGTCACAACAGGCAGCCTTCAATCCTGCTCAGAGAAAGCTAAAATGATCTTTTAAAAATCACAGAATTGATACCAGAAGCTTCTCTGGTAAAGTAAGATTTAAAGGGCACATTGTCCTCCAATGGCAGCTACACACAATCTGATTCTCCAATTGTACATACAATGTACGAGTTATGACTTTTTTCATTTAGCTCTAACAAACGTGATTTTCTTTTCACAAGTTGTTTTAGAAAGTTGCAATTAGACTATTCAAACATGAGATTAAAGTGACACAACTGAAATATTAAACTCCACAAAACTAGTTCATTTCACAAATAATAACCCATCCAAGATTAGAAAAGGGGACTCTTTCTCCAGCCCATCTTGCTGCTCTTTTTAGAAATTCCATATTAGATTTTCAGGGACTGGTGGAAGCAGTGGCTAAGTGAGTAAACAGAAACCACAAAGAAATATCTGGAAGACATTTTTCATGTAAAAACACAGGTGTGGCACCAGGCATAAGGACACTTGGGGGATCAGTGATCTGCAATGTACACAAAGAGCTCACGCTCAGCTGCTGTGCTTTGCTAACTTTAGGTTTTACAAGTAAAATGCTGATGGGAACTCATGACTTGTGTATTTATCCATCAGAAGTCCTAAACTCTTGTCCATGCATGAAACACAATGATTAACTATCACCATCTATCATTTTGAGCCTCCAAAACTTGGTACAAATCAACATATTGGTAGAACTGCAAAGCAGATTCTCTGGTTCTTTTAAACAGCATTAAAAAACTTACTTGGAAGGAGTGTGGCTTCTATGATCTACATTATAGTGGTATCTGAAAACCAGTATTACCAGTATGATACAAGATGCTACAGAATCTTACTGTCTCAAAGGAAAAAAAAAAAAACCCAAAAAAAACCCCCAAAAACACCAAAAAAACCCACAAACACAAAACTTCATAAATATTTGTACCTAGACTAGGGAAGATGAAAAGGGCTAAGATAAAGTTCCTACTCAGACACCTGGGCTCCACAAGTGTTTTGTGTTTATTTGTTTAAGGAAAAGGAAATAAGCAAAAAAAGCAAGGTCTGCTCTTACTCCAGAGATCTGTCAGCAGCTGCAGCGTTGCCTTTGCCCTGAGCTTCACTCAGGTGATGTTTCATAACTCTGGTTATGAAAACATGGAATAAGTTCCCTCTCCCAGCCAACACGTTCTCATCTCTCACCTCTCCAGGACGTCCTTTTCTCTCCCAACTTACTGTCCACCTCAACACTGCTGTGCATTATCTGAACTTGCTGAATATTTGGAGGGAGAAAAAGCTTTAGGATTTTCACATATAAACAGGGGAATAAGACATGCCTAGCATGCTAATTAATCCCAGAAGCAGTTTAGCTACAGCCAAGGTTTTTATGATTACACTGCAGGAGAAAAAAAACCAACAAGGAGGTCTTGTCAGGGAGCAGCAGGGAGGAAAGCAAAGAACACAAGCTGGGTATTACTGTCCAACTGCAGAGCTGACCTTTCAGTATTAAACAAAGCCTCCTACATATGCTGGAATTAGGTGGGGTAGGTGGCTTAGGCAGGAAAACAAAGAAAACCAAGGAAATAACTTATGCACCTGGTATATTAGGGAAGAGGGAGACAGTGGAAAGCAGCTCCATTTAAGTATTTATAGTCACAGTCAGTAATCCAGGTGCTTACAGTAACCCCATGAATCTAAATGGAAAATGAAAACACATATTTGAAGAAGCCAACGAAATAAATGGTGAATGAATTAAGAGACAAATAGGGCAGCAGTCTGTTCAATGTGCAAAGGAACATTGTATCATACTGATCCTAAGGCAAAAGCATTTGGAAAAAAAGACACAGAGGCAAAGTCAGTGCAGAGTCTGAAACGGCACAGCCAAGAGAACTGGGGGGAAAATCACAGTGGATGGTGGGACTATCCAACAAAAGATAAGCAACATGGCAGGCAAGAACTAAGGCAGGAAAACACTGGGATGTACTGGACACATGCTGAACTTGAATTAAAATGCTCAAGAAGGTTATTTTAGTGTACTGAGTTTATGCACTCATCCTCTGCCCAGGAAAGAGAAAGCTACAGGGAACAAACAACAAAAGCAAGGACATCATCTTCCTTTCTAGGTCACCTCAAGCATTCCCACCCAGCATAGTGTGATCACAGCTACACTTCAAGACATATCCCAAATCTGAGCTCCAGATCTTGAAAGGTGGCACAGCTGTCTGTCACCTCTTTGTTATTGGGACTCTCACCTACAAAAGCTACCAGCATATCCTGCATCCTCCCTGAGCCAGCCAGACTCTGGGATGGGAAGGGGCCTCCTCTGATGCCTCTCCCAGCACTGCAGGGCTTGGGGCAGGAGCCTCAGCAACATGTTCTCCTGCAAAACAGGTTCTCCCCAGCATTTCACCTACATTTAAGTAACAAGCAACTTTTAACTGCATCTTTTCAGTGACTTGAACTGTTAAACAAATAGAAGAGTAAAACAAAAAAAGCTGTAACACAGGCAGGGTTTTTTAATACAGTGAAATTTCCTCTTTATAGCTGAGCGTAGTGTGCCAAGTTTATTTTTAAAATGCCTTCAGGGCTAAACTGCAGATCATAGAGCTTTGCAGATAAGAATACCACTAGCTCCTTTAAAGGTGAATACAAGAAGCTATGTACTATCAGGAACCACATACAGAAAAATCCAGAAGACAAAAATCATTTTATCATTAGAAAAATTGTACTGTTCAAAAAGACTAACTGCCTTACATAGCTATAGACTACCTAGCACACTATCTGCCAGCACTAAGGAAATTTCAGGAATATTTCTATTATAAAAGTGATGTTTTCAATTGATCACAACTCTCCAGAGCAAGCTTACAAATTAACATTTTTCAACAAGTATTACTCACATAAACAATATTCCTCACCCCTCAAAAAGAAAAGGTTTAAACTAAAGTTATGTTAAAGCTAGTGGGAAAGAAAAAATAAGCTTTTCTCACAAAGAAAAATCTTGAAATGTAACAATTACAAGCAGTTCTAGTCACTCATAATTCTGAACTGTGAAAGATCAAGTTTGGCATGTTAATATCTACCTCTGGGAAAGCCAAGAGACAAGCAAATTGCTCCATAAACATCTCGATCTTATTACTGGCTATGATGATTTTATGACAACTTACTGTAACTGTGTACTTTTAAAAAGCACAGAAGCTACTGTGAAGCTGTAATAGTCACAGTAACGTACACAATATTCTGGAATTTTCATAGTCACATTGCACCTGTAAAGAAAAGCCTGCCTTGGGCATTTGGACTTTACCAAACAAACTACATTCCAAAGTTCACTTTTAGGGTCTTTTTTCTGTTAAGCTTTCCAGCTTTGTTACAAATGTTTCTATGAAACTTAAACCCTTTAAACAACTAGCAGAAAGTTTTTGCCACAAATTAAAAAAAGAAAATCAACATAGATTAGAATTCGAATGAATTCCTCAATACTTTAGATAACTATGTTTAATTGATAAAAAAATGAAGTGTAAGCCTTAACACATCAAGCAAAGGTTTTCAAAACAGATAATTCAGAAAACCTTTAGTACTTACAGTTCATGTCTGAAACCTTTAAAAAGGCTTTCTTTCATATCAAGATTAGCACTTACATTAGAGAATATGATCTTTAAGGGCAAGTCAGACATGCAACATTAATACACCTGGATTTTCACAATCATTTTTAATCTCCTCACCTATTCACTGGACCAGCAGTTTTCTTTTTAGATCCCCTCAAAGTTATTTATAAACAAAAGCAAAGTTAAAAGCAAGCATTCAGAAATCTTCACATTTCCTCGTAAAAGTGACCCTTGTTTCAGGAAAACAGGGGGGAAAAAAGGTACTTGCAAGATATTCTGTATATTGTCTCAGAATCACTCAAAATGCTGCCTTTATTGAATACATGAAATGGAACCATAATTCTATTTGTTTTTATTCCTACTGTCATAGTAATGTCAAGGCCTTAAAAAATACTTTGAATCTGCCAAATTTTACCAACCTCCTTCCTAAAAGGAGGGTCAATTTTTGGTATTAATCTGCCAATACTCAATACATCACATTAAAAAGGTAACCAGAAAAATGGGCTCAGACAATGTAAAAGATCATATGGCATAATATTATTGCAAAGAGATTTCTACAACTAATTACAGTGTCTATGTTCCACAATAAGCCTAATGTTCTTCACAGCACTCACCATGAGATTTGAACAAGAAATTCCAAGAAAAACAGCTTTTCTTATCAAAAAGCTTTTTCTTATCAAGCAACACAGAAGGTTTTAGCCAAAGAAAGTTCTTTCATCAGTCAACCCACAGAGGAGGTGAGATTGTAGTCAAGGTAGAACAGTAACTACTGTGTCAGACTGAGCTAAGGGATGCAGGATACAATCTCAGCTCAGCCTCAGCAAGACCTATTCCTCCATTTCAGTTTTCCACTAGAGATTAGGTTCATCTTCACCTAGAGTTATGAGAGCCTTTCAGAGGAGATACTGCATTGGTTTTAATCAATAAGATACAATTTAAAACTTAATTTCTCCGAAGTGCATCAAGAAAGCACAAGAAAGAGGATTCAGTTCTTCACATCTAATTGCATGCATTTGTACTCCAAACTCAAGTCTCAAGACACAAAATAGAATTTTCCAAAAAGACTGCAGACTTCTTTCTTACCTAATAAGCAGAGCCTACTAAATCAGACCACTAAGGGAAGGGAAGAATAAAAAATAATTTAATTCCTTCTTTAAGCTTGCACCAAAACAATAAAAACAGCAGGCTAACATCAATACTGAAAAAAATCATGCAACTTCAGGTATTTTGTATTCCTCCTTATTTCTACTGCAGGCTCATCTTTTAAAATGAAGGGGTTTATACATTAATTTGCTTGGAAAAATAAATTTTCCTTGAAAAAAATTACATTTTAAGTAGTTTATATGAAAATAACTTTTTAATCCTCTGAATCCTATGGCAACAAAGGCTTCAATTGATGACATGGAAGCCAAAACCAAAACAAGACACAGAAGGTATAAATGGCACTGAACCACACCTCACTCTGCTGAGACCTAAAATGTAAAGAAAAGCATGAGATAATACCTCATATGATGATCTCCCAAACACCAGAATTCAAATGCTCCTAAGAGTAAAGGTGGAAAGTTAGAACAATGCTCGAACAACCACAGGAAGTAATCAAAGTATCTGACTTCTTCAGACAGATTGAAATCATATTACAGCTACAATGAAATCCATATTTATTTTAGAAATGTCTCCTGTGAGTCCTTATAAACAATCATATTAACTGTAGATGAGTCAAAGTTAGGGAAAATACAGGTATAAACATTATACCACAGTGCATAAATTGCCAGTCAGACCACAAAACTCCTGCCCTACCATCCTACACCTCTTTGAAACTGGACAAAAGTTTATTTATGAACTTCCTGAACATATTCAACAGACAGCTTCAGAACTCCAAAAAGTGTTGGTTTCATTTACTCTGTTGTGCTGTACTTTTCTTACATGGAAGTATAAGACAGCTTCCCAAAATGCTCCAGGATTGGGTTGGGGGTTTTTTGAGGCTGGATACTTAGATTTACTAAGTCACAGTTATACTGTTAATTAATAATAAAGATAAAGTATACAACAAGTTACAGGAAGAATGAATGGAAAAAAACCCTTCTGACAATGCAGTATATTGATGATATCCAAATCACATTATTTCCAAAACAGCCCCAGCTGATCAAGTTTTATGCTATTCATGCTAAACAGAAAGCTAAGGAAAATGTGATCACTGTATCAGTCATAAGTCCAATACAGAACCTGATATAAATAATACCACATAACATTATTTTGTACTTAAACCATTCCAAAATTATAATAATCATGAGAATACAAATTGCTTATAACAGCTAAAGCTGGAATAAATACATGAAATTCCCAGTTGCCCTGCTGCAAAGCTGCTTATTCAATTTGCTCGTGCATCATTCAAGCTTCCAGCTTGGTATTTCTTCAAACATCACATTCAATGTTTCTAAATGTAGTCTACTTGTCTGAAATTTTTCACCAAGATACAAAAATCAATGTTATATAAAGCACTCTTTCCTGATACTGATGATGCACAATATGAGTCATCATTTCAAAGCCTCCAACACACCACCACAAGCCACATTCTTTTAAGTCACGAATAAACCCTAAAGTGGTTTCTTCTGTCTTGCTTCTAATGAACCATCCTTGGTTCCCAACAGCAAATTGAAACTCTGACAGTCAGGAGAACATGAGCTCCACAAGAAGAAATTAAAACTTCTTAACAAAACATACGTCTCCTTTAACTCAATATTTGCTAGATTTGTTATTTTTAAAGCTTTTCTAAAAAGGCTAGAAAACCACAATCACCAGTGAAACGTTAATGTTGTATCTTTGTTCATTTATTTTCCAGGCTCCCTAGAACAGATCTGCAGAGTGGAGTGCAGAGGAAGAGAGGATTTGAAAGTTTAGTGTGCACTCTGCCAGTGGCAAGAGCCAGGCCATCAGAGGTGAGGATTCACTCAATATAAAACAGATAAGCTAAATAACTTCACTCTTAGAAGAAATGCTAGACACTTTTTTTATGTGCAATAACCTGTTGATATTACTTGGCCTCCCAAAATAAGACAGGAAACACTCTTATCTGAACAGAAAAAAAATTTGAAAATTATTCTTGCTGAGGATATTATCATTCTGTCCTGGCTGGTGACAGCTTCATCCATAAAAAGCTCTTACTCAAGCACTTGCACACCCTGCCCACACCTGCACGTGATGTGCATGAGTGTCCAGCCAGAAATCTTCAGCCCAGGCAGCAAATGCCACAGGTGGGGGCCACAAAGAGCCCAACAGTAAGAAGCCAGTGCTTCAATAGCCCAGTTAAGTGTGGAAAAATCTCTGAAGTACATAGTCCAACCTCAAGCATACATCACAACTCCTAAGTACCACTTCATTATTACAAAACTCTAATGATATAGTCAACATACGGGTATAGATAAACATGTATGTGTATACAGACACACATGTAAGTTTACAAGAAAATACACTGAAGGAAGTCACAAGAGAAAGGCAATAATCTGGGTTATTTCCAAACAACAAAGTGAAAGGATGCCCAGATGAACTGGAACAGCCCTGTCAGTGGAAAGCACACAGTGCCAGGGATCACCCCAAATCCTCAGAACTGGGTGATGCAGTATGAGAGATACTGCTCCACTAAGAAATCTCACCAAAAAAACCAGCAATGGAATTTCCTAGGGAAGTATTTTTGTTGCCTTTATGCCATGAGAGGGGCCAGTATCCACAAAGAACATCTCTACAAGCAATGATCCAGACGAGAGAAGCAGTACTAATGAGGTGCTTACAACTATCCAAATTTATTCACCACCAGGAATCATTTTAGAAGTATTCACAGCAGTACAACCATTCCATCAGAGATGTTCTACCACATTTTCGTCTTTTTCCATCTTTAAGAAGAATATGTCCAAATAGCAGAAGATCGCAGTCTAAAAAGGTCTTGCCTTTTATCACTGAAGCAAAAGCCAGAAATGTTATTGATGTACCTTAGATCATCTTAGATAAATACTGATGGTGCTTTACACTGTAAATGAAGCTTTATTCATGTTTCTGCTTAGTCTGTTTTGAAAAGGAAGCAATTACATTTCTCAGCTGTTTTCACATGATTTCTGGTAAGGCCATCATGAATGCCATGTGAAATTTCAGGCTATGGAAAAGACTGCTTTTCCAAGAATACAATGTTTTGTGATGAAATACGGCATTGTAAACTATCATCAATAATTATATTTGTAATTCAGAAGTAAAATGTGGAAACGTGGCCAAATAATACTTTTTCACATCCAAGTTTCTATAGCAATTTTGCCATAAAAGCAAGAACTAACACAGATCATAGCTGAGCTCTGACAGAATTAGCACCTTGTGAATAAAGCACACCATCAGCAAAAGTAATTCCATCAAAAATAAACATAAATAAAATCAAAAGAAAATTCATAAATAAAATTCAATCAAAAATAACCATAAGCCATGAATATATATAAAATTTTACAAGGAAATTCCCTACATTTCTAGTCATAGAATAGGGCTTTGGTTGGGTTTTTTTTGTGTTTTGTTTGTTCTAAGACTTAAGCACACACTATAATTTCTTATTATAATCAGAGTACAGATGAAAGCTAGCTGAGATACTTAACATGCTTCTCTAATACATATTTGTAATTTCAACATCAGTAACAGGTTAAGGAACATTCCTGCTCACTCTTTTTTATCATTTGGTTTCTTTCTCAACCCTCACCCCTCTTCTCTTTGCTCTACAATTTCAGTTCCATCACAGTGCAATTGCAACATCACTAGAGAGATGCAAAGTGCAGGGAAGCTAAAAACACAAGAAGGTTAAATAGATGTGAATAACTTAGGACACCAAACTACCTTAGGAACAGAAATCCTTAATATGTCTGAAAAAAAAACCTCCAACACTTTTCCACATAGCAGAAAGCCCAACACATGCTGCTATCTTAAACAATCACATGAGGATTAGCCAATAAATGTGCTAAACTGGAACTTGCTGACAGGAGTTCAGCTTCCTTCCACTGGGACTCAGGTAAATCAAGGGGCAGCTGGCTGGATGATGTGACCCAGCTCTAGACTGGGCTCAGCAAGACAGGCACTGTTGCAGTTGTTGAGACAGACACGACTGGCAATACCACCAGTCCCTAATTAAAAACTTTTTGTGCCTTCTGTCAGCAGACTTCTCTCAGGCAACTCCACACAGCACTGACTCCTTCCCTCCTACTCTCTGCAAGTTTCCTTCTCTGTTCTGCATGACTGCCTAACCCCAACCTATCCCTCACCCAGCCACCTAACCCTGTTGGTCCCTCACACAGCATCTTACCTTGTCTGTCCCTTCCTCCTCACAGCACAGCCAGCAGACTCCATCCCAAACTACACTGACTCTGGTTCTCAAGCTCCAACTCCAACTAACTGATAAACCAAATAACCCACTCTTTTATAACACCCACCCACATTGGGCAGGCAAGGCTGTCTCCACTTCTCAGCAACCAGTACAGCTGTAATTCTTTGAGGAAAATTGCCTTCTGCACTCTCCTTACAAACCATCTTCCCTCAAGGCACTCCTCATTTCAGTGCAGCAATGCAGTAATGTCACCTCTGCTCACCTAAAACGACCAATGTCATGCACAGCACTGAACTCAAGGTCCTTGGTACAGAAGCAGAAATGTGAGAAGCTGATAACAAAAAAATCTGTAACAGTGTCTGCTAAAGAACCAGTGACCAGCTCTGCAAGGGGCAGACCTTGCTTTGTAGTCCATCAGAACCCAGTACACAATGGCTTTTTCAGTTCTGATTTAAACAAACTACAGCTAGATAGCATATCATGGATTAAAAACTTGTTAAAAAATTTGTCACTACCACACTTCTGCAAAAGTTACACTGTATCAGGAAAAAACTCTGCAGAACTACACTGTACTACTAACTTAATTTACAATTTCTTAGGTATATATTTAAATTCTCACTGAAAGCCAGCCGGCATTGGCTCTGCTGGATAGCAAGGAAGCTTCTGGCAGCTTCACACAAGAGACACTCCTGTAGCCCCCCTACTACCAAAATTGTGCTATGCAAACCCAAACCAAGCCCTAAAGCCACTGCTGAACAAAGCTTAAGATTCTCTTCACAACATGAAAATGGCAGGTGATAGTTACTTCAAATGAATGATTGTATCTTCCTGCAAGGCTGGGGTCTAATCATTCAGTCACATTATTGCAGTGTGCCACTGATGACAGCTCAAAGTTAGCAGTCGTGCTGCTTATAAAGAACAGAATACCGAAAAGAAAAAAGCCAAAAAGCATAAAGAAAAATAAAAATATGCTCACATACCTCAAAAAAGCACATGCATACTTTTTACTGTTGAAACCTACCCTATGAAAAATGGCTCCTATGAGTTTTACCCAGGTAGAATTTCCCCCATTCACTAGTACCTATTTTGGAAAGATAGATCTTAACTTCTGGAGTTACAATGAGCAGAGACTGATTTGAGGTGTTACAAACTACCTTCCAAAGTGCCTGATCATCACACCCATACACAGTGATTTTATGTGACTTGCCTACAACATGCAAAATCTGTTGTGAAACCAAACACCAGTGTTCAAGAACTTCTGGCTTCTGGACTTGTGTAAAAATTCAGCAGTGTCAAACTGCTACAAAACCAGCTTTAGCTCTTTGTTAAAGAAAACACAAGAGCACAAAAGACTTGATGCTGAAGAATATGCAAAAGGAATCTACAAATCCTTTCAATCCATGAGCACCTTAATGTAAACTTCCATGGTGATTCTAATAGTCACATTTTATGCAGAAAAGCTGTATTGTTTCAGGTAGTTTTCAGGTGGATTGCCCACATGTAAACACAGCAAACACAGACCACTCAGTAAGTGGCACAAAACAGTGCCCATTTCCACAGTAGATGTGTTTTGTCTAAACAACACAAGGGAGTGATTTTTCCAGCAAAAAGCAAGGTCATTCAGTGGACAGAACCAAGTATTAGGAGGTTTAGCACACTCCATGCACTTCACCTGATGAACCTCACTGTGACCAAGTCACCTCCACTGGATTATCATGTATCATCACATTTGCTCCATGTTCCACAGTGTCTGGGTGCCTGAAAATTCCCAGGCATACTGTCCCTGAAACATGAGAAAAGGTGCATTTTCAGTCCTTTAACATCTTGCCTATCTACCTCTAGATAGTGGCTAGATTTTTTTGGGTTTGGAGGCTGAGTCAGACTTATAATGAAGCTTTGAAGACTCAGGAGGTATCAACAAACTTGGAATTTATCTCTCAAATAAAAACAGTGAGAAAGAAAATGGATAGCATCTAAAGGATTAAGGGCAGTGGAATGTTGATGTTTTGGTTTCTGTAATTTAATTAAAGTCACCAGGCAAGATGAGAAAGTAGCACAGATACACATTTGCCATAGATTGACCTTATCAACAGGTGGCCTTTAACACTGCCCACATATCAAGACTACGATCCTAACCAGCTATAAAAATATGTTATCAAAACACACAGAAAAAGAAACTAGAAAAAAGACACAATTTATGAGTACTCTTTATCTCCATCTGCTGCTCAGCTAAGCATTTAAGAGAATGAAGAATTCCAGGAGAAACTAGTAGAAATCAGTTTCATGGGAAGTTTAGACATTTACAAACCTTAAATCATCCAAATTCAATTGTACACTGTTTCAGCAATGCAGTATACAGATTAAAATTTGCTAGATTATGCTGTGTATTCAGCTCTCACCCATAATAATCTGTTTACTTGGAAATTAATAGCATTAAAACATATACTAAGAAATACAACAAACCTCTGAAAACTTCAAAGAAAAGAGAAGAAACTTGTACCCAATTCCCTGCAATCTTTGCTACAGGTACCAACCACCAGCAAAAACAAGTTCAAGCAAAGGTTCACTTATCGAGTTGCTGGAAACACTTCAAATATAACAAAACAAATTAAAAAAAACAACTCACCCAACACATCTGATTTTCAGTAGCTATTGTTTTAAAACATTGTGTTGATTTATAATGCCTAATAAAAAACTTGTGCTATTAAAATATGAATGAGACATTCAGATTTCTACCTGCTGCATTATACTTGTTTTAAAACTCATCCCTAAAGCCTACTAAAATCTGCACTTAAAATGCTAAATAGAAAGACAGAAAAAGCGATTCAAGATTACATTTTCAGCTATGTTTCTAAAAGTTAACCTGTTTCCTTGCATGAGTGCCTGTTTTAAGATGAATAATTACTTTCAAGAAAACTAATAAGTAAAAATCCATTTTAAAGTTGACATGTTGCAACTGGAAAGCATTTTTGCAATTTACACGTCAACAAACAGAACACACAAATTATGTAAGCAAACCCTTGTTAGACATTCAAATGTTTCCCTTTTACAAGTTATGAGAGTTTCTTTATGGTGAAATTTATTCAGACAATTGGTCATGGGCAACAGTGCTTTTCAGCTCAAACTGCATAGTACACATAGTAAGTAAACAGGAATATTTGATTAAAAGTATTGTTACTTGCTGAACTAGCTCAGACATATTTCATGTTCAGTTGTCAAACAGAGTCACCTCTGCTTAAGATGTGCATTCAGTTTTTGTACTAAGTGATTTCATGAATTAATTACTGAATCTAATTTATAATTACTAATTACCTAAGGGGATTTACACATGCAATTATTAGAAAACACCTCTGAGAATAACTGAAGCTATTCGATCTCACTGCCACGGTCTGAAGAAGCAGTTTCTGCACATCACAGCAACTCTACCTCATTCTATGAAATTGATAAACTGCAAAATACTTCAATTGGCTGCACCAAATCTTCTATGAGCTACATTAGGGATGCCACAGGGACAGAAAAGATAGCAAAAGCTCGGTTGAAGGGTAGGTAGATCACACAATTTTTTATTTTATTTTTTTAATACATGAAACATTAACTAGGCAGGCCTAGCCTCAAAGCCTTAGCCCACATACCTTCCAAAAGCTGGGTATGAAATTTTACCTTCAAGTGAAATGAATAACAAGAGCCCCCTTTGACTTGGAAGAGGACCAGGATATCATTCTAAATAAATATGTATTTTTTTCAATTGTTTAGCATGATTTAATGTTAATCTAGTGCTAAATTAGTGCAAATCTAGTCTTGCTGGAAGAAAAGAATAGGCCATGACTCCCAAGAATTCATTAAGAAGAGCTGATCTGATCACTTGAAAGCAGATCAGTAGAAAACTAAACTCATGAACAAGGTAGATAAAAGACATTCCCAAAGTATAAACAGAATTGCATTTACACTAACTTTGTTGAAGGGAAAAGCAAAAGTAAGCAGCACCCATAGGTATTCAAATTTCAGATGATTACTCTAAAATCAGATAAACTCATATCTAAGAGGCAAAGTTCTGCATCTTTTATATGACAACCTGAGGGCTCTGCTTTATCATATTGTTACTTCAAGCTGTAATTCAATTTTAGTGTCCCATTCTCACTAGATATTTTGCTCAAGTTAAACAATTCTTTAGAAAAAGCTGCTAGAAATATCAGTTAAAACTCAAACGTTGGTGATGTTCAGAAGAGTGAGACAGTGGGATATAAAAGAAGTTAATCCGGCCTTTTTGCATCTGAATTATTCCTCAGGGTGGTTATTTTACCCTCAATGTTCACACATTAAAAACATGAATGCAAACTACCATAAAATACTGAAATCAATACAATTTCAGGTCACTCTGTTTTTAAGAAAATATCTAAATTGTGCAGGAGTCTTGACCTGGAGATTTCTAAAAATGTCTTGTATGTGATATTTATCTACCCAGACAATGATTAAAAAGACAATGATCAGTGATGTAGCAACACAACCTTGCTACTTTTAGCCAAACCACCCCAGGCAATGGAAATCAAGATATTAAACACAAGAAACCCAAGGAGATGCCCAACAAAATCCTGGAAACTCTTTTAACCCACAGCAACTCAATATTCATGCTATAATATAAGCCCTACCAGAGCAATCCCTTTTCTCTGCTGGAGGATGACAAACAAGAACATGATAAATGTGGCCTGAAAACCCTATCTTTCTCAAAAAAGCTATTCTGGCTAGTTCTGGTATTAAGAAGAATCTGTCACAAACATTTTTAATTCAATTTAAGATGATGAAGGGACTGGAGCACTGCTCCTGTGAGAAAAGTCAGAGCTGGGACTGCTCATCCTGAAGAAGAGAACAAGGACTTCGCCAACATCTGTAAATATGTAAAGAGAGAGAGCATAAAGGATGAAGACAGGCTCTTCCAGAGGCTCCCAGTTAGGACCAGAGGCAATGGGCACAAACAAACATAGGAGGCTCCCTCGGAACACCTGGAAACACTTTTTTACTGTGAGGGTGACTGAGCACTGGCACAGCTTGCCCAGAGACAGGGTGGAATCTCCATCTTTGGAGATACACAAAAGCCATCTGGAGATGATTCTGGGCAACTGGCTCTAGGTGTGCCTGTTTGAGCAGTGGGATTGGACCAGTTGACTTCCAGATCCCTTTCAACCTCAGCCATTCTGTGATTCTGTCATTCAGGTGAGGAATAAAAATGCATAAAGACAGAAAATAAATATAATGATCCTTTCTGATATTTTCTCTGCAGACATGGCAAAATTAACAAGAAAATTATACCTACTAGTAGGATATAATTTGGCATTTAATTTTGCAGTTAAGTGTTATTAAAATTATAAAATACAATAAAAAAAAATACAATACTGTAATCCTGGAAAGTTATTTTCTTTTAGCCATCCCAACTAAACCAAAAAGTTACCTTAAAATAGATGCAATACTTTCTAGTCCCCAAACAAAAAATCAGCCAAGGTATGAACTTTCTGAAACAGTAACTGGATTTCACTTTGAGGCAGTTACTGTCATTAAGAACATTCTGGCACCAACAAGGATTGCATTTACAAAAGCTGTATGAAAGCACTCAAACAAAGTTTTGGTGAATCTCACTAAAAAGCTTTTCTAAAAAATCTTTTCTTTTTATTCTTGGAAGCCATAATACCTTTATAACAAGAATTCAGGATACCCGATGTTGTTCTCATGAGATAAAAGGACAAAGAGGAGAAAAACAGACTAAAACAACAATCATTATCATGAACATTCTCTACTATCAGGTTTACTTAAGTTTCTTCTTACAGAAGAAATGGACTTCAGGAAAGGCCAGAAACTCGGAAGAATCCTATACAAACTCTTAACTGATAGTTATGACATTTCCATTCCCAGATATCTCTAAAATTTTAAATATTTTTTACTGAAAAACACAAAAGTACCTCTTCCAGAGAAAATACTACTACTGATGAAAATACTTTCAACTGATGAAAGCGGATTTGCCAGCTCATTTCAGAATTCCAAGAAGAGCATCCACAGAAGAAAGACTTACAGGAATGTGACTTATCATGCTTAGCAGTTAGCAGGAAGAGTAAGAGACAAGCTCCTCTAGGAGAAAAGTCACACTAAAAACTAGCTACAGATGCTCCAGACTGTCTCCTGCAGAAGTGTCTTTCACTTCCTCGATGTGGGAAGCAGACAAGCCTCACTAGGCTAAAGTTAGTCTTTGAATAGCTTGGCAATACCTCTTCCCTTAGAAAACGGAGGCAGTGTTCCTCCCTCTCTGCAACTCTTGTATGCCTACAGAGCTGCAAATACTCTCAGACTATTTGCAAATGGGGAAGACAGGAAAAGTCAATGTAGCTTTATTTTAAAGCTTTATGGTTTTGGAAAATGAGGCTATTCAAGGTGTGCTCTACGACAGCAGCACACAGATGTTGAACAGAAGACTCACAGAAGCAGCAACAGCCCTGGCTGCTCTCCCATGTGCCAACATCTCCAAAGAAACCACTTGCAAAATTATTCAATTCTTCATTACTTCATCAACTCACAGGCACCTTCTGGAAACATCTACAACAACATATAACAATAAACAGCTAAACTCTAGACTTCAGTTACTTTCATTATAGAGAAGAAACCATAACCATCTCTTGAGAGAAAACCTTCTTTAGACACTTCTCTAAAAAGAGCCTAAAACCTACCCAACCCCTCATGAAAAGGAAACTTTTCTGGATGCCTCAAAAAGACATTTTAGAAGCCAAAGCAGACCAAAACCTAAATCAGCAAATGCAGCTATATTCCAGAGTCCAAGCTTCTGTGCAAAAAAGTTATTTTCCCAGATGAATTTTTCCCACCAAAACTGATGATTCCTCATGCTCATCATAAAAAGCCACCCACATCATGTACCCACACATAAACCTGCCAAGAAGACTTAGAATGAAAGAATAAACACTTTTTCAAGGTGTATGGTCCAATAAATAAGTATCAGTCACTGAACATGAAAAGTTAACTGTCAAAACCTGTCCTTCCTCAAAACAAGATTAGGGGAAAGAAGAATCAATCAGCCTTTTTATTTTCTGACTTGTTTAAAAATGAAAAGAAAATATATTAACTTCACTGCCTCATTCAATAGCTTTAGTCACACCACATGTATTTAGGTTCTCTCTCAGATCTTTGTTCATGTTCTGCTTTTGACCTAAAGCAATTTCATTCAATATGGTTGAAAACATGAGGTTTTTAACTGCGCTTTGTAAGAAGTTCATGAAACCACAGGTTTGGGAACGTTCATTTCCCTCAATATTACAAAAGATCCTATTTCACTGATGAACTTTATTGAGTTGCTGTTGCCAAGAGTAATCCCACTCCTCCCAATCCTCCACTCCCAGCCTTGGTTGGCTACCACTCAGTGGATGACCACAGCTCATCTGGCCTTTCACTGTCAAATTGATTTAATCAGCAAATGTAGGGGGGAGAAGTTTTCCAAGGGGCAGAAAGAAGAGTGGGAAAGAGTTCAGTTCTCCTTTCAAATGTCTAAACTGCTTTCTTCTAGGCTGAGTCAGCTCACAAGGGCTCCAACAAATGTCACAGCCAAAGCCAGAGGAGCAGTGGGAAAGAGGCCAGAAATGGTCACAGTGCTGTCACACTGGCTTAGATTGGTATTGGGAGTTGGAAGGGAACTGGTTACAAAGGCAGAGCAACAGGTTGTCCAAAGAGATGGCAGAAACAACTCCTTCCAAATTTGAAGAACAGGTCAGCAACAGGCCCTTGCACCACAGGGGCAACAGTGTCTCCTGAGCACTGCCAGCAGGGAGAGGGAGCTAAGCCTGCCTTTCCAGTCAGGACCAGGGAGGCATCTGGAGTGCTGGGTCCAGCTCTGGACCCCCTAGTAAAGGAACAGCATGGACATAATGGAGATAGTTTATCCAAGGCTGATGATTCTGGCCTAGAAACATTTGTCATGCTAGAACAGAAGTAGAACAGTTCAGTCTGGAGAAAGCTCAGAGTGGATCTTATCAATGTATATAAATACCTAATGGGAAGGCAGAAAGAATACTCATAGAAACTTGGGGTGACACCTAGTTAGAGCAAAAGAGCCAGAAAATACAAACTGAAAAAGGAGAGATTTCATCTAAACATCAGGAAACGTGCTTTTACTCTAAAGGTGACTGAGCATTGTCACAGGCTGCTCAGAAAGGTTGTGGAGTCGCCATCTATAGAGGAATTTGGTCCTGAGAAGCCAAGAGGCATGGACTAGACAATTTTAACAGGTCTCTTCCAAACTCACCCTCTGCTCAGTTCTGTGATTATCATAGCTACACATCATCTATCATGTACAAAAAGCTATGATAGTAGCACCTAAAGCCAGGTAATTCTTCATAGACAAAGAATTCCTATATGCTTCATTATTTATCTTTACAAAATCGTGAAGGAATCCTTTAAACACATTGAAGGAACAGAAAGAAGGCTTGACATGATCATGGTATAAATACTATGATTGATTTAGTAAGAAATTATAGACAAAAATTAAATCACTATCATACATTAAGAAGAGCATTCACCTACAAAAACAACTCACATGTTCATGGTTCAGCTGTGTAGTCTCTCATGCCTAACCACACTCTTGTGCAAACTACTGCAGCTCAAACTCAGGAAGGTCAGATGATTGAACAGCAAATTAGAAGAAACCCAAACATTTGCAAAAAGGCCACAGGATTGGAAATACATTCAGTCACATGCTTTCCCAACCTGCCCTGAACCAATATCCCAGCATGACACCAGCAATTAGCCTGCTGCTGAACACAGAGCTGTGACGTGACTCATAGGTCACCAAATCCTGGCAACTTGAGATCACAAGGCAGTAAACTGGCAGTTCAAAAGGGAATACTTCTTAAGCTTTTCTCCTCAATTTGTTAAATAGCATTATAACTTGCCTGTCACACAGATCTAATTGTCACACCATTCCCACTGGACATGCTATTCTTTACTTCTTAGTCTGAACTTCAGTGAACCTACTGGAACTGCTGAGAGTTTTCTTTTCAGGAGAGGTGCAGTAGGGTAACAGACACAAAAGGTCTACAACATGCTAATTAATTCTTTTCCCTACGGATCTACTACTGTACTTTGATGGGCCTAGAGAGCAGCATAAAGCACCTGGATACTTAATTTTTCTTTTTGAATATTCATTCCATTAATCTATTACCAGAAATGTTGAAAGCTCATTTAAATATTATTATGAGGCTGCAGAGGGTGCTCCAACACAGCTTAATAGACAGTTTCTATTCAATCCCCATATTCCTCAGCAAATCCCTCACTGAAACAATTAGGATTTCAAAATAATTTTGAAGGCTGGTTAAGAATAGACTTCCCGTAACACCTTGTTTTATCCAGAGAGAAAAAGCGATCTGAATCACAAAAGAAATCCTCCTCCCCCCACCAGCACAAGGTGTTATCAGTGGAAATAACATCAGGAATGCACCCCTTCTCCATCACACTGCCTTTTTCCTGCACCTAATTGCTCCACATGGATCTAATGGACGGGGAAAAGCAGGCACATAGAGAAACACATTATGTAACATCCTCCACATTGCTTTTAAGTTGCTTAAGCAAATAACCTCCCTAGAAGCAGCTTCTGCTGCTTTAAGAGTTTCTCCTTAAGAACAGCAGAACTTTCAGCTCTTTTTGTGATCACTCTGCTTCTCAGCCCAGAATGCAGTGACTTGTGCAGGTTTTTTACTTTACTGGAGAGGGGGCAGGAATCTACAGAGTAAGAGTACCTCTACTCGTGTATCCCAGATCTTACTTTTTTATTTAGCTGTGCAGAAGTTTTATTTGCTACCTTTCAAGTAAACAAAGTGCAAGTAAAAAAAAAAAACTGCTTTTGGTTAAAATTAACAAGGATTTGTTTTTAAAATCTCATTACAGTAAGCACACAGTGAAAAATATTACAGTATCTGACAATACTGCCATTTCAATATATTAATTCTGAGCCAGCTGATGAAAATTAAATAGAGGAAACATTTTCAAAGCATTAATTTTTTTTTAATGTTTAAATAGTGTAATTAGCTGATCTTTTTACTCTACTGGTTCCAAGCCCAAAATTAAGAAGTTTTAGGTTTGACAATTCATATATGGAACTTGAAACAGAACTGATATGCCAAATTCACAGTACATAATTCACCAAATACCTTCACAGCACTTTTTGGTAAGAACAGCTATCTCAAAGCACCATGCAGGTCAAGAATGGAAACCCTGCCCTTTGCACAGTTCACTGCCTTGCCTCACTACTTCTGCAGAGGTTTGCCTCCAACAAGTGCTATCTGTGTCTCTGCCACTGCAAGATTACTTGCATTAACATTCTATACAAAGTCTGCACCTTAATGTCACCTAAAAATAACTTTGGGTGAGCCTATTTTATGCTAAAGAATTGCATCAGAAGTCCAACTCTGTCCCACATGACTTCACCGGGTTTCAGAGTGCTCTGCACTACAGAAATTAACACCTTTCATATAAAACAAAGAGCAATAGAAATGGTGCAATTTGGATTGGGGTTTCATTTTACCAGTACTTATATTATGAGTAGAGCATAAGACATGACCCCTAAAGACACTGAAGATGCAACTCCATAGCTGGTACAAGGTAGTACAAAGACCATCCTGCCACCAAAAGAGGAGTTTGTGCTGCCCCTCTCCCCAGTTAAGCTGGTAACTGAGCCTGTAAAACTGTATTAACAAAGCCAGGAAGTTTCCACTCGCGCTAGAAAGATGATTCAATGCAAGACACAGCTACACAATTTCCAACACCGATATCAGGGAGGTAGGACAGGAGCACATGGCTGCAAGCTGAAAAACCAGCTGAGCACCAGCAGCATTTCTGCATTTTTGTTACTGTCCTGGTTGACTTAACATTCAAAAGGGGAGTGCACAAACAATTCTTGATGAGAGTCAGGTATCCTGGACACTGGAGACAGGTGAATATGTCTCTCTTTGCTCTGAAGAGATCACTGCTGCACTAATACACTTGACCATATCTTATTTTACAGATGATTTCAGTCATTAAAATAGAAAAGTTGCCTAATAAGCAGTAAAAGAAGGGATAATTAACAGTGTGTAGTAACAGGGTTCAAGTAACCAGACTGCAACCGAGTAACTAAAATCCACATCCTATCATGAGAGTGTAGCAAACAGGTTCCAAGGTTAAGATTAGTCATAACTGATAAAATTTTTATCCAACACTGCAAAGCCTATTTACATAACAGGTACCAGCATTTAGCATCTAATTCCTGTTTTCAGTACATCAGTAACTTGATTTCACAAAAAGCAAACAAAATATAAAATCTGGAAGTCAAAGGCCCCACCTCAGTTCAGGACTCACACCTTCCAAATTATAGAACTGTTTTAGTGGAAGGAAACTTTTTTTTCCCCCCCTCAGAAGTCTTGCAAGTCCATATACACTAGAAATGCTACCACGAGAGAGATGAAAAAGACAGAACTAACTGGAGGGATGGTTAGTGAGGCATCATTTTAACCATGACTAATTAACAGTTGAAAATCACCATTACCTATCTCCCATATGTTCTCATTTGTAAGTAAGAGCTGGACATTAAATCTAAACATATGGCAACAGTAAGTTGCACTCCAATCTTTGAATAGCAAAGTACATACAATCTGGTCTATTGCTTCAGCTGTAAAATGATATTGCAGGGTAACCTAAAAGGAAAAATCATCTCATAAAAAGCACTAGATAGAAAGAAGTGGCAAATTAGGAATAAAATGTTGAGAAACCTCCAAATAGAGCTTTTCTGGCTAGTTTGGCTATTGACCTACATTTAGGGCACCAAATAACCTCTTCTCACCTTCATGCCTCAGTCTCCCATTTCAGAAATAAGTATGACTATTTGTATTTGAAAGATGCACAGATGATACACAAGTTTTGGATCTCACACAACATGCAGGCACATGTGGATATATATAGAAAGAGAAATAACTATAAAAAGAGCTGGAACCAACCTCTCAACATTTTACTGCTTGACCTGACTGATAACAAATGACTCTGGGCTTAAGCAGAAATTGTACTTATCTTTCCTACGGTAAAACTAGTGTTTCCAGGAGAAAGGTTGCCACCTATTAACTCTTCAGGATTACTCATGAATTGTTCTTTATGAGTCTTACATAGCATATGATTTCTAACAAAGTATCAATTTCTATCAGACACCTTTCTTTCTAAATTAATCAAACAGCTAGTCAAGCTGTACAAATACAGTGAACAAGTCAGATGACATAAAATAGAGAACCTCATTGTTTCAAACAGGGAATAAACACAAGGCACCTACAATTCACCAACATCAATTTGTTAACATCAGAACAGCAGATTATATATCCATGAAGACAGATATACATACATTACACCAAGAAATTAATAGAACATGTATAATACAGAGCAAAACATGGTTTTAATGTTTTCATACCAAAAAGCATATTGTCTTTTAAAGATTTCATTTGTTTTTGGAAAAAATGCATCCCAGTTCCATATCTAAAAACACTTCAAAATTCAGAAGTAAGAGTTATTTTAACATTAACTTATTGGTTTATTGTATCAATTATACACAGGACTGTCCACTAGGAAACTGCCAAATAGTAACTCTCAAATTTCAATCGAAAAAGAAATAAAATGAAAAACAGTTACAACCTAAGACTAGGCTTCCTGAAATAAACACTGTCAAAGGAAATAGTGTGGCCAAATTAATTGAGAAAATAAAACTTTGAAAATAACTGGACAAAAAAATTAAATTGTCAACTCTAAAATAAAGATAAATGCCTAAATGCCCAATACGAAGTCTTGCTTCCCTGTCTCTTCTAGTGAGAGAAGTGAAGAGAAAAAGCCTACTGCCTTTCTACTTCAGTCCCTGTCTTCCTACTGTCACCACTACTATCAGGTCTAGTATTTGTCAAGTATCCTGACTGAATTCAAGAAGGAAAAAAATTTATAGAAGGTATGCAATTTTGCACAAAACCACATCGAAAAATCTAGGTGGAAGTAGTGCTAGGGGAACAGAAGACATTGCAAGCAGTAAACAAAACTTTTGGACACAAGGGTATGATAGAGCCTAGGGGAAAAAATTTAAAAGAAACCAACAAAAATTAAAAAAAAAAAAAAGAATAACAGCAAAGCAAACAAAAAAACAGGCACAAAGACCAGTCTTACTGAAAATGAGAATACTTGCAGTGGATAGCAGTGGATATAATATTCTCTTCAAACACACTTAGCTGCTTCAACAAAAGCATTAACAAAGGAATTATTAAAATACAATAAAAATACCAAAAACTACATTGTACTAACTCCTCCTTATTCCATAAGGGCTTCTATCCATCTTGAACCATAAGACATCAATTCCATCAAGACATTTCTGTTGTTGACTGGATCAGATGTACTGGTTCAGTTTCACAAAAAATACTTAGAAAAAAATATTAAATGTTTAGCAATGCAGACATCCATTCTCCATATATGCATCTTGAAAATAAAGTAAAAAGCAGTCAGTGCTTTGAGAGGATTTGGAGGGCTTTACTGAAGAATGCTGGTATGTTCTCATTTGTATACTAAGAGCATACAAACTTCAACAACTGGACCAAGACAGAAAGGTAAAATTTCTGCCTAGAGATTGGTGCTTACACAAGGAGAATTCGAGACATTACTCTGAGAGCCCATGACCATTCATAAAAAAAGTTTATTAGATGAGAAACATCCCAAAGCCATTTATAGACAAACACTCAAGACCCCTTCAAGCCCAGCTCCTTTCTTGGGAGGAAACAATAACCTGAAAAAACCTGTGCTTTTGAACATCTGATTAACTTCTGAATGTCAGGAAATGTTTCCTACATTAAAAGGCTACAAAGGAAGGTGAGAATTAGAAGAATGCAAAGCAGAAATGCAGAACACCCTGAGCATCCGGTTAGTTTAGCCTCAGCCACCTATAATTCTCAGAGATCAAAGTGCCACTTGATGACAGGAATTAACACATTCCAGCATAAACATCACCCTAATTTAAATTAACCTGTGTTCCATTTCAAAATAAAGAGCAGGCATTTTGAAAGAAAAGGAGTCATCCTTCCTTTTTCCTCTCTCAAACTATTTTTCTTACATTTCTATGCCAAGTCTTTTCTTCAATCCCATCTTCTCCACCTGCCTCCTCCAGTTTCTTTTCATTCCTTCATTCAGAATGGTGTACCCAGTACTGATGTGATGTCCACTCTTACATTATTCATTCAGAATGACTATCAAGTATGAGGAAAGACCCTACAAGAGAAGAAAAATAAGCTTATGGCCTACTGAGCAAAGTAGAGGCACAATTCAGCTCCTGTTGATCAGCTTTTCAGGGCATCTTATTCCTAAACAGTATCAAAAGCAGTAACAGTGAGGGAGGAGAGGGTAGTGAATGCAGGGGGACCACATGAAGAAGTACCATCTATGGGATCAGGAAGGTCAAGAGGAACTGTCAGGCTAGAAGCCTAAACAGTAAAAGCCACAGACTACTGGAGTGACAAGCAGGAAATCTCTACAGGCTGCAGAGTACAGCACACAGGATGTAGTAAGTCTGACCACGTCATCAAAATAAATAAGAGCCAGACCTTGCAGCCACACCAGCAAGGTATACTGAGTCAGAAATGCTTAGCATTTAAATTTTCCAAACATTCTATGTCCCAAATAAACTTATTCTTTGCTATACCCTAAATCTAGACTTCTAGAAAATGCATTACAGCTTTTGCCACCCTCCTGTTTTCAAGTAGCAGGCAGCTGACACTGCCTCAAAGGAAAACTGTATCCTATTACACTGAGCTGTCCACCCGACCCGGGCTAAGTGCTCTGCTGCAGCTGACTTAGGGACAGCCCGAGTTTATAGGATTCAAGAGCCTCAGCTAGCATGGAATGCAGCAGTTCACTTCCTGAATGGAAACAGGGAGCATATGGCCATTACACCACTGAGCCCAGCTAGTCATTTGATACACAATAAATTGTTGGAATACAGTGTACTTTCAAGATGAAAACGAAGACTCAGCTGAGAAACAGGTAAGACAGACTTGAATTTAGGATCATCCTCCAGTAAAACAAGCAGGAGAAACTTGCTCTTTCACATGCACTCAAAGGTAGGTCACTCTTCAAATGTGAGCCAAATAAACATACACAGCCTTCAATTAATTTATTTTTAACACCAATATTTAAAAATAGTTTTACTGAATTAATTTAAGTCAATGTTGCCAGTATAACTCCCAGGAAAGTAGATCATCATAACTATTCAAAGCAGTTAAATGAAGTACATCAACAGCATCTGCACTGCTTATTCCTCAGTTAGTTCAGCAAGAAAATGTTCTACTGTGGTCCAGTGCTGAGGATATTCTTAGTGGAGTTTTTGGTTATTCCCCTAAAAAAGCCTAGGACAAATGCATTGTGATTTCTAAGGCACAATTTTCTTTTAAATTCTGATAAGTACCATCACATTGTGGGAGAAGAGCAAAAGAATCCAAATATCCAAATCACGTTTCCTAGAGAAACACCAGAAGATGAGTCTGCAGGACAAGGGGCACACTAGGTCACACCACTGGCTGTCTGAAAAAGCTTCTGAAGAAAATGTTTACTTCACTGGAATCAAACTCAGCTTTAAGCACTGAGAAGCTAGCAGTCATTATGGAGACCAGAAATACGAATGAATTGAAAAATTATTAGTCATTTAAAAGAAACAACTTCATGATCTTTTGAATTATAAGAGATTATATTATCTGTAGATCAACAAATTCCTATGCTGCAGACAATTAAATTTTAAAGGGAGTCCAGAGATAATACCAGTATCTATTCATCTCTTCTTTGTCCCTAAGCATCTGTTATAGGACAGAGAAAGAGATAACCACCAGACATCACACCAGGCTAGATGGACCTTTGATCTGATCTATTATGATCCTGCTCACAGCAATCCACATCAAAAAATAATTTCACAAGGTACAAATACATTTCACATCAGAGTAATTAAAAACAAACAAGCAGCTCTCTTGGACAACTGCAATCGTGGCCTCCTTCCCTTTTTCAGCTACAGGTAAACCAAGGCTAAGAAACAATATGACTGCAGGTAATTGTCTTGATTTAGCTGCACTGCTACAATACATCAGCAAAGAATTATTAGCTCCCACACTTGTCTTCAAACCACTAGATGGTGCTTCTAAAATGAAGCAATTCAATATGCAAAACTCTGAATAATGCATGATGATTTATAAGTTGCCTTCTTCAGGATTGTTATCAATAACACTGATTAATGTAGTTAAATAGCTGCAGCCTCTGATCAGAGAGGGGCAACAAGAATAATTACACAGAAAGATCAAAGAGCTGCATCATTAGAACAGTGACTTTTCAAAAATCCAGTAAAGGCTGTTTTCTCAAGTAAGAAAAACTCTTCAATTTTCTGTCTTAAAAAATGTCATTAGCTGCTAATATAAATATTACTCTAAATAATAAATTTTGTTCATAAACTGCTGTGTCCAAAGGTTTTGAATACTGTATGGCACCAGTCAAATGAAAATAAGTTATATAACTTATATATATGTAAATCATAAATAGCATTTACCTGTTCTCTCACTATTCATTGTAAGAATTTTTCCCAAGAATAAACTCACTCTAATTTTCTTCTCTGAAAAGCAAACCTTTCACTTTTAAGATATGGAAATCATAGCTAAAATAAGATGCTAGCTGCTTTCCATCTATCACTGGGAAATCATCCTTCCTTTTTCATTCACTCCCCCAAAACTAGTATCAATAGTTGCTTGGCAATTCCAGCAGTTTTGTCCTTTTTCATTTCTGACCATTTCCATCCATTTAAATGCTGCTCAAAATAATTCTCTCCCTGCATCTCATTCTACTGACCCAATTTTAAAAATGCTTTTTGCATTATGTTAAACACAGTTAACTGTGTACTTTTTTACTACCTTCCATTCTTCTAACAAACTTCTATTCATATTGAAAATCTTTTTTTTTTCTACTTACAATTTTTTTTCCAACAAAAAAATCCTGCAAACGTGTTTCTCCTCTTACTGTTAAAAAACCAAATCAGCTATTTCCTATTGTATTTCCCATCTTTTACTTTTTGGAGCCACTAAGCAACCCTGACAAGGCTGCTGAGAAAGATTAGTCTTTGTGAAGTTCCTGATGTTCAACATCCACCTAGGACTTTTTTTTCTTTTTTTTTTTTTTTTTTTTTGAATGCTTCTCCTTGTGCAAAGTAATACAGAACCTCCCAGAGGTTATTTGGCTATTTTTGAGTTTTGCCACTGGCTCTCACATTTCTACTTTAGGTGACTGCTCTAGATTCACAAGGCACACTCTCTTCATCACTTGCTTGTTCCAAGATACCCTTTTACTATCTATTAAGCCTTTTTTTTCTTAATTAGCATACCTTTGCTGTTCCAAGTCCTTTAACAATTATCAGTAGCAACAATTACTACTAGGTATGGCTTACTTTCATGGAAATACAGCTAAGAAGTTCCTTTAAAAAGTAAGAAAAAGGCACTATGCACACAGAAACAAGCCTTCTCCAAGTACCTGCCATTCCACTTATCCCTAAATGCTATTTCTCATCACAGAGCACCACTGCAGACACACATGAACAGGCAGCAAGAACCTCTCGAAGATGTATCTGCTAATCCAGCTGCAGAAAGTAATTATCAGATTTAAGAAACCCATGAACAGTATTTCAGAACACAGGGTAAGAAAGCAACTACAACTCTCAGCATCTCAAGCACTCCCAGGGGAGAAGATGCACAGCCTCTGAAGGGTGTGAAAGAGCTGTGCTGAGTACCCACTTGTCACTAAGTGTGCACTCCCAGCTACAAGCTGGGGCCATTTCCATAAACCCAGCTTCACATCCCCATGGGAGTTAAGACAGCCTTTTATTTAAAACAGGCACTGAGGGCACAGCTGCACTTCGGTAAGTCTTAGAGAGGGGTGGTAAAAAACTCACCTACAAAACCTCTAGACTATGCACATTTTGTGAGCATCCTTTTACTGAGGCAAAGCATTCACAAAGCAATAGCTTTACTACCAATGACTATGAATTCTGACTGCATTACAGAAACAAGAAATTTTTTACCTTAACTGCTAGAAGTCCATATTTACTATGTGAAAGAAACTAGGAGCAAAAAAAAACATATATAAAGCACAATAAGCGGTATTTTTGAAATAAAAATATAAAAAATAAACACACTGAAGATGCATGTTTATTTTTCAGTTTGTTATGCTAAACAGATTAAAAACATTCAAGTTGTGGTTAGAGACAGACTTTTTTCCCATCATACAAAACAGCTCTTTCAAAGTATCAATAAACATGAGCTCAATTCAAAGCAGGTATCTCTTGTGAGCTAGTTACCCACGCATTTTTCAAGCTAGGCTTCAGACCTAAGCAGCAGCATTCACAGAAATTATTCTGAATTCTTTGGATATCAAATCCATTTCAAATCTTTGCAAAACCAGTCCAGTTTGGTATTTTTGCTGGACGCTCAGATCTGCCTGGGAGCAGGTTCTGACCGGACACCTGTGGAATGCTCCAGCAGCAGATGGTGCAAGATCAGAAATTCCCTGAAGAGGCAGGGAACATTTCTATTATATCTGTGCATTCAGACAAGTATCTTGATTTAGATGGGATCATTCTTTTGTCTCAGGAAGGTGGATGCCTGGGAACCCTGCAGTGCCCCAAGGAGGTCAAAGGGAGTAACTATTGTTCCGCCAATATGCTACAATTCAAGAACACTACTGCTTCAAATTACCCCTCTGAAAAAGTGGTCAAAAGCAACACCATCCTCCCTTCAAACACTTAAAAATGCATTGAATCCACAGTCCCCAAAAGCAAAACATATTACAGACAACATTTTAAAAATTAAACAACAATCAATGTGGCACAGGAGGCTGGAAACAAAATCTTGTCTCTGCTGTGTCTCCAATACATCAGTTAAAAGTCTGCCTGCTAGCAGCTCTACAGATCACGTCACTGCTATTTATTTCACTCTCTGGTTACCTCTACCACTGGCATTTGATCTGGTTTATTAAAATCTGGCATATCAGCATACCTGAGGAACAGAGCTGGGCAGGAAGAGCACTGATTGAACAAGGATCCAGGGAAGTCGTGCTGTTCTCGTGACATGCTCACAACATTAGTCAAGGCTCTCCACTTCCTACACCCACATTTTCTCTCCCATTCTTGGTATGTTCAAACACATGCAGCAGTTACCAAGTAACTTGGCTCGATGCAGGTCCTGTGTCTTGCAGTAACTGATGATTACCCTAAGAGTTTTGTGATTCTCCCTTGTTATGCACTCTTCTATTCCATTACCTTATCTTCACCATTTAAAAAGATGAAGCTGAATTAATTTACATATTCTGGGGCTGTGTTTTTTCAGGGATGAATTATGAAATAGTTCCCTTAGGATTAAGCTAAACCATATATTCAGGTTTCTGAGCAGGCTGTACTATGAATTTGCTGCACTCTGATGTCATCCCACTCCTCACCTTCAAAAGTACCTCTGAATGGCCATTAAAGCTCTGGCCAAATATCCAATGGTATTTAAATCTGCTGCCATGCAGCTGTCCTATTATATGGCAGTAGGACTTGCAATACTTCAGAATAAGCATTCTCCATCACTAGGGAGCAGCAAAACCTAACTGATAAAAATGCACCTGGCACCCATAGTACCTAAAAGAGAGTTACAAGTAACGTAGATCCTGAGAGCCCCCACCCAAATAAATATTCAGCAAAGTTCTCTTCAAAATGCATTACATTCCAAACAGACCCTGGAACCCAATGACCTTATGAGAAGGAATATTTGCAAATTCCTTTAAATAGAAAAGCAAGCAATACAACCAGGAAAGGTACAGTCCCTGTATGTGAGATCCTGTCTCACCTTCTATAAAAGAAGTGCTATTCAAACTTCTGTGTATTTAATGACATGATCCACACCCACTCAACAGGCACACCACGAAAAATGCCTTTTTCTGAAGCTCTTACAATTCCCCAGCAAGCCATTCTGAATATCAGAACAAAAATGATGTTGTAGGCTACTGAAACTAAGAAAAACTGATGGCAAAGAAGATATAAATATATAACAAAAAGTAGTGGTGCTAGTTTTAAACCAACAGCAGCAACAGGTGTTCCTGATTTATGAGGCCCCGTGTCATGCAACAGGCTTGAAAGCTCCTTCACCCCAGAGGAGTCCCACAGAACTGTAAGTACAGATTGTTTGATACAGACCCTGAATGCCAAACACACACTTTACAAGGAGATAGTATATTAAAAAATAAGTTTTATAACAAAAAGACAAAATCTCCATTAGAAAGAAAAAATATGTGAAGTCTAATGAGTTTTGTTTAAAAATAACAGTGACAAAAGATACATTCACAATTATTTATCCTGCATTTAAGATTAACAGTATTTCTTTTTGTTCATTAACTATTCTTCCCTTAGTTTTTCCCTTGTAATAAAACATACAAAAATAAAAAAAATTCAATGAAAGTTATCTATAACTTGTTACTGTATTTTCAATTACTAAATCTATACATTATCTCCCTTGCAGCTATTAGCAGTAATAGCTGACAGCTATGTGTTCCTCAGCAGTACTCAAGAGTTATGACTGCATGTAAAATCCATAAAGCCAGAATAATATGAACTTTTATTTTGCAGCATCACCTCAGCCTTTTTTTTTTCCCCACTGCAACACGCTGGCCATAATTCGGCCAAAAGAACTGAGCACATGGAAGGTTTGTAAACCCACACCATTACTGATAGCAAAGTATAAGAAAAAACGACTGATGGTGACCAAAAGGAACCAAAATTAAATCAAATACTTCAGAAAGTGAATAACTATACCGACTGCTGTGATGCCTGCACAAGAAAAAGATGCTATAGGTGTTCAAAAGCAGTAATGTCCTTGATTTACGATCCGAACATCACATGCCAGACAAGATCACTCTCCAGACAGTTGTTACTTAACTCGTGCCAGAAGATGATAATTTCATTGCAAAGCAAACTGCGATTCTTGGATTCCTTCCAAGAATTTCAAGGCGAGAAGGGCACAAAAAACACACCATCTCCTAACTTACGAAGTTTCCGGGTGTATACACACGCAGCGTTAAGAGCTCAAGAGGAGCGCCCGAACATCTCCGCGGTCCGGGCTCCGCGCAGCCCGCAGCGCGCCGGGAGCGCTGCCCGCGCTCGGCCGGGCGCCGCCGCCAGCGCCGCAGCCGCTCCGCGGGCTCCGCGGGGCCGGGCAGAGCCCCGAGCCCGCCCGGGGCCGCGCTCCCCCGGCTCGGAGCAGCCCCGCGGCTCCGGCTCTGCTTTGTCATCCCCCGCCGCAGCGGGCGCCGCGCTCCGCGCCGCCGGAGCCGCTCCAGCGCCCGCGCTCCGACCGCGGCCGCCGGCACCGCGCGAGCGCCCGCGGGCTCCGCTCGCCCCTCACGGCGCCTCCCGGCCGCGGAGCGACCCGCGGCTGCGCGCCGGGATCCGCCGGGAGCCGCCGGCAACCGCGTCCCGACTTCCACCCGCGGCGTGACGCCGACCCCGGGCAGCGGCGGCTCCTCGCAACTTGCCTTGGGTTTGTACAGCCACTTTCTGAACCTGTTCATCATCACCGCGGCCGCTGACACCCCGCCGCCGCCGCTGCCACGGGGGCTGCCGGCTTCCCACCCGCGCCGCTCAGAGGACCGAGGCGAGCCGTGCCCGTCTCTGGGAAGCTGTGCCCCTCTCCGGGCTGTGTTCTCCCGCTGCTCCGCCGCCTCCTCCCGCGGAGCGGCCGCCGGGCGCTCCCGTCAGCGCAGGGACCGTCCGGCGGCTCCGCGCGCTCCGCGCCGCCCCGACCGCCCCCAAAACATTGCGCGGCCGGCGGCAGCGCCACGCCACCGCGCATGCGCGACACCGCCCCCGCGCCCTCCCCTCCCCACCCAATCGGGTGGCGGCCCGGGGCGGGCCCGCGCAGTCGCCCCGCCCACCCGGCTGCTCATTTGCGTAACACGCGAGGGGGCGGGGAGCCTGCGTGCCGCGCAGGCCACGCCCCAGAAAACCGCCTCTTTACAGTGCATGCCGGGAGTTGTAGTTTTTCGCGGGTCGCGCTGAGCGAGTCCGCTCGGGGATCGCAGGCTCTACCTGCGCCCGCCAGCGCTGCTCGTGCCCCGGAAACCGGCGGGTCACCGACCGCTGGCTGCCCATGAGTGAAAACACCGGGCGGGCTAGGAATTAACTCCGTGGCAACGGCTGCAAACAACCGCCGCCATCTTGTTTCTCCGCTCGTGTAGTTCCGGCTCCCCGGTCGCGCCGTTTCGCAACACTGAGGCGGGCTCGCAGCAGGACTACAGCTCCCAGCAGCCCTCGCGCTCCTTGGCAACGCCGCTGCGGGGTCGCTGTGGCTGGAGGGGCCGCGCCGGGACACGGACGGCACGATCGCTGGGAGCAGCCGGGAGCGGCGGTGCGAGGCAGATGTGACCGTACGTGACACCTCCGGAGTGAAAACCGGGTGCAATTCCCCACGCGTGAAAGTGGCGGGTGCCCTGGGCAGGCTCGTGACTCCTTCGTTCCTTTACTTTCGTACAATCACAGAATCACAGGCAGATTTGGGTTGGGAGGAACCTTAAAATTCCTGTATTTCCGACGGCCCGGGCCTGGGCAGGGACACCGTCCACTATCCCGGGTTGCTCAGAGCCCCATCCAGCCCTGAGCACTGCAGGGCACCCACAAATTCTCTGGGCAACCTGTGCCAGGGCCTCACCGCCCTCACAGGGAAGAATTTCTCCCTAATATCTAATCTAAACCTACCCTCTTTCAGTGTTCTTAGTTATTAGGTGTTTATAAGTTCAATAGAAAACATCAAGGGGGCCTGTGTTGCACTGAGGACAGGATTGCTGGCCTTTGCTCCCTAAAATTTTGGACAGTAGCCAGCCTTAGTGTCTATTTGCTAATTCACCTCATAAACAATATAAATAATACAACTTATTTGCAGAAGAAGAAATACAATAAGTATTTAATTGTAAAGTTCTACAAGGTAAGAGATAAAAAATAACCATGCCGTGTTAAGGAAAACACTTACAATAGGTATGAAAAACATTTAAATACATCAAAATTAAAATTAAGATCCTCAAATTGAACATTTTCCATCTGATCTGTCTGAATTTTGCAGGGAGGCTTAGTTCAGCTCTTTTTGAGAAGGACACCTTTCATTAGAGGATATGCAATCACAGTTTTTCTGGGCCAGGAACATAGGAGCAGATGTAAAACCTGAAAGAACCTTTTAGGTCATTGAAAGCAATTCCTGCAATTCTGTGGCCACTCTTGTCTTATGTAATTGCTTTCAAAGTATCTCCAAGCTACACCATAAAATGAGGTTAAGTCAGGTTCTCACCTCCTTTAACTGAAATCTACAGCTGATAAAGGCAGAAAAATGTTGCCATTTTATACACAGTATAAAAGTATATCATTTTTATACATTGTAACTGGAGTAGTTTTGTAATTGACTGTGTGTAAATAAGGGTGCATACCAAAAGCATTTTATTCCTGATGAGTATGTTTTAAAACATTGACAATAATAATAGCAGCTACTTTAATTAGAAGTGAGGGTCTTTCTATTAAGAAACCCTGTATGTTCAGAGATCTGAAGGCATTATTACACATCTTAGTTTCACACATTTCAGCTTTTTGGGGTTAATGATTGTTGTTTGGGAGGAGGGGTGGTTATCGAAGCATGAGAGCTCAAATTTCTTAGTGGTATGCCAGAAGAAAAAGTATTTGTTACTGGTAGAGCTGTTGGAGCCTGAATTATGGTTCAGTCTGGAGTACAGAGATATTTCTCTCACTTATCTGAAATCCCTTGGCAGGTTCTTACCTGACAAACAAATGATTCTCAGAGGAGTGGAGCAACAGTGATTCCCTTGCACAGTGGTGCCTTGTTCTGTATTTGCCATCCCTTGTCATGATCCAACCCTGTTTAGCTAGACTTCTTTTTTTTTTTAATTTGGTCATTTTTATCTTGGTCATAACAGGTACCTAAATTACTATATTGAACATAATCACAGACAAACTTTTTTTTTCAGTACATTGATATTAGTAATGAAAAGTGCTATTTAGGCAATTATTGAGTAAGATGGTGCTGAAAGGCAGAGCACAATACCACTGTGTCTGGAAATGTTATCATAATATTTAAAAGCAAGAGATGAATTATGTTTACCACAGTGGGAATGAATCATCTGGATCAGGCATTCTTTTCTGAGGATGATATATAAAACACAAGAACTATTTTCAAAAATGCATTTTTATTTTCACCATGGAAAGTTCCTTTTGTGTTATTGTTTTTCCTATTGCTAAACCAGATTAATGAATTTCAGGCCTGATAATTGCTGTCATTGGTCTTTCATACACAACGTGTGTGTAGGAACAAATGCATTATAGTTCTTGTCATCTGAACATTAAAATCAAGATAACAAGTCCTACACATTCTCAGACATATGGGTAAGATTTCATTTGAGATAGAAAAATCCAGTCATTTCACAAGCAAAGCATCAAACATAAACACTCAACTGCTGTGCCTTCACTGTTGGCAGTGGCCCAGACCACTGAAGTGCTGTGATCATGGCCCAGCCTGCTGACCAACAGTCACTGCTTCCTTAGAATTCCTCTCTGTTCCTCTTCTTTTGTAGCTTTTGAAAAACAGGCTGTTGACAGCAACATGTGATGAGATTTAAATCAAAATTTTGCTTTCTGATGCATCTCACTGGGAAGAGCAGTATGTTAAATAGGACCTGTGTGCACACAGGCAAAAATCCATGCTTTTCTCTATATTATCTTTAATTATATTTTGTCAAATGACCTTGTGCAGTAACCATTTTTCCTTAAGATATTTTGAGATGTTTACAATATGTAATTATTTCTATTTTCTTTGATGTTTGTGCTGTATTTTCATTTCTCCTGTCAGCTGTTTTGAGTAACTGTGATTTTGAAAGCTTGACCTAAATGTTCTTTTCTACATTTCTGCAATGTGACTTCTGTATGAGCCTATCACCATACATTATGCCTCAACTGAAGGAGGTATGAAAAAGTAATGATTTCCTGTATTTATAGGATTCTCCATGGTGAAGATGGTCAGCCATAGAGAACTTATTGAACTAATAGTGCAACTGCTTAACAAGTTTAACCCTGAAAATCAGAGCATGGAAGATTTCGTGGATGAATCAGCTGTGATGTTGCAGGTATATTAAGTTTTGGTTGATCTTACACAGTTTACTTTGTTGCTGTGTGATTTTTAAATGCAAAGATATCTGTTTTTTAACATGTTGTTGTAACTTTATTGATTTCCCTTACAGTGACGTTTTTTCATTTATGAATAAAGCCCAAATTTTTTTATGGTTATCACCAGAAAAAACAACGCAGTAAAGATCAGAGGGGTTGAAAAACTGCTTGGATAGCAGCAAGGGGGAAAAAAAAAAGCAACAACCTTCTAAAATTTGATGAAACAGTGATAGGGAAAACTTCTGTTCCACTTCTGACTAAGACGTTTTGTAGATTCTTATTCTTTTCTTTCTTCCAAGTAGAAGTTTCTGACAGCAGCACCTATTTGTATGTACAAATGCAGTTTAGAAGCTGTCATAGGATCAGGTATTCTTGCTTTGAGGACATAAGTGACCACCAGAACAGTGGGATAGAAGGACAGTGACAATAAATCAGCTAGCAGATTCTAATTTAATACTGCAAGTAACCAGACCATGATTTTCCAATTTGTATCTGTTCTGGCTGAAGCAGTTCCCATCCTTTCGTAATCATAGTCTGTCACCTCTTCCCATCTCTTTGTCCTCAGTGTCACCCTGACTTGTGCTGAGGCAGCTAGTGGATTGAATGAGCTTTAGCAAATCACTAAGGGAAGACAGTAATATTGTTTAGACTGCTATTGTCTGTGTGTGCCATGTGTTATCAAATGGCATTGTTGTAGCCCTGATTCCACACTGCCATGTGGCTCCAGGGCTCATTTTCCCTTGTGACAATAAGGTATAAACCACTGCCATTCCAGTCAGATAGTCTTTTGCATTGATTTTGCATAAATACAAATGACCAAAAGAGTGTAGAACTGTGGAGGTGTGATAAGAAAGTCAGGGGCTGAGCAGTGGCTTCATACCATTCCTCGGGTGCTTGCCTTCCAAACAGTTGCCAGTCAGGCCCCTTTTTTCTGACCCTGCTCTCCTGCCTTGTAGTACTAGCATAACTCTTTGTGTATTCATATCCTGAATTACATCAGGCAACTGATCCTGTTTCAAAATAATTTTCACTGGGCAGAGAGCAGGTAAATTCAGTTACTGCTGCCAAAATAAAGAATTATAAAAATGAGTTTTCAGAGCATTGTTCTTCTGAGCTCAGGAAAGGTGATACGAAGAAAAAATAAGCAGTAACTCCATTAGAGAAATATAAATCTAAAGTTTCATAATAAACCCTTTCAGAAGGGGAAAGGACAGGGAGGATAGCTGAGGCCAAAGGTAAGGCCAAAATCTTTCTCTAGGCTATTTTCAGGTCACCTATTCATAGGATTTATCAAAGAAAGTAAAAAGTAAAAGCTGTGTTTATATAAAATTCGGCTTTGTTTCAGTACCAAATGGGTGATTAAAATTCATCATGAAAAATTCAGTTACTCCTTTCTATTTCTGTTTCATAAGATCCTAAAAATATTATAGCATTTTTGTACACGATATTTCCAGGTTAGTAACTTACCAATTAGCTAATATTAACTAATACATGCAAAAACTTCCTTCAGTTTATATCCTGATTTAACATCCTGACTCTAAATCACAGACTAGATTCATACCTGTTTGTCTCATGCCATTGACATGACAAATAGCAAACCTCATGTTGTCTACTGACCATAAAAAAATCAGGAGAGTCAGATTCCATGAGACCAAATCTAATTACAAGACACAGCTCTATATTTATTTATTTGCTGACTTAGGTGTGCAGTATATCACACTTGGCTTCTCTCCAAGTCTTCTGTTCTTTTAAACTCTTTTAATAGTTTTCCATCCCCTTACAGTGCATTCAGATGTCAACACTGTATGTTTTGTTCATAATGTATATCTTTATTGTATTTAGATGGTTTAGAGTCTTTATGTCTTCTAATCTGAGGTGTCTTGTTTAGTTCTTTGATAACTTGTTGATGGCCTCCATAAAATATTCTCCTTAGCCTATTGTTCACCTGTCTGCGGATGTTCCTGGTGAAACCAACAATTTTGGGCTAGATTATTTCCCTCAAAATAAAAGCACAGTACACACAGGTCATACCAGAACATGTTTGAGGGAGTTCAACACTCCACTGGCAGGGGCTGCAGGAGACACTTGTCAAGTGTCAGATCCTCAAAATTAGTACCTCTGACAGCCACACATTGTCACCTGAACTGCCAGGAGCCAAGGACATTTTGCAGAACAAAACCTCTGTCAGAATAAAGTAGATTTTTAAGAGCAATATAAGAATATGTAGGAAGTGATTGAAATTAAACAAAATTACTTCTTTGGAAATCTAATAGAGGAAATGAAGAGATGGGCATCCTTGGCTGATCAGAAATGGGGAAGACATCAGAAAAGAGTAAGAAATGAAATGCAGAATGGAACTGAGGTGTGAAGCATCTTGACAGGCAGCTTTAGTTTTATGTGCTAGAATCAACTGTGAGATGGTAGGTGGAGTAAGTGGGTCAAATCAATGGACTAGCAGGATGAACTTAACAGTAGCATTCCAGATGGTTGGTTTACTAAGATGGGGTTGGTTAAACCCACAAAAGAGACACTTATTTCAATAAAATAGAAAATTCTGAGACACTACCTTAGAATTTTAACTAGGAAGTGATAGGAAAAGACTATTTGAAATGTACTGTTCAAAAAGAGTGAAGAAGATGTGCACATAACCTGATGATGATATCCTGGGAAGTAATCTGAATGAAAAATGACATCTGGAGTTATGGGCTTGACTGACAGGCAGGGTGGCAATAGAACCAATAACTGAGGAAAGCAATAGCATGGGAGCACTGAAGCTTTGTCTTTGCTTTGTTGAAATTAAACTGACAACAACAAGAAGGAAATGTCACAGAGAGAGGTCAGCATCCTAGACTGAAGTTTAGGGTTCTTATTTGTGTACATGATAAATGGGAATATGTTCTGAAAGGAAGCTGGATGCAGTGCTATGAGGGGGAGTCTGGAAGGCACAATCTGTCTTGATCCAGATATCCCTGTCAACCATTTACCAGAGGCATGAGGCTGTTCTTGTGGGAATCCTTGCAAATTAAAGCAGTAAAAATAGCTGGTGAACTGAGGCACAGGAAAAGCAGTGAAAGTGGGCAAAACAATTATTTTTTTAAATGAAGGACTTTACAATATGAATGTATAAAAAAAAGGAAAGAGGCAAGAAATAAATGGGGTTGAAGCCATCTGGTTGAAAATATACTTACTTTGCAAATGATAGTAAGAAGGAATTTATAGATTTTCATATTGTCTCTTTTAGTAAGTATACAATCAGTCATTGTTGAATATTCTGATCAAAATCCAACAATTTTCTTTTGGTTTCACTCTGCTGCTGCAAAGGTGACAACAGTTCAGTCTTCAGCAAGATGTAATTTTTAATTTCTAGATACACACAAAGTTTCATAAATAATTTAAACATAATTCAAAATAAATTATGTGAAATAGTATATTTTGGTCTTTCATGAAGACTGTGTAGAAATTTTTGTATTTTGACAGTGCACAATGGTTGTACACTGTCAAACACAGTACAATGCACTGTAGAGGTTTGGAATACTCTGCTAGCCTAATATTGAGTGGATGGCAGAGAAGGATAAACAGAGTTCTGTTCTATGCTCCATCATTTTTCTATCCCTGTCCTTTCTCTTGCCTTCAAGTTTACTTGCCCAGGTCTCTTTATTTAACCTGTCCGAGTTCCTTCTCTTCAAGTGATTGATTGCAGTACTATTATCTCTGTGCATCAAGTCCTGCTCACCTCTTTGGTATTGTTCTGCTCACCTCAAAGTTCTTGCATATTCAATTCCAATCTCTCCTGTACCTAAATCAAATGAGAAATATTTCTCTCTCTCTCTTTAAACTGAAGCCCACCAGAGGCAGATGCCACAGAGAAGATAGGTGAGTCGGGCTCTCTTCTATCAGTTTGATCTCCCAGACTGACCCAGCATGGATTGTCCCAGGCTCACCCTGTATTGTTAATGAAAACTCTGCTTGCCTTGGACTGGGCATGCTAAGGGGACACAGAATCTTCAGAAGAGTTCACTGCTGCAGTTTAAATTCACACGAAACATGTGCAAATGGCTCTTTTTCACTTGGCAAAATGTGCGTGGATTTTCATAAGAAAACCAAAAGGCCAAAATTTGTAAGGCACTGTTGACCCCTGTGTGCCACTTTGAAAATACATCCCCAGCTGTTTCTCCCTGCATTTGGTTTGAAACTACTTAATATTTCCAAATAGTTAGTAAAAATGTGAAAAATTGACAACTTCCTGTCAAAAATCAGTTACATGTATGAGGCCATGTGAGCTGCTCTCGACTTGTTTTTCTCAAATAACATGGGAGGTTATGCATTAACTTCAGCAGAAGCAGAATCAACCTCTTGATTATTATTATTTTAACATCTTAATACATCTTTATAATATTATTTAAATGTCAGTATTCCACCTGAGCATATCCTCTCAATGCAGGAAATCTTGATTCAAGCTTTGAGACAGAAATCCCTTTGGAAAACATTTGGCTCTACAGTCTGCTTCTGAGGATGTTCCAGAGGGGCTGCCCAAAGCCAGAAGCATTACCCTGTACATACCTTGGTGTACATGAGAAAAGTAGTTTATTTGTAGGAAATGATGGCATTAGATTCTGCTCTCCAGAGGTTTGTTTTTACCTAGCTCTATGTGGGATTTAGCTTTACACAACCCATTTACAGCAGCAATGGCTGCACTCCTAATCCCTGTGTGCTGCTTTGAAAAAGCACCCATGTTTCCCTACATTTTTGTAATTGAGGTGGATCAAGCAGATACCACACCAAATAACCACTGGGGTACATTTTTCACTTGTTGCATTTTGCAGCCACTCAGTGTTTCAATATACAAACAGGAAATCAGAAAATTAGTGCTAAAAAGAAAGTGAGGTTAAAGAAAGGTAAACTATTACTGGGACAGTAGGAACCACTGTATGTATAAAGATAGAATGTTCTTTTGATGTGATGGAAATGTATAAACAAATTGCTGAGTGCCAGGTACTTGTCAGTGTTTAAAACTAAGGTGTGAAGAGAGAACATGATCTCTACAGGAAGCAAGAAAGACACATCCAAATCTCAGTTCCTATCTTCCAACTCCTAGTTCAGGATTCTCTATAAAAGTGGAGTTAGGAAAACTTACTGGTTATTAGCCTCTTGTTTTAGGGCAAAGAGATAAAATATGGAAGGATTTTTAATTATTGAATAATGAGAGATGAATAATGCCGTTTCTTCTAATTAGAATGTTATAATCAAAATCAGTCAAGAGGTGTTAATCTCCATATATTTTATTTCTGCTACATGTAAACTTTACATCATAAAAGGAATTTCTGTTTATTGTTCTCAGTGAGTGATCAGACTTTGTGTTCTTCCAGGAACTTTGAGTTGTAATTTTGTTATTTATAGTTTTCATGTTTATTGTACTGTAATTTACAATGCTTATGACATAATATTTATGACTTGTTTTTCACTGCAAATATTTTCAATAAAATCACAAATTAATTAGCAATAAGATGGATGATTCCTAATTGCAACAAACAAACCCTCACCTTCAATCACAAAGAGTAATATTATTCCCTCAAACCTCCTAAAAATAACTAAGTCCAGTTAAATGCTTTTGCTTCAATATTGTGACCTTGTTGCTATTAAAACAGAATTCAATATGAATTATCCTGAATAACACATTAACTTAAAATAATTCCTAATTCCATCTCAGATCTTTAGATTATTATATATTCACATTCAAATTTACATCTATTCCTGTTGTTCTTCATTTGAATGGCCAGATTACTTCTCCTTGTTTATCTTCCTAAATGCTTTTTAATACTCCTTTTATCAGACTGATGCCATCCAGATAATATTTTCATTCTTCTGTACTAAACTCCCTTCCTTTTATTAAGCATTCTTCACGTAAATCTATCAGAAATTATCCATATACAAAGGTGATCTTTCATCCAGTCCATGTTGTACATAAGGATATAATGTTATCAAATCTTTTATAGAAATGGACTGCATCTGTTCATTTTGAAGAAAGATTAAATTTTGTACCTAACTGAAGCATCCCAGGTATTGTTCCTCCTTGTGACTGTTAGAATCAAGCTTTGCAATGATAACAAGAGACAGATTTTAACACAGGAGTTACCATGCAATGTTTGTTCCTTTCTCTATGCAAATAACTCACTTTATTTTCAGTGAAATTATCTGCTTCCATCAGAGTTGCAGGATCAGACCCATCGTATTGATTTTCCTACATACATCCCAGCTAGAGAAAATCTTATTTCTGTAAAACCAGAGCTGCCACTCCAAATTCACTGCTCTGCTCCTTTATCCCTGTCATGCTGATAGCAAGATAAGCCTGTTTATGAGCTTCCCATTTCACAAGAACATGGTGTGATTTGGCACAACTCTTCATAGTTCTCATTTGTGCTGCTTCAGCTGTGTCTCACACATGCCCACTCAACTGATTTTACTCAATTGGGAGTAAAATCCCCAAATGCCAAAAGTCATAGATTTAGTTTTAAATATGAAGACAATGTAATGCAAGAATAATAGATTTGGTGAAAAAAACCCATACTAAATTATAGAAATCTAATTTGTATTTTTTGTTACTGACATAAATGCAAATTAGGCTTTTTCTAAGAAATGATGGAATCTGAGTTTTCTGCAATGTTCTGGGATTTAATATTAAATACAAGGCAAAATAATGTTCACTGTACTTCTTAGTACAGCTTTGGTCAACATTGTCTGCTGAAGATGAAAAATACTAGCTTGTGACTGCAACACAGATTGTAAATAATAGAAGCAGGATATTTTCCAACTTATGTCTGAAGATCCCAGGGGTTTTTTCTCTTTGACTTCAGAGAGAAAGAAGACTGGGTTCTGTGGCGTCAGTAGGAATATTTTCTTTCATTTTCACAGCATTTTGATTAGACCCTTGGAGAGGACTAGCACTGATAACTGAAGCACTCTAAACTAATCAGATTGTATCTGCAAAATGTACACGTCCTTGCTCAAAGAAGACAAGTTCACTACATACTATTGCACAGTTCTCTCAGGAGGTGAAAGCTATTTTATCTTTTCATCAAATATTTTCTTCTTTCTAAAATGTTTGTTTCACCTAAATTATATCCTTAGCCTGAGAAGTCTTAAGCAGAGCATGGCTGATCTTTCCTTCCTTTTTTCTCTCCAGAGAGAAGAGCTTTTCTTTCTCTCCTTTTCTGATCTCTCTGGCCCCTTCAAACTGGTCCCACTGTAACCAGCCTTATTATGACACACCCACGGTGGCAAAGCTTCCCTTTTGCAGATATTTCTCCATTTAATTAATGCTATTTCTTGTTCTAACCCATGCTGAAGTTGTGTTCAAAGCCCTTCTTACCCAGTCTCTTCTCTCTTTGAGGAAACTTGACCAGATTCCCAGCTACAGCTGTGTGTCAGAGAGCAGGAAAAATATGTCCAGGGAAGCAGGAAGATATTAGAGTTTTCCCAAAAAAGGGAGGTAATGCTAATCAGTACAATAATTAGACAATAATCACTTTTTTTTTCCTCAGGACCAGGTTTTTCTTGCAACTTACACACTTAGTAATCAGAAAAATAATTCAATGCCATAGAGACAGTAGTGCCAGATATTTGTATCTGTTCAAAATCTGTTTGTCTTCTGATATTTTTTATATTCAATGAAAAGAAGATGATCACTGCATGTGTTACTTTCACCCATAAATTATCTGGCCTTCCTTATGCTGTAGGGCTCACACATACTTGCAAACTTAGTTAACTGCTAGTTGTTTCAGAGAAATATGTGATTAAGTGTACTTAAAAAGGCAAAAGGTTGCTCTGATGGACAGAATAAATGCCCACAAATTAGCTTTTATTAATTCTTACTGGCACCAATGACTTTGTGTGTTGCCTGGGGCAAGTCTCTTACCTGCTCCATGCCATAGTTCTTGCATGTACAAACTTATATTAGCCAAAAGCAATCTCATAAATACAATTAATGCTACTAAAGTGTTTTGAAAACCTCATATAAAAGGTGCTATAAACATACAATCTGTCATGCTGTACCATTTCAGGATCACTTGACCCACTCTGAAATACATCCCACTAACAGAAAGTGCAGCACAAAGCCCCACAGAAAGAATACATTTAGGAATTAGTGCTAGGAATTACACCTACCCAACACATTACTTTCCCAAAGCCATTATTATTTCAGATATACAGATCAACTATAAATATCCTTGATGAAATTTGTAGAGGACACAATGAACTTTCTATTGAGAGAGTATCCTAACTGGTTTAAAGCAGTGGCTTGGGTTTTGATTCACTAGATTATCTGCAGGGCTTAACCAACAACTGGCTCACCTTTGGCATTTCCTATCCAAGTACTCCTCCTACCCAATCTTGTTTAATTGACTGAGTAGTGATGAGATCACTTCCTTAGGTGACACAGCTGTAAGGCTGCTCAACTCTTCTTGACTTTTACAGGTAGAAACAGAACATTTAGTACCTTCTGTGTCAGAAAGCAGAGTCAAGTGATTGTTTCATGACAAGACGTGGTCCCCAGAACTGCCAGTCAGTACTGATGTGGGGCACAGCTGTCCCCAGACTGCACTTCCTGTCACCCTGTTGCTCAAGGCCATGTAGTGGTTATGTGCATTCTTGCTCAAGGTGTAAGCAACAGTAAGAACTTCTGTGTTCATCCTAACACTTATTTGTTAACTCAGAGCAGTAAAAGCAGAGTAAATGTAGACAGGCAATTGCTGTAGTCTCTGCTGTCTAGGAGATGATTTAGGCACAAGTGGTGTCCTGTTGTTACCTGTTTGTCTACTTTTGGCTACCTCTCCCAAGTACACTTGAAAAGCACAGGTTTGCCACTTCATATCAAATTACACAGAACATGAATGCAAAGATTCTAATCTAATAAAGATCTTGAAAACAACTGAAATTCTAGCTTTCTAGCAGAGATAGTTGAGAGAGTTTCTGTTGGGCTTGTTTCCAACAGGCTTAACCAGTTTTATGATGGACTTTCTCTTTATTAACAGAGCTACTGTTTCCTACAGTTGCTCCATTTGCTCAAGGGGAGCGATTGTTTTAGATTCAAAATGTCACAATCCTGCTTTCACTGGAACTACGTCCTGACTTTGCTATTCAGTTATTTAGGTTTGCTTTTGCCTTTTGTAGTAAATTATTAGAGATCTCATATCAAATATTATATATATATATTTCATTATTTAATGGGGGTTTAGATTTATGAGTTTCCTTTGTTTTATGAAAGAACTTATATAAATCTTCATCCATCATTCATTCATTTGGAATGAACTGTGTGCCTCACAAGAATCCTTAGTGCTTAGCAAGATGAAATCCATACTTTCCAAATTTTTAAAATTTTTTGCATATTTTAAGATTTTTTCAGTTTCTTTCCTCATTTTTCCTGGTGATGATGCACAAATTAAAAGGAATTAAATCTGGGTTTTGAGCAGGAGCAGTGAAAAAGATTTATCCTTGCTCTGAATGACAACCTGAGAAAATGCACTTTGAATTCTTCTGCATAATTTTTTACATTTAAATACTAGAATGGTAATTTTAAAATTTTTGCCCTGTATAACATCACTCATCAGAAAACACACAGAGTTCCATCCAACAGCCTTTAATAATACCCATAAACTAGAAATTATTCACATTAGGGAAATAAAACAATCAAGAGGGTAGCAGACAGCCTACCAGACAAGGTGAGTATCTCATCTGATATATTATTGCAGTTTATTGTTCCCACACCTGGGAGCTCTGGGAGAGATCATACATCAAATGTGGACTACACATTTTCAGAAGATGCACTTAGCCTTTTTTCTTGGCTTCTTGTCTCACCTCCTTAAATAGAAGGATCATTATTGTTTGTCATTTTGTCATAGCTCAGCTGGCCATTTTCAATTCATGTAATAACAAACTGTTCTGGGCCTCAGATTTTATTGCAATGTTTAAAGGTGGCTCATACTAGAGGTTTATCTCATATAGTAGCAGATATTGCACAGATTATTTATTGTGATTGAAACTCTCAGTAAAGTTGAGGAGCATTCAGACTTTTTAAAGGGATTATGGGGTTGGATCCAGAAGGCAGTGAGCATCCTGCTCTCCTGTTCTCCTGGGATACTTCATGAACATTACAAGTGACCAGGAGCATTAGCTGGATAAGAAACAATCTTCATTAAAAAGAATCCTGACACTCCCTGGTTTACCTTAAATTAGTCATGTTTTCCAAAGTTGGGTTTCAGTAGCAGTTAGGAGTCTTTTCCCTAATCTCTGTGTGGCTTCTCCCTTTAGTTTATTCTCCCTAAGTAGCACAGACTTCACCAACAAAGAAGAGGTTTCCTGAGGGAAAACAAAATCTTGCTGAAAATTCCTCATACTGTTGACTAAGTTAATCATTGCTCATAGCTCAGAGACTTCAGATTTTCTTTGCATCAGCCACTGACATTCACACATGAAGGTCTTTTAACTGAATGCTTATGTCAGCAGGTAAAATGAACACTTAACATTGGAGAAAGTTACATTTTACTTACCAAGGGCCATTAGTTTGCTAGGACTGCCCCTATTTGATAGCATTAGAGGGGCAGCAGCCCTACCAAAGGCACTGCTGTTCATTGTTCATGTTTTCCAGTTACTTCAAAATGATTGCACTTTTTGTACACAACTATTTTCTTTACAGAATGTATTAATCATTATCAAATTTGTATCTCTATAGACTCTTAATGTGACAGAAGAAAAATTTGTAGTGGATACACTAGCAGGATGCACAGAATATAAATCCATATTGGATGTGGTTGTCAAAGCCTTTTATGTTCAGGATGGGAAATACTGCCCAATTTCTGAGCGTAATCTCTATATAGGTGAGTTGTCTTTACAATGCCAAATGTGTTTAGCATAAAATTTCAAAAAATATAATTTTACTAGTGTAGCTCTTGGTGTTATATTACGTTGGAAGCACTGTCATTGTGTCTAGTGCAGTGTGAAGTACAGGACCTTTTCCAATGTCCTAATGAATGTGAAGTCCAAAACCTGAAATTGTTATTTAGTCTGAAATCTTACAGGTGTTAACTGGAATTTTGCCTAAGAAAGGTAAGATGCAGTTGGAAAATAGCATCAGTGGCTGGAAGAAGCACCTTGGAAGTTTAACCATCACTTTAAAAAATGTTCTTCAGTGATTTCCCTTTATTCTCTTCTATGCAACCCAGTACTTCTGCCATTCAGATACAAAAATGTGTAACAAAGCTCTGTGTGCTGAGGAACGCAGCACTTTTCAGTATGCAGACACAATTTACTCTACCCATGTATGGGTTTCTTCATTACTGACTCTCACAATGACATAAGTAAATTTCTGTCTGTCTCCAGAAGTGAGGTCAATTATTTTCATTTTTTTAGTTACTTGGTTAGAATCAGTTCTGATACAACTATATTTTATAGTGTGAGCCAGTTAAGTAGGGTAGTTTCTACTCCCAAAATTATTTCAGATATTGGGAAGTACATGAAAAATTAATACTTAAAATGTTTTTTTTCTATCTATGTAATCTAACCACATGCTGGGGTTGATCTATTAAGTCCCTAAATAAGTTGGAAGCACAAATACACCTGTCACTGGCTCTCTAAGTCAGATTAAGTTCTGAACCTTTGTGGGTATATTTAAAAGTCAATTTAATTTAAAGTGGTTGAAAAATACAAAGAAACTTATCTAATATAAATAAATAAATGAATGAATGAATGAATAAATAAATAAATAAATAAATAAATAAATAAATAAATAAATAAATACCTTTTGTGTTTTAAAAACTACTAAATTTTTATTATCATTCTGGTCGCTTCTGTCCCAATCTGGAAAAGTACAGAAATCTAAATCAAGCAACAAACAAAAGGGAGCCTAAGATGTCAAGGATGAAATTATTAGTGTATCGAGTTTATTCTAAATGCTAATGCTTCATTGTCTCCCTTTCTCCAGAGCCATGTTTTTCATTGTCTGGGGCACATAAATTATGCCTTTAAGCTGAGTGTTGCTATAATTGGATTGTCAGGACCAGTCCACTCAAAAGCCTCCATTAATCATAGGCAGAGGATAGGAACAGAAAATTTTCCTTTATCAACAAGTTGAGAGTCTAAGGTCATTGGCTTACATTTTTTAAGCTGCTTGTGATTCCCTTTGCCAAGCTGCATTGACACTTAAATGATCAAAGCTGCTTATATAGGCTGTTGCTATGTGTGAGCAGATTTGAATTTAATAAAGCTTGTAGGAGATAAATGTATATTCTGCTAAGACTGATTAAATACGTTGCTGTACTAAAGCACATGAGATTGAAGCCTAAAGATACACTGAGTTGGGTGCAGCACATTGGTCAGAATTTTCTGATTTTACCATTACAGTTTGGTGGCAGCTAAAGTGAAGCCTGATTGATCAAAGTGAGTGGGACAAATGAAAGCTGATACTGGAGCCCGTGAACTTTACAAGTCTACTAAAATTTCACAGTACTGACTGTGCCTCTTCTTGTATTATAGAATAGAATCATAAATCATTTAGGTTGGAAAACACCTCTAAGATCATTGAGCTGTATACTTGCCATAAAGGGTGCAAGATTCAGGTTTGAAATTTCACAATTTAAAAACTTTATTTTACTCCAATTCAGAATAAAAACAAACATTATAACATTTTAGGGAATATGATAACTTGGAAAAAAAAGCAAAATAAATTCTAGAAATATTAAATTTTATGTTTACATTTTTTGTTATTTATAATGTTGTTATGTATAATAAACTACGAATTTGTAACAGAAGAGTAAGAGCTATCATCTCTGAAAACATTAAAACCAGAGTATGTTGAAAAATTAGCTATCAAAACTGCTTAAAATTAAGGTAACAGTCTAAATCCCGGAGTATGTTGAGTATAGGGTATAGGTTTGTTAGAATTGCCTGCTGCATTTTAAATGTATGTATCTTTTGATAGTTATCTGTTATCTAGCTACTTTTCAACTAGAAGAGATTGGTTTTCAGCACTTCAGCAGAATTGTGAAATCCTTGGACACTGCAAAAATGCAACAGGTAATCAAAGTACAAAACATTTTTTAAATAATTATCTGTTCATTGTGTTTGATTAATCAAATTACTTTTTTCAGCTCTGTGAATAAATTAAATGGGGAAATTACTGTTATTTTCTGTTAAAATTCAGAATTAAATTAGTATTTTGTTATCAAAAAACCCTTCAATTTCTTTACTTGCAGGGTGACTCTTATATTCAGTCAAAGATCAATTTAAAATGTATTTTATATAATCTGAGAAGGTCAAATAATCACATAATTTACAGTTTATGTAATTTACAATTGTCCTTTTAAGTTGCACACTCACTCTTGCCTCTGCTCACATTCTTTCTTTGACTTAAGACAGATGTTTTTTCCATATGCAATTAATCTATTGAAACTTGAAGTTCCTGATGTTTACTGTTCTTCTTTCACCTGAACAATCCACTTCCACTTTCATTATCAAACCAATTGTGCTTCCATCACTTTTTCTCCTTCCCAAAAAACACTGGCTGCCTTGGAGCTATGCATGTAATAATTGCCCCAGTACAACATGCAACTATCCAAACCGCTGTTGCCAAATAAAAAGTGGGACAAAAAAATTCTGCTTCCCTATCCTTTTCTGGAGTCGTGAGTTTGGGGTTTGCTCCACTATTTTTTGCTACTGTAGAAATATAATTATCTTCTGCTTCTCTTTCAAAATAAAACTGCTAATTATCTTAAAAGCTATGTTGTGTAGAGGAGCAAAGGGATAAACTGAGCAGCAGTGCTTTCTCATAAGCCCTGTTTTCTCAGGAAAAGGGCTAGAAATGAAATCACTGGTGACACAGCATCTGTAACCTTTGATTATCCAGATGTTTCAAAGCATAGTCCAAACACACTGTTTGAATAACAAAGATGGAATTTGAAGATAGGCAAATTTTAATAGTACTCAAAAAGGCTAAGGTTTATCCTTATAGTGATTACTTGTAATGTTCATGTGGATACCAGTGTCTCTTTAATGAGTAGAGTTACTTTACGATATATAGAGACAGAGTAGGTTAAGTTGTCTGGTTTTAGATAGACTTACTATGGCATGCTTATTATTAATTCCATTCAGAGACAAAAATTATATATTTCATTAGCAGTTAGAAAGAACAGAGGAGTGGCTGGAAGAATTATCATAATCTGTTAGACAGACAAATCACTTTGTCTAAAATGCTCTCCCAGCCCCTTCTTTGGTAAACATCTTAGACACGAGCTACTGGATTGGATACATCTTGAACTCATTCAGCTAGCAACACAATTTTCCCACATCATGCCAATTATCTCTTGTTGATTCCATTCATCTAGCTTTATACGGCTTAAGCCTCAGTGCCCTGATGTTCTGGTTTAGATAATGCCTCCTTCCTTGTCTGGAATAATTCTTTCTGATAGGGTAATGCTGCATATTCCAATGTTGTGCACCTGCTATCATTGTAGCAGGTATGACTTTAAGTCTTGCTTAAAGTTAGATAAGATACTCATCTAACTGTGAGATCTTACCAGATCCTCATCACCATGGTATCTAGTTTTTCTTCTCTTGCCTTAGAACAGTTTGTCTCCAGAGTGATGCTAGATTAAATTAATGCACCTGCAGCAGAGGATTTAGAAGCAGCATTTTGTCCCCCCAGCAACAGAGAGAAAAGAGCAGAAGGCAGATCTGCAGCCTTAGCAACAAAAGTTATCAGAAATTTGGGATCCTCCTTCAGGATGCTGACCTCTAGATTTTGCCTGATGACTACTACATCTGAATTCAGTTAAGACACTGAAAAAATATTCACATATATTTACGTAGAACAGATTTACTTTAATGAAAAGATAAATTTAGCACATCACAGGCTGAGTGGAATTTTCGTCATCATGCAGATAAACCTCACTCAAATGAATAGTCTTCAGATGAATGGTGTCAACCTGTGGGAGATTTAAGACCTTTCTCTTAAAGACCTGTATGATGGAATCCATTCAACTCAAAGTCACAGTGTTTCCCTACCTTTGATGAACGTTCAAATATTTTTACTAAGGCCAAGCAGAATAACAATGCTTCCTCACTTACACATGTTTATTTGCTTGAACATAAAACCAAAAGCTCCCATTCTGTAATATTAAGAATACATACAAAAAAAAAAAAAAAAAAAGTATAGTGATATAATTATAGAATCATAGGATAAAACCTGCTCTTGTAACTTTAGTGTGATTATCCTTTTAAGAAATTCCCCATGCATTGCTGGCTCAAATCTATTTTTGGGTTCTATTATTCCACATGCTATTCTTCTATATTTATTTTAAAATTTAAGGGTGTGTTAGAGAAAATAAACTGTTGAAATAAAAAGTTGAAGTGAATAGCTTTGTAATTTCTGAATCATCTTGTAAAAATACAAAATACATAGTGTTTTCTTTCTAGCAGTTAAGAACCTGTTTTTCTGTTTCATGTTCTGATTGCTTCTAAAAGCAGTTCTAAAGAACTTGTGCGATCATCAAAGCAATATCACTACATAAAAACTGGGCATTGTAATAGAATTTAAGATGAGGTAGGAATAGCAGGACATGATCAGCCTCATGGTGGATGGTGGGTAAAACCAGTCCAAGCTGGGTCAATAATGTTTTCAGGCAGCGGCTGATCTGTATGGAGAAACACAACATGCTGTTTCCTGCAGTTACTTCCTTAACACAAAGAGTCAAAAGCTTATATTGTGAATGTAAGCATTTCAACTCTGCAAGTGCCTACATGGATGTAAAGATAATACCAGGTGAGAAAATTTCCCATTTTTAAATTTATTTTCTAGAAATCTGTATGATCCCACTGTGTAAAAGTGTGTTAAGAATATTAAGTTCAAATTCTCAAAAGTAAGGTATTAATTCAGCCCACCTGTAAGAATGCATTACAAAACAGTAACTTGTGTTACTACAGCCAGAGTATACATTAAAATACAAACACAAGTACAATTGATTGCTGGTGTAATTCCATCACTTCCAGAAGGGAGATGGATCTTCATTATCATGCTGTCTGAGTAAAGTTGTAGAATATTCGAGACAGAGAAGTAAGCAGAATAATGCTGTTACCAAAATGACTACCAGTGACTTTGCTAAGGAGTCAGACCCTAGTAACATCCAAACAAATCTGAGAGAAGCCTCATTCTGCTACTGTAAAAGCAATGACTGCCGATTCTGGGCTTTCCACCTGTGTCACATGTGGCTAAAGACAAAACAAAAATATTAGGAACTTTTCCTAGCAATTCAGTTCACAAAAGTTTCTGTTTCGCCATCTGTGATAGGGATTACCAAAACTAAGATTGTGGACTTTGGCTCAGGCACACACACTTTGGTCAGAAATGATGTCCAGTCATCCTACATTGCCATTTGCAATCCCTGCAGTGCCTGGATGACCATTCCAGGGCTGTATTCCAAGAATTCTCTAGTATGATGCATATTGTGGCATATTGTGCATATCTAGTATGTGCATATTGTGAAACTTCTCTGGGGAGTGTGACTAAAACTCTACAAAAATATACATCACAGTGTTGATATCTGATTACACAGTTAACCATTCTCTGTACCTTAGGAGTACATAATAGCATTTATCAATCTCATAATTACCTGTTTGTTTTAATATAGGGAGAAATGGTAGTAATCAGCACAGAACTGGTGCTGCTGTAGGAAGCCTCAAGCTGTAACAGCCAGCTGTTAGATACGACAGCTAGAAATCACTCTGTGCCTTTATTATAGTTTCATCTGCCTTGAAGAGTTAGTTGAGTTACTTTGTGAACGATAGTTACAGCAAATATTCAGGAGAAAGAGAGTCATTGAGAGCTGAAAAAACAATTCAGATGTGTAGTTTCACATGGCACTCGAGTGGACAACTGATTGAAGCATCTGAGGATGGACTAGGCTGTAGAAGAGGACACAGAGAAGGAGGAGTTCAGCTTAATGGAAGCTAGTAAAAAAAAGTGGAATATTTACAAGTCACCACCTGAAGTATTTCCTTTTCTGTGAGCTCTCTGAAACCTGCTCAAACCTCAGGGTCTGTCTTATTTTAAGTGTTATCTGCTCATGATCAATACTGTATTATAATCCCTGTATACACACATGGGCTTTTATAAACTTCATGTACAGTCAGGGTTTCCCCTGTGGTAGGGGATAGGTTCACTGTAATCACACTGCTGGGATAACTGGATGTACAATTTTGTTACAATAACTGGTAGAAATAGTGTCTACACCATGCATCCTTTCGGGTGGAAGGTATGAATTCAGTCTAGACTTTTGACATTGTATTTACACATTGCAGAAGTAAAAATTACTGTTAGGTGACAAATTTAATCCAACAGTGGAAGATCCTCTGTAAGGACAATGAATGACTTTCCAGGCCAATGGGATGAAATGCATCCCTCACCATATGTTTATTAAATGCCACGGAATCTGGAAGCATCAAAAACCCCAACTTCTTCACAATTCAACTCTTAGTTCATAATCAAGCTTTTAGGGATGATATAACTTATTTTGGATGGTGTGTTGGTAAGCTGCAAATTTAGGGAGCAGCAGTAGTTTCTAGACAGGAATAGAAGTCCAAGGGGATAATATTATTTAGTCCTGCAGTGCAGATCAGTCTTTTGATACCCGAAGCACAACAGATTAAAATACGCTAAATTTAGTTCCTTGGAAATGGTCACATCAAGACTATGGATTTCAAGTAGCAGGTTTTCTAGATCTGTTGAACATCTGCAGCAAACACCTTGAGTGTCTTGGTTTGAAAGACAAGTGTTAAGGAAGGCAGGAGCCTCTATTGAGATGGAGTAACCCCCTCCCTCCAGGTTATTATAATTTTGAAATTAAGGAGCTCTCAGGCAGAGATATGGGAATAGGAATAACAATTCTTTACTAGGAAAATTAAAATAAACATACAGTAATACAAAAAACCAAAACACTGACAGAGTCAGTCAGAGTGTTGGTAGAAGTCTGATTAAGTGGTGGCTGCAGTCCTCCTGGAGTGACAGACGTGGTTCTGTTGAAGCAATGATCCTGTAGATGGGTGCAGTTTTCCTCTGAAGGTCCAGTGGTGATAAAGATGAACCTGGTCTTCCTCTGGAAATCTAGTGGAAAAAAGCTGCTCTGATGTTCCAAATCTCAGATTTTATCTAGGTAGGAAATGCTTGGCTCCTCCCCCTGGGTGGGGCATCTCTCCATGTGATGATGTAATTTTATCAGTCATGCAGTGGGACTCAATGGGCCATTAACAAAAGATATCGCTCTGGTCAAAGGATGGGTCATGTAAGAGATAAAGAAAACTGCCCCACCTGGTTTTAACAGCTGGCCCATTAACAGAGGATATCCCCTCCCCAGAGCTATGAGGGATGGGTCATGGAAAAGATCAGGAGCACTGCTCCACCTGGTTTCAACAGATGGTGATAGAATACATACTGCTGGTTATATCTTGCATTGCAACCTAAGACATTGAGTCAAATCTGAATTGTTTGTCGCTGAATTTTTCACAAAGTTCTGAGGCACCTTGGGTCTGGCACTATATTTGAATTAGAAGCTCCTCAGTAGTTCTGCAGAACCAAAACTCAATACAAAGAATTCTATGGATCTGTATACAACAACTTAAGATGGGGCTGATGCCGTCTAATCTAATAAGCTCTGCAAGTCTCCATTTACAGCTTCTCAAAGTGACAGTGCACAGCTTCCCAGTCTGATAATGTCAAAATTATTTAGTGGACCTTTTTGCTTTTACTGTGATTATTTCAGCGTCATGCTTGTACTTTCATTTCCAATAATTTTAATGGAAGAACTAAGGTTCAAGTTTGGAATTTATATTGCTGTAACTGATATAGGCTGAATCTGAGTGCCATTTTTCAAGAGTGTTTCTTAAGACCATATGAATACTTCAAGATTTAAAGAAAGGCTTTTGACCCTCTGTTGAACTGGAGTGGCAAACAAAAGTTCAAATATTGATTGTTATTTCTCCAGCATATAGACCCCTACAGTCTATAAGTGTGCCAAATTTCAGTCTTTTCTTTGAATGGGAATATGCCAATTAATTATATTTCCATAAAAGAAAAAGCCACGTTGTATAGCATTTACTACAGTTTTCAGCAATTCTCTCTGCCCAGTTCCCAGGGAGCTGAAAAGAATTTAAGTCATTCAGATGCAGTGCCAGGCCTGACATATTTCAGGGCTTCATGGACTTTCCAGTTATAGATAATCCAAAGCCTACCTTGGGTATATTAGACTCTGAAACTCTATTGTAAAATTATACTAAAATCAGTGTATTCCAGTTGTAATTAATTTTGAATAAAACCTTTGTTTGAAGCACATTAAAGATGAATCAACACATCTTTATGTTGTAGCCTCTAGTTTATTTTTTCATTTTGCCACAAAAAAAATTTTTTGTGTCTATGACTGTTTCACAAAATACAGCTAAAAGACATGGGACTGTCCACCAGCTAATAAGAACCTACAAATACCAAGCATCTATGTAATTACAAGGTCAAATACAAGCAAGTTCCTCAGTGGTGTATGTAGTAAAAGCAACTATCTTTTTGTTATCTTATATACACTATGTCTCCAACATTCATATTTAAAAGAAACCACTTATTATTAGTTTCTTAGATTCTTCTTCAATGACTTGTATCTGAACACATGGATAAAAGATGAATGGAGTCACTTCTACGATTCAGTGTATGTAAAGGAGAATTTGATTGATCCACTGCTAAGGTAAGTCGTATTTAAGTGGCCTCTGGCCACCTCAAAGTTTAAAAGCTTGGGAAAGCTTCCCCTCAAAGCTCACATTTCTCTTGAAGTGTTTCTCCTATTGAAGTCACTCAGAACCCTTCTTGTCTATACAAGTCTTTAGCAATCCCTTTTACTTACCCAGAGGCAAGGTTCTCTTTCAGAAAAGTCTTTTCACAGCTGTTGCACATTTGCTCCCTGATGCCCCTGAATAGATAAAACATAGTACTCTGAAAAAAACTGAAATAGAAGGTTCAGATTATCTCAGAGTCATGCCTCATCAGTCACTTCAACATCTGTATGACATTAAGTATTTGAAAAAATGTTTGACTTCTCTGATTTTGGCTTTATGCACAGACTTGTTTATTCTGATGGTCATAAAAATCCCTTCTGAGCAAATCAGATGAGCATATAAGCAAGTCTTTTAAAGTTATTTATTTACACAGTTGCAGCACTATTTAATAGCTTAAGTGCTCTGAAGTGCATCCACTCATTGGTTAGGTGGTTATATGGCAGCAACTGTACCCTTTGCCAAACTGGAACATTTTCATGTGGAGAAATACTAGCTCAGCAGCCTACTGGGTCACTTCCTACTCTCGTTTTTACCCAGAATAGATAAATTACACTGTAGCTGCAGTCACACATCCTTCTCAGTGCAGTATAGATTAACCCAGATGAGGGTAAATAATGTTAGACAAAAACATGCTACAAACAATACGAGCTGAAAAGGAGCTTTGCATCTGGTTCTATCATATCAAAGTCCCTAGAATTAATCCTTTCACACAATTAGCACTTTGGCAAATATATAACATAGATTTGGCTTGCACTGCTCTGAATTTCACTGAGTTCTACAGGGACCACAGGGATATATCTAAAGTCAGAATTTGTCTCAAAATATTCCACTGTAGTGATTCTAGTTATAACAAATGCTTAGAATGGTATAAAAATATAGATAGAGAGGTATGGAGGTGTACATCCATACCCACACAGTTCTTGCACATACACATTCATGAAGGCTGAAGTTTAGGCCACTGCTCGTTTCGTTAGCACCAAGTTTGTTGGAGCTGTCCTTCACAGTCTGCTACACTCAGTGTAATGAACCCACATTTTGCCTGGAAGTGGCAAATTTAAGTTATACAAGAATGTTAAAGACCAGATTTAGTTACTGGCTTTGAAACATCCTTCAGGGGTCTGAGGATGCAGTAATTAATTTAGTCAGTTCAGTAGCTGAAATTCTTTTAAATGTGTCTTTGTGTTCCTCTTTTTAATATCAGTGAGGTTAGTATAAAGAATCTTATTTATTTTAGTGGAGCTTCATGACTTGCATAAGTTACTTGCAAGCCTTACCCTGTAATGACAGTGCTACCTAAGGTAACAGTCATATGAACAACTTACTCTAAGTTTACATTGACATCTGCTTTTTAAGTTCTGGGAAAGCTCCATTGCATGTATAATATATAAAGATATAATATATATAGAGGAAGAATAACTGGCATGAAGCTGTCACTGTAATTAGACTGTGATACCCTGTTTGTGTTTTACCTTTAATCTGCATCTTCCTGTCAATCCTTAGAAGTCTGAACCTTGATACAAGCTCAAAGCCACAGAAATTGCAATCTTCTTGGCTGCCCCCATGGCTCACTGAGGATTTGCTGGATAATTTACCAAACTCCTTGGATCTTTCTGGTTTTTTCTGTTAGAACTGCCTGTGCTTTAAGGTTGATCTGCATGTCCTCTGTTGGTACATGTGACAACAAAGACTGCTGCTCATAGTATCTTCATCTAAGTATATTAAGTGTGTAATTAGTCTATGACAGCTGCTTTTCTGACTCTTAATGTGGTCCTGCCACAAAACCAACTGGCCAGATATTTGCTTATTCTGTAAAAACTGTGGCTATTTCACCACTAGTAATCTTGGTGGATAGCATCTATCAAGAGGTGAAATAACACAGTATAGCTAAATCTGAGTACAAATTCATAGGTCAGTTTTATTAAAATTGAATGGCAGAAAGCATTACAGAATTTGCACCAATGCCACCCTCATATACTGTTTGTAAGTTTGTATAAAAGAGAAAAAATAAAATAAAACTGAAAAATCTGGGTTTATTTCAAGGTGGCAGCCAAAAGTTCAGAAACTGATTGAAAAGCTCACAGATAAATTGAGCAATCGTACCACCACTGTCAAGACTTTGAGAGTCACTCAGCCAAAGGAATTTAATTTGACTGTACCCAAGCCACGTGCCATTGCTCCACCTTCACCAGCACCTCTGCCAGTACTGCCAAAAAGACAACCTGTAAGTGAGTTTATTTTTTGAAAGACATTAAATTTCATATATTGTGCACAAAATCTTGCTAGGGGAGCTAATAATCTCTTTAAAGCAATTATTGAAAATCTACAGCCTTTGACAGATTGAAAAAGACTTTGGCAATTATCTATGTTATTAAAGGTCAGATTTCTTAAAAAAACAACAACAAACTAATTATTTTCATTTCAGCTAGTGTTCTGTAAGTGATTTATAAGCCAACCAGAGAAAAGGGAAAGATTTGGTTCCTGGAAGTAATTTTTTGACTTTTAGAACTACAAAATGGGTATAAGTTGATGACAGCATTGATATGAGTGTTTCTGATTGCCCTTGGCTTTGTAAGATGTTTTCTTTGGATAATGCAATGAAGGAGGAAAGAAAAGGACAATCAAATGAAAATGTTTCACAAATTTAGATTTTTTTTGTAAATGAATTCTCATTAAAATAAATGGAGAAGCAGTTTCACTGGAAATTAGATGGACTGTAGGTTTGCAGCTCCTCCTTGAAGGTGGAATTTTAATTTTATTTGTCTTAATGCTGAATCTCTAAAATTAAGGCTTTGAGTTTAAATTCATTGCTCATGTAAAAATGAAACTAGATTTGTTTTTGAAATGCTAAGTTATTTTACTTATTGTCTCAGATTGTGATTTAGTTGCACTGGTACATATCAGAGACCCACAGCTGATGTTATCTCACTGGGGTAAAGCAAACAGGATTTGGGATCAAGCTACTATGACTAACTTAATAAAGACTGCAAAATCATCTGTTTTTAAATGCAGAGGGAAGTGAGCATAGAAGTCACAGATTTGGGCATTATCTGCCACCTTGTATTAGCACTTCAGGTTTTAAATAATGCATGTGTTGAATGCTCTTAGAAACCATTTACATCTTAGGATGGCAGAGCAATTTAGTGGTACTGTGTTATACAGTTAATGGAATTTTACATTGAAACAGCTTAATACCAGGCTCTGAAAAACTGCATTTAATAACTACTTAATCAGTATAGGAATGAGTCATGTTCCCGTCATTTTAGAACTTTATGCTGTGCAGCCCCTCTTAGAATAAATTTGCTTTAATGCAGATGCATTTAGTGAAGTTTGTTTGTGTTGTTTGGATAATACTAAGTTGTGGTTTACATTCTGGCCAGGTTTGCAGATTTAAAGCTTGTGTGAATCTAGCCATTAGTGACAAATCTTCTACTCATTTCTGTACCTCTCTCAGCAAATTAAGACTTTGCCATATTGTTACCAGTATGACCAATTTGCATCGTGAAATGTACAGAGACCGAAAACACAGCTCACATGGCAGGAAAGGGTCAGTAAGGTGAGAGCCAGCCATAGGTGGCTCCTGTATGGTGGAGGGTTGTCTGTAATTCAGAGGAATACAAAGAAATAAAGCTCTTGACCATTACACCCCACTATCTGCTGCAGAAATATTCTCATCCATTTCCTCACAAAAGTGAGAAACCCCCCTTTTCACATTTGGATTAAGTAGGTACCATTTGGCCTCTTTTTGGCCTCTCTGTTTCTGTAGTTTAAAATTTATTTATAGTGACATTTTATCCTCTTCCAACAATTGGGTAATTGCTGTATTGTCTATCTGCTTGATACTCATCCCCATGGGCTGAATCACAAGGCAAGGAATGTTTCTGAAACAGCTGATCAAAAAGGCTCCTCCTTCAATTACTTGGAATAAGCATAGCAGTTTCTGAGGAGAGATTTGCAGCTTCCTCTGGCAGATGAGTGCAGTTTGCAGGTAAAGCACACGAGTAGGAAGAAGAGTGAAACAAACTGATACTCACTGCCTGTGGAACCCTTTGCAAATCCTCCGGGCTTTCATTTCTCCATCCATAAAAGCATAATAGAAATTCTTAGATACTTCTGGGAAATACTTTCACTGCTACTTCACTTTAAAAGCTCACAAAAATACTTGAACAGTCTCACCACTGCATTTAATTGCTAGCTTATTCTGTTTGTGCATTTGCTCTACCTGTAGATAAAGATGTCACATAGCAAAGGCAGTGTAAAATATTTCAGATTCATGATTTTTTGAAAGTGTAGTTCATTATATAGTCCAATAATGCTAGATGGGATTCCCATGTTCCCTGAACTGACCTCCAATACAAGACAGAATATATATTTTCCCCATTAATTCTTTCCCCATTCTGTAACTTCTAATTAATCTAGCACATTTTTAGCAAGATAAATATTTAGGCAGATGTCCAGTAAACTGTCAGACTATCTCACCCACATAGGAAGGAGACATCAAGTCTTTTTTCAGGGTTTACTCTGGGAAAAATTCATTGCTCAAGCAAATACAGAAATCAGCCTGAAGTCCCTACTGTTCTGCTGATCTAATTGACAGCCAGTCATGTCCTGTTCATTTCAGCTGACATGTGATTGCTTTTCCAGAGCTTTGACTAATGCTAGAAGGACCCTCTGAGTCCTTTACCTCCCAAACATTTAATCCACACCTCCAATGGTTTTCCCTTACAAGGACATTGGGACAGCCATGGTAAATCAGAGCAAAGACCCATTTTGCCCAGTGTATTTTTCCAGCAGTGCTTAAACACTGAAGGCTGGGAGGACCAGAGGGATGGGACATCTGCTGCTTTTCTCCAGCTTCCTTCTCAGGGTCCCATCATTTCAGCTCAAAGACCTCCTCAGTTACAATGAAGTTCCAGGGTATTTTTAAACTTCAAAGGATTTCTCTTCCCTGAACTTCTTTAGAGTTTGTAACTTGTTCCTACTACCTCCCACAGTACCACAGCTTAACTTTATTCAGCTGCCCTATTTGGCTGTTGTTGCTGTGAAAGTGAAGTTTATGAAATGCCAAACAGAACTGTTCCCATTCTGGAAACATTTTTCTCCCTTTGATAGGGCCTATAGGATTTATTATTGCTTTAGCCTCTCTTGTACTACTTTCAAATTTTTCTTTCTTTCTAGTCTTTTGACCAGGGGTTATGTTATATTGAACAGAACTGAAAAGCTGGGTAGTTCCAACAAATTGGAATCTGTCCCTGTCTTCTAGAGTGGCACTAATAGAAAAAAATCAATATTTTGAAAAAATAACTGCTGCTGTTCTATGGTAAAAGTGAATGAGCTTTTTTTTTTGCCTACAAGAATGTGTCACTTGGAATGTTTTATATCACATATTCTAGAGATTTTTGCCTTTTAATATAGGTTCCTCCAAGCATCTATAAGCCTCCAAAGGAAAGAAAGCAACTAGAGGAAATCAAAACAAAAAATATCCAAAAAGCAAAAGTAAGTATGTTTTGTTCTTCTATCCTTTGCTTTCTTCTAAACTGGTTCTTCTGTATTGTTTCATCTTCACAAATCTTAGAACTTTATCTGAAATGTATCTGCTTTTGCAGCTAATGGCTCATGGCTTTTTCTCTAGAATCATGAAGTCTGTATCCTCTACTCTGTTTCAGCACCCTTTTCCCACCTTCTTTATTTTATCACTAATTGTCCAGGACAAGGTCCAGCTTTTACTCACTATATTAGTACCATACAAGAAATTTTGCAAGCAGCCATGTAAAGTAGTGGAAACACGATTACTTTCTTTTCTTTACAATGGTTCTTCTAGTCCTATGAATGTGTTGATATATAAAGTATTCACTTACTTATTAAGGCTTCAAATTACAAAATAAGTTCAATATTTTGGGCTTTTTTTTCTGAAATAACTGAAAAATAACTACATATTATTCACTGTTCTAAAATATCAGCAGATCCTGACTTCTTTTTTGTGCAGACTTCATATTCTTACATATTCTTCATACATTTCTTTCAGCAGACTGAGAGAATGTGAAGTCATCTGGTTTGTAAAGAAACAGTACATGGTCTTGTGTGTTAAGACAGCAGGAGAAGGGAGGGCCTGGATCTAGCTATGTGATCCAAACTTTGGCATGAATCTTGTTCAATGTGGTAGCTCATAGTTGAAGCAGTTTATTGTTGTCTTCTCCTTGAAAATGAATTAATTAAATGCCTATTTCCACTTTCTTTCTCCATTCCCACACTGCAGTCACCACATCCAATAGAATAACAATGTAAACTTGATAAAATGTGACTCCTTTTTATCTGCACTCTCCCACCCTTATTCTGAAAATGCCTCTCATTTTCACTAGCCAGTACAAGTCCATTCTGGGTTGTCCTCATGACCATGTGAAAGGGGCATTGGATTCTGTTCCTAAACTATAGTGAAAGCTTTAATGTGTGACAGATTCTAAGGGGATAAACTTTGCATTTCTTTTGCTGGCCCATCACATTACCTATGCTTAATATTTCACAATAAAACAATACAACATATTTTTTTCCTTTTATAGTTTCCATATTTCTCCATATACTATCAAAAATCTATGACAACTTTAAAATCACTTAACAACCAGCCACATTCTTCAGTAAAGAAAATGCATTCATACAAGAAACAAAGATAAACTACCACAGAAATTATAGCTGCAATAACAGCAGTTTTTGTCACTTCTGGAATGTTATTAAAGGCATCCAAAGCATTCACAAAGGTCAATTCCCTAGACTGTTTGCTAAGCAAGCTGAAATGATGGATCCTAGCAGAAATATGTATGAAAAATGCCATTGGTTTCATAGCAATTTTGCAGAAGCTGTAGCTGTAACTGTGAGAACCACATCTGAGCATCTGTGAGGAATGAGAACACTGGAAGCCACACTCTAGACAGTTATAGAAACAGTGATGTTCTCAGATGCTGCCCAGAAAGCCAGTAGAAAATCTAGTCTGTGTTTCACAGCTTTGATTAGGGATTTGGTTTACAACCAACATAAATATCCAAAAACTAGAAATGTGGTTGCCTGTACTTCCCTATATAATCACTGTTTCATTAATGCCTATTGAATCAACCCCTGCTGCAATGATCTCCTGATCTTAGTTCTCTATTGTAGCTAAAAACCAAAACCAAATGTTTGTCATTGTTTGTCAGCTGTCTGGAAACAGTTACTACCAATGTGCCGTGGATAGTTATGATACTTTTAAAGTGATATCTGGATATCTAGAGATATCTGCTGATATCTCAGCAGGTTTGCTAATGACACCAAGCTGGGTGGTGCAGTTGACACACCTGAGGGACAGGACCCCATCCAGAGGGACCTGGACAAGCTGCAGAAGTGGCCCATGGGAATCTCATGAGCTGTACCAAGACCAAGAGCTGGTGCTGCACTGGGGTCAGGGCAGCTCCCAGTGCCAGCACAGGCTGGGCATGAACAGACCCAGAGCAGCCCTGAGAAGGACTTGGGGGTGCTGGGGGTGAGAGGCTGGACATGAGCCAGCCATGGGCACTGCCAGCTCAGAAACCTCCCTGTCCTGGGATCATCCAGAGCCCTGTGGGCAGCAGGGGAGAGAGGGGATTCTGCCCCTCTGCCCTGCTCTGATGAGATCCCACCTGCAGTGCTGCGTTCAGCTCTGGGGCCCAGCACAGGAAGGACATGGAGCTGTTGGAGCAAGTCCAGAGAAGGCACCAAGAAGATCAGAGGGATGGAGCATCTTTCTTGTGAAGAAAGGCTAAGAGAATTGGGATTTTCAGCCTGGAAAAGAGAAGGCTTCAGGGTGACCTAATTGTGATCTTAGAGTCCCAGAAGAGAGCCCACAAGAAGGATGGAGAGAGACTTTTTACAAGAGCAGGTAGTGACAGGACAAGGAGGAGTGGCTTCAGGCTGAAGGAGGGTAGGTTTAGATTAGATATTAGGAAGAAATTCCTAACTGTGAGGGTGGTGAGGCACTCACACAGGGTGCTTATAAAAGCTGCAGATGCCCCATCCCTGGGAGTGTTTAAGGCCAGGTGAGATGGAACTCTGAGCACCTGGTCTAGTGGGAGGTGTCCCTATGACAGATGCTTTGGAACAAGATGATCTTTAAGGTTCCTTCCAACCCAAGCCATTCTATGATTCTGTGAATATATCAGTTGGAGCTACAAGACTTTTGGAGACATAAAACTATTCTTAGAGAATTTAAATGTACACTCTTTATGATAATTGTTTTAATTTTAGGATCTGCTCCTGAAAGCAAATACTAACCAGTTCAGGTGTGCAACTATCAAGCCTGAAAAGAGAGAGGTATGGTGCAAAATACATGCTGAAAAATTCTCCAGCAGGGAGATGAAAAATGACTGGAGTATTTAAGGATATCTTGAAAAATTATTAAATATAGTTGAAAAACGTTGTTTATATGGGCTTAAGAATTATGTATTATGATTTATAGCTGTCATTTCACATCCCTGTACCAGCATTTGCCTATTTGTATGCATAATGCACAAACCCCTTTTCTTATACTTCTGGTGCTGCTTTATTATTTTCCCAATTTCAAGACAACTGCTCCAACAACTCTCCAAACTTGCAATATTTCTCTAAATCCACATATTATTTTTCCATTAACTTTGATGCCACAGAGCAGCCAAGCTGAGGGAATAATGGTTCTGTTCATACAGAATCCTTGCTTTGGTTGATTCCCAGTTCACAGTTATGTCACCAAATTATGTATGTAATATATTCATTTCAGCATCAGTGCTGCATAGTCTATGCACTGTGTTCATCCCCATGGTACCAGACAGTTTCACATCAGTATCTATAGCTAACATCATTAAATTAATAAGCATCAGTAGAATTCTACCACTAATTAATAATTTCATTAAGTGAGTTTCGACATCCTATTTTGTCCTCTCAGAATCTATTTCAGTTAAAAGCTAAATATATTCCTATATATAAATAAGTAATATTTCATAGTCAAAGAAAGAATCAGTGTTACTTCTTAGCATTATTTTAGTCAATATTTGGACCTACCTTTCTAAAGTTATATTCCTACTAGATTCAGTGTACATAGCAAGTTTTTGTGTGTATTACAATTCCAAAATATGTCCCCTGTGTATTTGTTACTCTCCAAAAAGAATTTGATGAATATTCAAGTGTTAGTGTTGATAAATACCTAATATCTTTTGCTGAGTAATTGAAAATTTGTTTCTGAAATGAAATAATGTATTTTTGTTTGAACTACAGAACATTCAGGACAGTATGGAGAGTAAACCAGCATTCAAAGCTCAAAAGATCCAAAGCAAGGTGAGTAATCTTTAATGAGCTGTTGTCAAATGTAGTTGAAAATTTGACACACATCCCAATTTTGTGATGATGGAAACTCAGCTTGAATCTGTGTTTTTACACTAAGGTCTTTAGCCAGGAGCATGGGATGGATTGGGTCTATGGTTCATAGATTTTGTCCTATGCATTGTTAATAATCCACAAAAACATGATCACGGGAGTGACAAGAGCAGGGCTACTCCATAATGGAAGAGAAATCAGGAGCCAAAGGTGATGAAAGCACAGGCAGTGCCCTCACCAAGCAGGACACAGTATTTTAATGTGAGGAGGTTGGTGGCAGTGATGGGTTCTGCTGACAGCAGGGCACCCTCGGACAAAACAAGGAAACAAGTCAGGTCTGGGATCCACCCAAAAGTCCAGTCAGGAGACAAAGCCACAACAGCAATCCAGGTCCATGACAGCAGGAGACAGAAATGGAGAGACAACCAGGAGTGGAAGAATTCCCAGCATAATGGAAACTGAAACCCATTTCTGAGTCTAACTAGGGCTCCTGGGCCAGTGAGCAGATGGTGTGAGTGGAGGTCCTGGGTGAGTCTGGTCAGGTAATCAAAACCTTTTGGTGTCCCAGGTAAATTGTGTGCAGTTGCACAATGTAACCATATTGCCTTAACAGTGTTTCCAGTTACAAAGGGAGAAGATTTTATGTAAAATAGGATCAAATTAGAATCGTCCCCAGCAAAAACAGAATTGTGAAACCTTGGTTTAAGAACTCAACATAAGGACAGAAGAATCTTGCATCAGTACATCACTGTTTCAAAATGAGACTCTGAAGAGTGCTGATCAATCATTCCAGCTAATGACTGTCTGATACACAATATACAATCAGGCTGGATGTTTGCCTTGTTTCCTTCAGACACATACTGAGGTCATGAAATCCACTATCTTGATTGCTTCTCTTGTAGAATTTTCAAGGGTCAGAGAATTGTAAACATGGGAAAAGAGCTGTTCAGCCTTAACAGTGGAACACATGAAAACTCACATTGCTGTTTCTGCAATAACTGCACTACCCATAATCTTCAGTCTTATATTGTTCAATCTGGCACCTTTCATTTATTTCAAGTTCTTATGCAGAATAATTTCAGCTGTGCTTATATTGTGGAATCAAATATCTTGTGAGCAGGTCTGCCTACTCTTTAAAACTATGCATTTAGGTACAGCTCATCAACACTGTGAAAAGATTGATTCTCCACTTGGGGGACTGGGCATCTGGCAACTATTTCTGAAGTCTGTCTGGCATTTATCACACACTGAAGTTATCTTTAGTAACAGGATCAGCTACTCAGTCTGCTTACTAACAGTCCAGCAGCATTTAAATTGCAGTAAGGTATTAAGATCCCAGTTCATTTTGCACAAAAAGAAAAAGAAAAAATACCCAAACTAGGAAACATTTACATAGTTAAAACAAACACATGTGACCTGTAACTACATGGGCTCAGTTCAAAATCCTGTATATTCCATTGCCCTTTCTGATAGTATAAAATAATAAAACTTTAGTGCAGACTAACAAGAGTCAAACCATCTGCTTAAATTGCATCAAGAAAAATATGGATCTGGCACCCTCTGGCATTGATTAGGGCCACTTTTAAAATTTGCTGGTATCTCCTCTAGATGCATAAACAGTTTTATCTTGTCTAAACACATTTGCCTTAAGGTTGGTTAGGTGATATTCAAGATGCTGTTGTAACTTCCAAGCAGAGATAGTCATATTGTTATTGACTTTTAAAATACTTTCTATTCCTGTTGCCTTCCTGCCTGTGCAACTCTCTGAGTAGACAAATCCTAAGAGGATGGTTTATCCAAGATATATATATAAAATTTTAATCTATCTTCAAATTCATGAAACTATATAATTTTTTAACCAACTAGTATTTTGCTTCCCTCTTTTTAGAATACCCACAGTATATGAAATATTTTTTTCATTTTAGAGAAATATATATTATGTTCAGCAGCAATTATTTCTCTTGCTGTTCCAAAGTAGCTATTCATCCTTTTCACTGGGAGAATGAGACAGTACAAATGCATCATCACTCTGTCTCAGTCTGCCTCTTGCTCATATCATATTTGCTCTTTGCAAATTTATTGGCTTTGGAGAGCTGTTGCATGTTCATTAGGTGGCAATAGTGAATATGATATTTTTTCCACAAGAATTAGTGTTTTGTAACTTCCCCACTTACTTCCATTTTCTCCTCTTGAAAAAAGGGAAGATATTTCATGACAGGAAGAGAATGAGTAACACTCAGACCTTCTTTGATACTATGGGACATAGAAGAATCTATTCAGTTATTTCACTTATACCTGCCTGCACATGTCTTGGGAGTCCTTGCTATTTTGAGTATATTGCTGTATTTCTGTTTCATTGTCAGTCAGATTTCTGGTCAATAAACTGTGAAACTGAAGCCTAAGGTATTTCCATAATCATTCTTATTCAGTTCAGTTCAGTTCTCTATCCAAATTATAGTTGGTAAATACATGAAATCTGTATACACAGAAAACTGTCAAAAGTATGGAAACATGTACATGTGTCAGAGAAAATGTCTGTTCTAAGAAACATTTTATACACAGTATAGGCATAAAATACAAACTGTTCATATAATGCAGAAGACTTTGAGATGTGTTGAGATGCAGATCAAAAGGTAGAACATCATTGGGCATTAAGAAGTCATAGTAAGTCAAACAAAAGAAATAAAATGCCTTGGTTTGGATTATTTTCCTAAGTTCTTCAAGTTATTATCATTTTGTCAAGAAACAGACAGGTAATTAATTTTTTGTATTAAAATATGCTATCTGTGTAAAACCAGTAATTTTACTTAGTGAATTCTAGGTGACGGAATGTGTTTGCTATCTTCAACCTGCCTAATTAATATAATTAATAACACATGCTTTTTCCAGTTATGTATTTTAGGAGACTTCGTATTTCTGCATACAACATTTGCAGTATGTAGCCTGAGTGATTCTGTACATCTGTTTCTCAGCTACTCATTAAGTTCTTCATTTGGAATTTAAATGTGTTTGAATTCTCAACATAGAACTTATCTGGATTTAAGTCAAATGTGTTATGATTAAGCTTTGTTTTCTGCAGGAATGATCCAAGCTCTTATTTCAGCAGCACTGCTTTGCCTTGGTTCATATCAGGTCTCTTACATTTGTCTGCAAAGGTGACCCATTTTCTCTGAATACCCTACCTGTGCAGGGAACAATTTTAACTAGCAGAGAAATTGATCCTTTCCTCCCTCAGTATTTAGAAGTTGTCTGGGAGTCAGTCTTAACACAATACTTTGAAGAGTTAACAAAGCAGCCACAGGATCTAGTTCAAGTTACACCTTGAGGCCTGAAAGTGACTGAGAATTGTTGTTCACTTCTACTATCTGGAAAATGGATATGGTAATGGGTGATTCCAGTTGTCTTGGATATTCTTCTACATTGTAATAGTGATTATTTTTAAAATGCTTCTAAGATCTTCCTATGAAAAGTGCTGCTTTTGTTTTACTTCGTTGTTGTGGCTGACTGCCTTTCAGAGAGGCAGTTTATTGTCTTTGTCCAAAACAGATCAAATCCTTTCACACAGTGTATATGAGCACTGGAAGATACGAAAGAAAGTGAAGACATTCTATGGGATTTGACATGGTCCAAGAGTGATTACAAATTTATAATCCACTTGGGGGACTTTTCTGATTTCTTAAGCAGCTTGAGTGGTTTATGAACAGCATGCAATTTCATTGTGAATGTCAGATTAATGCTAGATGAATGCTTTAAGCAAAATTTATGATGTCTTGGGTCAATTTATTTAACCCACTGAGATGTTTTTATACTCTGTTTTATGGTTTACATTACTAACTATGGAATATACATTCCCTTTCCTGACAGATTGACAATATACCCATTAAATTAAACACAGCAGCTATTTTGAGGGAGGGTGCCCTCTACCAGCGGAAATTGGAAGAGGAGCTCAAAAGGTATGACCATGCTCCGCCTAGGATTGCTTTTCACATCCCTTGATATAGGATAATGAACTACATCAAAAATAATTAAGTAAATTCCAGGTAAATTAAACTAATGGATCTGTTGCAGGGTATTCTATTCTATAAAAAACAATTGACAAATGAAGAGAGAAGTGGATGGAAGTGGACTGAAGAAAAAGTCTACAGTAAAGTAATTATTTTTGTGTAGATGCTGTACAGTGTTACAGTGTTCTGATTTAGCACTCTGGCTAGTGTCCACTTACTAAGGATCACTTTTATATTTATTCCAATTCTCCAGACTAAAGAACGACCTGAATAAACATCTGAGTCTTTTGTACAAGATGCATCTATATTAAGCCAAATAATTTCATATATCTCCATTTTCTTCAATGGTTGTGGTCAACTACGTGCCAAGTTTGATACTTGAACTTGTTTGTATGTACATAAAATTACCTGTCCATTTCTATCACAGTAAGATACAGCACACTAAGAATATGCTGTTCCTTAAAGATAAGCCAAGAGGTGAGAGTGACAGCAGGACATGTAGGGACAGTGTCCTCACTGACAGCAGCTCCATGGTACCCGGGCAGGCAGCAGGGACAGACAGCAGGGTCAGCCAAGGGTGCTACGAGAGTCCAAAGGGACGAGTCTGGGCTGAGGTCCAGCCAGGAAGCCAAGTTGAGAAGGCAGGGTCAACTCGGCCCCCGGCTGGGTGCAGGCTGATCTGTGGAGTAACTCAGGCAAGGACCAAGGCTCTTAACCCAGGCTTAAATGTGTCTGCTTGGAAGAAACTACACACACACAACCAGGACTTTTCATAGCTCTTCCTCACACAGTTCTTTTCATCCCAGTCCCATCCAGTGTTAGACAGTCGCACTGCAGCAGAGCTGTCTTTGAACATGAGCACTGAATCCAGGATGGTGGGGAAGGGGGCTAATAAGAAGTTGCAGGTCCTTTTGTGCATTTAGCACTCTGAGAAATCCTGACAAAAGGATTCCTTCTTATTCAGCAACACAAGTCTTTCAGCAGATGTTTACTAGGGAGGGAGTGACTCCTGGATGGCCACTGAAGGTTGTATTCTACCACTAGAATCACATCACATTTTCACTAAAAAACTTCACAAAGATAAAACTTATATCATGTCATCCTGCTTTAGTATTACTTTTAATCCACCTGGCTTAGCAGGCTAAGCACTAAATATTGATAGCATTTTAAGTCCTGGAAAGACTGTATAAGTTTGGATTTGATCTTTGGACCTAGCAGGTTTTGCTTCATGCATCAGGATATCAGCAGGTAGGTATAAAACATCACTCAGGTTCCGTTATCACTCAGGTTCCGTTATCAGCTATTCACATATACTGAAGTTCTTCCATATTACATGTGCTACAGTTCACTCTAGCTGCCAGAATGTGTTCCACTCAGCAAAGGAATAGTTCCCTGTAACTTGACATTATTTTATCTTAATGTTAATGAGTTAACTCTTAATGAGTTTTAATCTTCAGCTGCATTTAACACAAAACAGAGATATATAGAGAGATATAAATATATATAGATATATATATATATAGAGGTAGATGCATCACATGTATAAGCATTGGGGAGCAGCAGTAGGAGGCAAGTCACTCCATATTTGTGTCTCTGCCCTACTTTTTGGCTCATTCCCTCCTCTGCTGCAGGACTTTGATGGGCTTGCCTCAGGGTTTTGCTATGTTTTTCTCTCTCAGCTGAGCACAAAAAATAGACGTGACTTTGGTTAACAGCTGAATACTTCTTTGCCTCACTACAGCAAAATTATTTAATTGACAAACTACAAAACAGAAATAGTGTTAAGCAGAAGTTTTTGTTCTCTATGTTAAAGTGGACAAGAAGATTGCTAAAGAGAAAAGTTATTTGTTCTTTCTACCTCTAAGCAAAGCAGTCCTCTGAGAAAATGTACATCGCTTTACCCTGATTCTCTGTGCTCCTTACAAGAATCCATACACAGCTAAAGTTTGCCCTCTCTTGGGGCTTTGTTTTACTGAAAACTTTCAGGTCCATTCTCTCATGCACTTTCTTCCAGTCTGGCTTTCTCAGGCTTTACACATAGTAGGAACACCTCTTAGACTGGAATTAAAATGTATCTGTCAAATGACTTTGTGATGACTGCCTTTTTTCTCTGCAGAGATCAATCAGTTTCTATCAGAGGCTACTGGAAATGTTTTACAAACCAAGGCAGGGCTAAAAGAACCAGATCCCTAGAACAGTATACTCTTTTTTTCTCTCTTGCAGATTTGAAAATTTGCAACAAGGGGCTGGAGATTCATCTGAATTCTTGGAATGGCAGAAACAGATGCGTGGAAAAGATTTGGAAGAGCAGCTGGCTGAAATAGAGTGTAGGAGGCTTCAAGGAAAACTGAGTTATGAAGAGGCAGTTCTAGCCCATCAGAATGTAACCCAAGAAAATAAGAAGAAAGCTGATCTATTGAGAGAAGAGGTAATACATACAGGGATGCTCAAATTTTGCTGACTTCCAATCTGTGCAAATTATAGCACAGCTGATACCTTCTATTAGAGGTGTAAAATTCTATGCAGTATCTTTACTCACTGGAGTCTGCAAACAAAGGAAAAGGAGGGCTGTAACTTCCAGATACAGCAATGCTTATAAATGAAAGTACTTTTTATAAGTTTTTTTTATTTGATTAACACTTATGAAGTAAATTGAATAAAAGCAGAAGGTCAAAGCATGCTCTGTATGTTGCCATTAAACAAATCCTTTTTGAAGAGATACTGAGATACTAAGCACCTCTAGTATTGAAATCAACAATATAGAACTGATTTCTTTATCATGCTAAAATTAAAGCAACATATATGAAAGTATTTGTTATCATTCAATTTACTTCGTATTATCTGACACACCTAGATCTCTTGTAGGTGAAAATTCAGGCAGACAACCCTCTCTGGATCCATCTATATGGAAAACTGAATTTTTATGCCAAGAAATATTTTCACACTGTTTTCAATCTGGCAAATCACAGTTTCTCAAAATCATTGCTAGATCTTTTTGTTATTTTCATAACTCACATTACATTTTCTCAGTGCTTGCCTTTCTTATAAACTAAACAGGTGATCAAGAATCACCAAAAACTATAGATGTGAAACTTTTCACAGCCACTATCACATCCTTTTTTATTTGTTCAGTTCGGTGCTATGCCCTGTAGGCCAGTACCTGTCTCTTGACCATCTCACAAATGTCAGTGCAGTCTCTCAGCAACATAAAATAGGACCATAAATGTACAAAATTTTCGTAAAGACCATGCTACAAAAGGAAAATTTGTTTCATGAGTTCTTTTTCTGTCTTATAATACCTTTCAATCTCTTCTGGCATTGAGTCTTCATGTTTGTTTAGAACAACTATAGCAAGAACTTAAAATGAACCCTAGTGTGTATAACTGAGCATAGTGTTGATTGCTCACACTCATTCCAAAATTATTTCAATTGTTATATTCACTTCAACTTCAGAGCATATGTGTTTTATTTGTTAGCAGAAATGTCCCACAATTAATGTAGTTGGGGATATGCAAATAAGACTTGCTCTAATCCAACCAATTCCATGTAGACCCCTTTGCTCATCAACAAGCAGGGCATGTCACCCATATGCAGATCTCCAGATGTACTGGGCACCAACTGCCCATTCACCAATGTTCAGCTGTCATGCTGACCCACTTCCTTCTTTTAAAACTCTAGTCTTGCATCTAAAACAGGAAGAGCAAGAAATCTAGTCTTAGAAAATCGAATTTTCCTGCTTCTTGTTCCTTTCCTCTGACAAAGAAAGGAACATGATATCCAAAAGTGAACTTGATGTTACAGAGCTATGAAGAAGATCCTGCTGGTACACAACTAGCAATATTTTAGACTAGCATACTTCTTATTGTCTCACAACCAGATCCAGAAATTACTCTTTCTGTCTGCTTTTGGGAACATGTAGGAGGGAATAATGGAAAATAGCAGTAAAAATGCCATGCAGGCCAGTTGTGTGTAAATAAAAAAAGAGAGAGGGGAGCTTAAATCTGCATCTCTTTCTCATCCACAGCCTTGTCCTTTACTACTTTTGTGGATGATGTAATAGTTTAAATCCAATTGTCCTTGCCCTGTTTCAATGATTGAGGCAGTCAGATGACCACTTAGCAGGAGCTGTATTCACCTGTTTGTCTGTGATTTAGAAAGCAGAGCTGATGCACCTGTATGCAGAGAAACGTCTACAGGACCAGAAAGAAATGAAAGAGCTGGTGGAACAGGTCATGGAAGGACACAAGAATGTAAAGCAAGCAAAAGAAAAGATCCAGGAATACAAACAACAGATAGGTATATATATTGGCAGAAAAATGAGAGGTGATGCTAAATATCCCCAAATTTACTTCATCTTTCTTTTAGTGGGTGAATTACAATTTTTACAGAAAGGAAAATGAAATTGAGGGGAAGATCCAGTCTATACATTCCCATGATGTATGAATATGAATTCAGGAATCAGCTGGTAATGGGTAGATCAGAAATTCTAAGCTACTGGTCATGGGAATTACACTTAGTTTAAACAGGAGAAATACATCACTAATGTTCTGCAACCAGTTTCCCTTCCATCTAAAAGTAGCACATGTAAATGATTCTACTTTTTGTCAAATGCAGATTTCTCTGCTTGTGTATCTCCATACTTGTATTCATAAGGATTGAGGCAGGCAAAGAGTGTTAGTCATTCCAAAATGGACTAGAAGAGCCTTTTCAATTCAGTCATTTCTAGGATATACATAGCTTGGAGGCTATGAATATTTTCTATTTTATAATATCCTTTTATTAAGTAATGAAATAGTATGTACAAATGAGAGCAGAAATTACGAAGCAGTAATTCAAAGGGTCTGTGTATGTATACAGTAGGTTTATGTGCTGAATAGGAGGATAGATGGTGGAGGTGGGAAGTACTCATTTGTTTCTTTAATGATTCCTCCCACCAATACCAGACTGTTCCCTCAAGTACCTTTAGATCAGCATTATTATCATTATTCATGAATGCATATTAATTTTCTTCCAGATGGACTACTTGTTAAAATAGGCAAACAGCTAACTGAGGCTAATTCTTACCTTTCAGTTCAGCAGGTTTGTGAAGAAAGTGAAGAACTTCTCCGGCAAGCTTTAGAAGAAAGGGAGGACCAGAACAGGAAAAGATATGAACTAATTCAACAAATACGAGCTATTGAGTCTATACCTAGCATCAGACACAAGTTTGTTGATTTAACAGAGGTAAGCTCAAAAGAAAAAACTTCCATTTTTGCATAAATGTGTACTGTATATGTTTCACACATTCAGAGTTATTGTGTACTGCAGATATATCACAGTCTGGATGGATGAAGTACAAAGTGACCCAAACATGTCATATTTTATCATATTGCATGACAAAAGTTAGATCTGAAATGGGACATTGACAAAGTCTATAAAATGAAAATTTTATCAAGAAGAATATTCTGATGGCAAGTGAAATTTTTGTCCTTTTGAACCTTCTTTGAATTTTGCCAATAGGATCTGGGTTTCCCAATATCTTCCAAAAAGAGACTGGACAGTGATTACAAGATGTTCTATGCATCTTCACAAATTCAAAGATTTGTCAGTCAGGGTAAGAACTGAATCAACACAAAGTTTGAACTTAGTCATATTGCCGTGGTGATGGCCATGGTAATTATAAAGACTAATTTCCTTTGCTTTCCAAACTGTCAACATTCAGGTATATGAAAGAGATTGTCAAGAGAACCCAAAACCTTCTGAGCTGTTACAGTTCTGTGTAAATGACTCGTGTGTGTAAATCTATAGTTTATAGTGACTGAATTAACTGTATCTCAAACTTCTTGGATTTGCTGTTGATGCAACAACAACTCATATGCCTGAGATTGGGCTCTGCAATGCCCAGACTTAGGCAGCATCCAGAAATCTGTTATCTTATTTGTTAACTTAATCAGAAGCAGATTAGCAGATTGGGCATAAGGAATACATATTTTTCAATGAGTGTGATTAACCACTGGCACAGGTTGCCCAGAGAAGTTCTGGATGCCCCATGCCTGGAGTGTTCAAGGCTGGGCTGGATGGGGCTTGAAGCACCCTGGTCAGGAGGATGTTCTTGGCCAAGGCAGAGCATTTGGACCAGCTGGTCTTTAAGGTCCCTTTCCTGTCTTAGGTTGCAATATAGGATGTGGCCAGAAATGTGCATTCTATCACCATCTGTTGAAGCCGGGTGGGGTAGTGATTTCCTTATCTCCGTGGCACATACCATCTGCTAATGGGCCATCTTTAAGACTAAGTGAGACAATCATCTTTATCTTTTCCACAACCCATCCTCCCTCCAAGAAAATATCATCTGCTAATAGCCCATTAAGTCCCATTGTGTGACTGATAAAATTACATCATCCCATTAGGAAATGGTCCAGCCAGGAAAAAGAGCCAAGCCTTTCCTACCTAGATAAAAAAAATGAAATTTTAGACAGCAAGTTACCATCTTTCCACTGGGCTCCAGATGAAAACCAAACCTTCTCCACATCATCCCTAGACCTTCAGAGGAAAACTACACCCTTCTACAAAACCACTGTTTCAACTAAATCTCATCTGCCACTGCAAGAAGACTGTAGCCATCATTTAATCAGACTGCTACCAACACCCTGACTGACAAAGTGTCAGGTTGTATTCTGACTCTGTCAGGGTTGAAATTGTTCTTTGTAATACCGCATTTCTATTTTAATTTTCCTAGTAAAGAACTGTTATTCCTAATTCCAATATCTTTGCCTGAGAGCCCCTTAATTTCAAAATTATAATAATTTAGAAGAAGGGAGTTTACATTCTCCATTTCAAAAAAAAGCTTCTGTCTTTATTGGCAGACATCTATCCTTCAAACCAAGACACTTCCAAATCAAATTGGTCTGTGATTCTGTATCACAACTTCACTGTTCCATTATACTGACTATTACAGTACTACTCTAGTGAATTGGCACACTTTTGGTGATAGCTTGCCCTGTTTTTCTTTCTACAAAAGGCTTTTTCAGGCTTAGTGCAATTAAGTATTTGTCCATAAAATTCCCATTCATTCTCCTAACTTTTAAAGCACCAGTTCTTCCCTTAATGATAGTTTAGTTTCTTGAACACCAGCAGTACCTACTGCATGAGTATAGAACTTTTCTTATTTTAGGAACTACTTCACTGGCTTCACTGAGCATTTTTGAAATGCAGATACTCAAAACATTCAGCTTTTACCACTCTATGCCTCAAGCAAATTATCTTTCCTAGATGTGTTTGATGTCTGTTTGTCATGTTCAAACACTACCACTGATATATATAGATATATAGATCTAGATCTAGATATATATAGATAGATATATAGACAGATATATAGATATATATCCTGCTGCAAAACATTTCCCTTTCACTTCTGTGAATACAACTCAATGGTCATTGACTAGTTTAAACTACAAGCAAAGTATTAAGGCACTTGCTATTTGCAAATCACTCTGAAGTGAAAGCTGGGGAGATCACAGAATCAGCAAGGCTGGAAGAGACCTTCAAGATCATCCAGTCCAACTGTCAATCCAGAACAACCATAATACCATTTCATTAACCTATGGTAGAACACCTTTTTCAAAAGTACATATTTTTATGTAAAAATAAAGTCTGCAAGACACTGAACTCTTTTACCAATTGTCTACTGGTGCTGCTGGTGACCATTGTTTAGGTGATTGGCAGACATGTGGAGCATAGAAGCAGAAACCACTGAGACAATATTGCACAACCAGCCTTTTAATGAAAAACCAGTGATAATCTCTTTTTACTAAGTCAGCTTTTGGAGCTTAAGGAAAAGAAACTATGGAGACCAAAACTGCTGAAAATCTTATAGCAGTAGAAAGCCAAGCCTGGTTGTTTTCCATATTCTTATTTATGGTTTTACTGCCCCTGACCATTTATCCCCCACTCCCCTTACTGTCTTCTTCATCTCTCTTGGATTTCCATCTGTTTCATGGACCAGTGCTTGGAAGAGCCAGAGAATGATCACTGGAGGACGAGCACCTGACTAGACTGCTTGGACGGCATCCCAGACCAGGGAAGAGGGACTGAATTGCAGTCAATTCTTGAAGCCAAAGTGAATGTCTGAATATGTGTCTATGGTGGAGCATCTTTCTCTTTTCCAGTTTCTTTCCCTTCCCCTTCACATTCAGTTTTGGGAAAAGCTCACAAGCAGAAAGGTCACTACAATTCTGTCAACAGCTCATTCAGTATTCAATAAAAGTGGGAGTTTTTTAACGTGCTATGGTACAAGATATGCACCAAAGGTGTGTACTAAAACTATGTTAAAATAGACAAAATATTATTAGTTGGAGTGAAATGGACTAAATTTTGCAAAGAAAGCTACACAGGATCTCACTATTTATGTGTGTTTATGCAAGTTTTCCATACATGCAGGCAAACTGAGATTGTAACAAAGTGAGCATTGATCTTTACTCCCAAGTAACAAGTGATGGGACAGGGTGACACGACCTCAAATTGCACAGGAGGAGGTTTATATTGGGCACTAGGAAAAATTTCTTCCCAGAAAAGGTTGTCATGCATTGGAACAGACTGTCCAGGCCAGTGGTTAAGTTGCAATCCTTGGAGATGAGAAGTGGCACCTAAGGACATGGTTTAATGGTCGATTTGGAAGAAAGGAAAAGTGCATATATAAAAGCAAGGGCCTAAAACTTGAAGCCTTCACAAAGCTGTTTGGAAATAACTCATCTTTGTTTGCAAACTAAAGTGCAGAAGTCTCTCTTTAGATCTCAGAATCTCATTATCATTCACATTGCAAAATGGATATTAAAAAGCCTTCATTAAACATTCAGGTTTGAATATTTTAAATTTGAGCATTATGATCTGAATTTTCTGGGTACTGTTTAGTCCTAGTCATTTCAGATAGAAATAGTAGATACCATTACAGGTCAAACGCACACTTTGGAAATAGATAAATACAAAAAATGTGTATTTTTAGTGTAAACTCTGTTCTAGTTTCACACATTTAAAAAATAGTTTTACACATCTTAAAAATTCAAAAGTCTAATTAAAGCTAAAAGTCAAGTAGAATTTTTTGAGAGCAAATGTACTTATGATTAATCTTGTATTTATTTTTCAAAGCTTTTTCTTTAAATGTTTTATGAAAAATATGCTCTAGATTTTTAAAACAGTTTTTAAATACCAGTTAGTTAGTTAGTGTGAATTGGAACAAAGTCAAAATATTCTGGTTTTACTCATTTTACTCCCCTTGGTATTTACAATGTTATTTAAACATATATTTTGTGTTCTCTAGACTGGTGGCCATGGTTTATTTGGTGAAATGTCAATAGTGGAGCTACGTGAACGCCTTGCCCTACTCAAGGAAGCACAGACGGCAGCAGAGGAAGAGAAGAGGGACCAGATAATTCATGAAAAACAAGCTAAGGAACAACTTCTTCTAGACAAACTGGACCAGATTTCCCAATTCAGAGCAGAACTTGGACGAGCAGCAGCTTTAAAGTCAGTATAAAACAGCATGTGACATTTAAGACATTGCAACTTTGTTAATATTTTGCCAGCCCTTGAGGAGAACAAGTAGAGAATAATACAGCCTTTTTATAAATCAGTACAACTTTTTGTCAAGGATTACACTGGGGCCAGGATTTTCTTTTAATTCCTGAAAATAATTTTCATCAGATTTAACAAATCATTTTCATCATTTATGGTTGAAGGCACTCCATAGGCTAATGCTGACAGTATTGCCCCAGGACTCAGAGCCAATAATATATATTTAGAAAGAAGTTTTGCCTTTCTTCTGTTCCTTTTCAGCTAATCAGAACTAATTTGATGTTATCAGAATCACTCTAGCTTGCCACTTAAAGTTGTTTCACATTCTCATCTAAACCAATATTAGGACCATAATTTTCTTCCTTGAATTTCATCTGTAATGTGAAAAGGAAGTTAAAAATTAAAAGGATGAAGATTTTGTGATAGTAATAATAAGTTATAAATTAAATACATTATAGCATTAGATCAAAAAAAATAAATTCTTTGCTTACAGACTCTCTGATCAAATTCTGCATTCATTATTAATATTTATCATTTATTATAATATGTATTAATCATTGTCATAAAGGATCCATGACCATCATAGATGCTTCAGATATGCAGAAGACAGGTTCCACACAGGTTTTAAAATCTAAGTTAGATCTATTTACAAATAAAGCTGAGAAGGAGAAAGCCTGTGTAAAAGTATAAAACATGGCACACCTCTTGATCTTACACCATTTTTACTGCATCTTAAGTATTTGCCATTGTTTTCTTTCAAATTGTCTTCCATCTTTTCCCTTTTGTGGCTTTGAGAGGCAAGTCCTTATCTTGCAATCTTTATTTTGCAAACTGATGTTCAGGCTGACATTCAGAAGGCATATTCTATCAGGCTACAAACTCATGTTTTTAGACATGTCTTAGATTCATGTTTATTACCAAAGGTGGCTTCTCCGAGTTCAATTCATGTTATTCATTTATCATCCAGTTCTACATCTCAGTTACAGAAGGCAGTATTGATGTATTCCTTTAGTTTTCACTTGTCTCAACTCTAATTTGGTTTGTTGCTGATAGTTAATCTCCAAAGACTGAAGTTTTACTGTGTTAGTACTTGAGAAGATGGTTTAATGTATTTAATGAATCAATAACTGCAGCTGCAGTGGATTGACTGCACAGATCTGTGATCTTCTTTTCTATTGCATGTATGAAGAAAAGATTTTCAGGCTTAAGAACCTGAAATGGAGTTGGAGCTGGAAATGTACTCCTGTTGCTAAACACTCAGTGTTGAGAAAGCCTATGGGAACAACTCAAGCCACTGCTTTCCACTAGAGATGCAAACTAAGCACTAAGAAGTTGTGTACTACATAAGACCTGTTTCACTAGCACCTGCTTAAAGAATCATCTGATCTGCTAGATGTACAGTCTGTGAATTTTGTAGAGGGCTGGGTTCCTTTAAACTAGACTCTTTGGCTTTATTCAGAACTAAAATTGTTCTGATCCCAAAATAAGCTGTGCTTGAATGAGAAGTTTTGATTCACATTTTGTTCTGTCATTAGAAATGTTTTTTTAGAACAGACCAGCATGCCAAAGATAGTAGAATCCAAATTAAATTACACACTAAATTTCAAGCCTCTGAATCAATCAGTCAATCTGGTCAGATTCTTGATAAGTTATACAGTAACTTTATTTAGAAAGCAAACAGGGCTCCATTAAAGAAATAAAAATTTCCATTCTAGATGTTAGCAGGTATTTTCTTTTCATGGTTCCTAGGCAATTTATCTATGTAACTTGGAAGTAACTCCTATAAAAAAGGCATCATTCTAGTACAGCAAAAATGTTGTTCTTTGGGAGTGTATTTCATGCATTTTCATACAGAATCAAAATCTCTGGTGCTGTCTCTGTTAATACAGAAATATGGCAAGCCGGCCATGGCATTGACAAATGCTAGATACCTTCATGCAGTTTTTATTTCTCTCTATAGAAACTATGGGCTTTGTGTATTAAACCTTATTTGCAGATCTTGAATCCTGAAATACCTCTCAAATCAATGTGAGTGATTAGTTGTTTGGATTCTATTCTTGATGTGTTCCACAGGAGATGTAAAAAGCTAATTTTTATGTTTAAAGAATTGATTCATCATTATAGGGATAGAAGAGCAAATCTTACCAGTGGTCCTCATAAGTTAGCCTTATGCATCAATATAAAATTATGTGTTGTATCCTAAATTGCATTATATTGAAGGCTACTGCTAATCAGCTAAAGTATGGTGGCTAAACTCTGCTAAACAAACCTGCTTTAGTGACAGCTGGAGTTTATTCAGGTCCCTACCAAGCAGGTTCCTTTCAATATCATTCACAAACATACATAAACACAAAGGAAGCACATTGTGCAAGCATATAATGAGCTATATTAAACAAAATAAGAATTGGAACATGAAAAATTACAGAGACATTGGCCTTTAATAGACTGCAAACTGTGACATCTACCCCAGCAGTGGCTTTGTGAGTGCTTGCAGGGTGGTACACGTGCAGGACATACCTTTAATTGCTAGAATTTTACACAGTTTGAAAAGCAGCACTGTCATTTGAAGTGGACAAGCAATTCTGTTCTCAGCTTTCAAACTTGAGCACCAGCAGATTTTTGAGTGTTTGAATACATGCTCATGTACTCAAGTTACATGCTGTGTACTTGAGATACAGCTCCTTTTCATTCCAGTCAGGGACATCTATTACTGCAATCAATCTAATGCCCTAAGAATCAAACCATAGTTCGAACCAGTTGGTTTGAGGCTCCCTCCATCCACATTATCTGTGGTTTGGGGGAAGAGTTACATTGTGCTGGACTCCAAGTCTGGGATTGCAAGCTCTCACCACTTACGTGGTTTAAAGCTGTCAGAGGAGAGCAGCACTAATCCTCCTTGGCTTCCTTGTATGTGAGGAAAATGTACAGACTCCCACCAACTCAAAAGTTCCCTACATCCCATCTCACACTGTGGTATGGTGTGTTATGCTGGGCTCCCAGCACTGGATTACAAATGATGGTGTGTTTGCCAAAATAGCAGAGCATTCCTTTCTCTCCCTGCCACTGCCAGTGATCAAATCCCTCCCTGACAAGGGGCACTGACTACACACACTGAGAGAAGGGAAACCTCTCTCTCTTGGCATGAGGTGGGGAAGGGTGGGCAGAGTGTGAAGGCAGCTGGAGCAGGAAATGGAGGAGGAGGAGGAGGGAGTAATGAGTTCTTCTCTATCATTGAAACAGAAAAGGGGAATTTATCAGTAATGAGGGATCAGAAATGTGAAGAGAAGCTGTAAAAAAACCAAGGCTTTTCTCAATGGCGGCCACTGAGAGGACAAGAGGAATATCAAGAAACATTTTTTACTGTGAAGATGACCAAGCTTTGGCACAGGTTGTCCAGAGAAGTTGTGGAGTCTCCATCCTTGGAGGTTTTCAAAAGCCATCTGGACATAGACCTGGGCAAGCAGCTCAAGGTGGCTCTGCTTAAGCAGATGGAGTGGTCAAGATGACCCCCAGAGGTCCCTTCCAGACTCAGCCATTTTGTCATTTAGTGACTGAACTTTGATTATGCAGCTTCAAAATTTTTACCTCAAATGAGGAAAACACTACTATGAATAGCAATCATTTTCCCACCTAAAATTAGGTGCTTAATAAGTTAATTGTTTTGGAAGAGAGTCAGATTCTGAGTGCTTAAAACACTCACATTAGTACAAAACAGTAATCAGTCTAATACTGTAGTGTTCTTAAATGTCAAAATAGTGACTGCCTTAATAGTGAACTGTTAACAAATACATTCACTTTGCTAATTGCAGAAACTTAGAATTATCTGGTGCAGGACAGAAAGAGGTAGAGTACTGTGAAGTACAGACAGCCCTACTCATGAGGCTACAGGAATTTTTTTTTTATATTATTTGCACTATAAGCAATTCTGCTTTTAAAAAAATTGTGGTTTTGCACAATACTCCATTTTGTAAGGTGAGCTTATAAATACAGTCCTAGCTGCTTGATATTTTGGTGCCTAGAATGGTCAGGTGGTCGTTTTACTCAACCTCCTACAAGTATTGAGTCAGTTAAGAGCTGTCATACATCTATCTCTTTATACTTTTCAGGCAAAGCTAGAGTTTGAAAATGTAAATGGAGAGACAAATATAGATTATAGGAGGAAACCTCTGTGCAAATCTTCAAATTCCCCATTTTTTTAGTTGAGAGGAATTTTCATAAATTATGACACAATTTTCTATTGATCTGGAGAGGATTTTTCTGTGTACTAGCCCATTCTGATTGGCTGTTACCTTACTTCCTTAGGAAATACCTGATATGAGGTGACAGAGATCATAAGAGGTTTTTCTATCCTGAGCCCTCAAAGTTCTCAACTGACAACAGAAAACCAGAATTTTAAAATTTCTTTTTCATTCCTTCCTCTCTTGGAGTTTCTGTTATGAGATGGTGTGGCATCTGAAAATCTATGGGATTGGCAGCTTTTTGGAATAGTGTAGATGAGTGGCACAAGACTGTATGTAGAAGAGAAATGAATACTACTCTGGAAAAAAGCAACTATTTACAATGTTAATATAGAAGCAGCTGCTGCTGCTTCCTGATGTTAAACCTCTTGCTATATTCCTTTGTATTTACAAGAATCTGGATTTGCATGTAAGGAAAGGTTTTGTTTCTTATTCTCATTGGCAAGATTTAATCATGAAGTATTTACTGCAATGCCTTGATACAGTGCAAATTGAAATAAACCCGTCCTCAATTAGATTAAGTGATAGTACACAATTTTTAGATTTGCAATATAGTGTTAAAAAATAATCTCAGTGTAGCAGAGTATATCACAGTCTTAAAGAGGATAAGGAGATGTTATCCTAACCAGACAGCATAACACACGCAGAGGGGTTCAGGGAGTGTCTCAGGAAAGCAACTGGAAATGGGAAGCCAAGCTTAACTGTGTCCCTTACCTCGAGTTCACAGACACATTTCAGAATGTAGCACAGGTCATATTTCCCATTCATCCAGTTCCTAAGGATTTGGGGACCTCTAGTCTGGAATGGCTTCACTGAAGAAAACTTGCTGTCCCAGAGAGTTTCCTATAAGCAGAGATAAAGCTAACAAGGCAGGCAAAAGCCATCTCTCCCAAGATGAAAGAAATGTTTGGATCCTTGGAGTCTTGATACAGACACTTTTTACAGGCAAATCGGTGGGTTTAGAAGGAACTTCCTTCTTTCCCACCTGCCAGCTTCTTGAGAAGTACATCTTATTCTGAAAACATTCAAGAGATAAGGAAAGAGTTCAGTTGTAAAACATTTATTTTTCAAAAGGCAGCTTGTCTGTGAAACTAGTCCTGCCACTGACAGAGTGACAGCTACAGATTCAGCTGGATAGTGCCCCTGTGCACTTTGCTCTAGGTCATTTGGAGTCTTCATTTGGTTTCCAATAAAAGCAATTGTAGCATTGCACAACTCCAACATAAAAACACATTTTATAAAACTATCCTTTGCCAACTGCACCTAGCAGAGCTAACATGCCTATACAATTTTGTACATTCCTTGGAAGATCTGACACTTCCTTTAGCTCTGAATTTAGCCAGAGAATCACAGCTGCTCATGACATAATTTTAACTCTATGATTTGATCTTACTAAGCTAAATTAGAGGGCAATGTTGAATAAAATAAAAAGTTGGATATTGAGTCACTTTGTAACATTGTGTAACCTACATGGAGAAGCTGTGAGTAAATTGGGCCAATTGGGTGAAAGTGTGTAAAACCAGATAAAATGTAAATTCCAGGATAAAGAAAAATGGCTACAGTAGAAGGGGAGGAAAAGGAAGACAATTCCAATAATGTCTCTGGTATGCCTTACTTTTATGCTGCACATGCTGCTATCAATTTATGTTCACACAGAGAAACTAACCTTAATTAATACATCACCATCCCATTGATTCTGTATCTGGGCATTGGGATTACATAGAAAAAAAATATCTTTTATTTGCCAAGGAATACAGCAATCAAGATGAATACTAATGATCATATAAGGCAAACTCCATAGTTCACACAAGCAAAGAGCTGCAGTATTTTCCCAGGTTTTGCACATTTTTTTCCTAAATAATGTCATGTCAGACTTGAAATACTTCATATATTGTCATCATGGCATCCTGTGGGAAAAAAATATTCTATGTGGTTTAGTAATGCTGTTCTGTAAACAACAAGAGGCAAATTGTGAGTACCACATGCAAGTTGCATGATTTAAATCTCTTTTAAGTCTAATTGGTTCTCAGAAGCAAGAGCAAATTCATTATTACCAAGGTAATAAATGCTCAGATAGACTTATTCTGTCCATGGACTTATTCTGTCTGATGATATTATTTTACCTTCTGATTGTTTCTTTTTGACTTTTCAGGCAAGAAGAAAAGAAAAAGTCCCAGTCTGGTGAAAGGCCCATGAAAGATGAACGCATTTTAAACCTGCAGAAGAAGATTGAAGAAAAAACAATGGAGCGCAAAAAACAAGCAGGACTCTTGAAGATTATCCCCCAGAAAACCAGAATCGTGTCAAGCAAGGTCTGGTTATTACATAAGGAGAAAAGCTCTGCAATAGACCTGCTGTTCACAGACCTTTGTTCAACTGCCAGCACTGGCAAGGGGGCAGAGGCAGATGGTGCCATACATGGCTGGCAATAGCAACACCCTGCCTCCTGCCTAGGCACAATTTCTCCAGCCGTGGCCTTGACCTCACCCTCTTTTCACAAGTTCTGCTATCACAGAGCAGGGCTCATCCATTCAACACCTGCCTTCCCACTCTTACCACCACACACTCATCCCATCAAGGCAGCATCTTACCCCATTCCCACCTCTTGTCTTTCCCAGCTTCCTATCACACACATCCCATCACACCATACTGGGATGCTCACCTCTCTCCCATGCAAGGCATGTTACAGTTTATCATTCCCATGGTTTTATGGAGAGTTGCAGCAGTGTTTAAGTCATCTTAAACTGGGCAACCCACTCTGCTTTCTTTTCTGTTTGTTCAACCATGCCAAGTTTGATGCTAAAAAGTTTCCCAATCATGTTAGCAAACAGACCATGTTGTCAGCCAGCAGGATTATCAAATAGAAGTTCAGTTTGTTCTCTAAAGAGGACCACTGTATTATCTGCAGTCTGATCATCTCTGTGTCTTTCCTGCAGGATTCTTTCCAATGGAACCATTGGAAAGAACTGGAGGAGAGTCGGGAAAGGCAGTTCAGGATCCTTCAGCATGGCTTCATGGACAGAGAAGCAGTTCAGAAAAGGGAGCTCATTATGGCAGCAAGAAGTGGAGCCAAAGCCTGTGTACTGCGCTCTGATCTAAAATAAAATACATTTAGAACAAATTCAGGCCTGCTGGAAATATCCTAGTGTACCTATTTACTACAAGGTTGAGTTTTATTCTTTATTTCACCTTTATAGTGTGATTAGAAAACTGTGAGTCTTATAGGCACAATAAAACAAAAATGTGTGGGGGTTGTAATATAATTTAATTTTTTATGTTGTTTTATAATGATATAATGATTAATTATATAATGACTTTTTTCTGCTAGAATCAAAAGCTTTAAGCAACTGAAACTTGATCATCAGAGCTCCTACAGCATAATGGCAAATACCTGTGTAAGAATGTTGAGACCTGTATTTCTGGTTCTGTATACTATGCCATGGTTTGCTACACTCATTTTTCCAAAAGAATAAAAAATGAGGGCAAACCCCAAGGAATATTTGTTTACATTATGCACCTTTTCAGAAGGCATGGTCAGCCCAAGATCCTAATATGTCTTCTTATATGACAGTAACTATTTAAGAGGATTGCCAGTTTCAACACTGTTTTAGAGGATGAGTGAAAAACTGTTTAGAAAGTTTAGATGATGTGAAAGCCTCCAGAAGCCAGAGTCTAGATTCAGTGACCCAGGCAGACTGTCCCTCTATTTGCAGACATAAATTTCTTCAGTCTTTAAACAGTAAAAGAAGAACATAACATTGATCTCTTTAGGGATCTGCTTCCAGAGAAAGCAAAAATTGTTACTCACCTAGAAGATAATTTGCCCTCTGACAATTTCTATATTGTGTAAAACAGACTTTAAATCACAAAACTTATCCAGGCACAAAGCCAAGGGGGATATAAATCAGAATTAAAATCTGCCCAGCAGTAAGACTATGTAATGTATTTATATTTTAACTCAATGCCAGTTACTAAGCATTTAATTATGGCTATTGCAAATATTTAAATGGAAGGAGACTCTCACTGACATTAGAGTCGGGCAGCTGCTTCTAATGCTCTCACAACATTGCATTTCTCCCTTTTTATTGAAGGAGGTCTAACAGAATTCTTTTATTGCCATCTAGCTGTGAAGATCACTTCCACAGCCTGCAAGTTGATAAAATGTGCTGTATTTTTCACTCCAAGTAAATGCTCTAGTAGTCCACAAAGGCAATGCAGGTAGGGCTCATGCTCCATAGCAGGAACACAGGAGAGTGAAAAGAAGGAATCATAAAAGTAGAACTAGATAGAAAAGAGGACTGAAACTGATTATACCATGTCTATACAGTATTGTATATCTTTAAATGATAAACCCTTGGTGGGAGGGAGTTTGTCTTCCTTTGTAGTTGTTCAGCATTCTTTTGCACTGTATTCCAGAGCAACAAAGCTAATTGGTGACTCTAACACCTTGATTTTCCAGAAGCCAGCAATTAGCAGCTGATACTCCTGGTCTATGATATTGCATGGCTAAACAGTTCTCAAACTTTTTAATAAGAATTTAGAAAAGGAAAAAAAAAAACATCATTAAGCAGATCTTGAGGTCATGGAAATTTCAAAACCCCATCACACTGCTGGCTTTTTCCCCTGTGATTTTGGATCAAGTTTTCAAAGTTCTTATTGAATTGCAATCAAGCTGATTCAGAATTATTTCCATCTCTATATTTTCTTTGTTCTCAAATGAAAGGACTAAGGAACAGAGGAATCTCAATACTCCAACTGTGGAATTTTTGCCTTCAGAGTCACAAGTAGCCCTATTGCTACTTTGGGATCTGATGCATAAAGTCATCTTCAGAATCAACATTTTGAGGAATGTAGAAGAATGTGTTTTGAAGAAAATACCTATATTGGTATTATTGTATCAATAGAGCTTATTGATTTTTCAGTGATGGCAGGTCTTGCAACAGAATACACAGAATAACATAAAAAATACCACCTTGCTCCTGACAAATGGGTATAACTTGATGCTGGACACAGCAGATCCTATCCAGAACCACTCTACTCCTGGCTTCTAGAGACTTTCCCTCGTATTCCTGTGTGGTACATGGAAACCTGAGGTGAGCAATGCAGAGTCATCAAAGGCCTGGTGGGACCTGTTAGCCTTGTGTTACAAAAGCAGCTGCAATGCCCCTGGAGCCAGGTGAGCTGTGAAGCCTCACAGCTCCCTGAGACTTGCTGCCTCAGCTGGTGCCTGTGGCAGGGACCATCCGCCACCTGGTGCAGCCACACACCGATAATTGAGTGAGCAATGCCTCTACACTTGCTTCACAGAAACACAGGTGGATGAATAATTCATGATTCATTCATTCACACATTTGTTACACCATTTGCAGCCAAGAAGAGGAGCCTGAGTGAACTAGGCTGACTCTGAAATCATCCATCAAAACAGAGTAACAAAATCAGAGGTTGCACTTGTCTGATCACGGTGATGGAAACATTTACAGTGCTGGAAGGTCCACATTCCAGGGATCTCTCATTTCAGCACAAACAGCCAGACCACAGAAGCCTTCACATGCCATTACAGTGTAAGGAGGTGTAACAAAACCCAGATTACCTGAGGAAGATCAAGGCACTGGACACAGAGTGCTCCCCACTCAAGTAACACAGTCACTGCTGGTGGCATTTGGCTGCCTTTTCCACATCAGCCTCAGGAATGAGGGAAAGCTCATGCTCAGTAACTGCCATGCCAGGTAATCCAAACTGCCCCAGAGAACACAGGTGTTTTATTATTTAAATGAAATTAAAGACACAGAGATGGTTGTTTTGGGATGGCAAGGAAAAAAATACTTAGTACAAATCTCCAGCACTCCTCACCCAGAGGAGGAGAAGACAAGTCACTAGGGGAAGCTACAAGTTCATCTAGAAACAGCCCAATTGCCAGGCACAGGGCAGTAAAAATCCAGAGAAGGATGGGCTGCTTATTGCACTAAGGCAAAAATGTTGAGGAAAACCATTTTTGATATTGAGGTGAGGACCTTGAAACACCTCTGCAAGTGTTTATGAGTTAGACATTGAAGCTGGAGTATGTCTTTTGGAAACACACTGAGAAAAAGAATTTCTTCACAGAAAGGGTGATTAGATATTGAAATGGACTGCCCAGGGACGTGATGGAGTCACATCCTGGGGGTGTTTAAGGAAAGACTGGACATGGCCATGGTCTTGTCCTTAACACCAATACAATGTTAAGAAGCAGGCATTACTTTATTACAGTGCTGAATGCACAGGGGTAACTTGGCCTAATGTGCATGGCTGGGTGAAGGTGATGTATGCGTTTATTAGCCAGGAATCACAGAACCACAGAACCACAGAACATGCTGAATTGGAAGGAATGCACAAGGATCATTGAGCCCACCTCCTGGCCCTGCACAGCAGCATCCCCAAGAATCACATCATGTAATTGTCCTGAGAGCATTGTTCAAACACTCCTTCAGCTCTGTCAGGCTTGGGGCTGTCACCACTTCCCTGGGGAAACTGTTCCACTGCCCAACCACCCCCTGGGTGAAGAACCTGTTTCTAATATTCAACCTAAACCTCCCTTGACACAACTTTGAGCCATTCCCTTGGGTCCTACCACTCACCAAAGAGCAGAGATCAGTGTCTGCCCCTCTTCTTCCCCTCATACCTGTACCTGCAGTGAGGTCTCTGTCTTCTCGGGGTCTTCTTCTGAACAGAACAAGTGCTGCTCCTCAGACAGCTTCCCTCCAGACACAGTCAACACCAGGTGCTAATCTTATGTTTATTAATTCCTTCCTATTTGTAAGCAAGCTATCATCCTGGGAAGAATCCTGCCTGGGAAAGTGTCACAGCCTGGAAAAGAAGCTCAGAACCTGAGAAAAGGCCTGGCTAAAATTTGCCTAGGCTTTCAGCAGTGTCCACACATGTTAATTAGAGAAGTGCTAGATATGAATTTGCCTGGGTTTGCCCATTAACCCTCTTGAGGGTCTTTAGGAACCCCTGGTAGTCTGCCACGAATGGTGGTGTTTTCTGCCCTTGGTATAAAAGCTGCACAATGTTTCTGAAGGGACTGGATTGGGCTGACTTGGCTTGTCACAAGGTGCAGTAACCACCACAGAGGTCCATTAACTTCTGCATGAGCAGTTTATAACACTCTGGTTGATGTGGTGGTGTTCAGTCAACGGTTGGACTTGATGACCTCAAAGGTCTTTCCCGACCGAATTGATTCTACGATTCTGACATTCTGCGACACGTTTCCAGAGGACGGGGGGAAGGCAAGGGGGGAGGAGAGTGGACAACACCATCCCAGAGCCCACACACACTCCACCTCCGGGCACAACAGCTCCAGGAGAACAGAGCAAAAGCATGGTCTGGCTTCGGCTACCCCTTTCAGGGCCTGTCAGGGCCGAAGTAACCCGAGGAGCAGGCGACGTTTCCCGAGCGGTGACGAGAGAGCTCAGCGGGCCCCGACAGCCCCGCACAGGCCCCAGGCCCGCGCGGAACTACAACTCCCAGCATGCCCCGCGGCAACAGAGTAGGTGGGGCCGCCCCTCTCCCCGTCTGATTGACAAGCACACCCACCACTCCGCGAGCGCAGGGCGGCGGCTCCGCCAATGGTGAGCGCGCGGGGGCGGGTGCTGCCGTGCGCCGCTGCCGGCCGGCTCTGGGGTGAGTGCGGCGGGCCGGGGGCTCGGCCGAGGGGGAGTGGGGCTACCGACTCCGTCCCTCCCGCTTGCCTGAGGGTTCGGGGCGGCAGGTGAGAGAGAGGAGCGGGAAGGGAAGGAGAAAGGGAGGGGGAAGCGGAAGGGGAAGCAGCCGTTCCCGGCCGCAGTGGGGGGAGCGGAGGAGATGCGGCCGTTCCTGCCGGCTGGGCCGGCGCCGCCCGCGCTCCGGCCTGGGGACGGTGTCCCAGCCGCTCCGCCGGGTGCGGCCCTGTCTGAGGGGCTCCCCCGCGTTCCCCGCCGAGAGCCGCGTGCCGGGTCCGCCCTCCCGGGCCCGGCCGGGTGCTCGGGGCCGGCTCCGCCGCCTCTGCCCTGCCCTGCCCTGACCGGCGGGCGGCCGCAGCGCTGAGGTGCGGGCACGGCTGGGGCTAGCGCCGCTCCTGCCCCCTCTTCCCGGGAAGAACAGCCGGGGCTCGGTGGATGTAGCTGCATGAAGTTGTCGCTCTGCCCTCCCATTTTGTGTGACAGCAGGAGCGAGGGGAATGTTCCTCGCCTACCTCAGCCCGCACCTGCACTTCATTACAGGATGTGGAAACACTCAGATAGTTGTTGTTGCTTGTTTTTGGTTTTGGTTTTTTTTTTTTCTTTCTTCCGTATTTGGTTTTTGGGACTACTTAAAGCGAGTTGTGGCGTCTCTCAGAGAAACTTGTGCAAGTAAGAGCAATGAGCTATTCTTCTGGCCAGTATCTTTTTCTTTTTCTGTGTCTGGAATAGGACATATGGCCGATGAAAAGGTTTAGTGTGTTTTGTTCTGTGGGTGGGTTTAGGGGATTTCTTGGTTGTTTTTGGAACTGTTTCGGGTTTTTTAGGTTATTCATGAATATGTCATATTTATAGATGTAGCTGCCTGCTTAGAGCAGGCAGACTGGTATATCTCTCTGGTAAGCTGGTTATCTCTTATCTATACTCTTTTTATGGTGCCTCTCACCAAGGTCTTTTAGTGTGGGAACGTTTTACCTAATTTGGGTAACAGAGACTCAGTTTCTTTTTTCACTAATGTTGATGAAGTGAAGTTGGTGTAGTGCATTTGAGAAAATGAGAGCATCTTAAATAGTACTGGAAATACTGGGTAGGAAGCTTTAAAAAAGTGAAAGATTACTGTTCTCCATGGTAAAAAAAAATAAATTAAGAGTAGCACTTTGGGCCTGGTATGTGCATCTTCTGAGGACAAAAATCTTGTTATGCAGATGAATCTTTGATTCAGTGTTTCCTGTTGTTAGGGGTACAAAGAGACATCTGAAGTAGAAAAGAGAAGCAAGGTCTTACAGGCATGGGGATGGCTTGAACTGCCTGTGTAGAAGAGAGGCGAGACAGAGTTAGAGAATAAAGTGACCAATATAAGTTGGGTCTATTTGCATATTGGGAGTTAATTGTCCAATTACAGCTACAGGTAATGAAGTCATATTCCCCCAGTTTGCTCCCCCCAGTTTACTTTTGTTTATACTTTTTGGGCCTGAGGCTGTGATGGTGTGACCTTGGTTTTCAGGCCTGGAAGGATTTTTTTGTCTGACCAAACTGTGATGAGAACTTGCTAACACTCTATGTGAAGTTCAGAGTTATACACTAATTTGGTATAGAATCTGAAAAATATAAAACTTAAGGCATTGTTTGGATATCCCATTTTGACAAGTTCAACATGTAATGGTGTTGTCAGCTGTGCCTTGCATGTTCCCCATTTTTGGATTGACAATATTGGTTTCTTCAAGTAGGTACTTCAGTGTATTTGTTGTGATGAATGTGAGGAAGAATATGAGCTTAAGTCTTGTTTGTGTTAGTGAGAAAGGGAAAATGTCTGTCTCTTGCTTCAGACAATTTGCCTCCGTTCATGTGGGAGACCAAGACTTCATTTTGAGAGTGGTACAAGAAAAGTTTCCAGTATTCTAGAGAATCAATTGTTTTTGAGTGGTAATTCGAACATGTTTAATTAGCTTAGCTTGAACTATGTGAAAATGTTGATTTTTTTGTAGAGGAAAAAAAAAGAGACTTAAATGATGAATAGCAGTAGTTACCCTTACTGAAGTGTAAACATTCTTAATTTAAATAGCTTGACCTTCTTTTTTCTCAAGTACAGAGAAAAGTTGGTACTTGAAGTGTTTGAAATACAAATAGTATTTGTTCTGAGATCAGCACTGCTTAGGAACAATAACTGCATGTGCAGAACTCTGCATATCACAGGAAGGGGAGTGGCCTTTTCTGGTACTGTACCATCCTGCAGTGAAGCAGTAGAAAGTCTGTAAAGATTAGAAGTATTGGCTTGCTAAGTTGATCTGCTAAGTTTTTACACAAAGAAAAGTCTTTTTACTTTTTAAAAAGTCATAATTTTAGAATTTCGAATTGATGTCTGCATGCATCTTGTTATAAGTCTCACAGAAAACTGCAGCTAAAGCAGTGAGTGAGGTCACTGGATGTCTATGGGTTGAGGGGGGGAGGTTGCTTGTATTGTCAACTCCTGGGAGACTTGGTGATGGGTGGTTTCATATTGACTGCTGGAGGAAGAGCGTTATAGGCCTTATCATTAACTTGGGCTGTGTAGCAAACACAGTCCTGTGTAACAAACTTTGTTATTTAATTAAGTAATCCTACAGTTTTGAAGATTTTTAAGGAATTCTTCTAGGTGAGTGTATCTCTCAATGTGCAATGTGTATACCCTGTTCCTGTACATTACTAAACTTGATCTGTGTTGTATTTAAGAAAGTAAAATCTGCTTTGTTTTCAGAATGTTTGGGCTGTTGGTGTTCAATGAGATTTCCCAAATAAGCCAATAATGTGGAAATCTATAGCCCCACAGAAAAGGTTTGTTCTTACAAAACAAAAATGTTACTGGATCATAAGGCTCCTTCCATAGTCTTAATAAATTCCAGCAACTGGATTTTCTTAGTAAACAGGACTTTCCTGAGATGAGCCATGTTGATATTGATGAACCTACCTGTGATGATTTCAGGTAGATTTACAGTGATAGCTTCCCTGTGGGTGTCTATTCTCAATTCTTCAGAAGCAGCTTCTGAAGAGGTTTGGAGCTATCGACAGCTGGAACATTTGAGCCTTATATGTACTCTGTGCATTAATTACAAGGAAACCCAATGTCAGTGTTCTAAGATTCTGAAAATTAAACCATCTAAAGATCAGCAGTGTGCTCTGTCACTTAGGTCAAAAGGTGGTTCTGTCCTCCACTGCAGTTGAGGATTGACACAAGATCCTCTGAGACATTTCAGAGTAATCCTATGTTCGCAGACATTACAGTAATCCTGTAAATAATCTGGTTTTTTGTTTATGGATAAAGAAGCATGTGAGTATTTAAAGTGGATAGGATAGTCTTAGCATGTCTTCTTTTGTGTGTTACTTCAATTTTCAGCATAACTTTAACATTTAAGTTTGTTGGTTGGTTGGGTTCATTTTTTCTTCTGTTATAGCTCTCCTTTGGCTTTTAAGTCACTCATAGCCAAAGAGGATCTGTACAAGTTTTTGTTTGGAGTCATCACAGTTGTTCCCTGCAATGTTTTTGACCCTTTCTAGAGATACTTGGTTAAAAAAAAAACATTGCACTGGCTTGTATTCAGCATTAAGTCTGAAAAGCACCACGTCTTGTGAAACCACCTGGGTATTTTACATTTAAACTCATGCTGCCTGATGAATACAATAGGCTTATTTTTTGCTGTCTTTCAGCAGTGCAGATAGGTCAGTGTTGTTGTTCTGAAAGATTCTATTTAAAAACAGTTCTGGCAACTTGTAATTTAAAATAAGCTTTATATAAAGATCATCTCTTTCTGTTTCTCAGCTGTGTGCACCAACTGACATTCCCCAGCTTTTTTATGTCCAGGTATTTTTTCCAATTCTATATCTGAGGGGAATGGAGGAAAATGTCTCTTGGCTTTCTTGGTGAAATAAAACTTACTAATAATCTTAACTAACTTCTTAATATACCTCATGTGTTGCTCACTCTTGTTCACTTTCTTGCTGTGTGCAGAAAACTGGTTTACCTAAATAATTTTTCATTTAATTTCTTGTTGGCCAATGAAGATAGTAACTTGTCTTGAAGCAATTATTTAGAAAGAGCAGATATGTAAGGCTTAGGGATGGCTCTCTCCCTTGCCTCCCTTGTGCTCTATCTCCTCCTTCCCCTCCCTCTTCTGGTGCCGGTGATGTGACTTGAACCAGGCCAGCCAGGGTGGCAAATGAAATAGGGACGGGAATGATCGAGTAAGCCTGGAAAATAATTTAATAATGCTGAGACAACAAAAGAACGTAAGCTGAATACAGTGTGGGGCAACCTCAAAAGAGCCCTCAGAGGGGTAAATGTGACAATATAGAACCTTTGTATCAGAACGGTGAACCAATGAACGTTAATGAACCTTATATATAACCAATCAACAAGAACTCAGAACATTACCTTACATGGAACCAATATATTAACATACCCATTCCCTTAATCCCATCCTTCTCTCCATGGTCTGGCCAGATGTTTCCTTTCGTAGCATCTCATTTCCCATGGTCTTAGGTTGATGCTCATTTCATGGTCGGCCAAGGCCAGCTCACTGTCAGTCCCCGCCAGTCCAACTCCCACATCTCCCCTTTCCATTGAACACTAAAAACTGATTGTAAGGACTTCTTAAAGACCTTCAAGAGACAATTTACCAAAGATGTTGACAATGGTAACAATGTTAACACAATAACAACTACCACAAGAACCAACAATCCCTCCTTGACAACAGATACCAGCCAATCCGATAAACCCCAACTCTTGAACAGTCCGTTTAACCAGTCCTTATTGTCTTTGATTTGTCATTTCTTAACTCCTTCCTTCAACAGTTGGATGCTCCAGTGTATTGTCTAGTACATCCCCTCAAAATCTTTGCAGCTGTGTCCTTGTGCCAGTAGTAGAAGTCTGTAGCAGCCCTGTTCTGTAGAGTGGCATGTCTTATGCTATGTTGGTTAATAACTCAATGCGATCGATGTAGTGTTGGTTTGCTTACTCAGCCAACACCCTAAACTGTCTAATTGTTTCAAAGCCTTTGCTGCAGCAACCCAAGCGGACAGTATGGATGCTGCTATTCTTTTCTTCTTGCTCCAATAGATTATTTCTTTACATTCTAATTCAAATTGATGAAGAAATAGCTTTTCATGAGCCAATTGTCGTGCCTTTTTATTATGAGTTGTTGTAAGGTTGGGTGTTAGTAGAGTGAGCCTCCCTAAGCTACATGGTCCATCCCGCGATGGAATGGCACACCATGCCTGATCCGCACAAATGAGAAACATTCCTGGTGATAGTTGAAGGAGTTTGCCACTAGACCAGGAGGGGGTAGGTGAAGTGTAATTGCACCATAAGCTTTCATTTCTATATGTGAGGTGGTGAGGGGAGACATCCCATACTGCTGTCTGATTCATGTCTATATATTAGAGGTTAACACCATCCCACATCACCGATTGACTTATCTCCTTATATTGAAACTTAATGCAGAAATCCATCTTAGCAGAGCCAAGAAGCTCTAATTCTTGAGGCTCTAATGGTGCCTGAGGGAGGACAAGGGTCCAATAGTCTCAGACAGCTACAGGGTTAAGATCCCATATGCTGTCAGGACTATTACCCTGCATAACATGGATGGTATACTCTGGTATTGGCCACACATCCATTGACAACCCTACTAAACATGTTAAAAAGGGGTTTTCTGGGTTGGCAACTGAAAGACAGAGGGTTTCCTGCTGGGTTATGTTGGCTAAAGTTACCATACATCTTGCTTTGGCTGCAGAACTATCCAACCTTTAGCTAGGAGCAGTATCTCAGATACCCAAAACATGATGAGCAGGAGTCTTTTGAAAGCCATGTCCTGGATGGTAATCTGTAATAGACTTGAGAAATTTTAACAATGGGCAAACAGTTAGGGATTGTTATCTGTAGATCTGTCTTTGCATGCCTCTGTCTCTTCTTCTCTCCGGGATGTTTTTTTTGGAAATCTTGCAGATGCTCTTGCAATGGCTGTAGGTATGGTTTTACATTTTTTGCTGGTAACCTTTTTTGCACCTAGAACATGTTGGAACCTTAGGATTTGCTCCTTGCTGGAGGCAGTGTTTTCTAAAATGCTAAAATTTCTAAATTTTCTAAATTTTTCTAAAATTTCTATATTTGCTGCATTCATAACATGGGCCAGGACCTTGCTGTTGTGGTCCTTGAGGGATAATTTGCATTGCTGCAAAAGCCTCTGCCACTCCTTGACTCACTGCCTGAGCTCGTAGGGCAGCTGAGTGTTCTGGCATCCTGAGGCGCTTCCAGGCCTCGATCATTTGCATTAAAGTTGGGTCAGGCTCTGGTGGAAGGGCACACAGTAGCTTTTTGCATTCAGGATTTGCATTAGATACTGCCAATTTTTTCATGAATTCATTTTTTGCCTGTTCTTGGGTAATTTGTCCCTTGAGGGCTTCTTTAAGGTATCAATGAACTGCATGTAGGATTCATTGGGCTCTTGTTTCATAACCACAAAGTCCAATGCAGGTGTGTTGCCATCTGGCACTTGCATGGATGCTTTCCTTGCCGCATTTTTAATGTCATTATGCACTGGTTGCTAAAATAGGATCTTCCCAAGAATGTTGATAAGGCTTACAGAAAGGCTTTCTTTCTTAACAAGTGAAATGGAATCTAGACCTTAAGAATAGTGGGATGAAGTGTTAAAAGAGAATTCTTGTTATCTGTTTGCAAAATGTTATGGAAATGATTGTATAGGTAGGTCCTGCATTGAAGAAGCAAGAGACAAGTCAGTGTGCCTTCTCTGGCCTGAGTCTTCAACATCCCAGGTGACATCATGAGACTATTTCTTATCTACCAGAAAAACTGAACATGTCAGTTTAGATTTCTAAAACAAAGTGGAGAGAGGGTGTTACACATAATAGTTGTGAAAATGAGATTTGTTGTGCCCATGGACTCACTAAGCATTAAGTCTGGCATATGTGGTTCAACTGGGAGGCAGTGGGAGGAAGGCATATTGACTTTCATTTTGGCTTTTGTGCCAGTTTTAAAATGAAAAAATGTGAGAAAATTGATGAGTGGTGTATTGTGTTGCTTGAAACTATACATAAATATATCTTTGGCCTTCATAATAAGTACCAAATTGAGTGTAAGCATTTTTCTCAAGCATGTTTTATTTAGCTAAAAAACAAGGAAAAACTCTGTCTCTGTCTCTCTCTTTTTCTCTTTCTCTGGAGAAAGAAAGCTGAGAGCTGGGAGTAACTGAGAGGCTTATCTCTGTTTTTGAACACAGGTGCCAAAAGAATTCCACTACTTCCCCCCCCACCCTGATCTAACTTGAAGCTACAGGACTCATATCTGACCACAGTAGGGGATACCGGACCATAGTCACCCCAAGACACATAGTTGCTATTTTCTTTGTTCCTCCACCATGCCCAGCCCCAGTTCTGCACTGTGTGTTGGACAAGGGGTAACTGTCAGGCTCCAAGATGGACTTTCAGTACCCTGTCCGTTACTCAGAGCTGCCTTTTATGCTTTTCACCTCTCCCCCTTGGCAGGTAGCTGGGCGTTCACACATGCAGGTAACAGAGCAGCTACAGTGAACCCATATTCTCCTGCACATCAGCAAGTATTTTGAAACTGAAATTTGTCTCTTTCACTTGCATTGAATTCCTCTCAAGCTGTTTGGCTCCCACCTGTTGGAATCTGGAGATGGGTTGTAGAATAAAGCTGCTCATCTGGAGTTGAGGTTCTCTGAACATGGCTGTTCATGACAAAATTCCCACGGATTCCTGCCCACAGAAATTTCCTTGAGTATCATTCAGTTGCTTTTCAGTTCAATGACATTGGGATTCTTAATATTCTTCTAGAGCTGCCAAACTCACTTTTTCAGGTGTTTTGTTCATGGGTGAGAATGAACAAGGCTTCGGGGCCAGCTGCAGGTGTCTGAGGCTCACATACTGAACTTGGGAGCTTCTCTCCCTCTGGCTTTGGGTGGAAGCTGGTGGCTCAGGAATGGAAATCTTGGAGCAGGGGGTATTGGAGAATTCAAGCATTGCAGACAGGTAACCTTCTCTCTTCTCTTTGATAGGTTTGGAAGAACATTGTCCTCTGATCTTCAGAAACCTGGAGTTTTTATCAGTGAGCTACCTAAAGGAATCTAAGGAAATCATAGCTGTAGCTTTCTTGCCACTACTTTTTTGGTGTTTGTACCTCTTTTTCAGTGGTTTTAGATCAAGAAACACTATGAGCACAGTAAGTATTTTGCTAGTCAATGCAAAACTGATTCTTGAACTCTGTTTTCCATTGTATTTCTGCGAACTATTTTAATGCACAGGAACATAAATATGTTGAATCTCCTTGTAAGTTCAGTGAAGATTTTTAATCACTCTAGGTGCTAGCACTAGTACAGAAATGCTCACAGTATCAGCAAAACCTGATAAATTGTGAACTGGTCTCTCATTTGCAAATCATCATGATAGGCCTTTTCTTGGTGAGGCAGCTGGTAAGAAATCTGGATCTGGGGTGATGTTTTTTCCTTGCTGGAATCAATTCAGGTAAGAGTGACCCATACCACCTTTTGATGACTATTACAGCCATTCCAGGAGTGCTTTCTGTACCCTTGTGTGCTTTCACTGGTGTTGTGAAATTGAGGCTATGTTAATATTGCTTGCACAGAAAATGCTAAGTCTTTGTTCTCTTTTAGACTCAACGGAAGCGCCGTGGAGGAACAGTTAATTCTAGGCAAGCTCGAAAAAGAAGCAGGCTCATGGCTTCTACTGCTGAAATGGCTTCAGAGGCAGAGCCAATAGAACTTGAAGAAAGTGGTAAGCTTTCTTTTGAAGTGATAAGAACATAAAATGCTTCTGGAGGGTTTGGGTCCAATTAAACATGTTTTTGCTGGTTTCTAGGCCATTTATTGGAGAAGAAAGGGAATGTGATTTTAGGAAGTGCCTAGTATGGCATCATTAAACAACAAGCCTACAGAAAACTGGATTAGTTTGTTACTGTTAGTACATTTACCACTAGTGATAGATGAGTATGCACAGGAAAGGTCCTCAAGAGCTGCTCAAACATCTACGTCTATTCAGATTAGATGGGAGTTACAGCAACTGCCACTATGCAGAGTGGCAAACTAAATTTGTGAACTCGTAAGTTTGAAGACAATGAGGAAATCCTAATCCCTCAAAGGAACATGCACAGCACAGTACTGTTATATCCTGTATGATTCATGTTATATTTCTGTGTGATAAACATTCTCCTGTCAGATGAATTATCTGTTGCTGTAGTCATTCTACAAAATTGTGTGAGAAGCGTAGCTGTTCTGCATTTCAGCTTGCTGAAAGCAGGCTGGCAAAGCTCTCTGTGGTTGCTGAGGGCAAAGCTTGAGTGAAACGTTGGACTTGTTCCTGAACAGAAGAGGGGCAGGAGATGGTTGAATCTCAGGCTGTTACACAGTGTCAGGTAATTTTCCTCCTTTGCAATCTCTGACCTTGATTCTAACTTTGTTTTTCAGCTGGTGAAGAAGTAGTAGATCTCACATGTGAATCTTCTGATCCTGTAGTTGTTGATCTAACTCGCAATGATTCTGTTGTGGTAAGTAGTGAAAAGCACATTTGCCTAAATATTGTAGTCAAATTAGTTTTCTCATGTGTTGCCTGATAGAATCTGACTTTAAGTGTAAGTTTTAAGGTCAGAGTTGTGCTATCAGGGCCTGAAGGTCCTGTGTTGCAGATAACAAAGAAGCTTCTCTGGAGGTGCGCTTGCAGTTAGCGATAGGGTAATATAAAATAAATTTTTGCTCCAGAACCTGAAGTTTATATAGATCTGTCATAATTAGTGTAACATAAAGGGATGCAGTTGATAGTTGGAGTTTTTCTAGATATATCAAAGATAGAATCATGGAATTGTTTGGGTTGGAAAGGACCTCTAAGATCATTGAGTCCGACCATTCACCCAGCACCACCAAGTCCACAACTAAGCCATGTCTGTAGGCACCACATCTTCAAGTCTTGGAAATACCTACAGGGATGGTGACTTCAAGCCAATGCCACTGGACTGCCCTGGGCAGCCCCTTCCAGTGCTTGATAACTCTTGATGAGGAATTTGTTTCTAATACCCTGTTGGCCAGTGATTTAAAGAAAAAGCCAAGGGAAAGAAGAATAAGTAAAATAAGTTCAGGTTAATACTCCAACAAGTCTTTAAAAAAACCATTTTTTTCCTGCTCTTTTGAAAGCTAGAGTAGTCTTTGATCCAGCTGACAGTTTTGTTTATCCTCTCAGTTTTAAGATGCTGCTGCTGTGCCAAGCAGAAACAAGCAATAGGAATGGCATAGGGAGTATTTCTTGCTGAGGTTATTCCTGAGCCTTTGCAAAGGAAAGGCCCCAAACTAAACAACAGAATTTGCGCTTACCCTGCTCCAGTTCCACCAAGAGCAGGTTGGGGATTGGGTTTCTTTTCTTCAGCAGCTGCCATAATATGAAGTGTTTATGGACATCAGTGCTGCACTGGCCTGTTTGAGGAGAAAGAGGGAAAGAATCACCTGGAACCCTGAAGCATGAACTGAAATGGGGGAGCAAGTAGTAGTGAATTCAGGTGGTTCATAGATTGCCTCTATTTCTACTCCACTGGAGGAGTGGGAGCAGAACCATCAACATCCAAATAGTTGTTTACAGTGAAGCATTTAATATACTACTTTTAATATTCCTAATCAAAATAAAAGCAATAGCCTACTGTTCATAGCTTGTTTTGTTGGAACTGCTGTGCCTAGCTGGTGTTTATATGTAACACCAGGGTTGCACAACAAAGTCTAATTGTATTTTCTTTTCTCTCCCTTCCCATATGTATTGATGCAAGATTGTTGAAGGTGAGTTGATATTTTAAAATCAATTATGAAATTCTCCTAAATGTAAGAATTATTTTTTGTTTGCCTTTTCCAATGAATTTGAGCAGCATTTATTGAAACTGCAAAAGGCCGAGGACATTGCTAAAGCATCTGGCCAGTGCATTAGAGAATGAATCCAGTCTCTGTTTGTTAGTCAGTATCAGAGCTTGTAGAAAGTATATGAAATAAAATATATCAAAAGCTCCTCAAAATACTTTTTATTATTTTCTAAAGACAGAATTTCTTTAAGCCCCAAGTTGGCAATAATTTTAATTAGCACTAGAATATTGGTTGTGAATAAACAAAACTTCTGACTTTTTTTTTTCAACCTGTATTGCAGTGAAGGAACTAAACAAGGTCATTTGTGCTCATAGTATTCACTAGTCTAACATGCCTCAAATTTTGCAGTGAGAAGTATTAACCATTTTTCTACTTTAGATGTTAAAATAGTTACAGGTCTAAAGAAGTTAATCTTTTACATCTTTCAGAATGGTTCTGATTACATTATTGGAGATGTATTAGTATGTTGTCACCTTCTTATCTAGAATGTAATCTGTTCTGTGCTCTGAATGAAGCAAGAATAAGTGAAAAATGCCTACATTAAAAGTTGTATCTGAACACTTAGGCAGGAAGTGGTTTTAATTTTGTGACTTTTTATGTCGTTTTATTTATTAGTATGAATACTGGAGTTGCAGAGATAAACTTGAGTTCAATCCTCTCTCTTCCAGAGCACAGCAATTGTTGCAATTCCTCCACATAGGATTGTAGCACTTTTTATCAGTAAGAATTAGGAGAATTATCTTACCTTTATAGGACAGATTAATTCACAGGTAGTGTGATTACATGGTATGTGTGACACTGAGGATCTTCAAGGTTAAGTTTTAGCTGTTTGTGGGGTGAAGAGAGCAAATGTTTTCTGTCAATGTGTAGCAGAATATTCACAATGTCTGGACATGTTCAGCCTTAATATTTGGAAACTAATTTGTTTTAAAATTGCTTTTAATCCAGCTGAATATAGTCTAATCTTGCATTTCAGGGATAATTCCAGGGAGGGAGATAATAGTATAGCTAATTTAACAAAATTAAATTGCAGAGAACCAGCGACAAAGGAGAAATCTGAGGCTAAGAAGCCAGCGGCAGTCAGACAGCTGTGTACTGAGCAGTGATGATGAAGATGAAACAAGAGATAACGATGTCTATGTGGCTGATAAAGCATCTCGAGAACTGGGACCGCTGGAGGAGGAAACTGCAAGTTCAAAGTATGTATGCCTCATGACCTGCCAAAGCACAACTGAGCTGGGCTTCTTTTGTGTAGACAGGACTAAGCTGTATTTGTCATCACCTGACTTTCTTTGAAGCCTTCACTTACTCAGTTCCCTCTTTGAATGAGTCTGACGTCCCATGTTGCGTGATAATCAAGTGATACCATTTTCACTGTAGGATGAAAAGCCAGCCCAAAAGAGATCTACAGCTGTGTATACAGCCTTAAAGATGAGTTTGGGGTATGGCAAGGACGTGGGAGTTAGTCACAGGCCAGAGCTCATAATGTATTGCATTTCCTTTTCCTACAAAGCTCTCGTAGTTATGTTAGATATAAAATACTTCTGTTGGTGTCCATGAGGTTTGGTATCACAAGACTGGCAGGCAGCACACTGGCAAAATTCCAGTAAAAACACTTATGCATTCCCTGGTTTTTTTTTTACATACTGTGCCAGTTGCTACTTTTCTTCAAGCAGCTACTGTCCTTCCCAAGGTATACTTGCAGGATGATCCTGGAGGTCATGCTCTTATGGTCAATTCTTTTCTGTCCCATGGATGTTATGGAGCCCTGATATGTTTGCATGTGGGATGGGAATCTTGCTGTTTGAGTCAGTAAAGACCCCATTCTGCAGAGAAAGAGTAAATCCTGCTGCAATGTGTTAGACTAAGGAAATGAAATCAGCTGTCCATGTGACTTGGCAAGTTGAAGTGAAGTCTTAAGTTTTTAGCTTTTATATTTTTCAGATTCTGTACTGAATTAGAGTATAACTCTGAACTCTATATAGAATGATAGTTAGCTTTTTTCCCATTTTGATCAGACTAAACCATCCTTCTGGGTCTGGGAACCAAAGTCACACCATTTACCTCAGGCCCTGGAAAGTGTAAAAAAAAAATTAATGGGGGGGAGCAACCCAGAGGAATGTGACTTCATTACCTGTAACTATAATTGGACAATTAACCTCTGATATGCAAATAGACCAAACTTTAATCCATCTGAGAAACTCGTTACTGTTGTCCACTGTGGGATTTGCAAGGCTTTGCACTACCCAAGGTGTATCTGTTGAAGGCTTGTTGTATCTGTTGTATCTGTTGAATACCTACTTTCTTCTTCTGTCTGGCCTCTCTTTTAGGTAACCTCTCCAAGGCATCAGAAGGGCATAAGAATTGTAGTATAAACGTCTTTTAAAGTATTTTTTTGGTTTTTTTCTGTGAGGAGCAGGGGAAATAGAGGGTTAAATGAAGCTGATGTGCTTTGAGCCTTTTGGATTGCTGAAAGGCAGTGTAGGAGGGAACTTGAGTATGTAGCTTTTGATGCCAGGTCTTAAATATGCCACCAAAAAGTCTCCTATGCTATTCTAATCCATAATGTGCTTTGCCAGTGGAGTTGTAGATATATAAATTTTGGTTGTTAAATACTTCAGAGAGCAAATACTACTGATTGGATACTATGAGAAAGTAATTGTTGATTCCTTCAGCCTCCTCTGTTAAAAATTGCACCTTCCTCCTCTGGGTAGGTAAGGCTGAAAGAACTCAGTGCTGCAGCATTTAACATTGACAAAAGGGTCCTTCCTGGTGCTGGGGATTGCCAGAGCCATCTGTAGTGTTGGACTCTTCATCCTTCTAAGATTATCATCAATTGTAATTTGTTACTGAAGTGTTATACCTGGTGCCTCAAAAATTTGAGGAGTAAAAATGGCAGAATTAATGGAGCTGAATTCTTTAGGTGAAACTAGGGGTAGATGTTAGTAGTGCTCCCTACTTGATGATAACAGGATAAAGGCCATCTCATGCTTTCTATGCCTGTTTGATGAATAAATTAAAAACTGTGTTTCAGCATGAGTGGTGACATAAGCCACGTGTTTGGAGTAAGGAGTTCTGACGGTTTAAAGTAGAGATTAGTTTGTAAAGGAAAGTGTCAGGAAGCTCTTTATTTCTGCTAGCTGCTATATTCAGCACTTGGGCTGGGATGTTCCCTAGGCAGCCGAGCTGTGTTGCTACGTGTGTGTGCAGTACTGCTGTCCTGGAGGCTGAAGGCAGCAGAGGCATGTCAGTAACCACAGCTCAGGAACAGACTCTGAGTTGGTCTTTCTGCCTTGGAACTAGAAATTTGGAGTTGAGTGTTTCCTCACGTTAGTGTGTTCCTGACCTACATGCTAAATTAGACCAGGGGATTTTTGAACTTCTGACAGCTTCTTCCCTTTCTAGAATGACTTGTTTCCAAGGCACAGCTCAGGGCTTTTGTTGCAGAGCTGCCATTGATGGCCTGTTGGAGATTAGTGCTGAACAGAGCAAGAGACTGCTCTGAGTCCTTGTGCCAGACTAGGGTGACTGGGTGCATCTTCCCCCTAGGGAAAACCTTTTCTTTAGGACAGGAAGACCCAATCTTGTTACTACATGCCAAAACTGAGGAGTTGAAAAGAAATGCATCATGGCTAGTCAGTGCACTCAGATGGTGACATGACATTTTGTGTGGGGGTAACCCTTGATGTGCAGTGAAATTAATGGCTGCATGTTCTCTCTTGTTCTGTTCTCTGTACTACAAGGCCGTCTGGTACTGTTAGCTGTCCAATTTGCATGGATGTCTACTCAGAGGTAAGGATCCACATGCTGTATTCTGTGTGAGAGGGAAAGGGGCAGAAGGGGAGTGTACAATTCACTTGGCCAGTGTGGGATGTTACAGAGAGCTGGTTTGAAGCACAGAGCTTGCCTTGAAGCTCATAATAACTTGTCAGTCTAAGTCACTTCTTGGTAATGAGGGTAAAGGGAGGAACCCTTGGCAGGATGGCACTGAAACATCTTCAGGTTCCTTACTATTCTAAGAGTAAAGGACAATTCCAGATACTGTAAGTCCTGTTTGCATGATAGCAGTAGACCAGTGAAGCTGAATTCTTTACTTCCAATGCCTCTCATGGTTTCTTTTCTTCCAGATTGTACAAAGTGGACGTCTGATTGTGTCAACAAAATGTGGCCATGTCTTCTGCAGTCAGTGCCTCCGTGATTCCCTTAGGAATGCCAACTCTTGCCCAACCTGCAGGAAGAAACTCACTCACAGACAGTATCATCCCATTTATATATGAGTACTTTTATTTCTCAGGACAGACTCAACTGGATTTTGGGGGAAATGTTATATTTTCAGCGCTCTGAAGATTTAAAGAGCAGCAGGTTGTGTGCAAATCCAAATAAAACTGGTTTTTTTGGAGACCAACTTGAACGTATCTAGACAGCTTTTTTATGGTCCAAGTTGCTTCTTGTTATGTTCCTGGTTATCATGCTACATTGGTGACTGTGTCTAAACCAGACCAGCAACCTAGACCAGGAAGGAAGCAGTTAATCTATTTCCTTCTACTTTTTTTAATCCTTAAATGAGGGAGTGTGAATATTTTGTTCTTTCTTACTCTATGAATTATTCCCACCTTCACATACAAATATGGAATAGTTTCCTTTCAGAAGACAGATAAGCAACTTAAAATTTCATTACACCTTTTGTTTTTCATCCTGTAAGAAGCTCGTGGCTCTTGCTTTCTTGCATATCATCTTTGCCCAAGTAGAGTGAGTTCTGTACTGATGGGTTGCTTTTTCATAAATCAGTCTTAAATTGACAACAAAGAGTATGCAATAAAGGAACCTGCTGTTAACCAGCAGTCAGGTATTTTGAGCAGAAGATTTGAACGTGCAGATGATTTTATGAACTCCATGAGATCCCAAGTACATAGAGACACAAAGCAGCATGTACAACTTGGAAATAATTCCTGATTGTTTCAACTGCCAAGAATTCTTGTATTCTAATGCCAACACTGAATTTATTTTCTAACGTGGTGAGATGGTCTCTTGGGTTCACTTGTGCTGTAACACTCTTTCCTAATAAATGTCAAGAATAGAGTTCTCTAGGCTTCCTAGTGATGAACAAGAAGCAAATTCATCTGTATGCTGAATTTGCTACAGATCTTCTTACTGTATCAGCTGTTCCCAGTGTAATGCTTTAAGTTCAGTGTGTTCACTTTGCTGTTCTTGCTGGTTGTTACCCTGACACCTGATTGGATGAGCCTGGTGAATAGGATTGAAAATTAAACAACTCTACTGCCATTACTGAGTGGAGGCTTTAAACTTTTCTCTAACAGGATGTGAACACTGCTACCAAACACTTTTTCATCTCCCTTTGCCCTGAGAGTGGTCCAGTCTTCTTTAAATGCAGTTTTAAAAAATAAGTCAGATGCATCTCCTAGGAAAGACAATTTCTCTAGTTGAAAAGGCAGGAATACACCAGTTTATGCACTCTTACCCGGTCACCTTTTTTCCCAGGACTGAGCTCTAAATGTCTATTTTGAACTTTGAGTAGTCTAAAATGTCTGAGCTGATCTGGAATCCAGGATGAGCTGATACAAACAGGTTCATGTAGACAAGATGATTAAAATCAGTGTTTTATGATCCACAGGTGCAGTAGGTGCATCTATGAAAACTTCCAGAATTAAAGTTGGCCACCTCTTGGCAGTTGGTTACTTATAGAAACCACCGTAAGAACCTGTGCTGCCCTGATGCAGCACAACCAAGGGATGTGTTTAGTTAATATAGGTGTCACAGGTGTCCTTGGGATCTGTAGGAAGCCTTTAATTAAAGAAGCTCTTCTAAATTAGCTGTCTCAAGCTGCCTTGCAACCCAAAGGAAAGTTGATTTTTTTAAATTATGATGTTTCTGGATATAGTAAAAGAGCTTTGTTACACAAAGGCTGCCTCAAGAAATACAGTACATTCCCCACCCTGGTTTGGACTGGCTTTGGTTCAGTGTTAGCAGGAATTTGCAGTGTCTCTATTGTGGCAATAGGGTGACTCCTTCAAAGTTAAACAGGTAGTTCCTGTGGGCTCCCATGGGTAAGGTGAGCATGGGTAAGCAAGGACTACAGCTGTCTCAGGATGCTGCAGTGGCAGTGATGGCTGCATTTGTGTCCCAAAAAGCAGAGTTGATGCTTAAATAAATTGTGTGAAGAGAAGCAGCCCAACATTAGAACTGTAGAGACCCATAGTGGTCGCAGAAACTACTTTGTCCCAGTAGCTTAACAAAGAAACAGTAAATTATGGCTGATTTTCCTGGGGTGGCTGCTGTGTGGAAGGATTGATCAGAAGAGGATTTAAGGGATTACTACTGAGGATAAGTCACTTAACCATGCATCTTTCACAGTCTACTAGCTGTAGCCTAAATGATTTTGCACAACTTCCTCCATGTAAATATCACTTTAGTGTCTCAGTAAATAGATCTAATCGAAACTTAGATATCATAAACTATAACAAAAAATTTTTAGCTTTTGTGTACCCTGTGAAGTGCCACAAATTTTGTGCATCTCAAAACAGATATGTCTCAGTACATGGGAAAAAATTCGAAACTCATTACATGCTTTTTTCTTCAAGGGAAAAAAAAGTCTGATATATTTCAGTTCCAGCAATATTTCACATTGGCAAGAACTATAGAAAATGAAAAAAATCTTTATATTATGTAGATGTCTGTCTTGTTGTATATAGTTGAATTTTTCCTGTATTTAATTGTATTCAAGTCTTCTGTCTGCCCACCTATGTTGAACTCTGCTGGTAGGCATAGGGTTCTCTTAACACGTGAAAATAAAACAATTGGATTGTTCAATCACAAGTGCTGCTTCTTTTCATCGTGCTGGAGTCATTGGTCTGGGGGGAAATAATCCTGAAGATGCTGGGACCAGTGTGGGTTGTGTGGGGCAAAGGAGCAAGGGGCTGCCCGGGGCGGGGGCAGTGGGCAGAAGCAGAGGTGGGCCTGTGAGTGGGGGGAGCTGGTGGCCGGTGCCAGAGAGAGCCGTGAGGAGGGTGGGAGGGTGTTGGGCCATCTCCCTGGGGCCCCACTGCCTGCTGGATGTGCAGCAGCCACTGCAGCGAGGGCAAGGAGGAATGCTGAGGAGAGAACTGGGCACGGGGGAGTTTCAAAGTTGCAATAAAGCTCACTTGATTATTTCCTCCAAAGAAATGCTGTTTCCTGAAGGTTCCTTGGCTTATCCTTCTTAGTTGCTTTTACTGTATTTTGTTCTTTTTTACTCTTTATATTGTACACATATGGAGTAGCTGCATTTCCAAACACTGATGAGTAATTTGCTATTTCATTATGCTTTTGTTTTTATCCTAAAACTTAAAACTTTTTTTGTTTTCTGCTGTACTATCTTTGCCTTATTACAGTACATTCTGTAATAATGGATCTTTTTTTACAAGTAAGGATTAAAGAGACAACCTCCATTATGCAATAATGTAACCTGCTGTTCAATAGCTGTCAGATGTTTTAAACAGAGGGCTGTATGGACAGGAAGACTGCTGTAATAGGGAGTCCTTGCTGCTTCAGTTAAGCCCTTGATCTGCTTCTGGTGGAATATTGGATCCATCAGATCCACTCTCTGACTTGCAGACAGATTTGGCACTTTGGGTGGATGAAGCATGCAGCAACTGCAGAAAGCTGTTCTCAGTGGGGTTGGATTCTGTATCACGCAGGTTTGGAAAGCAGAAGGGATGGATATGAAACATGAACCAGATAGAAAACCAGGCCCAGGGCAGACCAGTCCTGGTCTAAGGAGCCAGGTATGAACCGTGGTCCAGTGGCTGGGCTGAGCATGTGATCTGGGTAATGTTTGCAGTGCTGCAGTGTCTGAAGTGAAGGCTGAGATTGGGAGGATGGAGTGGGGACCAGAGCAGGAACATGGCGAGCTAGAAATTGGAACTACAGAGGAAAATGTACAGAAGTGTTTGCAGCTTTTTTGTGTGTGGGCAGACAGTTGGTAAAGGGGAATTGCCAAGTGTAAGTGTTGGTGTATGGCAGGTGAAACAGATTAGCAGGGCCATAGGTGCCTTCTTGCAGAGCTCAAACCTCAATTTGCCTGGATTAGGATGGTGACACAGGTCTGGGGCAATGCTGACAGGTGACTCCATGCCATCTATGAAGTTTTTGTTCACTGTAGAGATGTTTCCTTGCATTGTGTCTGATCTACACTTGATGGCAGTGAATGCTAATTTCATATGTTCTATAAAAATCTATTTTATTGTCAAGAGCATGCAGTTGAGCCCTTGAGTTTCTGAGGATGGCTGAACCTCCAAATACTTTATGTCTTTTTTATGTCAATGCGATTGCCTGACGATGTAAAATCTTGGTTGTTTGTGTTTCATCTAAAGACCAAATTCATTGGGGTTTCTACAATTGACTTAGGGCCTGTGAACAATGAGATGCTTTAGAGCTGCTTCACATTCTACTGTAATCCTAAATCCTCCTACAGTTTCTCTTTGAGGGTTCTGGGAAGGTAAAAGGAACAGGAATATCTGCTCTGGGGCTTCCCAGAGAGAGGATTGCCATGTCTGTCAAGGAGAGATGTTGGTGCTGTCCAAATGTAGTCCAAGAGTCTGATGTGTCCCTTCAGAGAGGGTCCTACCCATGTCAGTGCAGGATGATATGATATGATATGATATGATATGATATGATATGATATGATATGATATGATATGATATGATATGATATGATATGATATGATTGATATGATATGATATATTCTGGTTTTGTTAGGAATGAGATGGAGGTCTCAAAGATCACTTCAAAAATATTTTGAATGGTTGCCACATCTTTTACTCAGTGAAGCTCCTGATTACACCAGCAATGTAAACCTGAAGGCTTTACTTCCCCCTAGTAACTCTGCTACTCAGAGTAGCAGAGTTGTAGATTCAGACTTCATGTACTTTTATTTTCCATAGTAGATGTTACCATGAGGTTTTAGGTAAGTAGTTAAAAGCAGATACATTAGGAATAGAAATGGGAATGGAGAGCTGCTTATTTATAATCCTGTTTCCTCTCATATTTCATGAAGAAGATATTAGCATTAAAAGTGTTACACAGTAAAATAACAGGTTATGATATTGATTTGATGCAGAGGTTACAGAGGTCAAGGGATTCATGGTCATAGAGGTGTGTCTGTATGAGCACTTGCAGATGTCAATTTTAAACACATTCTAATTCTTTATACAGGAACTTTTTTCACAGGGAGTACACCAAATGTATTCATACACATTGAGGGATTTTTCTTGCTTTCTGAGGAAAGAGAAGGGCCTCTTCTTTCTCTAGCAGTAGTTCATCCCACTTAGTGCCTTATGGAATAGAATCTATAGAGCAGCATTATTTTTTTATGTAAACTTCTGTGTAGGTCTTTTTGCACATCTTGATTTGCAGCATCATCACAAGTGGGCAATTCATAATTGGTGTGATTAAAAGCACATACATTGCAGTGGAAAGAAGCATGAAAGTTAGTCATTAAAACCCTGCTGCAAAGAGGTAGTGTGCAGTGGCTCCTTTTCTTTGCCATAAATTCCTCCATAAATTCAATTTCAAGCTTTGCTCAGTAGAGAAAGGGTATGAAACTGTGGCTATTTCTGTGACCAGTATTACAGCATTTTACCAAATCATTTATTAGTTGCCACAAAGATTGAAACATATTTCTAACTAATTCAGAAATCAAAATTTTAGGCATGGATCATGCCTTCCTTCTTGCTGGAGTGCAGACAAATGAGTTTTAAAAATAGCCTGGGGTGAAGGTTAAAGTCATTCATTTTACAAGGCTCTTTAAAAACTTCTTTTCTAACCTGCCAAATTATAGGATGGCTATAATTTGTTTAAGTCTTTCAACATTTAAGGAAATGCCTGCTGCACGTTGGAGCATTAATACCCCTGAGCTGAGCAAATTGAGCAGGGGCTGCAGGAGCAGCCAGGACTCCCCCTGGGCAGGGAGCTGCCTGCCCAGCACCAGGCCTGAGGAACTGCACTGAGCTAATTGGGAGAAATGCTCACAAAAGACTGATTTTCTGACAACACTTCTGCCTAAAAAATATTTGAAGTGCTTTGGGCATTCCAAGGGTTCTCTGTCTGTAGAGACAGTTTATTAGATCTTGCCATCAGTGTTCCTTTTATTTTTATCTTCTCCCACCTCTCATATCTGAAGGCAGAGAGCATAGCAGGGAACAAAGTGCTGCTCAGCCACTGTCACCATCATTCAGAAAGAAAGGGGACTCCCAGCCAGAGGTGCTTGGACCCTAAAATTGATTTTTTTATTATCAATTTTATTTGATCAGCAGAAATCAGCCAGTTCCATAAAATTCTACAGCCATCTTCAGGAGCTGCCACATTTTCCCCCAAAGCTGTTTTCAGAGGGAAGCAAAGATGAGCAGCTCAAGCAGTGCTGGAGGACAGGGATTTAATAAATGCCACTGGGTTCCAGGCATGAAGTCAAGCAGTGCCTTCATTTGGAGCCTTTCCCTGAGAAAGCAGGGCTGTTGTTTGCCATGTGTTCAGGGATGCCAGGGGAAAATGCTGATGCCCAGTTTGCTGGATCTGCTGTGAACCTACCACTGCCTCTGGCAGCAGTGGGGTTTCACTGGGCCACAGCAGGGCAGCACCTATTCATCTGGAGAGATGAATGAAATGTGTTGTGTGCACAGCAGCTCCTTGGAAATGCAAGGGAAGTAGAAAGGGTTTGCTATTAAAAAATGGACAGGAAAGGTGTGTATACACTTGTTACACCTCAACACTTCTACCTGGGTATTTTATAGAATTTTATTGTTTTTAGTATTGCTTTGTATCTGTTAGGATGACTGGAAAAAGTTTCTTGGACATTACTTTGAAAACAAATGTTTATGCATTTATTATCCTACACACTGATTTTACAGCTGGCCTTGCAATGCTTGGATATTCTGGACAGGAATGAGACTGTCAGCTCTATCCTCCTCAGTCATCCCTCTGGGTCTCCACATCTGAAATTGCAAATATTCACAAGACTGCACCCTTGATATCTGAAACATCCCTTGGGTAAGGTGTTGTGTTTGTAGGCTGGGAAATGCCTTGTGGTCCTGGGCTTGTGTCCTGCATCCCCCATTCCCAGCCACAGTGATGCCCAAACAGAATTGTGGCAAGGTGAGAAAATGCACTGTTGGCTGGTAGTCACCATCCTGGTCTGGGCACACACCCTGACAGAGGTCTGGGATAAGTGTTTCTAGCCAAGTCCAAAGCACAGGTTCATGTAGGTCACCATTATCCTTATTCTTCTTATGGCATAGTGCCAGCTTGGAAGGAACCCTGATCCAACCTTTCTTGGCAAAAGCATAGTCTAGACAAGGTGGCCTAGCACCCTGTCCAGCTGAATCTTAAAAATGTCAAATGTTGGGGAGTCCACCACATCCCTGGGGAGTTTATCCCCATAATTGACTGTTCTCTGTGTGAAAATTTTTCCTCTTTTGTCCAATCTTACCAGGAGTAACTTGTACCTGTTAACTCCCTTCTTTTCCAAGTGACTCTTTGTAAGAAGGGAGTCTCCATCTTCTTTGCAGCCACCCTTTAAATACTGAGACATGGCAGTAAAGTCTCCCCTAAGCCTTCTTTTCCCAAGGCCATACAAACCCAGCTCTCCCAGCCTTTTCTGTTGTGGCTGGCTTCCCAATCCTCTCATCACCTTTCTGACCCTTCTCTGGACATTCTCCATCCTGGCTACATTTTTTTGGGGTAGCAGGGAGCAAAACTGACCATTGTATTGCAGGTGTGGCCTGACAAGTGGGATAATGACATATTTATCTTTGCTGGTGATGCCCCTGTTGAGGCAACCCAGGATCCTGCTGGATTTCTTTTTATATTGTGTTGAAATATTGTTGGAATGCTGAGTTGCAGATTTTGTTCATTAAACAACAGTAATGAAAATGATTAAAAATTAATGTCTTTCTAACTAATCTATTTTTGCTTTATGCTTTCAGTAATTTGAAGAAATTAATGGTGAATAGCAAATTTTGCCAGTGCTGTGAATAATTATACCTGCAATTATTAGACACTTGTTATTAAAATTGATGAGGAAGTTGGCAGCTCCTGTTCAAACTGCATACTGTTAATTCTAAAGAAGCCAAGAGAAAAACAATGGATATGATTAGGGATCTTGGTTGGATATATGGAAGAAATCTGACTTTTATTCTTCCTAACAAGGGAACTGTTAGAGAGGATTTAACACAAGTATTTAGAATATTGAAATTTATTGCAGTGACAGGCCCAGTAAGAGGAAAGCAAATATTAAAGGTTGATGGCAAACATTAAAATGTGTAATTGTGGTTCTTCCCCTGATCACTGAGCTGTGAGCCAGGCATCTCACCAATATCTTACCTTAGTTTTACATGTGAGACAAAGAGGAAAAATCGCTGACCAGCACCTGGGTGGGTGGATGAACAGAAAAAGATGCAGGTCACAGAAGGGAAGTTTGGATTCAGCAGTGGAGTCTGCTGGGACCCTGTCAGGAGCTTCCCAACACTTGTGTCTTGGTTTGAAGGACAGGTGTCTGCCAATAAAGGCAGAAGCTTCTCTTTGAAATGGAGAATGTAAACCCCCTTCTTCCAAATTATTGTTATAATTTTGAAATTAAGGGGCTCTCAGGCAAAGAGATGGGAATTAGGAATAACAGTTCTTTACTAGGAAAATTAAAATAGAAATACAGTATTACAAAGAACAATCCCAAAACACTGACAGAGTCAGAATCCAAGCTGACACCCATCAGTCAGTCAGGGTGTTGGTGGCAGTCCCATTCAATGGTGGCTGCATCCTCCTGCAGTGGCAGATGTGGTTCAGCTGGAGCAGTGCTCCTGTAGAAGGTGCAGTTTTCCTCTGAAGATCCAAAGATGATGTGGAAAGGTCCAGCTTTCCTCTGGAATCCAGTGGAAAGAAAGTAACTTGCTGTCCAAAATCTCAGTTTTTATCTGGGTAGGAAAGGCTTGGCTCCTCCTCTTGGCTGGAGCATCTCCCAATGGGATGATGTAATTTTATCAGTCATGCAGTGGGACTCAATGGCCCATTGACAGCAGATGATATCTGCCTGGAGGGAGGATGAGCTGTGGAAAAGATAAAGATGATTGCCCCATCTTGTCTTAAAGCTGGCCCATTAGCAGATGGTGTGTGCCACGGAGATAAGCGTCACTGCCCCACCCCTGTTTTAACAGATGGTGATAGAAATACACATTTCTGGCCACATCAACCCAACACACCTTGGAAGAGCCCCATGCTGGAAGGGAGAAATGCTGTAGCGAGCCAGTAAAAAGCAAGCAATGTATCTCCACTGTCTCTGTGGAGACTGAGGTCTGAAGGTTAAAGCTTTGAATTGCTACATTTTGGGAAATGAGGCACGCTGTGTGAAGGTCATTAAAAGGCTTTGTAGTTGGTACTTCAGGCAAACAAAGAAGGAAGGAACACTTCGATACAGGTGAGCTTTGCCCGGATACCAACGAGCAGTCAATCAACTTTGAGGGAGCAAAGAACTTCTCCACTGATGTGCTGCTGCTACCAGGGGGATGTGAGGCTGCCACCCTCAAAACCCTGCACAAGCAAGTGCCCAGCCTGCCACAGAGGGGCTGCCAAACCTGCAAAGTGTTGGAGTCCCTGCTGTGTGTGCTGGTGCCAGGCTGTGCCTCCTGCTGCCCTGGCTGCCTGGGAGCTCACCTGGCACAGATCTCCCCTGCTGACCCCTGTGAGCTGGGACCATGGGGTGGCAACTCCTCCTGTGCTGCTCAGAATTACTCTTGGCATCTTCCCACCTGACTGTTTTCTCTCTTTACTGCCTCTTTTATGAAAAAATCGAATTATCACTTAGAATAACAACATTTAACCCTGTTTGTGTTTTAATCTCGCTTTCAGGCATGTTTGGAACCTGGTTCCTTTCTGCAGCTGTGGATTGAGGCAAACCTTGCCTCTCCTCATCTTAAGCAGATTGCAACAAAATTGTGCAAGCCCTGAAGGGATATTTGGAACAGGTAACCTCACAGCATTCTGGTGGTCACTTATGCTCTTGATGCTGCTCCTCTTGGTTGGACACCAATGATGGGAAGAACTTCCTGCCTTTTGCTGAAGAAAAAATCCTGAAAATATTTCTATGGAAAGTAAATAAGGCCCTTCTCAGGGTTTTATGGGCAGCTTAGAAATTAAGAATTACACAGAATCTTCAAAACTGGAATTTTTTTTTTCAAGAGCTAAGTATTTTCTTGAAGAACATTTTTATTTATGATTGTGATCATAAATCAGCACAGGACACTGATACACAGCATGCAGCTTTTGTGATTTCCCCACACCAAAGTACGTGGGCCTTTGAGCTCCTGTGCTGAGCCAAGAGAGGATTCCTTCCCCTCCCAGCTGAAATATGTTTAAATTCATGCTGATTTTAATTCATATTCATTTTGTTGTCACAGCAGCTGAGCACCCTTCTTGGTGGTGCTGGTGCAGCAGTGTCTGCTCTGGGGCTGCTCCCTTGCCGTGCTGTGCCAGAGCTTGGCCACTTGTGAGCTGAGTGTCACTTTGCCAGGTGCTCTTCTGTGTGGGCCAGTCCAGGGGCAAAGGCCAGAAGAGCCATTTTCCTCCTTCTCTGGCTGGAGACAGGACAAGAGTCTGCCAACAGCACAAAACATTGGCTCTGCAACTCGCAGAGGCAAAGAGCAGACTCTATTCAGCACAGAGGACCACCTCCAAAGCTATTTTTTCCAGGAACCTTGACAACTGCTAGCACATTTGGTTGGCTCAAGGCCAGCTGGTGTTGTAAAAGGGTCAAAAGGTGGGAAGATATTGATTTGCCTGACACAGAAGGTGGTCACTGGTGCCACCACATCTGTCACCCGTGGGCCAGCGAGGAGTTGAGGACCCCTGAGTTATAAATTCACATCATTTTTTTTTTCCCTGTGGGAAAGGTGCCCCATGTGCTAAAACAGTGATCATCTCTGTGTGCTGCAGAGTCTGTGAGGAAAAAGAAATTATGCCTCAGATTAGAGAGGTGAACAAAGTAAATACTCATACTTTTCAAATTACCCCAGCTCCAGAGGAGAGATTAACAGCAGCATTGGGATGCCTCCATTAAACAGATCTCCACCTAATGGTTTCAGCTAGACAGAAATATTTTTTTTCTACTGCTGTAAAGCAGATGAAACTACTAGAGGGAAATAATGGATATTAACTTTCAAAAGCATGGTGATTTGGACTGAAATAAAATTCCTGTGGTTGACACTATGTGCTTGAGTTATAAGATCAAGAAGTGATTTACTTATGAAATTACTACCAGGAGGTCTTTGAAGTGGTGAATTGGGGTAAAGCATGCCATAATATATTTAGCAACAGATAATGCAAATTGCAGAAGAAGAGAAGAGGAGAGGAAAATAAATTAACTCTTTAAAATGTTGTTGGGTATTTATGGGGAGGTAATAGGTTTCATGTGAATCAGATCATTAATCCTGGGGTCCTGGAGAAATGCCAGATCCAGTAATTGCATTTTGTGAGCCCAAGTCACGTCCACAGCAAGGTGCTGCTGGCTTGTACCTACTCCAAGCCCCTCCACCCACAGGGAAATACTTCCACCTCTCTCCCAAGCCCCCTCTGAGGTTACCCTGGTGTTATAAAGATGACAAGTTAAGTGTTTGTGTTCTCACAGGAAATATGTCAGTGCTGCTGCCACACTCCCTGGCAGCAGTGCCAGTCTGTGCCTGTGCACATCTGGAACCTGCTGGTGGCCACACAGGAGGTGTCAGGCTCCTCCACTGGCCTGACTTGGCCAGTCAAGCAATGGGCTGAACTGCCCCAGTGCCAACAGCTGCTCCTGTGCTCCAGACCCTTCTCCAATTTCCTTGCCCTTCTCTGGGTATTCTCAGCACCTCAGGGTTTTTCTTGTAGTGATGAGCCCAAAAGTGAGCACAGGATTTGGGGTCTCATGCTTCCCAGGGTGCAGGTACACCCCACTCCTGAGAGGCAGCCAGGGTCCCAAGGGAGACTGGCAACACCCCAGGAGCAGGGCAGGGCATCACCCCATCCCCAGACTGCTGCAGGAGCACTGCCCAGGGCGTTATGTGATGTGCCCCAAGGTGAGGACAGTGACTGCTTCCAGCCCCTGCTTGCAGCAGCCTCTTCCCCTTTGCCCTCCTCTGCCTTGTTGGACCCATTTTGTGAGCCCCCAATGCACTTGCAGGAACTGTAAATCAGTAACAACGAGCACATTGCAGAAGTTCAGTACCTCAGAGACAGATTAAAAGACCATAACTTCCATGGCAGACGTAAGTGTTAAGAGAGATTTATTTTGAAACAGCCTTTGAGCTCTTTGGTTCTCCCTGTGCCAGTTAGAAGAAATGTCTAGTAAGTCTATAATCTGCCAGTAACTATGTACACAGAATGCACTGAACTGGTGCTTGGAGCCTAATTGAGAGATCTATTGCCCTCTGGATGTACCAGTGCTGCCTGGAACTCAGCACAGTAAATAGATATGCACATTTTTACACAGATGGAAAGCAGAGCTGCTGTATGCCAAGGATTTGCACAGCATAGGTGTCAGTGTGCTTTTGATTTTCCATGTGGGTTTCATCATTTTCCACGGAAAATAAACTTCCACTATTTTCCTACCACGCCCTAGCCCAATTCCTCTGGGTACAAATAACAAATACATGACCTAATGCAGGGTTGTGCTGCTGGATGTTGGAGGCAGAGGATTTGCAGCATCCCATGCTGATGCTCAGGCACCATTCCACATTTGCCAGCAGCTCTTGCATGGTTGCCATCCTGCTGTTGGGAGAGCCAGGGTGGGAACAGGTGAGCTCCAGAGGGGGCAGTCAAGCCCAGCACAGTGTCTGTGCTCTGTGCCACACTAAGCAGTGCTGACAGGGTTAATCCCTGAGCTGCTGAACTGGCCCCAGGGTGTCTGTCTTGCAATAGAGATCATTCACCTGCATCTTGCCTGCAAAGCAGGTGAGTCCTCCTGCTCTTCTCTCTGCAAAGCAAATCCTGCTGTGGGGATGGTGGTGCCCCTGTGGGCTTGTGCCTGAGAAGGAGGGAGTAAATCACCCACCTCACACAGACACCAGCACGTTTGTAGTCTGTCACATTTACCATCCAAAGTGCTTCTGTGATGGCTGATTTACAGATTCCTTTTGCTTCCTGAACAACCACAGACACCAGTCCAGCCTCCAAAGTTCTCCATTGCATCAGAAGCCATGGTTGAAAAGATTTCCAGCTCAGTGGGTGCTGGTTTGCATGAGCACAACTGTATCATGCTCCTGGTGAGGGAGGAGGGGAGATAACCAGGTTTTCTTCATCTCCACCCATCCTCCTCCTTCCCAGTTTTCTGGACCTGGGAAGTTTCTTGGCCAGGCTGGGGCAGACTTTGTTTTGTTCTGACCACCAGTACATTTCAATGTGCTGACAGCAGCAATTCAAGTGTCCATGATGTATTTATTTACTGCTCACCATCTCCCTGACTTCATTTCATAGAATCATGGAATGCCCTGAGTTGGAAGGGACCCACAAGGATCACCAAGCCCAATGCCTGGCCCTGCACAAGACAGCCCCAAAAATCACCCCATGGGCCTGACAGTGCAGTGTCCTGCAGCAGCAATCCTAGCCCCAAGGACAGCCCTGTGTGGAAGAGCCACCTGTTACAGTTAACTTTGTTAAAGGCTCCCTGCTCTCTTGGAAAGGTGCACACCAGAGGAATGACTGCAGCCATGAACACCAGGAGTGAATGGAGGCAGCATGTTTGAGTCAATGGCCAGTAAGGGCACAACATCTGCCCTAGTGAGTGCTTGGTGGTGTGGCTCTTTTGTCTTTCCTTCTGTGTGTTCCAAAGGCTTTCTTTACATTTTCCCATAGCAGAAACATAAATACTGGATTGTGTGTAATAAAGATGGATCCTGCTGGAAGAAACAGTTGTCTCTGTTTTTTTCCAAGCTGCTGCATTGGCTTTATCAATGATCCTTTCAAATGTCTGGCTTTGATTTCTCAGTGGCAGACAGCAGCCTGGATGAGATGTTTGTTTGGCCTTGCTGGGCAGCAACACCATCCTGCAAGAACAGACTCTTATGCTTTGAAGAAATGCCCATTATACACAAGTGTGTATGGGATACACTTATGGTTCTCACATGGAGCTACTAGAAGAAAAAACAGAGAAGAAACAAGCATCTTCTGGAGTCAGCTTTTTGTTTTCTTAGCACACTGACTGAAATGTATCTCTTAAACTACTGCTTGCAAAACCACAGGGTATTGTGAAATTTTGAGCTGAAGGAGATCAGTAGAAAGACTCCAGGGAATGTAAATCAGGCTTAAAATAATGTAATTTTTGGATTGTGGCAAAACTTTTGAGAAGAAATTCGAGAAAGATATTTTAAAGTTTAAAAAATGTTCCCCCAGATTTCAGGAGGTCCAGGGCAGTGAGGGATGAAGTGCTGTACCCACAGCCAACCCTTCCTCTAAGCATACCTCAGGAAGCAACATCTACATTTTGATTTATAAATTCAGTCTTCCTCAGGCAACTCAAAACTTAATAAAGTCTTAAACTCTAGGCATAAACAACATTTGTGACCATTATCTTACAGGACAAAACTAAACCAGGAAAAATGATTGATTTTGTTGTTTACAGCATAGATACAGTGCTCATTCCTAAGTGCAAGAACTTGAACTGCATTAGAAAGCACACATCCCATAAAATAAATGTCCTTCTTTTTTTTTCTTATTAGTCTTTAAAAATTGGTTACTAATAGATCTTTTCTTTCTGTCTTTTTCCTACCTCCTTTCAAACAATGGCCCATCCAAGGGCATCTCTCAGCTGCAGCTGCTGTTACCTGCAAGAGAATACATAACAGGCTTCACCTCCAGGCATCACCTTGGAAACAGCAGAGAGGCTTTGTGCAGTGTCCAGAGGAGAGTGGGATGCTTTGCAGAGAAATGAAAAAGGCATTGCCCTTCTCCAAAGAGCTCTTCATCTGCTGTTTGTGGCAGGAGCAGTGCCCAGGTGCAGGCAGACTGATGTGGGCTGATGCTGCCACTGCCAGCCTTGACTGCAGAGCACAGGGGGCAGTGGGGTCAGTGCAGTTTGGGCACTCCAGGCCTGGGGTGCTGTGCCCAAGACCTAATATCAGTGGTGGAGGCAATGGAGAGGAGATCACAGCTCCCAATGTTCTCTTTTGTTATGGTAAGGAGGAGTCTTTGCACTGCGTCAGAATGTTGTGCATTGTGGAGGGAGCCTCTGGCCACTGCAGCAGCGTTACTCTGATTACCAGGAGTGCATGGTGCTGAAATAAATCACATCCTCCACTGGCTGATGTCACCGTGGGAAGGAATGGCCACACTGCCTGCAAATCTGTGGCTGTTAATAGACAAAATGCATGCATACATGGAAATGTTGTATTCATAAAAGACAAAGCAGAATACCAGTAGCATTCCCTGCAGAAAAAAGAATAAAATATAGGTGAGTGAACAGACACAGAGCTGTAGAATGCAGCCAGGCTGTTGTTTCTATCTTCCTTTAATGACATTTTATCCCAACAGCCCAGGATTGTCACACACCCTCACCCTGTGCACGTGGAACAGCTCTGCTGGCTGCTACAGAGTCAGCTGCAAAGTCTCTTGTGATGTTTGGCCACCCCAGAGACCCCTTCCAGCACATTGCCATAAATACAACAAAGTCAAGGCCTGGGAAGGCACCTGTGGCATAGGTCAGCATTTGTCCTGCTACAAACAAAGGGGATCCTGTTTGTTTTACCTCCTTACTAGGGAATTTGGCAAGAGCTGTCCTGTGCAGAAGCATGGAGTGCTGGGGGAGATGCCCTATGCTGAGTCTGGCAGCCTGCAGTGACATGAAAGCCACTTGTGCTCCTGACTGCACTGTGTTTATCATGATCTGAGCTGCTCTTTGTAGTTTTTACACTGCAAAATGCAGTATTGGGGATTCTGATAAGACTGAATCTGGAAAAAAAGGCAGAAGGTCAGCAGAGAGCATGACTGAGAGTCAGAAGTAACAAGCACTAATTGTCTTCAGCTTGTCACCCACCTGTGCTATTTGTACACACCTTTATTTCTCAAGGTGATATGGGGAATAATGTAAGAATAATGAGCTCTTCAGCTTGCAGGCAGAAGGATGCTTTTACTAAAGGTAAGACATACTGAGAACACTCCTGACACTGAAAAGACATTTACCTTCTTGCTTGGTCTTAATGAGACACAAAAGTCACATCTGGGTCAAAGGTGGAGAGGCTGCAGCTGGAGTGGAAATCAAGCTTTTCCCTGCTCGCTCCTTTCACTGTCCACCTTGGCAGCTCACATCGTGCAGCCTTCAACACTCAGCACTGCCAGCTGTCCACACAGGGAGGCAATGCCTCCTGGTGCCAGTGGCCACACAAACCCAATGCACAATTTTCCTAACAGGATTCAATTTCATGGAAATGAAACCAGGAGAATCTGTCACCAGTGATGTACCAGGGCTGTGTATGGGGTGATTCCTCTGGCTCTCCATCAGCCCCAGGGGAAAGATGTGGCCATGCAGAGCAATTTGGCAGCCAGGCAGGATGGCTACAAACCATAAAGAAGACAGATTAATTTACTACCTTAACTCTTGAAGACTGCCTCAGGCTGAGAAAAATCAAATCTTCAGAGAGAGTGAAGCAAAGGAAAAAACACAAAGATCTGCCTTTGGTACAGCTGAGAGTCTGGGAAAAGAAAATCACCTGCATCTCAAGATGATGGAGACACCAACAGGCCTCAGGCTTTGGGAAGTGATTGCTTGTCACAGTGGGAATGAAGTGAAAACCATTAATTAGTATTGTAATTGGGGAAAACAGAACTCTATTATATGAACAAGGGGAAAGCACTATTTTTATTTACAAATGTTTCTGTTTTTCAGCTGAAGGCCTGAGTTTGAAGGTGCAGCATGCAAAGCCTCCCCAGTGCTGGGGAAAGCAAAGGCAGGAATTCCTTCCCTTACAGTGATCATAAATGGGGGAGAAAAAGAAAAAATGGGTGTTTAGTATTGCCTGGGCTTGCTGAAAAAGAGCAGGAAGTTACAGTAATTTTTATGTACCCTAAGCAATAATTTTTAAGAATTTCTTTTTTAAGGGGAGGTTTCATCCCTTGTGCTGAGGGACCATGAATGAGCACACATCTTGCAGTGGGGCACTTTTAGATTGCCACAACACTTAACAGTAGTGCACAGACCTGCAAAGGTGCTTGTTCATGAGCTGATTTTGCACAAGGGGATGATACAGACTCAAAACCTCAACAGTTTTTCCTAGTTCCTTTTGTCTTTTGTTATTCTGCCTGAACTGCATTTTGCTGCTCCATCTTCTCCTGGTTTCTAGCACACCCTCACTCTTCCCCCCTTGACTGCCAAAGAAGCTTGCTGGAGGCTTTTCAGGAGACCCTCACCACAGCTGAAGTCCCAGAACATCTCCAAAAATGCATGTCCTCCTGTCCTGCCTGCAGCCACCTCACTGCAGTGACACCTGTGGGACACTCACCTGCTCTCCCTGCCCATGTCCTAGCTCTTCCTGACTTGCAGCTCTGTGAGGTCAAGTTTCCTGGCCTTTTTTTGGGTTATGTCTTCCACAGCTGCTATGTTTCCTTCATTTACTCCTCATCACCTCCAAGCCCTGGCCCAGTGCCAGCTGGGGACCTGGCAGCTGCTTTCCCCCAGTGCTGCCAGGCAGAAACAGCTTCTTTTCCTTATTCCTTCTGACATGGGACAGCTTTGATCTCACCACCTTTTCCCTCTCCTTCTCTTGGATCAGGTTTTTCATATGAGACATAAAGCAAATCCAAACCTGATCCACAACCAGCAGCTATTTGACACCACATCCTACATGTCACAGGGGGACTCTGCCCTAAGAGCTCTCCTCTCTCCTCTCCCCTCCCCCTCCCCTCCCTCCCCTCCCCTCCCCTCCCATGTCTGTTCTTACCAGTAATTACAGCTGGGGTTAGACAAAGTCTTCATTGCACCAGACCTCCAAGGATAACAGGAGGAAAACACTGTAAAAACTCACCCATGCTAACTCGGCCAAGCAGATGAGACTTCTGGCAGTTCAACAGTATCAGGGGAAGCATTTTCAAACTTTATGCAGAACCTAAGAAATGGTCAGTGATATTTTTTTCCGTGCCATTGTAATTCTACTTGACTTTCTATATGATGTTAGTGTTGGGGTTTTTCAGGAGAAAATGAGGGTTTAGTTCAACTATGGCAGATTTTTTACAGATGAATCTGCTGTATAGATCAGATTTATATAGTCCTTGCAGTAAGGTATCATGCCAGATAGGCTCAGAAAAAAAGATTTTCACCATGAGTTTTATTTCCATTAGATAGTTCGGAAACTGAACCCAAGGAGGTTAAATAGAGGGTCAGAATCATGGAAGAGATTGGGAAGAAAGGAAACTTCACCCATCCTTGTTCTTCCTAAACCAGAGCACGAGCAGCATCTGTGGGTAACCCAGGTTAGATCAATTTCTAAAGGGGATCCTCAGTAGAAAGTCTCCTTCCAAGAAACAATTTCTGGCAGCCCTTTCCCTACCAGCTTTCTAAGCTTTCAAGCTGTCAACAATGAATTGCTCTCCTTGACAAAGCTTTAAAATTAATTCAGGCTGAATCTGCTTCCCCTTCTGGATTCAAGTTATTATCCATTATTTTCATCTACAATGCATTTGGCTACCACATACTCTTAAATTAAAACATTTTTCCACTCTTTTTTTTCCTTTTGCACTTTGAAGAAAATAAAATTGCTTGAAATGTAGAGAGGTAACCCTTCTTTGAGGAGTGCAGGATATTCAAGTAAATCTTTAGCAGGGAGCATTTCTCATAGCAGCAAGTTATTTTACTGAAACATATGATGTAGTGGTTTTATATATCATTTATTTGCAGACATGTAATGAAATATCTCTTCTTTGTTCAGTCTGTTTCCAATTTAGTCACCAAGAAATAAAAGAATTAGGAAAATACACCCATGTCTTATCTGGCACAGCAACAATGCCATATTTTTAATTTGGAATGATAAGACTAGAAGTGCTTCATTAGCCAAAGGCAGGGAGCTGTTGTATGGCCTGTGGAAGCTGAAACGTGATAGAAATAACTGTAAATAAAGTTATCATAACCAAATCCAACTGCAGCCTGTATCCCTTCAGTTGGCTTGATTGTTGACAATAATGTAGGCATTTTAAATGGGGGAAGGGAAAATTCATCATTTCTCAGTCAGCCTTGACTCAATTAGCCAGGATGAGAAGAATTTATGCTTGAAAAACAATTTCTGACTATTTAAAGTTGCAGGTCTTCTCACTGTTGTTCTGAATAATTTGGGCAACATCCTGGAGGGATTTGGAACTAATGGGAAAAGGACTTGTGCAGAAGAGAAAGGGGAGGGAGAGAGGGGAGGGAGAGAGGGAAGGGAGGGAAGGGAGGGAAGGGAGGGAAGGGAGGGAAGGGAGGGAGGGGAGGGAGAGAGGGAAGGGAGGGAAGGGAGGGAAGGGAGGGAAGGGAGGGAAGGGAGGGAAGGGAGGGAAGGAAGGAAGGAAGGAAGGAAGGAAGGAAGGAAGGAAGGAAGGAAGGAAGGAAGGAAGGAAGGAAGGAAGGAAGGAAGGAAGGAAGGAAGGAAGGAAGGAAGGAAGGAAGGAAGGAAGGAAGGAAGGAAGGAAGGAAGGAAGGGCTGTGTGAGGTGCAATGTTTGCAATGCCCAATCTTTCCTTGTTTCACCCTTTTCACAAACAAATGGCACATGGTTGATGGTACAAGGCACTCTCTGAAAGTGGATGCTTTGAAAATCCTGGTTTCTGCCTGAGAATCAAAATAATGGTATACTCAGATATGTATGCTAAACGTTCCTTTTCCTTTCATGTGCAAGTCAGTTCACATGAAATTTCTACTACTTCAAAATAAATAAATAAATAGATCCATAGGTAATCTAGAAAAAGCCCTGAAACCCAGCAACTGTAGCTTTCTGCTAATGGTTTATGCCCTGGAACAGTGTACATTAACAAGCCCATTTCTGCTGAAGCTTTTGATAGTGCACTTGACAACTCTGATACTGAAGTGGCACAGAAAATGCTTCTGCCAGCCTTGCTAATGCACAAACTGCTTCCTTGCACTTACAGAAATGCCTCTTGCAAGCACATACTGTGCAAACATGTCAGTGTTTATTAAATCTGGGGCTGAGATGTGGAACGGCCCCAGTCTCCTCTGATACTCTGATGATGTTCCACTCCCTGCAGGAACAGCTCTTAGCTGGTAAATAATGCTATATTCTCATTCTTCCTCAAGTAAATTCCCTTTCTCTTGCAATCTCACACTCTTGGAGTGATGCCAGCCTTATCCAAATGTGACTTGCCCTTTGGGGAATTTCCTCGAATAATTTCTCTTGTAGGGATGAGAGAAGCTGAGAATTACAGCACCCTGTATTCATATAAATGCCATGAAATGGTTGTTTACAGAGAGCTGCTTATCAATCCAGCAAAAAGCCCCACTGTGCAAATGATGTGAATTGGTTAGAATAACAGGTAGCTCTTAAAGGATCTGCAGCTGAAACCCAGATGTATTTATACTTGCTGCTGTGAGATTTCTGGGGCTCAGCATCTTTTTGGAACACATCATTATATTAACTGTTCATTTTCTGAGGAATGAAAGACCAGGTTTGGTCTTTAGGAGACAAGATGAAAATGATTCAACAATATAGGGGCAAGCCCAGTCAGTTGCAATAATCTCATCAAATATTTAGGTAGAAGTACAGACGTTTATTTTGGTAAGAAATTTGGTCTGGACTGGAATTTCACAGCTGGTTTTGGTATCTTTGATCTTGAACCAAAACTAGCCCCCAACACCCCAGGCCTGAAGACATCTCCACGAGGCCACCTCTAAATCTCAGTCTCCATGGAAATAGGCTGCTCTATGAAGGGTGGAAATGAAGTTTCCCATGGGGTTGGATTCTGAATCTTCACAGTCCTTCCCTACCCTTCCCAGGTCTCTCATTTCCTCTCTGCCTGGCCAGGCAAGGGGCAGCATCTTTTATGCTGTGCTGACATGGGCTGATTGACCAGTGAGTTCTCTCCTCCCTGATAAGGGACTGGAAGTCCTCCCTTGGTGGGACTACCCTGGGATGTGAAAGCTAATATCTGCCTAAAACTCACAGAATGGCATACCTGTGTGACTGCTGCCTCTGTCAAATGGGACTGAAAGTGATTGATGGGTTAAAAAATTCTTAGTTGGGTCACTGAGACAAGGTGGTAGCATTTGTTTCATTTCCTTTGCACACTACAGCTATAAACAGCTTGTAGAAATTACTTTCCAAGCTTATTTTGGTTTAATGCTTTAACTTGTATGTTCTTTTGCTGCTAAAAACTCCACTCCAACCATGAGATCTGACCATTGCATGGTATTGTGTGAACCAGGTTAACCTTGTGTCAGAGGTAAAAGCAGCAAAGCTTAAGTTTTGGTGCTGTGTCTTCCACTGTGTCGTGCAGCTGAAGCACCATGGTTTGGTGGTCAGTGTCTGCACCACAGCTTAGGGTGCAAAGATGACAGGCACATGGGGGTTTGGCTCCATTCCTGTAAAGGAGATAGAGGCTTTAGATGGATCTCCTCTGTCTCAGACTCTGCTCAGAAATGGAAACTGCCACACTGCAGAAGACCTGGGGAAGTGAGGCAGAAGTCAGGAACAGGAAACACAGGATTATCAGCTTCATCTGAGTTCCTGCTACTCTGAGCAGGGCACCATAAAAACCAGTGCCATAATAAACAGTGCCATGTGACCACATGTCCTCTATTTCTTGGTATTTTTAAGGTGTTTGTATACCTTTGTATAAGGTATAATATTTTTATAAGGTATTACTTGGTATTTTCCAGACATCTCCTGGAAAACATTGTCATCCAGAAACTGATTGGAGGGCATCCCAATAATAAGTGAAACTTTAAAGATTGTCTTGGTGTGATAAACTTGGTTTGTCCAGGCTCAAAAGCTACACCTACAGCATCCTAAGGCACAGTTCTCCACCTTGTTATGTCAGGATGGACAAAAGATGCTGACTGAGACTGCTGTTAATTCCCCAGGATCTTGCTGATGTGGAGATGTTCCTGTCTAGGACTTTCTCTCTCCTGACAGCCAAGAAAGATGATGCAAACCCACAAACCCCCTCACTGTTACTCTAGGTTCAGCCACTTTACAAATATCAATTAAAATTCATGAACTTGATTGCTCAGAAATGAACAGAGGCAAACAGGAAATTTTTATCCTTTTTCTCCATCGGGTTTCTTAGATATAGGGTGGAAATCTGGGTAATCCTTGAGCTCTGTCTCTTCCTGTTATGATGATTCAGTAATAGGGAAAAATAAAGTATTGAAGAAATAGCTGACAGAAGAGCAATGGGATACTTTTCCACCCCCTCCCCCCCCAATAATAATGAATTTAAAAGCCAAAGCAGAAAGATAAGCAGTAAGAGAGATTCATAACTTGCATTGTTAATTTTGATAATGTTAAAAAGCTCCAGATGAAAGGAGTGCAAAAGCAGAACATGTTTCTGTTGGTACAACTCACAAAGAAATTGGACATGTGCTTGGAGGTGCTAACGGCTGCCAGGAGGCAGGTTCTGATTTTTCAGCTATCATACTCTGGATTAAAACTGATGGATGGATTTGGCATCTTTTGAAAGGTGAAATGAAAGGGTCAGAAGAGCCCCAAACCTGTTATAAAGCAGTAGCTGGAAACAGGAGGAAGACTCCTAGAATAATTTGAACCTGACACACAGAACCAACCAAAAATGCTGAGAGATCTCTCAGTGAATGGCTGCCAGTGCTTCATTTTAAGGGTTAATGAGAGGAGAGGGCAGGGAAATTGAACATCTCTGGTGATTGTGGCTTCCAGAGGGAGGTGGAGAGCCTGGGCTCCTGAAGGCAGGGAGCTGGCTGGGCAGGCAGGACTGGAAACTGTGAGCAAGGAAACTGCTGCTGTATTTTCTTCCTGTACAGGGATTCTGTGAATAGAGAAGATGACACTATGAAAATATCCTCTTCACTCCCCCAGCACACCATCAAAGCTCTGAATGTGTAGGTCAACACCTATTCTGAAACGTGGAAATTGGATTTTCCTCCCAAATGTTAGCTGAGAGACTAAACATCATTACCTATACATTTTATTTCAAGGTTTTGAAAGGATCTGAGGGCAGACTTGTCTGGGCTGCTCTGCTTCATTTTGACCTGCTGCTGGAATTGCTGGTGGGAGGACATCCTCCAGCTGTGTGCCAGTAACCTGCAGACACAGCCTTCCCTCACACAGGGAAAACCTCCTGCTCTAGTTAGGAAAAACTGGAACCAGTACAGACTTAGCTGCTGTCCTAGCACTGGTGTGCAAAACGTTTCTTTGTTTCACAAGGGCAACGAGGGGACAGCAATGTTGATTTTTAATGCAAAAAAACCCAATGTATTTCATTATGTAAAATGCCAGCTGGCAGAGAAGCAACATTACATGACATAACCTGTATTTCAGTGGCCAGAATTAGGTAATTCTTTATACAACACAGGTTATGTTTCAAAAGGCATTCTTCAGAAGAGGCTGAAAGAGTCTAGTCTAAATGGGGAAAATTTGAGAATGGAAGGAATGTTTGGAAAAAAGTTGCTGAATTAGGATCAGTTCACCAGAGATGTGTGTCCTAGCATTCCTATTGCAAGAAACTGACCTTTTTATTATTTGGAAGGAAAAAATATTTTCTTACTTTTTTGCTTCTGCATTTATTGTTTATAAGTTCAGCACAACACAGGAGACTTTCAGCACAGGCACTGAGAAGCCAGGAATCACACATCTTCCTAGCTACAGAAAGCACCAAGGCAAGGCTCCCTTGGGATACTGTTCTCATGGTGGATGCCCTGCAGTAAGTCTGACTTTCTGCAAGACTTCTGTGCTTGTGGCTTTAAAAAACACATGGTTTAAGGACTAGGGAAGGTTGTCTAGGAAAAAACCCAAGAACCATGAAGTCAAAGGGATCATTAAGCTCCTGAAATGAAGTTTTATTATCCAGCATGTGAGATTCCTTTTATTTTGCTCTAAACCTCTTCAGCATTAGATAAAGTCTTCTCAGCTGAGGCATCTGGCTGTGAAACAAATTCCAGAGGAGATTGGGTGAAACTAATTTTGGCCATCTAAAGGAAAACCTGCAGTCCTTTGCTTTACAGAAAGCCTTGCTAGAAAAATGATGCTACTTTCATTATTCAGTTTAGTCCCACCAAGCAACCAGAAACTCTCTCAACCATAGCAAATAAATTGATAACCTCATCCTGAGAATATTTATTTTCTTTGAAAAGAAGGGAGTGCCTAGACTCCATGGCCATCCAGGAGCTTGCTGCCAATATCCATCATACATGGAAGGAGCTCAGAGACTCTGGAATTGGGTGTGAGTACTGGAGGTAAGGTAATTTAAAGGCAGTCAATGTACATATATGATGTGATGCTGCACACTTATGTGCAAATACATCCTTCCCTATACCTACACACCTGCATGTTCACTCTCCTGTAGAGGAAAATGAACTTCTATTAAAATGGCAGCTTTTTGGACAGCAAAGACAAATTAGTGTGAGTTGCTGAAGTTACCCAGACTGGACCCAACTCACACAGAATTCTGTCTGCCAGGATCTTGGGCAAGGGGCATTACTGGAAAATTCTGCAGCCTGGTAGGGCTCTCTGATTACTATCTACTATTGGTTGTTCAAGCTGGCAGCAATGAAATAACAAAGAGAATCTGAGGGCAATCAAAAGAGACTTCAGAGCCCTGGGACAAGTGGCAGAGGGATTGGGAGCACAGCTACTGATTTCCTTGATCCTTCCAGTCACAAGGAATAATACTGTCAGGCAGACCCATCAGGTCAATATGTGGCTCCAAGATTGGTGTAGTTGGAAAAATTTTGAGTTTGTTGACCATAAGATGATTTACTCAACACCTAGTCTACTGACCACTGATGTGATGCACCTGTCTCAAAGGGGGAAAAGAGTTGTAGCACAGGAGCTAATGGGGCTTCTTGGCAGAGCTTCAAACTGGCTTGGAAGGGGAAAAGGGATAAAACCAGGCTCACCAGCAAGGAGTGATGGCAGCAAAAACTTGAGGAAGTGAGCACTAATGGGATCGCTTTATCTGCTTTATGAGGCCTTGGCTACGTTGTACCACACCTGAAATGGTTCTACTAATGCACAAGTCATAAGGAACAAACCCAAGGAGCTTGAAGCTTTGGCCCAGTCCCAGAGATTTGACAACATTGGCATAAATAAAACCTGGTGGGATGAGTCCTGTTGCTGGGGTGCCATTTGGGATGCTTCCAGGCCCTTCAGGAGGGATAGGCAGGGCAGAAGAGGCAGAGGGGTGGCACTGTAAGGATGAGAAGGGTTAGAATGCATGGAGCTCACCGCTGGTGGTAGCACACTTGAGAGCCTCTGGATTACAATTAAGTGGCAAACAAATAATGTGGATGTCGTTGTGGGAGTCGGCTATAGATTTAGAGCCAGGATGATGCCAAAGTAAGTCTTTGAGGAACCAAGGGGCACCTCCAAATCAACTGCCCTTGTCCTTATTGGGGACTTCAGCTTGCCAGAATTTAACTGGAAGCATCACAGCAGGTACAGCTCAGGCCAGAATATGCCAGGATATGCTTTAAACTGCCCATGTGGTGCTGCTTTGTGTGCGAGTTGCTCCTTTGAGCTCAGTCTATTACCACTGTCATCAAGTAGCACCTGCAAAATTGGGAACTAAACACAAAATTAAGAACCCCTTGATACTAAAGAAACCATAAATTTTAATCTCCTTGACACAGAGACTATCATTTCAGAAACAGTAATGACTAACAGGTCTCTTAATTTTTACTGGAGGTTATAACAGCAGCTGAGGGTATGGACCCCTTACATCATTCTGTGTGCAACAGAAGACCAGGACAAATATTCCAGTGAGCTGGTAAAACCATATTGAGTTTTTCCAGCCACCCTGACATCCTGAAGGCAGAACTCAAAGGTAACTGTGACCTGAGCTCTCTATTCAGCCTTTCATTGACTCAATGGCTCACAGGGAAAATTACAACGCTGCTGAAACTGTGTTGGTTCAAAGGAAGAGCATGGGAAAGCCCTGCAGTGATCTGCACTGTTTATGCAGTGGTTTTTGATATATGTCATTCCTGGAAAATGTGAAAAATCTTCAAAGTACAAACAATTTTTCCCCCAAAAGGGTTTTGAAATGCCATGCCATGCCATGCTTTAAATTAACAATAAAAGGTAAATTAAAGTTAGTTTGTTCAAATGACTGAGTTTATTTTTTTAGGGATGAGGTGGAATGTTACAAGTAATTTAATTCAAGCAAGGACAAGAAACAGTCGTAGGTCTCCACAGCAGTCAAATTAATTTCCTCTGCCTTTTGTTCTGGTTCATACAAACATTCAAATCCACCATCAAAGTAGCAAGTTCATTTCTAAAACAACCTACAAACTCAGCAGCTAATTGTGAGTTAAAAACAAGATATGGTAGCTAAGTTCAGTGCAAACCCATAGGTGTACTTAATTTCCCACTGTATTTACCTGCAGATTTAAAAAAAGACTTTGGCCTGCACAGTTTATAAAAACCTACTGTCCTGCACTGTGAATTTTAAAATTGAAAGCTGGATTTAAAAAAAAAATCATCAGTATGTCCCTTATTTTCTGAAGTGTAAAGGAAAACATTTGTTTCTGCAATAAGATTATCAGAATTAAATACTGTGATGTCAGACTAAGTAGCATTACTTTAGCTCCTGTATGGTTGAGTGATTTTACTATAATAGTTTCTCATAATAATGCTTTTTATCTGTAATACATAGGGGATAGAGAGACTGACAGAGCTGTAATCTTTCAGAAGCACGGTGTTAAATGAAGAGGGTTCAAGTGAAAATATAATTTGGAAAGATGATAAAGATGGCCCTATATAAGACTGTGTCACCATTTCAAGTGAAAGATGTTAGCTCTGAAAATAATGCCATATATTACAAAGATAAGTCAATATCAAATTTGTTCTTCAGGGTCTGGAATTTATTTGTTTGTGGCAAAAGGCTGTGTACCCTTCTGTGTACACTGCTACTCTTGCCACTGCTATTTGCTGTTTATGCAGGGCTGTGTGTGCTGAGCATTGAATGCATTTATGAAGACCGGGGTCCTGCCACAAAAAAACCTTTCCATTTACTAGAATGAACAAACGTGCTCTCCTGGTTTCACAGCTGTCTGCACGTAAAAGCAAAGCTCCTCTACGTGTACCAAGGCAAAGTAAACCTGGAACAGCTTCGGTGTGGATGGCAGCTTCTACTGGCACTGCCAACCACTCATCAGGACATGCTGAAATTAGTGTCTTCTTCCATTGCTCTCCCAAAACTCCTCAGGCTGTTTTTCCCATGATCTTTTAAGAGTGTATGGTCATTGGTGAAAGGAAAGCAAATATGCTGCTGCTCCTGAACAATCCCCTGACCCGCCTAACCACTCAACACCATCACAATTTTAGTGATGAAAAGAGATTTTAGACTTCCCTAAGTAATCCCCAGGTGTGCTCACACCTACGGTTTTTGCATTACAGCACCCAAAGGTAAAGCATTTCATTGCATCCAGAAATGGACAATGGAGCTGGTGGAAGGTCTGGAGCACAGGTCTGAGGAGGAGCAGCTGAGGGAGCTGGGGATGTTCAGCCTGGAGAAAAGGAGGCTCAGGGATGATTTTATCCATCCCTGTTACAGGGAAGGAGGTTGGCCAGGTGGGGGTTGGCCTCTTCTCCCAGGAGAATGACAGGATAAGAGGACACAGCCTTAAGCTGTGCCAGGGGAGGTTTAGGTTGGACATCAGGACGAGTTTCTTCACAGAAAGAGTGATTAGACATTGGAATGGGCTGCCCAGGGAGGTGGTGGTGTCACATCCCTGGAGGTGTTTAAGGACAGACTGGACTTGGCACTCAGTGCCATGGTCTAATTGACATGGTGGTGTTTGGTCATAGGTTGGACTTGATCACAGAGGTCTTTTCTGACCTAATGGATTCCACGATCCTGTGAAGTTATCACCAGTTTTAATGTGCTCGCATCTATGACTTTTGCATCGTGCCACCCAGACATGTCAAAGCACAGAGCTACAGCATTTCTCCTTTCCTGGGCCTGTGTGTGAGTGCACACTGTGAGGAACAACATGGAATCATGGAGTCTTTCAGGTTGTTAAAGACCTCTGAGACCAGTGAGGCCAACCATTAACCCACCAGACCACGTGGCAGGCTACTAAACCATCATGAAGCACCACATCTACACATTTATTGAAAACTTCCAGGGATGGTGACTCAAGCAGTGACCTCATGGCACTTCAGGGCACAGCAGTGCCCTCAGCCCCAAAGTGCATGATGTAATCTCCATTTTCAGCCTGCCTTGCGTGGGATTTGGGGACAGTGATGCCTGTGTGGTTCTGAGGGACGGTTGCACAGAGACAGAATGACAGAACAGCCCTACACTCAAGGGCTGAGTTATGCTGGAACGGAGAGCGGGCTGCGGCCCCTTATGCGGGGCTCTGCCTAAAACATGCCCTAGCGCCTCATCCCCGAGCGCTGCGGCCCCTTTAAGGCGTCACGTGGCTCTTGGGCGGCGCTGTAGTCCCTTGACCGGGGTGGCAACGCCGGCCGACGCGGCTAACGGCAGACCGGGGGACTACAACTCCCAGCAGCCATCGCGGAGACGGATGAGCTCATCCGCCTCGCCCAGGCGGGCGTCGCGATGCACGCTGGGAACTGTAGTTCGTTGTTAGTACTGGTGATAGGTAATGGCACGGCGCGGAACTACTCCTCCCAGCGTGCCGCGCGCGGCGGGTTCCCGTCAGCGCCGAGGGGGAGCCCCCCAACGTAAAGGGGGATCACTTTCCCCTTGTGTCCGCCATATTGGACGGTAACTCTGCCCAGCGGCGCCGGGGCTGAGCGAGTCCCCGTGGCCGTGACAGCCCCGCTTCGCCCGCGCCGTCCGGGGAGCCCCGGCCCCGCCCGGCCCCGTCCGGCCTCGCCACCCCCGGGCGCTTGGCGCGACCCCGCGCCCCTTCCCCCCACCTCCTCCTCCCCGGCGCTCCCTCCTCCCGTGCCCGGGTGTCAGCACCATGAGTCCGGCCGACGCCAAGCGCGGAGCGAAGCGCCGGAAGAACAAGCGGGGCGGCGGCCTCGGCAGCACCGGCGGGCCGGGACCCAGCGGCGGCACCGGCGGGCTGGGCAAGGCCGGGGGTGCGGCGGCAGCGGCCCCCGCCCCGCCGGGCGCGGTGGGCGCCCTGCTGACAGCTCCGGGCGGCGGCAGCGGAGCCCCGGGCGGCGCCGGGGCCGCGGCGGGACACGGCGAGGTGAGCGGGGCCGGGCCGGGCGCGGTGACACCGCACACCCGCGCTGGCAGCCGCGGGCTGCGCCGCCACATCCCCGGGCCCCGGCGGGGTCTCGGGGCTGGGCCCTGGCTGCGGGGAGGGGGCGGCGGCGCCGGGCAGCGTCCGCGGCTCCCCACCCTTTGTGGGGGAAGGGCTGCGCGGGCCGTGCCGGCCCGGGGCTCGTCCTGAAATCCGCTTCGGCGTCCCCATCCGCGGGGTCTCGCCTTAATGGAGGAGCTGTAAGAGACAGGCGGGCAGGCCTTGAGAAAGCAAAAAGACACCTCCATTACGCCCTTTTTGCAGTAGCCAACTTCGTTATTAGGCATAGGAGGCTCATTGTAGCTTGGATTGTGGTTGGCACTCTGGTGCCTTGGAATAATTCAGATCTGTTACATTATTTCATATTATGGTGAAATTTATCTCAAATTGGCGAACCAAAACCACTAGAGAGAAGATTGTGTAGTTTACCTGATTTTTTTTTTTCCAAGAAAAATTACTCATGGATTAAGCCCTTAAAAAGGTGTCCTGTTGGTTCAAGTAGCAAAAGAGCAAATAAGTTCATGTTCCTTTTTCTGCTAAAGGTTACCTCAAGTTTTTGTTATCAGCACAGAGCTTGTGTTCAGGTATCATATTTACAGCAGCATTTCCTGCTGACAGCATCTTCAGACTTCCATGTGCATGTCATACCACCTGCTCCGTTTCCTCTTGCTCTCATAAACTTGTTGAGCACGTGAAGGGGAAATTAAAGAATTGGCTTTGTGATGTAGTGTGTCTGAAATACCATGATATAAAAAATAGGTTTATTTCGTTTTCCATCTAGTTTTGTGCCCATCTATTTTGCTGGGTCAACAATCAATCTGATGATTGTAGGTTGACTTTTTTTCTCCTCTCTCTAAAACTTGGGTTCACACAGTTTCATACTTGGCTGCCATGCTTTAGATAAACTGTTTCTGTATGTCTGTCCTAATCTGATACTTAACTTCACACATAATTTCCTACTGCGACAGTAGCCTGTATGTGACTTAGATATCCGGAAGAATGATGTGCCTATGGCAAAGAGGTGTGCAAGTTTTTATTTGCAGCTTTGCAAGTCATCACTCAACACTATTCTAACTAAACCTGTAGCAAGAAGATGCATCTTGTTTTGTTTTACATTTTAGATCACAAGCCTTTCCAGGCACAGGTTCCTAAATGTTGCTAAACATCATCATGCCAAGGGAAATAAAACCAGCAGCAAAGTGATGCTTAGAATAGGACATCGATGTGGCTCCACTATCCCCAATATTTTGATGTTTGTGTCTCGTGGTTATGTGTAGTCTAGAACTTTGGTTCTCATCAGGCAATATGGGATCTTTTTGAAATTTATCTTAAAAGCCAAACTCGTTGCTAGTCTACCTACTCTGTGTTCCTTATTTCTTTCAGATTGCCTAGTTCCTAATAAAATTTCTCAGTCCCTCTGGAAGTATGTCATGTGGGAAAGTTTAGTGTTTCAGCACTAAATTTTTGGGAGAATACATCTGTCTATTGCACTTATATGTTATTCATGCTTTTGTAAGTGTATATATCACGTGACTTAATGCATTTTTGTCTTTGTCTTAATTGGTCTTTTTTTGCCTCCACTCTTAGATATATATGGGGTTGGTCAAATGTTTGTTTCCTTTTGTAGTATGGTGCAGGTGGTTCTGAAGACTGATGGGCAAGTGGGGAGTTAAGTCAGTTAAACAAATAGATCAGTTAGTTAAACTAGAATAAACCTGCAGCAAAGGCCTTGATTAATTGAACAGTAAGCATATTGGAATGAGATTTTGAGGATAGGTAGATGCCTATGCTCAGTTTTTTGAAAGATTTTTGCTTATACCCCATAATGCTCCTTTAAAGCTGATATTGCTTCCTCCATAGTGCTTTCAGTGACTTCTTACTTGACACTTTCAATAACTTTCCAATGGTTGTGACACGAAAATTGCCAGTACTTAAAAATTCACTGGCAATCTTGTTGCAAAGATGAAATCTTAAAGAATCATTGCATGACTCTTGCTGATGTGAAAATAAGATTACCTTAATGGTGTGTAAAAATTTGATAGTTTAATGTACATGATCAAAACAAGACTTGGTTTTTTGAGTGAAAGACTAGCAGATGTTTTTTCTGGATGAAATTGAGAAAAAAACCTGTATTTTGCATGGCATACCACTTCATACCACTTCTAAATTAGGTACAATGTTTGTTTTGGCTAGATAGAGAATAGGCAACACACTTAGTAGCTGTAAAGTAGTAACCAGGCTTGCTTTACTTTCATCTTACCCTGCATAATGTGAAATTTCCTTTGGTGGGTAAGAGAAATCATCAGCTAGCTCTCTGCTGAACAAACTTAAATATTTAATCTTTGAAAAAGGTGTAAAATATAACCACCAGCTCCCCAAAAATTTAGTGTTTACTGCACAGCATAGTGTGTTCTACTTGTTCTCATGCACTTTCCAATTTTTGTCCCTTACCTGGTTTTAGGGCAACCATTCTAGATGGGGTGGGCACATCCTTCTACTAGTGTTCTGTTAGGTGTTTCTTCCAAAACTTGTCTAAAAGACAGAATGAAACAGGATGCTAAAGGAATGATTCTGTGTGTGGTCCACATTCTTGTGTGTCAGTAATTGTTCAGAATAGCATATACTTTGAACCTACTTTATGAAACAGGTTGACTGTAGTTTAAAAATGAATGTATTTATAGTTCAGACTAAAAGCTCATGTGCCAATATTGAAATTGTAGCTAACCTTGTTAGAGCTAACAAATACATTTGAATTGAGGATTTTATACATCTTATCTGGAGGGTTTTTTAAGACTGTAGGCTAAATTCTGCATTAGAGTACATGCTGAGTCTTGTTCTGGGATGCAAGTGGGCAACTCCTAAAGGAATCTTCCTGGAAGGTATGTTATTCCATGCACATGTTTTATAGCAGCTGAATTCGTCCTCTGAAGCACTGTCAGATGTTCTGGAGTGCTAGTGAAATTAAGGGTGCTTTGACAGTGTATCAGTGCAAGGGAGTTTCAGTCTTGAAAACCTGTATCTGTGTCAGCTTGAACTGGAACTGGAAACCAAGTCACCTAGTTGTCCAGTGCTGTTGCAGGACTTCTTTAGGATTTTTTTCTTTTTAATATGCATATTTATGGAAATATATCTTGCTTTCTGTTCTAATTCAGCAATGCATTGCATCAAGCTTTCTTAATTTGACCCTATAAATTTTTGACGGACAGTTGGATTATTGATGTGAGAGGCATTTGATTATCTCTAGCAACCACTGCATAATTCATACACATGGTATAGCAAAACTGGCTATTTGTTAGTATGTTCAGGTATTTTGGAATGGAGAGTGGTATGTGAGTAGCTGATCAACTACAGAAATACTTTTTGTTATAGGCCTGACCAATCTTGTGTGATTAAAGGGAATAATTTAGTAGCCATTTTACAATTCTCTCACTTGCATTTTTCAAAGTATTATATGTCAAGCATAGTAATATATTGGATCCTCTTATATATTTGAGAGCTGTTTTAGAATTTCATAAAATACTTTAGCAGACTATTTAAAAAGCAATACCCCATAATAAAAAAATAGAGATTCTATACATAGCAGAATGTACATTGCCAATTTCTTCAGCAGCTTTGTAGCTTATTGCATTTTAGTGATATCTGTGTTTGATTTGTGATTTCAGATTTTCCCTGTTCCCTCGTCCCCTTCCATGATTCAAACATTCAAAAAGAAGGAAACATTCAAAAGAGGAGCTTTGTCAGGAGCTCAGAAGTTCAGCAAATAGCTCGCTTTTGTGCTTTTATGTAGGGCCTTCTCCAAAAGCAAGCTTATTTTGGGCAATTTTTGCCAAGGCTCAGGTAAACTAGATAAACTCCAATTAATGAAACAGTATTATAACCTCTACTCCTCAGGCTGAGGCAGTCAGTACTTATAAACACTTAACACTGACTTGAAGAAAAACAAGCCTTTGTGACAGGTAGTAAATTTGTTCCTCTGATTAAAGGAAGCAGTTCACTTTTTTGTTGTTTTTGTTTTTTTGGTAATAGACATGCAGTGGCTGCCCCGAAGAGCTTATGCTCTGCTTTTTGTAACAAAAGGAGACACAATGGGATAAAACTATTAGGATTTGCTTTAGATGGTATGGTTGAGTTAACTCGCTAATTTAGAAGCAGAATCTAAACAGAACATTTCAAACTTTAAAACAAGCTTAGTGGTTGCATAACATTCACATTATTAGCTCTTTCATAGCTTCTTCCCATGCTCAGTTAAGGCATTTTTCAGCTGATAGACGTGAGACCAGAGGCACAGTACCAGTGACTGGGTCAGATCTCGTAATGCTGCTCCTGGGAAGTGTGTGCCTGTGTGTACTCATGACCTTGACGTATATCCAGTCCCTGAGCTTTCCATTTCTCCCCCATCTCCTGCACCTGCAAAATCATGGTCAGCTGATAATGAGAATAATCGGTTGTGAATTGTTAAATGAAACATACCAAAAATGTGCCCAAAAAAAAGGCATCTGGTTCAGCTGTATCTAATCCGTGTAAGCTAAGGATTCTCCTTTGGCTTTGTTAGGAGACATTCAGTTCCAGGTGTGAAGGCAGAGGGTTTTTTTCCCTTGCTGTATTGGTTGCAAAATGTGAAAGATGGAGAGAGAGCAATTTTTTACTCTAAAAAACATAGTGATTTCCTTCCTCTCCTTCCTTTTGTTTCTTGACTGTGTAAGCAAAACCCTGTTGATTTAATTTGGAACTAGATTAGTTTGAAAAGTTAATTCTGAAATATTCAGGGTTCTTGTCCAGTTCTTCTCCTGCAAGTTTTTGACCCCAAACAGTACCTGAAGCTTTATTTAAGTATTTAACATTACATTATTTTCCTGGTTATGGCATTTATCCTGTTGTAGTGGTATCCCATCTTGGGGGGAATCTTTGGATCCTTTCTCCTTTACAGTGAGAGATCAGTCAGCCTCTCTTCTGGCCTGGCAAGGAGAGCTGAGTGGGTGCTTAGTGCCTATAAGACTAATGTTCAGACCCTGATATGTGTGTTTAGCAAGGGTGGTCCTGAGCAAATACAGACCTACTGAAGACATGTTGTGGAGAAGTGATTAGGAGAAATAACTGGGAAGTAAATCTGCTTTGCTTTAGGTGTACAGGACTCCATGGATGTGCTAGGCAGTTCTGGGTTTGTATAGATCTGAGTAATCAAAGAAGGTTTAATAATTTTTGGGGCTCCTTCACTGATGGGAAAGGAGGTCATATATCCCTTTTTATTAAGGCAGTGGAAAAAGTCCCTACATATTCCTTTTTTTTTTTTTTTTTTTTTTTAATTTTAATAGCAACCAAGGTAGCTGTGGACTGGTCTGTTTTGAAAAAGAATATTCTGTATGTGAAATTTTCCTAGAATAATTAAACATAAGGAAAACATTTGAATTAAATGTCTAGAAGAATACTGCAGTTCAGTTCCTTCTTTGCTGCAAATGAAGAGTTCAACAGGAAAATGACTTTTATGATGTTACTCTTAATGGCATTACAGGAACTGCCCAAATTAAAGCTTTTCTGAGAATGCAGTAGAATAAATTTGCCTCTTTTTTTTCTTTTGACACTACAATTACTTAATTTTGTGTTGTAAAAATTTGAGGCAGCCTATAACATTATTCACCTCCTTGCCTGTGAGGAAACACTCCAGAAATTCTATTAAAGATACGTCTGAGCAGCATAGCATTTACCTGAGGTAAATATTTTTTCCTAAATATTTTTTTGTTGTTTACTTTTTTTAACAGAGAATGTACAGCTGCTTTGGTGATGCAGAAGTTAGTCCAGGCATTGTTTTGCAGAATGGATTTTAGGGGGAAATTAATGGGGCTGCCTGTGAGCCTCTTCCAAGCTGTTGAACTGAAGTTGTTCATGTTGGACTGGTGATAGCACTGCTGAAAAACTTCCTTGGGGTGGGAACTTTAACCATGTTCTTAAATAATCAAGGTAGTTCTCTCCATCTCAAAATTCCTAGTAATGATAGAACCAGCTCAGGTGTGAGAGGAAGGCATTCCTGTTCTGCATCACTCTGTAGAGCAACCATCTCTCTCCAGCCTTAATTAAAGGAAGCCTGGAGAGATTTTGGTGCAAACGGAGTGCCTGAAGTTGGATAAAGTGAAAAACCTGTGTAGGAGGCCATGCTTAGCCTCTGCCTGCATACTAAGTTATGGTTTCTTCCTCTTCAAAACCAAAAAAAAGTTGGAGCTCAAATATGTTATGATACATGCCCCCTTGGATCATATCTTAAATCTTTAAGAGTAACTTTGCTCATGTATAAGGGGGGCAAACAAAATATTTACTTCATTGAAGAAGACAGTCTGTGTGCTTCCATGAAACATTCCTATGCATAGTCTCTCCTCAGGTCTAGAGGAGCAAATCACAATAGGTTATAGGTGCCTCTGTATTGTTACTTACTGTGGAAAATCATGAAGTCCTCAGGCACAGTAGATCTTTACATTAGTCCTCCTTTCACACAACTAATCTGTTGAACTGGCTTGTAGTAGCTTTGACAGGTGGTTACTTGTGAAGGATGTTCAAAGAACATGACACTACAATCATCCAGGTAAATAATTAAGTTTTGACCAAGTCAGAAAAGTAATTATTTTGAAGTCCAGAGCTGTGGACTGCTTGGATCTTAAGCAAACTTGTCACTTATGGCATCTGAACTTCAGGGACTTCTCTGATGGTCTCATCTTCTACTCCTCATAGAATGTGGCTGTGGAGGGTAAATTGTGGTCCAGGAGGGGCCACAATAGGCAGTGAGGACTAATTTCTGAGAGGATTCATGAATGGCAGTTGCTCTTAGGAAAAAGCTGCTGGTTTTTTGGTTTTTTTTTCCCTTTAACTGCTTTGGCAGCAGTTCAGTGGTCTGTGTTGAGCTGCAGACAGATGGAGGATGTGATCAGCTGTTGGGGCAGTGTTTGCTGCTCTAGATAGCTGTTTCTTGTTCTTCTCCAGGGAAAGGTAGCTCACTGGATAGAAGTGTCTGGCTGGCAGCACGGGGGCCTTCACTGTTCTAGATGTAAATTTTCAGATGCCCGTCTTTGTTCTTCTAGGTATTAATTATGCCTACAATATAAAAAGTGGTTGTTTCTTCATGGCTTGCATTGCAATGTCAGCTTTGCTCACTTTGATTCCTTAGTCAGTTGTTGCTCTTTTTGGAAATAGTAGCTTCTCTACTTAGAGCAAGACCAAGCTCTCTCTGTCTAGAAATCTGGACAGGGTTTAGTTTGTGTCACAAATCTGTGCATGTACTGTAGACATGAGCTTTCTAAAGAAGGGGTATAAACATATGCATGCTCACTAGAATATAGAACTCTAGTGATTGATACCTGTTTATTAAATAATGTATGATTGATAAGTTAGCTGTAGTAATTACATCCAGTAGTTGTTATTTTAAAATGTAAAGGGCTTCTTGGACCCATAACTATCTGTAATTTTCTGAATTAGGAACAGAAACTAAATAGAAAATGAAGTCCACTCAAAGGGTTTTACTAGTCAAAAGATTTTATGCTGTTTGTCCACTACTGTGGACAACAGTGAATTAATCAAGATATATTTTTGTGTAGTTACTTTTTTACTTCCCCCTTAAGGTTTCACCTTCTGCAGGCATAGCAGAAGTAACCTCAGAAATTAGTCCTCAGAAGGGGTACTGGGAAGTAAGGAGTAGAGTAGTAGGCATGTTTCTCTGTAACATCGGGAGCTGAAGGAGGTTTTGCAGTACTGGGAATCAGTTATAACACTCATAAGGCTATTGAGAAGGGAGAAATGTATATGGCATGTTGTGTTAGGACCCTCTATCTCCTGAGCCAGCTTTTATCAAAAATTGGTCGTATAAGCTAATATATGGATTTAGGGCAGTAATCTGCCTCTCAGGTGGGTTTAGCACAGTTGTGTGTTGGCAGGGGTGGCTGCTGGCAGAGCTAGTGCAGGATAATTCAGTGTTAGTCTTGAGCCCTGCCCACTAGCAATCATTTAGGAGCTCTAAACACGGATATTTGCCAACTAGACTGACATCTGAACAAGACCCCAAAGCAGCACCTTTTTATGTAGAAAAACACTGCTTTCATGGGGGCTGGTCTTTTTTGATCTGCTTTTATTCTCCTCATATGTCAGGAAACAGGTGGCAGTTACAGGCTTGGTAAGTTAACAGAAGTCTGTGGGTAGTGAATGAGGGTGGGGTCTTTGGAAGGACAAAATAAAGACTAAACTTTTTTTTTCCCTTTTGAATGAAGTAGGAGATGAGTTAATGTGAATGAGGGGAGAAAGCTATAAAAGAGCAAGCATTATTGGTGGTACGTGAAATATGCTTGGTTTATTGAAATGGGCAAGAGAGTTCAAGAAAGAAAAACAGACTGAGTGCACTGGCTAAGCATGGCATGATGTAGACTTGTGTTTCGGGTTTGACTGAGAAGTTTTGGTCATGTGCCTCAGGTTTTGAATGTCTGTCATGGTACCTGGATTGTAAAGTGAGGGAAGGAAAACAAGGCTGTCACTTGAATAATTTTTCTGAAACCAGTCTGTTAATTAATACCAGGACTCTAAAGTCTGTATATTAGGGGATATCTCATTATGTGTAGTGTTGAAATACGTTGGAAACTGTGTTAAATGTAATGTACATTTAGTGTTGCAAAGTAGAGCTGTGAGGCTCTACCTTGATTTCTATTCTGCTGTCAGCTTTGTGCTGTCAGACTGCATCAATGATAGCTCCTTAGAAGCAAAATATGTGGCTTTAGGCAGGGGTGCCAGACTTGAATACAGTGCCACCCACTTCTCTCTTTGAGGCTCTTTTCAGAGAGAGAGCTAGTACAAACAGCTGTATGTGGTTGAAGTCAATGCAGTAACTGTGGGCACTGCAAACTTTGATTTCCTCTCTATATTGAGGCTAAAATAATTAAGGTTTTAAACTAAGTTGTTTTTTTTTTTTTTTAATGCCAAAGCATGTTTTCTGGATTTTTGGTAGTTTTAGGTTAGTTTTTCTTTCCCTGTGCTCAGATATAGGAACTTTAGCTCTCAGAGAAGGTCTTCCTAAACTTCCTAAAGGATGATACCATTGAATTGTACACAGAATTGTTGAAGTTGAATGGGACCACTTGTGAGGTCTGTGGTCCAACCTGCCTGCTCAAGGAGGATTTTCCTAGAGCACATTGCACCAGACAGTTTCCGGACAGATCTTGAATATCTTAAGTGAGGAAGAATCCACAGTGTTCCTGCATAGTGAGGAAGTTCTTTCCCATGTTCAAGTGAAACTTCTGTGCATCAGTTTCCACCTCTTGCCTCTTGTCCTATTGCCTGGCACTACTGAGTAGAAACTGGCTCCATGTGCTTGACACTCTCCTTTCAGATGCTTATAGACATTGATAAGATGTACTCTCTTGTCTTCTCAAGGCTGAACAGGTAGTTCAGATATTTCTAACATTAGTTGTTTTTTTCCACTGAGATCAGTAGTTTAATTTAAAAATGCCTTGAGTAGAACATGTTGTCATAGGCAGACTTTTGTTAGTTTATAAATATTAAAGGGAATTAGGGAACCTCTTCCAAGTTCTGTAACCATATTAAACTCAACAGTTGACCATTTCAAATGTGATGTAGGGAATATTTCACTGAGATAGATGTGACACTGTGAATTTGGATAAGACTAATGGTGATGCAAGCCCATGAGACACTTTCATAAGCAGGTGCATGAGTGAGAATGTGTGTGTGCATGTACTGAGTCTTTTTGAAACATATTTTTCAATGTGGGTTAAAGAATTTGCTATGTAAGTGTAGGAATGAAATAAATACTTTGTATGTGTGCATGGCAATTATTTTTGAGTAGAGCACACACATAGGTGGGCTACCAATGGATGAAGAAGCGCCTGAGTAAATGTTTAAAGGTTCTTTGCCACACTGTGTCTCATCATGAAACCAGTCCTTAGGAGCAGAAGAGTTCACCTTAAAAAGCAGTTCTGAGCCACAGTGTGGTTCTGCTAGCCTTTAGTGTTTAATTGGTGTGGAGTTAATGACCAAAAGATTTCTTAATTGCCATAATGCTTCCAGGCTGCTTATCTTCAATAAGCTGCTGCCACAACAGATGGCAAGCTATGGTTTAGCTGAGGTTCACTAGAAGTTTTTCACAAATTTGTTTTAATGGCCTTAACTTATCTATGTAGCTGTGGCAAATGTGTAGTTGAAACCCAGATCTTCACTGGAATAGGCCTCAGATGAATTCAGGTTTTAGTTTGTCACCCAGCCAGATATAGAACTCTCCTTTACTGTCAAAGAAACTTTGCAGTTTTACCTCTGTGATCATCTTTATTTTATCTTCACATTTTTTCCTGGCTACTCCCAAGATTTGTCTCCACTGTACTGTCATTCTGCACTTCTTTTCAGGGAGTCTGCAGGGAATTTTACTGGTGTCTGCTGTGATTTGAGACTGCTTGCAGCAGCGGCCTGAAGATGACTAGGCTGGGGTTTTTTTAGCATCATACAAGTCTAAACTGCAAGAATAAAAGTGGACGAAGTTAAAGTTCCATAATTTTTAGATGTAAAAAAAAGCTTTCAAAAAGATTCTTATGCTTTCAAAGGAAAAAAAATACAGTTACCTTTCTGCCTGGAAAATAGGCTGCCATACTTACACAGTATCCACTAGTTACAGACTTGAAATCTAATGTAGGAGGATATGGAACTTTGCACTGAGAAACATTGCATAGTAACTGGAGTTAAATATTAATTATTATTTAATGCTTTCAGAAGTGCTGTCATTAGTGACCTAGCTTACTGCTTTTCAGAATTATGTGGAAATTATGACAATCACACATTGAATATTATTCAGACTGCTTGTTTATGTTTTTTATAAATTTGGTGGCTGCATCTTTAAAAAATGAAGAGGAACATTTTTCTGTCAATATTTAAAGTAATTCTGAGCCTATGTTTTCATTTTTATTCAGGGGAAAACCTAGTGATTGTGTAAGGTTTAGGGGATTGTTCTGATCCCTGGAAAATTGTTAAAGCATTGCTAGAAATGGCCTGTGATGTTTTATTCTTTAAGTAGAACATTCTGACAGAAGTCTGAATGTGTGCTTGCCTTTGTGTCTTTTACCTAAGGTCACAGAAATGAGGGTTTGTCTAAATGTGCAGGCAGTTTTGAAACAAACTCTGAAGTCAGCAGGTTGCACTTGATGTTACCTGTTGGTGAGACTGGCTCATCTCTCAGTAAGGTGTTACTGATGATTTGACAGCTAAGCTGCAAAAGTTCATGGTAGTCTGTGTCTCCTCTGCTAAAGCCTAGAGGATCCAAACTGGTGTTAGAACTCCCTTGCACTGACAACACTAAAAAAAAAAAATAAAATCAAAGAAATTTACTCCCAACCCTGTTTATATTTGTGATAATCCTGAGAAAGTCAATATCCTTATGAGCTTTTCCCATGAAGTCTTAATTTGGTGGAATAGCATATACATAGTATATACATAGACTTCAGTGTTGCAAAGTGGAGGATACAGAATCTCGTTGTCAGTGAAGTTGGAAAAGATCTGAGATCATGGGGTCCAGCCTTGACTGATCAGTGCCGTGTCAACTAAACCATAGCACTGAGTGCCATGTCCAGTCATTTCTTGAACACCTTTAGGGCTGATGACTCTACCACTTCCATTGGCAATCCATTCCAATGTTTAACAACTGTTTTCTTGAAAAAAATCCTTTTAATGTCCAGCCTGTATTTTACCTGGCACAGCTTGAGGCCATTTCCTCTTGTCCTGTTGCTGTTTGCCTGGGAGAAGAGACTGAGCCCCAGCTGGCTTTAGCCTCCTGTCAGGGAGCTGTAGAAAGCAGTAACATCACCTCTGAGCTACCTTTTCTCCAGGCTAAGCACTCCCAGCACCCTCAGCCACTCTTCATGGGACTTCTCTAGACCCCTCACCAGCTGCATGTCCTCTGGACCTCAGTGACTTACTTTCTACAAAGTGGCTGAGAACTGAACACGAGGACTCGAGGTGAGGCCTCCTCAACAGCGCTGAGTGTGACAGTCACTGCCCTGGTCCTGCTGGCCACACTCTTGCTGATCCAGGCCAGGTGCCATTGGCCTTCTTGGCCACCTGGGGACACCTGGCTCGTGTTCAGCCACTCTCAACCAGCACCCCCAGGTCCTTTTCCACTGGGCCCTTTCCAGCCCCTCTGCCCCAGCCTGTAGCACTGCAGGGGTTGTTGTGACCCAGGGGCAGGACCCAGCACTTGGCCCTGTTGAACCTCAGGTCACTGACCTTGGCCCACTGATCCAGCCTGTCCAGATTGCTCTGCAGTCTTTTTGCCTTCCAGCAGATCAGCACCTCCTACTCCAACCCTCAGTATGTGAGGTATTGCCCTGACATTAAAAAGTAATTCCCAGATAATTGTATTTTTGCGTTTTAATTGTTTTTCCAAGTTAGGGATGAATTTGTCTGATGGAAAAAAATTCTATGGTTTCTTTGTTACTCATGTATTTCCTTCTTTTTTATAACAGGAAGTTAGTCTTCACTGTTTTATTTTTATTGTCCTGTCTCTGACACTTCTGCCACAAATATATTCTTTATATAATGTGCTTGAGTAGTTTGACTTTTCAAAGTTACAGGCAAAGTTTTTTTAGTGTTGGTATTAATTCATGTTCAGCAAAAAATAGTTGATGCAATGGACTGCCTTTATTGATGCTTTTAAGACTTTATTTATGACTAGAAATTGTCCTTCTCTTAATTTTTTCACCAAAATGGGTATTGTGTAGGGTGATGTTTGTGACATGAGGGTTTACATAGCTATAGCAGTAATCTATTAGTGAGTGTTACTCCACATGATGAGAAAGGTGTTAGGCCTGATGATTATTTCTTTTGTAGGTGTCTGTGCTTAGTGGGCTTTAGTGGAGCACAAATCCCTGTCATTAAGGCATGAGAGGATCACTGGAAGATGTCTTTCTGTTGCCTGTTGTGTCTGCCCTTCCAATATGCTGTTGGGGTTCTTTTCCTCTTAAGCAAAATTTGACTGATACTACTGAACAGGAAAGAATGTCAGTAGCTCCTGTTTGTGGAAAACCAGTCCTTGTGGTCAGGCCTCCTGAGCTAGTTGGCCTGGTTAGTTGGAAATTATACTGGATAGGCTCACAAATGCACTGTATTACCATGAATAGAGGTGGGAGAGGCAAAAAGGATGTCTGTGTCCCACTGCTACTATGTGGATTTATCCTTCTAATTAGGCTTTTTTTCCCATTTTCCTAATCACACTCATACCTGTGCATTTGTGAGAGAGAGCATGTGTGTGGGTAACTGCTGAGCAGGCACTGAGAAGGCAGGTAGTCTGACCAGCAGTGTATCAGGAGCTGGGTATCTTCCAGGGGAGTTGATCTTTTTGGCCCTGTATTTTCCCTCTCTGAGTGATATCAGGTAGATTCCACTAATCCTTGATCTTTTCACCTTCTTCTAAAATATTAAAGCACGTTAGTATTTGTAATTATACACCTTGATATACATATGAAAAGGTGGATGAATTGTCTGAAGAATACAATTGATTTTCTTTAAGATAGTTTTATGTTGTGGTTTTTTGTTGATTTTTGTTGTTTTGGGGTTTTTTATTGCATTCTAGGAAGTAGACAAAAATTCAAGCAACCATCTATGTAAACCAGCTCCTTAAATATGACATCAGAGTTGATTGTAATATTCCAGAATCTCTTGTCAATTTTCTAAAGTCTTAACTTCAGAGTTTTTTCCATGCTTATTTTTCTGTCATTCATCTGTCTTCTGGCCAGTGGAGACAGTACTGATTCTGCTTTTGTTACTTGTTTGTTTAACCTGCTCTTAATATTCCCTATTTGATGGACACTCCACAACCTCACCAAGCAGCCTATTTTTACTCTTAACTACTTTGCTATTAATTTTCTATTGCATAGAATTCTCCCTTACTGCACATCAGACATTTTGTTGCTTATTCTGTTTGCTGTGGATAGAGAGAACTGACTCTTCCTCTCCCCTCAGTATTCTGATCTGTAGGGTTGGTGCCCCCAGTAATCTCAGCCTTTCCTGGCAGGTAATATTGTCTGTGTCTGGTGGTGGTTCTGTGGTGGCTTTTCTCCAGCTGTTCCTGTCTGGCTCAAAGACCTGTGCTCAGAACGAGTTGCAGTTGTCCCTCTGAGACTTACTGGAGCAGTATTAGGTGAAAGGATTATGTCCTGTGTCACATAAGCTATGCATCCCAAGGTAGTATTAGCTTTTCCATCAGTCTGACCTTGTTGACTCTTCTTCTGCATGTAGTCATTTCAATCTATTTGGAAATTTGTGGTAATGTCAAGATCTTGATATTTAATTTGGTCATGAGACAGTTTCAGTACTTAAGGCTGTCAAAGACATTAATCAAGTAAATCATGACATTTATTCTTCCTCCCCTGAGTAAATCTTTCATTGAAGAGAATTTTTACTGGTTTGACATAATGAAGGTGGCTGTTCCTCCTCTCCATATCATCTAAGTACTTAAAGAGATTTTTTGTTGTTTAGCTTTTCTGGGAACTGAAAGCAATCAATTCCTCAGATGTTTCTACCTTCTATCCTTTTTTTTCTCCCTCAGTTTTTGGGCTTTTTAAAAAAAATTTTTGGGGTGGAGGGTTGGGTTTTCTTTGAGGAATGAGGTTGTTTCTTTGTTTTAAAGAAAGGGTTTAAATAGTTCACTTTTTTCTGAGCTTCTGATTATCTAAGACATCCTCCATGAGTTTTCGAAGATAGGATTATTGATTTTGAGGTGGCTCAAAGGATTTCCTGAGGAAGTTTCTTGATTGTTATCAGATCTAGCCTCCTTGGAAAAAGTATGTCTCTTTCCAATAGTCAGCTGATTCTGGGTGGATATTTTTGCTCATTTACTTGTGCTAATTGTGCTGATCACCTGCTTGTAGTTGATCTCTTTGGTGAGGACTTGTTCTTCATCAGTCTGTGTTTTCTGTTTTCGTTCAGTAATGGAGAAATTCTAGTAGTAGTATACTGATAGAATGATTTCTTAGAGGCCTCAAGCTGTTTTGTAAGAATTCTTTCATTTTGTGCCTTTAGTCTTTCATATTTGTCCCTCTTACTCTCTTGCCATTGTTATGCTTTACTCCCTTCATGTGTGCTTTTTCTGAGTCATTATTCTCTTTCTATGTTTTCTATTCCCTTGCTGTGCTTGGTTTTCTTGAATTTGTTTTTTTCTATTGTGTCATTTGAGAATTAACTTTTCCTTGCCATAGACTTGTCATCTGTGAGCTCTTATTTAATGATGTGAAATCTATCCCTTGGTGTTCTTCCTTCCTTTCCCTCTTCAGTAACCATTGAATTGATGGTTCACTTCCAGCGAATCTCTCATTGTTTACTGTCAACTGCTTTTTTCTTGCTGCTACAGTTAAAGGAAGTGTCTTCAGTTGCTTTCTGTGTTTTAAAGATGTATGTTCCTCAAGCCATTCCCAGTGGGTGCCTAGGTTCTTATTATCTCCCTGTAACAAAAAGTCTTATGATTGTTTTTCCCCTTTCAGAAAGCATAACATCTGTTGGCCTTTTTTGATAGTCTGTGGTAAGCTTGCAGCTTGATAGCATTAATGTGCTTTCCTCATTTTATTATTTGCAGACTTGCAGGATACCTCTCTGCATTTGTGTTGCTTGTGTCCTTTGGGTGTAGGGCATAACACTCCTTAGCATTTTGATTTGTTTGGTTTGGGTTTTTGTTTGCATGTTTAAGTTTTTGTTGTGTTTTGTGGTGAACTGACTGGATCCTTTTTCTGTTAGTATTCCAGTGGGAAAGGGACTCTTATGGAGTAGATCATAATGTTAATCCCATTCAGAGAATTCTAACTGCTATTCTTATGCTTTATGTATTAATATGCATTTGTCTAAGACTAGATGGATTGGTTACTTGGATTTTATGAACTTTTATGAATAATTACTTATACTTACTTCTAGTCTCTTGCCCTGGTATATCATCTTTGAACTCTTGATATTTTGCTCATGGTCCTAGTGAAAAATAGTCTTCCTTCAAGCTGACAACCACGAAAGGCTTTTTTTTGTATGTTAATTCCTTGTAATCCTCTACATTCTCACCTACCAACATGCAGAACCTCATCACATAGTCGGAGAAGTCAAAGCTGTCCTTTGATAGCATTTTCAAATTCATGGGGTTTTCTGCAAAGAGAGTTTGTTTCTGACAGTGTTGGGGTGTGGAGAGCTGATTGGGAGCTGCTTATTTGTTCTCAATTGTTGTTAGTAGTATTCATGAAGAGTAGTTGATGTGGTGAATGGCCATTGAACAGCTTTTATTTTCTTTGGTCTAAAAGAGGCAAAGAACATCTGGAGCAGTATGCACCAAATAGGGCCAGTATACAGCTTGTTCTTCATGGTGTTTTTTTCTGTTTACTTGGCTTTGTCTCTTGCAGTCTCCCCTTGAATTGCCTTAAAGACTTTGCAGTCGCAGATGTCTTGGCTCAGCTGTCTTCTGCGACTCCTTAATGCCTCACCCCCCAGAAACAAACCCCACAATCCAAATCTCAAAACCTCTTTCTTAGAATCTGTAATGTAGAACTATGGGCACTGTATGTTTTCCTTGTAATCTTTCTCAGTATAGGAAATGCAGGCAAATGTTCCTATAAATCCAATGTAGGACATGAATTTGTCTCACTATCTCATTATAACCTTTTCATCCTTGTGTCAGGGAACATTCCAGATGAAGGTTTTAGAGATGCCACCTTTTTTTTTTTATGTGTGCTGGAATCATGGTTGTCTTTCCTGCTATTTACAGCCCTGCATTTTGGTGAGGGAGCAACTGGACAGACTCCTGGGCACTCTGATCTCTGATTCTTGAGTTGCAGCAGTAAATTTGGGTCAAAGGACTTCAAGCTTTCCATGTTTCCTCATTTGTAAATGTCTCCTCCCTCCTATAGTGGTACTTGAAGCAAACCACTTGTGTTCCAGTAGTGTATTTCACGTGGCCATAAGAAACAACGAGTGATGTGACGTTATATGTGTGTGTATGGTGAGTATTGAGAGCTTGGCAGTTTGAGGGTAATGAAGTACAAGGACTGAGGTAGTCTTATGTGGATATTAGCTTAACTTGGGGTTTTATTAACTTTGGAATGATTTGTTAGAAGCACAGCCTTTGAATGCAGTTCTGATGGTCAAAGCTTACTTGATGCATCTTCTGTAATTTTGCAGATTGTTCTTAACTATCAAATCTAGGACTCTGCTTCTTACTGGTGCTAATTTTTTGCAGAATTGAAATGACTTAGAAATAGAGGATTATTTCTTTGACTTGTACTGTCAGTGTCATATCCTAGTACAGCGTATGTAATTTGCCTGACATTGCTTTTTTTCTGTTGAGGGGAAAACATGGCTAGTTTTAGAAATTGCATTTGGTGGATCATTCTGAAAACAGCCTCTCCTATGTTCAGAATGTGGCTTTATTTAATGCTTTATGAGATTTTGCTGTCAGGAAAATGTATGTTTAACCCTTTAACAGTTAATTTAATAAGTGAGGTCATTTTCTTGTAACATTATTCCTGGAGTAGAGCTTCTGCAGCTGTAGCACTGAAGTTACATAATCAGGTAGTTACTTCCTAGGTGTTGTCTTACAGGTCTTAAGCTTGCCTTTGGATGAGTGTTTTCTACTGTTTATAAGGAAACTGCTGGAAACTGCTTGGGGCTGATTTTATATAATCCTATTAATTTTATCTATTTCTGTTCAAGATTGAAGTTGAAACAACAGATTAAAGCTCTAACAGCTCTTACCAGGAAAAGAAATTATATGCGTGGTTGTTACCTGTCATGACTAGTTGAGAGAATTTTGGGGTGTTTTAACTACCTGCTCAGAATACTTTTCTCTTTGTACTTGGGAAAATGAATGCTTGAATTGTGTTCATTATTAGCTTTTGATTCCTTTTTTTAGCACATGGCTGCGAAATCACTGGGAAAATGTTGAACATATTCCTAGAACAGAAAAGGCAAAATCCTGGTAGGAGGTGGATTGGCTGTGTTTTGCTGTGTCATATTTAGTTACAAAGAAGGGAAGTATTGCATGTGGGAAGGGGCATGTGCTTCTAAAGAATTTGTAATGTGTGTAATTAAAACAAAATTGCCTTCCCTCCGCTTTTTCCACTGGAAAGCCTGGGTTCTTGGTAGCTCCACATACGAGTATTACAGATACAAGTATGTTTTCACTGAACTTCAAGCTTGTCTGCACTTAAGTTAGTTCTGTTATTTTGTATACTTGCTGGCTTTTCACTTGTCAGCTAGGGGAGATCGCATTTAATGCTGTGCTGAAACTCATTAAATACAATTAATTCCTGCACATCCACCAGTGAAAGACCTGATTTCCTTCTCCTGTGATTTTATTTTCGTTTCAAGTTTGCTTTACTTTGCAAATTGTCCATATCTTTACACAAAATACTGGTGTTTTTTTTTCTTTTTAAGTGCAGTTTTAAAAGATATGTAAGAGCTTTATAAGAACTCTTGTAGACAAATTTCCCTTCCTCTCCCCTGCTGCAGAAAAAAAACACCCAGAAGACAAAGGCAGCTCTTCCATTACAATTGAGTTGCAGATGTATTTGTATGACTGTAAAGCAAGCTTTTTCATGTGAATGGTGATAAAAACGTGAAGGGATCGGGGCAGCTGTTGTGATTCTGTCTAGCTTTAGTAATATGTAAAATGCCTTTCACTAGCTGATTCAACTTCGTTTGAAATAGATCTTCACTGCCCATATCTTCAGTTCTACTTGATATCCTTCACGTGTGACTGATAGACTTGTCCTTCAGTTTAAGTGTATTCCAGGACACTTGACTCTGCCTCCCTGTCCTCAGTTTAGTGTTGTTGTCTGCCCATCCCCAGTACCCTCACAGAGAGCTGCCTTGCTTTGCTAAGCTAAACAAGGCAGGCCTCTTGCTGCCGACCCAGTTTGGCTGTCACCATGTCTGTTCCAGTTAGAGATTTCTTGAGGGTGTTTGACCAAATGAGGTCTCCTCCAGAGGGCTATGAAGCAGCACTAATACTTCCTTCCCAGTGTCTCTTGAAAACAGCATGATGCATCTTATAATTGTGTTTCCTTTTCACAGTTGTAGTGATGAACATCAGCCACTGGTAAAACAAAATCCCTGTTCACTTCCCAATGCTGATAGAGAATTAATCTGAGAAAGGCTCTTTGGTTGCAAATACGGAACAACATGTTTTTCAGTGTCAATGCACCTTTAAGACGTGCAATTTTTTGATTGCAAGATGGGAATTGAAAAATTGACAGTTGAACATGTAAACTATGAATAATGAGTTGAATATAAGGAAACAGAAGAAATTATGGGATCACCAATACAAATAATTAAATATGCATCTACATGATTATACTTCTTAAAAAATAACCAGTTTCTAGTGATGTGTTCTTAATTTATATGCTGTACTTCAGATCAGTGCAATGCAAAATACAAAGAAGATGAGGATATTTATTCTATTGGCTTTAATCTGAATAGATGGTCTTCTTTAGCCAAGTAATTGGTTGCACAAGTATAGGCATGCTGTATTGTCTTGGTTTCACACAATTTAAGAGCTGATAGCCTCGTGCTTATTGTAGTCGGTTGAGTTTTGTTCTGTTTAAAAACATTTTTCTTTGAGAAAAACGAAGACATAAAAAGATGAGCACAAGCTTATGTTATGGGTTGCAGCTTTTTGACTGGTATTTAAATTTTACTTCAAAATGTGGGGCTTTGATTCTTACTATTTTCATCATTTCTTTTCTTTTTCATTATTTATTATGCTAAGTTCTGTTTTAACTTACTTCCTTGAGCATAAACATAGCCTTTTTTAAAAAAATATTTTTTATGACCAAAATAATTTTGTTTTAGTGGAAGTGAATTTTTCCTCTATTTATGATGGTATGACAAGATGGCTCATCAGATACAGCTGCCATTTGTACAAATAGTGATGCTGCAGTTTGCAAAGTAAAGCTTGATAGTTGGGCAAAAGTGTAGGTTCAGGTTTTTCTTCCCCCTCCTGCTCCCCCAAGGACAAAATCTCTCCTTTCTTGCAATACAACATGTATTTCTGTATGGTAGATGTTGTTATATATTTTTCTAGTATATGTTTATAAATGTTGGTAGAAATTGTGATTCTGATACTTCTCAAGTTTTATAAGATAAGACAGATGGTTTAAGGTTCAAAGGCAGATAAAATGACAAGTTGGGATTTGCAAGGATGGGCCCTTTTCATGGCATGAGGGGTCTGTTGCTTTCTCCTGTAGTGATCCTTCTCTGCTGGAAGGCAATTAACCATTAACTAGCAGAAACTGCAGTTGATTCACTGTGGTGTTATTAACCCTTGCTTGGACACGTGCATCTTCCTTGAGAAGGGCCATGGAGACAGCTGGGCACTTCTGCTTTCAGGGTGGACCAGTGCTGCACCTATTGTTCACTGCTTTTGAAAAAGTAAAGGGGACTTCATCTTGTTAGATTTCAAATGCAATAGGAGTGGTTTTGTTCCCAGATGACATGGATCTTCCAGCTTTTTGTCATGGAAAGCCTTCAGTGTTGAGTTTGCTAGTGGGTTATAGGGAATTGTGGTAATGCCATTTTTTTTTTGTGTGGTGTTGAAAGAAAACATGAAATTATATTGATAAAGCTTCTAGGGGATATAGCAGTTTAGAGAGGGATAATCAGAACACTGAGCCTGACAAAACCTAGTATTTGTTCATATGCTGCAAACAGCATTCATGGAAGCGTTGCCAAGTTTCATGTGACTTAGAGTGACCTTTAGGATGGCTCTGCTGGTGCCCTCTGTCTGGGTGCACAGTATTCTGTGAATTTAAAAAAAAATATTATCAGATTATCCTGGTCCTTTTATCTCTTCACAATGGTGTCAAGTGGGAGGTCTGGTAGGGATTTCTTCCAGAATTACCAGTTCTGGAAGAATGATGTAATTGTCTGTGTCCCTCACTTCCAAGGGCCTTTTGTCTAACCCCTTCCCAGTTTCTTGGAACATATGGAGAAAATGGCTCATCAGATAGAAGCATCTGAATATGTAGCAGAAGAAAAGGGATGGTGAGGAGCATTACTTGATGTTTGATTCTGAGCCTAGATGATTTCTGTTAGAGATGGTTTGCTACTTGCAGTTTTTAGATAGGGGTTATGCCAGATCATATCTTATGGAATAAGCACCCAACAGTAATTAGTTAAAGAACATCTTTGGCCTTTGTCAAAACAAATTTCATGAGATCATGTGCCAGGCAGTGCTTAGATGCATTTCTGAATCACAATTTATGTAGGTTTGGTTTTAGCAGTGGAATTCAACTCAAGATTATCTATGGAACAAAGCAGGGACTTCTGGTAGGGTCTGTACACTCCATTCTGTAAAACAACTCTTTATTTCTTAACTTTTGTCCTTCGGATACTATTTGATAGTGATCAGTTGTCGTATGAGACTTTTTAAAATAAAAAAAAACAGGGGAGGTGGATTCTATGGCAGTGGCTGAGGCAGGGATGAATATACCTGTCTGTAAGTTTCATGGAATAGTTAAAGTTGGCATAATTCGGATTAATGATCGAGGAAGTTGTTTGACTTTATTGAACAAAGCGGAATAGATAAGAAAAACTTACTTGAGTACAACCTTGCTTTAACTTCCATTTAAGCAGTTACGTCAATGTAACTTGTTCTGTCTTATAAGAGGATACAAATCAGTGCTTCATCTTTTTAATTTTGGACTGTGAATTCATTCCAATTCCTGTAGAGACCATGGCTTTTTTGTGTGTGCTAACATTTTTGTGTAGTGGCACTATAACCTGTGAACACCTTATTTCCTAAGAGGTGCTCATTTCCTGAAGGGTGATGTTTAGGTTGATTCAGCTAAAAGAAAACTGAATGTGCTATTGAAGAATGTGTGGGAGGAATGGCAGAGAATATACATGTTGTTTCCTTAAAACTCATTACAGAGTAACAGTATCTGGGTGAGTATGAGTATCTGTGTTCTTTTCAAAGTACTGCTTCAAAGTTGTCTCTTTGAGGTACTGCTGAGGAAAAAAACTTTCACTGGAGAATTTCATGCACCTTTCTTTGCAGTGTAGATCATGTAATTTAAGATGGCTGTGTTTCTGAATACAAATTTTTGTCAGTCCAGGTTTGATGGGTTTGTGAATTTTAAATAGCTATTTAGACTTCAGTCTGTTCTGATTACTGTTCTGCAGTAGAATTGTTTTATTTTGGTACTGAGGATCCAAAGGAGAAATAAATGCAGCACGTAAATAATCAGTTCTGTGTAAATCTACCAGAAGTGGTGATTTTACTTAATTTTCAGAGGACTTGAGTCTTACAGAACTGAAGTAGATAGAGAACTGATTTTGTTTCAATTCTCCATTGTCCAATGCTGTCTAATTTCCTTCCTTCCTGCTCTATTTTTGAAGGTTTTGTGTATGTCTGGGCAAACAAGAACAAAACAAAAACTTAATTATGTATACTTTTTATGCAGACTTTAAAAAGCCATCCCATGCATTTGATTCGACAGAAGCTGACAGTGCATGATGAAGACTTTTGCAAACTGTGGAGGAAAAGATGCCTTTAACTTTCTCAGACTACTAATATGCCTTATTTTGAAAAACACCTTTGTGTACAAGTGATTTATTATCCTTCCTTCCCCACCCCTGTGATAGGCCTGTAAATACTTACATTTACAAAAATTCTTTGGGAAAAAGTCTTGTTGGCCAAGTATCCTAGAGTTGAGTTTTAGCAGGAGGTAGTAGACACTTGTCATCTTGGATATCTTGTCATCTTGTAGTTTAGGATGTCTTCCCAAGTGGGTGAGGTGGGGACAGCCTCCCCACCCACCCTGACCTTGCTCTTAACTCATAACTGTTGCTAAACCAGAAAGTATTAGTGTTTTCAACCAAGTCTGTATCTGCATGCAACTTACACTTCTGTAATTCCTCTCCATAGATTAAGCTTCTATAAAAACAAAGACTTAAACTGGAAAAAGCATAATTTGAAATAATTTCAGTTTCTGTTGAAAACTCCCATCAACATTTTGACTTAGTATCAAAGGTGTTAAAGGTATCACTGTTGGAAAAGGAGCAATTCAGATTTGAGATATTGGAGATGTGGAGAGAGGGATAATTTTGGGGATTTGAGCCTTTCCTGGTACACTTGTTCATAACCTACTTGCAAGGTAGTGGAGCCTCCCCACCCTCAGCTTGTTGCCTTGCTCGACATCAACAATTTACTTTAGGACTAGCTTTTACTGAACTATGAAAATAGTGCTATGTTTACTTAAAGCTAAGTGATAAGTTTTAATAATATGACTTGTTGAAGAAGGAAGCCTTCAGAGAACCTGTCTTGCAAGTTAGTCAGAATCTATAAAAGGTGTGATTTTACTTAAGGAAAACACTGAATGGCAATGTTCTTACATAAGAGATGAAAATTGCAATGAAAAGTGTCACTAAAATTACTGAAATCTCATCATATTGATTTTTATATGTATTTTTTTCTCATTATTTGTATAAGACGACTGTTAGTTATATTGGCTAAAGAGGATTTAACTGAGGGTCTTACAAAGTTTAGTTCTGGCAGTAGCACAGTTCAAAAGAGAGAGAAATAGTTTTACTCATAAGCATTTTCTGTGAAGATGCTGAGATAGGGAGTACCTGATTTTGGCTTAATATGATGAGTGTCTATTGCCAAATATACCTTTATGTTAGTATATTGTCCCTAATATGAAGAAATATCATTATTTACCTGTTGGAGGGCTAAACTGAGTGACTTCAACAACAGCCTTGTTAGCTCCTTGCAAATGTCTGGGTTTGCAGTAGAGTGTAACACTGGCTCTCTGCTCTGCATGTTTCTGTCTCTTGCTTGTCTTGAACAAAGCAAGTTTGAGTTCTCAAGTTAGATGAACAATCTTTCTTAGACTCAGCATTGTTTCTCTTCATCCTTCCGTCTTCGTAGGTCGTTCCCTGTGTTTAGCCCTTGACTGTGTAATTCCCTCTGGCTAAGCATGATGGAGGGAGCATGGTACAAAGGGCTGGTGGGCTCTACAGTCACAGGATTTCCAGCCTGCCCCATCCAAATGCATGTACACAAGATGGTACATGGATCACTAACATGCTGGTTTTCAGAGCTAGTCTCTGATGTCTCATGTGGTATTCTGCAGCAAGTCTGCTTCTTAATGATTTCTGCTGAGTACTGTAGCTATTGAACCTAGATGTGCTGTGCACTAGGTACCAATGTAAGTAAGGGTTGAGCCAGCATGCTGGCTGTATTCATCTGCAGAGCTGTTGTCCTCTGGAGCACTGACAAGCTTCTCATTAACGCTTTCCTCTTGACTGTTGTTCAGCTTCTGGCAACTTCTGTTTCTCCTGCTTCTAAATTATTTAATATCTAAAAACTGGTTTGTCTATATTTTTAAAAAATCTAACTATCAGGAGAGTCACAAAAGCCTTGTAATCCTCCTTGAAATGCTAGTTCTTTCTTAGCTTTCACTATTATATATCCCTGATAATTGACATAAAGATTAAAGGTTCTCTGAAATTGTGTAGTCCAGTAGCTTTCCAAAGGAGTACCAAGGGCTGACTTGTGGTATCACTGACTTGTTTTTTGTGTATTTTTTCTTCATTAAAACATTTCCTGTCTCAAGAGTGTGGACTACTACTAGAATAATTCAGGTTGGGCTGGGAAAGGATAGTGCTAGGTAAAATGAATTAGTCTGAAATGGTAGTCTGCAAAGTTATTCTACAAAGTTTTTATTTGGCCAGATCAAATGTTGGCTGCCTTAATAGGGTATTTGAACTTAAATTATCACCTTGCCTTTCCTTGTGCTGGTTTTTATTCGGTTCTTTGGCACCCTTAGTAAAATTAAGGATCTTTTTGGATAGGAAGCCTTCACAACTTCCCCTGTTGGTGACTGTTGCAGATAATCAGTAACCACTTCATCTGTCAGTGTCTGTCCTGTAGTTCTGAGACTCCCTGGCAAGCAAGTCTGTGTTAAGATGTACAGCTATGTTCAGTGTTACTAGAGATGTGTGATTACAGCATGAAAAATTTAGATATTTGCCCATTTTTTAAGCAAAACACTCCTGCTTCTAGATCAAGGAGGGATACTATGATAGCTTGTTCATCTTTTATCTTTATAGTTAAGAAAACTAATTAGTGATCTTTATTAATTCCTTCCTCACTGAGACATGTTTCACTACTGCTTCATGCTAAACCATAGCTACCTATAGAGTAGGAGCCTTCTAACTTTTCCCTTTTGCCCATCAAACATTTACCTATTTTTAAGGACTGATTCAAAAGTCTTTGAAATTGTTTTGTAAAACTGATGGCAAAAGACTTTTTTTTTTTTCCCTCTAAATCAGTAATAATAGACTCTGATAGCTGCTTGAATGTTGCTATGCCAATGAGCCTGGAAATGTGTTGCATATTACTGATTATTTTCCTGCCTGCTCTTGGGCATGCTAATTTTGCCTTGCTCCAGTGCTTGGAAGAAAACTCTTACCTTTAATCTTTTTTAAAACACCATTTTAGTATGCTTTTCATAGAGGTCATGCTCTCCTTCTACAAAAGCTCTTGTATTTTGGGGGTTATTAAAAAATGAAAAATAAGAACTCTGCAGACTTCTATCTTCCCTTCTATTAGGAAAGTTTCCTTTTCATCTCTACTTGGGTGTCAGACTTTCATGACCGTGGACAAGGATCATCAGTGACCTTGGGCCAGCCCAGCTGCAGCACAGCTGATCCAGGCATGCTGTGATACAGGACTCTTCTGCATTTCTTGACCATGTTATTGACCATAAATATTTGGATGTGGGCATCCTCTCCAAGAGGATTCCTGAATGTAGTTCTGGGTAATCATTCATCTGATCCCAAGACATCCCTCGTCTGTTTCTGTCAGTATTAGACCATCTTTAACAAGTACTTTGATGGAAAAATAATGTAATATACTTATTTTTCTAGATTATCTTCTGCTTTATTGGGTATATGCTTTGGTTTGCTTCAGTTTTGCAGTAGTTGGTATCTTGCAGGGTTTATGGCATTTTAGTGCAGGAGTTCTTGCTTTCAGGTGATGCATGGCACTGGTGAGTATGGCCAAAAAAACCTTTTCTGTGAGAAACCAGGCAGTATTTTGCTTACTCATGGTAGTGTACTTCCAATGCCTTTAAAAATACTCGTGAGTTTCTTAAAGCAGATGAAAAATAATCAGTATATTGAAATAAATCTCATAGGCAAAAGGGAATGACTGCCAAGTAGAATGGTTTCAGTTTGCTCTTCCTCTGAAAAACTGGATTGTACCAGATGTTAACTGGGTATAATGTGGACTTAAAAGAGGATTAAGGAAGGGATAAGTGTTGATAGTTCACTTGCTGTGTTTTACATCAGAATATCTCTTCAGTGCTGTAATACGTGTTTTGCAGAAGCTTCAGTCACTCCTGCCTGTGTTTAGGAGCGGTGTTTAAAGCAAACCCCAAAGCCTTGCTGTGCTAGAGGTCTGGCCAGCCTGTGGTCCTGTCTGACAGTGCTTGCTACTAGAGAATGAAGAGAATTACAGTGCATGTGTAGAATCATCTTCCTCTTGTGTGCCTTCACAGTCCAGGGGTGTGCTGCATCAGATTTTGTTCGTTATCTACTGTTGAGTGTCTCTCTGATACGTTTATCATCATTCTTTCCTCTCATCCACCAGACATTTGACTTTTACAATGGCTTATCATTAAATCAGTTTGGGTTAGAGGAAAAGGATCCTACATTTTCACTTATTGAAATCAGAGCATTTGCTATCTGTTGAACTAAAAGCGTGAAGAAATCATTCTTCTTATCTGCAAGTCACTTAGGATTTTGGAAGTATCACTCAGCTGCCAGCAGCAGTTCTGTCACCGATTTAGCTGTGTCTGGGAGAAGAGAGAAACAGCTCAGGCTGTGACTGCAGCGTGCCCAAGCCAAAGCTTCACTGGGGCTGCAGGGAGGGAGGTTTTGAGCAGAGAGTGGGACTTGAGAGTGCTGCCACCAAAGGGTGGTGGGTGACGGCAGTGGGAGTGAAGCAGAGCTGCTCCAGGCACTGCTCGAAGTGCCTGAGGCAAGCATGGGCACAGGAGAGCTGTTTTGGTGAAAGGGTTTTGGCTTGAAAATGCAGGCAGGAGAAAAAGTGGCATGGACAAGACATCTGCATGGGTTTTGGGAGGAGTAGCAGCCTGAGGTTTATTTAGGGTTACTCAGATACTGACAGATGTTTCAACAAACTTAATTTTTCACCTCCCTATATAAAAAAATAATTGATTCAAGTGGTATGGAATACAATTACTATACTAGGACCTTGTAGAAATAAGTGTAACTTTAATCTGTGTAACTGTAATCTCCCTTGGTAACATCATTTTTTCCCTGATCTGTCTTTCCTACTGCACCTGGGAAAATCAGTGCAATTTATCCTTGCTGTTTTTCTCTGGGAGAAATTTGATTCACTCTTGCTTTTTTTTTTTTTTAAATTTTTTAAACAGTTTAGGATTCAGTGATGGTGAATTGAATCTAAATTACCTTCCTGTGCTTTTCTTTTTCTGAGCTCTCCTGAGATCTTGCATCACTCTCACTTTCATGATGTTTGTGTGGCTTCACAAGGCTTCACTTGCGAGACAGATGGGGGTGTGTTGTCTAGTAATGTGTCACTCAGCCTCCTGAAGGTCTGATTTCAATAGTGACAGGCTATTAGAGCAAATTATGGCAGTCTCTGAGTGCTTATTTTCTCATTGCTCAACTGGTTCTTCAAGGTCATTCCGGTGTAATCAGGCAGTTTTGTTTAAATTGTGATTCCCTCTTTCTTCGTGCTTTCTGGTATGAATTATGCTATGCCAAGATGTTTCATGCCTTATTCTTCAGGAAAATCAATGTTTTGGAGAAGGTGGGTTAGTGTCACAGTAACTTCTGAGAAACACAAGATATATTTCCCTATTTATTTTTCATTATAAATAAAATTAATAGTAAGAGCAGAAATACTTCACGCACACGCTTTTCATAGTGGTGAAGAGTGCTTGTGGCGATTCAGATGTTCCTCATCCATGTCAACCTTCCTTATGGCATTTACCTTCACAAAATAGCTTTTTAAAACACAAATCTTTAAAATAACTGTTAAAAAGAGTACTCAGGAATTTAAAAATAAGGCTTTTTAAATTAAATAGAAAAACCTAGGGTAATCCAGAAGTGACAGCTGTCTAGCTTGTCACTTCCACTTGAATTCTCTGCCCGCAGAGTTATATCTGTCTACATATGGCACAGTAACTAGATATTGGAAGGTCCTTCTGCCATTCTTCAGTCTCTTCAGTTACATGAAGAGTTTAGTGCTATTAGCTAACTTTGTCATCTCAGGCACCTTATTCTTAAAGGCTTGGGATAACTGCAATTTGTCTTTTGAAACCTTAATAAATAAATTTTAAAACTCATTTGCTCCTCTAGTACTAGTGAAGCACAAAGCCAGCATTAACATACTGAAATTCTTAGTGCAACTCTGAGATCCTTAAGCTTCCTTAGGACTCTTGGCTGAATGTCATCCACTCTTGGTGGTTTGCTAATTTTTCACTTGTCTATTTTTTCTGTATTGTTTTTTTTCGAGCAGTGCTTTGCTTTGAAACAGATGCTCTAATGCATATTCCATAAAGGCCTTTCATTGTGAGAATATCTTTAAGTTCCTCCCTAATGAACATACAAAAAATAATTCTGGTGACTTCAGGTTATTTAAGTTTTTGGTTTTTGGTTTTTTTTTAAATGCTTCTGTTTGTGTACTTATTGTAGCCTTATGGATCCTGACAGGCTCCTTGTTTCTCATGTGCCTCCAGAAAGGATTTAGTTGTAGTTTTTATACTTTTTTTTTCTTCCCTGAATTATTTATGAGACTGTCCCATAATTTGTTTTTTAACTTGCTATTGTTTGAGTCTCATTTGGACAACTTCTACAAGACTTTTCTAATATATTCATCTAATATATTTAGCCACCTCCTTCCTTGCTTGTCATGTCATTATTCATCCCCACTTAAGTCTTTCTCTTTTTGTGAATTTTATGTTTCCTCTAGGCCTCACATACAATGTCTTATATCTCATTGCCTACAGACACTTAGTTTTTGATGATTCTCTTTGTTTCCTCCTATTTGTCTAATTCTTCTTTTTAAATTCCTTGGTGTTTGTTCTTCCTGCAGATATTTAGGTCACTATTAAATTCTGGGGGAGGGTTACAGTAATATTTTTAAGCAAATTCTGCACAGTGCTTAGGATCAAGAGATGTCTTTTCTGACAGCTCGTTCCATGTAGCAGACATTCCTGATAATTCAGTATTTTGTCTTGGCTTCCTGTGACATTTAGTGGATGACAAAAACCTCCCATTGTTTTTGTCTTGACTTTTGTAACATTTCTGAGTACCTTTAGCTTGGTCACTCAATTCCTCCATGTTTCAGTGTGATGGCTCGTGTATTTCTCTTTGTTGCTGTCTTGAATGTAAAGAAGGTACATGTACTCCCTTAATGAATAAGTAATGTCTTTGGATAAATTTTTCTTTTTATTAATTTTCTCCAAAAATGTGTTTTTATCTGCAGATAACTATTTAATTCTAAACTTTCATACTGGCTTCTTTATTTTTGAATGTATATGCATGCCAATAACCAGTCAACCTCCAGACTGAAGGATATCTTTTCTTGAAAGAAGGCTTCTTTTAATCAATCAACTCTTATTTTTTTATATTTTTTTTTTGGAAGGTGCCTAAATAAAAATAGGGAAAGTATTTTTGTTCCCATAATTTTAGACCTGAGATGCTTGACTTGCATATGAGAGCTTTTTCCTTAAATATCGACTCTGGAAAGATAGCATAGGGTATGGAAATGAAGTTGTGTGATTTCTTATTTGTATTTTCTCTAGCAGTGATTTGACAATCCCCACTTGCCTTAGGAAAAGTTCAGCTGAAGGCAGTGGCTTTGCAATAATCTCCCTGTCTCTAAACTGAGTGGTTGGGAATGCTGGGAGATGTATAAAACTGAAGGATGCTACTTTGCACTGGGGACAGCTCCAGTTAGAGTTTATGGTTTGGGCACAGGGCAGAAATGTTTTCTGAATCCTGTCAATACAACACACAAGATGTGGGGATTCTTGGTCAGACAGACTTGTTTTATTGTGGTCTTTAGAGTAGTCTTAGAAACACTAATATCCAACAGCAGTAGGTGGGAAACTGGAGGGCAAAAAAGAGTTGAGCAAAAACATGTTAAAGGTAGAACAGAGGCATGAGAAAATCTGAAATTCAAAACCTCAACCAGGGCTTAAGGAGAGACTAAAATAATTGACTGACTTTATTTCTCCTTTCCCATTTTAGAAATGCCTTTTCTTCAAGTTGGTATGATCTAGAGCTCTTCATTGTCACTGACTTGAATTCTTACATTGTCTTGACTTTACTCTTGATTTAGTGTCCTCAAATAATGCTCTGGGAGAACACTTGGGGCTTGTAAAGGGCAGTTCATTGCTGTCTGGTGTAGTCTGTGTAGCACTTGTGTAGGAGAGATCTCAGAGGTTTCTGTGTGAGTAAAACCCAGGGCAGGAGGGAAGCTGCCTCACTGGAATAGCTGAATGCCACCGGGAGGCTTCCTGTGGAATACTCTTCTGGTTAACACTGCATATTTTTCTAAGCAGTATGGTATTCAACTTTCAAAAAGCAAGAATCTTTGTTAATTGTTTTGATTTATAGTACAAGTTTAAAAGCTAAATGCAAACCATGAATACTGAAGGGAAAATGTAGTTTTGCTTATGACTTTTCTGTTTTCCTGTATCACTTCTTTCAGCTCAGAGTTATTACTGGAACAGTTATAGTGCAAAAGTTTAAAATACAAAACACTTTCTTACAAAAGAAAAGGCGATTTCCCCGTCTCCACAGTTGAACAATGATTCAAATTTCAAAAGCTGTTGTATCAATCTTCAGATACTGAGGAAGATTTTAATTTTTATAAAGCTCTTTTTGCAATAAACTCAACTATTGTCACCAATCTGTTGTTACTTTTTTCCAGGTTTCGCTAAATGGTACACAGTTTGCAGACAGTTCTGTTGGATCAGAATTCACAGGTGTTTCTCAGGTACGTGCAGTCAAATTTTGTGGGTACATATAAAAGAATTATTTGCTAATGGGAGAAGATTTTAAGCAGTATTAAAGGCACTAAATCAAACTCTTCAAAAAGAGTGCTGTTTGAGATTGGGATATTGCTAATTGAAGTCAGTTTCTGATGATTTCCTATTCCTATTTAAAAAAGCAGTGGAAGATTTTTTTTTTAAGTAAAATTTTATTGTTATAGTATGCTTGAAATTGGACATGGGTGTTAAAAAAAAATCTATGCAGTTCTATGGTAATAGAGTTATTCTTGGAAATAAATCTAAATACATAGCAGAGATGCAGTTATTTCTGTTCCAGCTTGTCCTACTTCCAGCTTTCATTTATGAATGTTAAATCTGAATATGTTTCAGAGAGAAAGTGTGACTTGGTGTTTTCTTGTAGAGATGCATCCCACTTTTTTTGAAGTTTGACTAGTGAAAAAATATCTTACTTTTCGCAAAATAGGCACTTTGATGACACTGAAGAGACATATAAATGCAACCTAATTGTGCACTCTCCTAATCCAGCAAGAGTTTACTGCTCCTGTTGAAATGGTCACATGAACAGTCACTGCATTCATGTTTTAAATAAATAAGAAACTGCAATTTATAGCTTCATTTTAGTAGGACAGAGTCATAACAAGTATCAGAGATGCTTATGGTCTAGATTTTGTCAAAGTTGCGAAGTCTTGGTTTGCAGTGTGCTCTAGGAACAAGGGCTTTAATGTGAGGTTCACATCTATTGTAAATATGGGCCCAGTGGGAGATTGTTAGGGTTTCACTGAGCCTGGCCAGAACAAAAGTTGTTGTTCCTGCTGTGTTTTGCCATGGCTTTTTAATGATTGTGGTGCAGCTTTAAGCAAGATATACACACACACCTTAACTTCTAGAAGTCCCTGCAGAGTGGCTGAGGTGTGTTTGCCATGACCTTTACCTTTGCAAGAGAGTGTCAGATTGTCTTAGCTTCTGAACCTTTTACGTTTTTGTCCTCTTCTTTCCCTGCTTATTGGAAGATATCCTGCAAATGATGTGCATCAGGATTTGCCTGCAAAATAGCTATGAAGATGTCATCATTCTGACAGGAACTTCATCTGGCTTCAAAAACTGTTAATTTAAGAAGGAAACTTTCAGGGCTAAGGGATAAGCAGCCATGGCCTCCTGCATGCAGGGGTTTTAGGCATAAATGAGAACTTCAGTTGAGTGCAGGTCAGCCAGGAGGAATGTCTACCTTGGGAGATCTGTTGGTGCTTGTAGAGTTAGTCAGTCCCGACCTTTCAACTGGCAGAGGGAGTCTTCCTGCATGAGAAGGTTTTCTAAAAACCTGCAGTAGACTCCTGGAGCAATTATCTTCTTTTTCCTGCCTTAGTGCTTAGGTACAAATTCTAGAAGTGGCAGTAGTGAGTGAAGGTGAACTATTCTTACTAAATCTGTTAAATTTCTCATGGACTTTTCAAAGATAGGAAGATATTTGTGGAGATGAAATCAGTGTGTCTTTTGGATTTAGTCTAGAATTCTTACTTCTCCTTTCCATATTGCTGAGTCTGTCAGTTTTACAAATGCAAAGAACACAAAAATCAGAGTTTGTGATGCTCTGCTGTTTTTCTTTAGATGTCAGCAGAAGAGAACTGATTTGTTGTTGCTGTGAAGACAAGAGAGTGAATTATGGTTTAGCTTGATCTGATCCTTTGCCCTAAAGAACTGTTCACCTGTGCTTGTGCAGTTCAGCCTTGCAAGATCATTAAAGCTGTATTTTTTGTTAATATTCAAGCAATGCTTGAATTACTTAAAAGTTCGCTTTTTCTTTGAGGAAGAAATAAACTATTTTGATGGTTATATAGAAGATGTTGCTAATTAAGGCAGAGTTAGTAGTTGTAATAAAATTGGGCAAATCTATGACTGCCATTACATGATATTTTGTTACAGTAATCTCATGTCTCATAAAGCTGGGTTCTCTTTGTCTTGTGCTGCTTGAGTTGCTTTTGACTATCAGCCTTAGTGAAGAATCAGCACTTGCATGGCTGAATCATAGTTTCACTCACAGTAGCATCTTGGAAAAGAATTTCGATTTTGAAGTACCTCTGTCCTTGTAAGTTGCCAAGTCTACTTGATTCAATTGGTGATAGTGGATTTTAGGACCCTACTGATTTGTTTTGTTGAAACTGATTTAAATTTTTGTTTTGTAGTAAGCTTAGCTGAAAGTGACTTGGTTTCAGGTGGTATTATAAAAGGAGGTGTCACAGAGGTCCAAAGAGGAGATGTTTTTCTTTTTTATCTGTAACTAGTGACAGTAAAAGTAAATATCCCTTTTTAATTTTACTTACTAGATTATTACATCTATGCCAAAACATTTTAGAGGGAAAGACTGTAGACCATGCTCCTTGAAAACATTTCTTTCTAAATGGAAGTGTATTAATAGTCAGATTTGTTTGCCTCATGGATATTGAGATTGCTGTATTTGATTTTGGGACACTCCAAGTATTCACCATTTTATAATGACTAGTAAAATATGTGTGTTGTTTTTTTGGGGGTTTTGTTGTTTGTTTCAAATATCAGAACACATATTCTGTGAATAACCAGTTGTCTATGAAAACATTTGTTTGTAGACACCATTTACCTTTGGCTTGGGCCAAAGGGCACCGTATACAACTGGCGAGCATTGTCTTCTTTGTAGAAGTGAACGAAAAGATACTTCGCTTTCAGAGAGCGGAATAAAAAATTCTAGCAAAACAGCACTTTCCACATCTCCAAAAGCAAACAATATGCTGCATCTTCCACTGTGGGTGTGTCCAGACTGCCGAAGAACAGTCGAAAAGGAGGAGAGGCACGCTACAATAGAGCAGTCTCTCGTGGTGAGTTCAAGTACCTCAGACTGAGAAGATGCTGAATTATGGGCTGCATGTCACTTTGTGCTTTGGAACCACTGGAACTGCAAATATGTAAAAAACATTTTAGGCAATTTTGAGTTGATTTTGTTTAAACTGAACAGGGAAGTTGTTCTAAAAGTAAGGAGTTCTGGTTCTGAGTTGTGGAGTTTTAAGGAGGGCAAGGTTTGGATCTGTTTTTAGTGAGGTTTTTGCTTTTAATTCATTGGATCTCAAGCTTTGTCCTTATCCCCTCAACTTGAATACAATTTCTTCTGCTTTTACCAGCATGACCTTAATCATTAAACGTTTTTCTGTTCTGTCTGATCATATGGGATTTTCCTCTCCTTGTGAAGTAAACTGTCTGAATTTTCCTTATTCTTTCGGTGGGCTTCTTGAGTCACTGCACTTGCACTGACACCTCCCTACAGATTCGGGTTTTCCTGTCTTCTCTTTCCTGTATTTTTAATAAAGAAGCACAACTTTGCATGGCACGAATGTAACAGTTTCCTAGTCTTGGTAGCACTGCAAGCACCAATTTAATACGTGGTGCTAATATTTAAGTTGTGAATTCAACCTCATGTAAGAGCTGTGCTTAGTGTTGCAGGAAGATACTGCAAGTTCATTGACAGGTCCAGTAAAACCTCATTAGAAGTAAACTATGTTATACTGCAGAACCAAATTTTCACAACTGACCTGGGAAGTCACACATTTGGGATAATTGGAAGCACTGTAGATTGCAGCTGACATCTCCTTGCAGAGAGCTAACAGGCTGTGCACACACCCGTAGGCACATAGGTTTTTATTTCAGTAAGTCACTGTCAAGAAAGATTGTATAGAGGGTGTTGTTAAGCCTGTGTTAAAAGTATAGTTAAGGGCTTTTTTGTGAGGAAAACTTGAGAGTATATCACTTGTATACAACTTGTGTTTACGGATCATGGTGCTAGTAACAAGGGTAGTAAACTAATCAAAAGAGATTACATCTAAGGGAATTATAGTGGTGGTATGGTGGTAAAGACATCCTAGAGAGTTCAAAGCACAGCAAGACAGAGGCACATTATGGTTCAGTTGAGTCAAATTTTTAGATAAATTTAAGCTCTGTTTAAGAAACTACTTAGTAAAGAAAATTATTGCTGTAGGTGTGCATGGAAGGCAGGATTTGCTTCCTACACATTTTTTTTTAAGTTACAGATACTTCAGGTGTTTAAAAAAAAATTTTTTTTTTAATTTGGCAACTGTTCTCTTTTTAAGCAGAGTTTTTAAAAGCAGACAGCAAATAGATTTTCTAAGATTTTAAGCTTGACTTAAAAATGCAGCTCTATGAATTAAGTTACTAGTCAAATTAGAGAAGCAAGCTGGGTAAAAAGCCAAAATTAGCTAAAAAAAAAATTTTTTACTAGTGACTGCAAGTCAGAGTACAGGTGGTTTGCTGTAGATGTTCCTGTGTTCAAGCTGCTATTGCTGTCATTAGCTTGCTTGGTAGCAGCTGCATGCGGGTTTGTTCTTATCTATGTGCACCCTGATCCAGGATTTGGGGCACAAAGAAACCACCTTCAGTCGTGGTACTGATGTGAGAGAGGTCTCTGCCTGGTGCCAGGCAAATCTGGTGGCAGACTTGTGAAGGGTGCAGGAGGGAAGCATGGCATGTGCTGGGGCTGGAGCACAGACAAGGGAGAGAAACTGGAGATGAAAATAGCAGCAGTCTTGGGCGAGTGTCTGTGTCATCTGCTAGGATTGAACAGCACTGTGCACAGGAGATCCATTTCCAATGGAGCAGCTTTCTGACATCCATTGCTGTGAAATACTGTGTCTGGCTGTTACAAACAAGGAGATGTTATGATTTTTCCTAGAAGGGATTATTAAACTCTGGAAGCCAAACATACTTTTACATGGAGACTGAAGAAATAGTACTGCTTTATGATTTAAGTGAGGATGATGCAAGCCTACTTTTAGCTTAGTTCATTGTTTATACTGAAGTATGTAAAAGTGATAATTATAACCAGTGTACTTTGGTCATTAGAAATGAAGCTCTGTATCATTGGTTGTCTCTGTCCATCTCTTGCATTTATTAGGCTTTTGGAAGACCAGTTCTTTGTGCCTGATTGAGTCTTCCCAGAATATATGCAGCACTAAGAATTACCACTGTAATATTTGCCTACCTAATAACATCTCAGACCTTACAAACTGAAGACTACTTTTGTTTTTCTTTTTTTTTCCAGAGCCAAGATTTCCTTTTGCACATGCCTCTTGGAAACAGTGGATCACAGCAGGAATCTGTAGGAGGAGGAAGAATAACTGTTGGTGCACAGACAGTGCCTGCTGCAGATCTGAGCAATTCCTCTCCTTCAGACATAGCTTGCAACTGTGAGGCCTGTAATGAACGCAGGTAAGAGCTGAACTCAACCTCAGCAGCACTGTGGTTGTTGTCAGATTTTGGCAGTGTTGTAGCTTGTTTGTAGGTGTGTGCTTAAACTCTTGAAACAGGTTGTCTGACAGTAACAGTAATTTCTGGATGGCAATATTCACCCAGTTTCATACTTTATTTTAGGCATTTTCAGATGTGCTTCTTTTTCTGGAATAGTAGGAATCAATACACCTATGTGATGCATGCAAATAGAGGATAATCATTTTTGTCTTCACATGCAGAGAAAATTCAGCAGAGCCTGAACGTGAACCTCAGCAGCTTCAGAATTACTGGTCCGAAGTCAGATACATGGTTCGGTGTATTTATCGTCAGGCTGGGACCCCTTTGGCAGATGACCAAGACCAATCATTGGTACCAGATAAAGAAGGAATGAAAGAGCTGGTGGATAGGTATATTACTTCAAAGAATATTATTTCTGTTTTATTCATTATTTTTTAATACTTGTTTGAATGCATGGGAGGATATTAAATCCATATGCTGTTTGCAATAGTAATATAAATGTATAATTATGAAAGGGTCTCAGAATGTTCTTCAGAAGGCCTTATTCATAAGACAGTGTTAAGTTTGAATTGCCCCACGTGAAAATCTTACCTTGTGGAGCTAGCCTGAGTTAGTGGTAATAGTTAGTGTTTGCCACTTACTGTGATTGTAACACCTGGAAGAAATTTTATAAAAATAAAAAAAAGTTATATTGGACATGGATCACTAGATGAGGTGGATTCCAATTTCATTCTCATTTTAGAAGTCACAATTGTAGCTTTTGTAGCTGTTGAAGTGAAAATGGGCTTGATGAGATCCTCAGTGGTGGGTTTTTTGCTTTTAAGAATAATGTGGCAAACCTTAAAGGGCTCCATTAGGATCATCAGTTTCTATCGAATTTAATGTGTGGTCAAGGAGTTTTTGTTCTCCTTGGTTCCATATGTGCTTAATATACTGAGATCTGAGCAGTCTGACCAGTTGTTATAGTTGTCACGTGCAATTTCTAGTTGAACCTAAATTCTGGTGAGGTAAAGACACATTTGAAAGAGGAATTCATCTAGTGGTGCTCTTAATGACTGTACACCCAAACTGGCTTTAATAGGTAATTAAATAAGCATATTGCACTTTGCTTATAGAAAAACTGTTTGGTTTCGAACGTGAGTTGTGTACAAGCAGAGTAATGTAGTGTCCCTCCCTATTAGTCACACTTTGTTTATTTAAGTGATCAAAACATGCAATATAGGCTTGGAAATCAAAGATGTTTAAATGTTGCGTGGTGTGTTGTTAATTAAAACTGAATCAGCTAAAATGGTTATTGATGTTATGCACCTCCTTAATGGAAAAATTTTGGAAATCAGAACATACACTGTGTAACTTTCTTATGTACTCAGGAGCTTTCATTACTCAGAACTGTTTTCCCTTTTGAGAGAGAAAATTAAAATACAAAGACAGAACCAGGATCTCAAAGGAGGAAACCTTAAATGCCAGCTGGATTATTTTTCACTTTTGAGTTGCTTATGGTCTATAAAATGTAAAAAAAAGGATGCAGTTTGGGCAGGCACCAGTGTGTCCAGTCTGTAGTGCTAATATCATGCAGAATTTTTTACAAAGGTAGTCAATGCAGGTATTGAATGCATTAAAAAAAAAAATCTTCCATTTAGGTAGCATGCAGAAGATCATGCTGTGGCTGAGTAACTCTGTTTAAAAGGCAGAAATTCCCACTTCTGTGCTTGGTTCTTGTTAGACACAGCTGGTGAAAAATGGAGTGTCTGGTTGTCTTTGTTGGAATAAGTCGTGGTGCCAAGTAATGTCCTTATTGTATGTTGGAATACTTGTTGGCAGTATGATAGGGCTGTTTTGTGAGTGGTGAGGGAAAAGCATGGATTAGATAGCTGCAGACTGCAGACTTCTATTCACCTAACTCTTAAGTGCTTACCCCATTCATTTCTTCTTCTCACCTCCCTGTGCTGTAAAAAACCCAAAGCATTCTGTGTGTGCTTAAGCTCCATGCACAGGATTTTAGAATGAAATTTAATTATTTAAAGTGGTTCAAAGCTGCCATTGTGTTCAGTTTTCTTCTGTACATGCAAATTTGTCACTTCTTAAGAAGAACATGGAGAAGTTGTGAAGAAGCTTATCTGAAGAGTCTGGGTGCCTACAGGATGCAAATGGAGTTAAGATTTTGAGCTCACAAGTTGAAGCAAAATTGTAAAGTCCTAAATCAGTCTGCTCCTCAGGTGTGCAGGCATCCTAGTGCTAAAGATACACAGGAGCTCAGTCCTCTAAGTGTAGAAGTAAGGGACTGGGCTGTGCTCTCTGAGATTTATTTAAAGTAGTCCTCTAAACCTGAGCCACTGAGGTTTTTTTTTTTATTAAGATAGTGGTAACTGGTAAATACTTCCATGAAAATGAAAACTGTTGATTATGTGCTCTCTCTTCTTTTTTCTTTTTTGTCACAAATATTCCAAAAATAAAGGCTTTGTGAAAGAGATCCATACCAGCTTTACCAACGATTGGAGCAGCAAGCTAGGGAATATGTGCTTGAAATGAAGGTTCGTCTGCTCAGACACCTGTCCCTGGGATCTAAGGTTGCATCAACATTAGCGACAGAAGGGCCACCCCAGGCACAGCAGTTCATCTCACTCCTACTTGAAGAGTACAGCGCACTCTGTCAGGCAGCCTGTACAATCAGCGCCTTCCTAGTTACTCTGGTAAGACTGAAAAAACTGCCTTTGTGCTACTGCTTGCCAGGGCTAATGCTGACAGAGTTGTTTCTGGGCTCGTTCAGGTGTGTTCTGTGGTTGTAAATTGTAAGGTTGTTTTTGTGTTTGTCTTTAGAGATGGAGATTGTGAAAATACAGTTAAATATTCAGAAGTGTGGAGTAGGCGTCTCTTACAGTGGTTTGATGAAATTATTTTTTTTTCACAAAGTAAAAGGCAGGATATTGTTTGTGGCACTTACTGTGGAACAAATCTTTAAGCAGACCTACAAAATATTAGATATCCTAATGTGGAAAACACTACTCTGTTAATCTTTAATGATCTCTTGACAGCTATGATTAAGTGACAGCAACTTCTGTGTGTAGCACTTATGTTGTTTCCATGTTCAACTTCTCGCTCACTATCTGTGAGGAGTTTGTGTTGCCTCAGACTTAATCTGCAATGTAATTTATTATTTCTAAAGTTCTTCCTTAAATGCTGTTTTGGTCAACTGATTATCATGTTTGACTTGGGATTACTTTTTTGTGTATAAGATAGGCAGTAACCTCTAAAAATTTGTTTCTTGGGTAACTGTCCATTGGGTGAGTAATACCCTAAACAAATTTGGTACTTCTATTTGTTTAAGGTCTTAGAGGGTTATTAATCTTGTTATTAATCCTTTCTTGTGTGTCTTTTATTACTGTCTTTATCCTGTCCTTCCCTTTTCTTGTGTAAGCTTTGTGCAAGGAGATAAGAGGAAAGGTGGCTTAAAATGGGGAATTTGGATTTTATTGCCAGTTAGGTGAAAGTGATTGGATGGGTAAAGGGAGGAAAAAATAGATGGAACATACCCTATGATGGCCATAGGTGAGGATATAAAGTGGAGAGGAAGCAAGGTTTCATTGGAGGTAGGACTGGCAATAAAATTAAATTGGCAAAGCAGGAAGATCTTTCTTGTAAGAAACTTGAGCATATCTGATGGGGTTTTTTTGTTGTGAGTGCTCTGTATGTGCTGTATTATCTTTACCAGCTTTATCACTTAGATACAGATGTGAGGTCACTGCCATCTCCTGTTTACTCGCTGCTTTTAACAGTCATTAAGTTTCTAACAAGGTGCTTGAGAGAAGGTTGCTCTTGAGGTTGATTTGTGTTGCAGTTTGTTCAGCTGTAAAGTGAATGATTTGCAGTGGCCCTTAGCTTTCTTAAAGCAGATCTACCAATAATAAACCCATTAATGCCAGAATTACACAGCCGATCAGAAAATAACCGTTTTATACCTTTTTCCTGGCAATTACTGTAAACTAGTGGTCATGAAAACTAGTGGGTATAGGAGATGGAAATAATGGCCATGAGAAAACAGAAGATGCTTGAACTCCCTAGTCAACCCCTTTCCTGACAAAATTAAAAGTAAAATAAAATTCTTTTCCGCTTTTAAAAATAAAACGTAAGAAAACACAAAATATGCCATAATTTTCTTGTCTTTTTCCTTCTGCATCCCAGTCAGTACTGAAAACATCTTTTTACCAAGCTGTGACCTTGAGAAACTGAAATGTGAGAATGTTGGGTACTGTCTCTTGTCATGGATTTCTTAGATTTATTAAATAACCTTTTTATTAAATGGAGTTGTATGTCACAGCTTTCAGTACAGGTAGTAGGGTCACTAGCTTTTTCAGTGTGCTGTAGATGTTTCCTCTCAAGATACCAGTCAGTACACTATAGAAAAAGCAATCTTTTCAGCTGAAACATCTTACAGGCAGCCAAGATCTCTAAATTTAGTACTGCCTTTCATTTAAGGATGAAAGCTTTGCATGTAGTGTACTGTAGAAAGGTATATAATGCCTTGAACCTCCACCTGTAAGAAACTGATTTCTCAATGAAATTATGAAGTTGTCTTTCCTTTCAGAGGAATCCATCTGTTTTCAAGAACAGGAACTAAAGCTTTGTGTCCCACCAATGCAGGGCATGACAGATTTTACTGACAGCAATTTGGAAAGACTCTGGTCAGTACAGAAAGGTCTTCAAGTACACAGCATACAGACTAGAGAAGAAAATTTGCCTGATACTTCTTTGTGAGAATAACCTCATAAACCATAATCTGCACAAACTGATACACAAGAGTTTGTTGACAAGTGTTGATTGTTTTGTTCACAGCATAATACGAAAATTCCTTAAGAAATCAACCTCAGTGGACCTTGAGAAATTAACATTTTATAGAAATTTAAAATATTTTCAAGACATGATATTCAAAATTTAAAAGTACGCATGTCTTGTCCAATTCAAAAAACCCCACCACTCACCATTTTTAATAGTAATACTTGGAACTTAATTGTTTTTTTTAAATGCTAATAGTCTTGTCTCCAGATCTAATACAAATATGTTTGGTTGGGTTATTTTTTAACCCACTGTTATTAACAAAACTTTAAAATTCCAGAGTATAATGATGTTTCTGGGTGCTTGGGGTTATAGTGCTTAAGGCCTATTTGCTGATCTGAGAGGCAGAGTGCCTGCATTTAATTCTGCTGTGTGGATGAGTCCTGGTATAGAAAAGCCTGCATACTTCTGGCTATGTTTAGGAAAACTTGCTGCCTTAAAAAGTATATTATATGTGTTTTGAATTCTTGTCTTTTAATGATAATAGTTTTAAGGTTTAACTCTTTAAATTACATACAGTTATGTGTTAAATAACCCCAAATACAAAAATGTTCTGCTTACTAGAGAAGTAAGCTGTTGGTCTCATCTGTTTAGAGAACTTAATTCTTTAAGCTGTAGTTGAGTAGAACTGTTTCTTTGATTTTATGTCAGTTTGAAATAAAGATTATTGGTTAACATTGCTTATGTGTCTTGTACTAAATAAATTCAAAAAACTGAAAAATAACAATAAATAGCCAATTATTTGACAAGAAAATCTGAGAATTACAGGTTCAGATCATCAAATGTGTATTTTGGTGAAGAAATGAATGGGAGCTTTAAATAATGTAGGCTGATATTTTTTTTTAAATTAACTGTTTTTTCTTAAGTTCATGACAATTTTGAAGGACTCATGATATGTTTATTGAAGTCATTAAAAATTGCTTCAATTCTGAGTGTTTGGGTATTAAAACTGCATAAAATCTTAGCTGGTTTATACAGCCTGTAGGTTGGACATCAGACTTTTAAAAAAAATTCTTGCCATGTACAAAATTTTCCTTTTTTTTCCTTAACCCTGCTTTATTTCTGGTTGTTTTATCATTATAGGAAAATGAACATTTGAAGAAATTTCAGGTGACATGGGAATTGCACAACAAGCATCTGTTTGAAAATCTGGTATTTTCTGAACCACTCCTGCAGAGTAGCTTGCCAACGCTGGTGTCACAGCTAAGGTAGAGTTTAACTTTTGTTTTGTGGTTTCAAGAAGAAATGAATACCCATATTTGCAATCTCAGCATTAAAAAAAATGTGCTGCTACAATCTAATTGGTAAAAATCTTTGTGGATCTCTCTTGAAAAGTGTTGTTGATTGAGCAGGCTGCTGTCATGACTTGCTTGTCAGAAGAATTACAATCCTAATTTGCTTAGTTGTAGGTTACCCAGTAAAATGACAACATCCTGTGTAAATACTGATGGTATGACTGAATAGTTTTCAATTTCAGCTGTTTTCAATTATCAGACATTGCTGCTGTTTTTACAGCTCTACAAGCAAATTAAAGCACTATTTCCCATAGTGCACAGAATTTAATTTGGGGTTTTAAGCCATCTTTTCATTGGAGAAACGCCCTTGCTGTGTGCTTGTAGGTCTCATGACTTTAAAGCTCCCAAGGCATTAAATTGTGTATTTTGTTAGTAGGGTTGCTTTGCTTGTAATTTGTGTACTGCCAAAGTATTTGACCTCTTAGTCTTGTTTGTGATGAAGACACGTTTATGATCTGTGTACACGTGTTTTAAAGGTATTGTCTTGGGTAGCTTTCCATGGTACTAGAGAGTTTGACTAATTCTGTTACAAGATATGTTGCACACAGTGAATTAAAAAAAGTATTTTAAGTCTTCCTTTTGCTAGTAGATACTAGAAACAAAAAAAAGAAGAGACAAAGAAGTTGAATTGTTGCCAGGCTCAGCAAGAAGACTGAGGTCCCTCATAAGTTACATGATTTGCTTAGATGAAACTGGGTTGGTATTGAAAGCCTTGCTCCCCCTGCCCCAGCAGGTTATTTTGTTGCTGTGTTCCACAGCATGTTGTTTAATTGTGTATTTTTCCAGTGATCTGTGGCTTCTTTTTCTGTGAATATCCTTTATTATGTCCATGCTTTTTGACAAGGCCTTTCTGTATCTCTTTACTCCAGCAATCCTGACTTTATATTGCCTTTATCTGCAGAGCTGAGAATGGTCTTGGTGAACTTTATGGTCATTTCTTAGCAAAAGCATTTTTTATTTCTTTCACCTGTTCTGTGCTACTGCAGTTAAAGTCAGAACAACAGAAGTTGTTTTTCTGCTGTCGCTGTGGTGACAGCCACCTTCAAAGCTTACAAATAGGATGGAATCAGAATCTCTTCCTTCAGGAGTTTCTTTTCCAGTGCATTTGTGTTTGCTAGGTAGTTTCTGTGAAACAGCATTGAAGTTATGGTTTTGCCTAGTTTGATTGACATGAATTCGCATTTTGATAGGAAAGATTCAGCACAAGCTTCCCATTTCTAGATTACATAGTGTATGTCTGATCTTTCTTTGATAAACATAGGATTTTGCTTGTATTCATGGAACTCTTAGGATTTTATTGCTGAGTTCTCTCTGTCTTAAAGTGACAGAATTTGATTTCTCTGGGAAGCATATGTTTCTGACATGCACTGGAAATTTGTGGAGAAATGTTCCATCACAGAAGCCTCATATGGAAAAGCAGGGATCAGCCTAGCCCTCTGGGCAATTGATCAACTTATGTGCAGTAGAGAAAGTATTGTCAGAGGCTCTTTACAAACGAGCACTGGCCTCAATATTTTCTCTTCCTGAAGAGAAATGTGTAATGGCATTTTGGCACCTCAGCTTCACTTAGATTTTGGGTATTTGTCCTTTCTTTCATCCTTTGCTTAAAACACCAAATTTTTTGTGTATCTCTGGCTTTTTCCAACTATGTAGTTAGTGTTCTGTGGTGTCAGACTAGAAAAGGTGTCCACGTAGGGAAGTTTAAACAGCAGCCTTGTGGAGATGGAGTTTGCTTAGCTGGTACAAGAGAAGTGTGTCAGTCAGTATTCCACAGCTGACAGGGGACATCTGCTGGGGTAAACTACCAGGGTCTTAATGTGTTGGAGCTTGTTTGGCTCCACAGTCAGCATCTGTGGCTTGTTTAGGAGGCAGCACAGTCTGCAGACCAGCTGTAGGGGCTGTCCATGGCTTAGCAAGAGTCAATTAGTCTGCAGGACTCCTGGGTCAGACACAGCATTTCTTAAGGATGTGTTTTCATAATGAGTATTTGAGGAAATCCAGTCCTTTCAAAGGTGAGTGGGTAGTACTTCCTGATGAATGTGTCAATATGAAGAGTTTCTTAGAGGTTAAATAGTATTGATTGGGTTAAATGCTTCTGACGTGCCTTCTACATTCACCACACTGATTTATTGGGATGTGGTGACCAATGAAGTGATATCTGGGGCTTCTCTGTTCCCTTTGCTTCCCAGCATGGGATGGGACAGTGGTGAGGATATTTGCAGAGCTTTGGTTAAATGCCATTGTCCAAAAAGTTGTGTTCCTGATCAAAATATGTAGGCACACAGTTTGTCAACAGGTATTGCTTGGAAGTCTCAGTTACTTTAAAGTGAGAAATTCTTGTAAAATTTTATGTATGTATTTTCCTTTTTATTTTTTTTTTATTGCAGTCAAGGAGCATACTCTACCTCTGTTTAGAAGACTGAAATATTAACTAAATTGTTGCTTTATACTTGCCTTGGGGAGTGAAAGGAAATTTACTAGTATCAAGTTAGCATTACTCAGAGTTACAATAAAAAATTAAAGTGTAAAAGCTGTTGCATTGCTAATGCAAATTTTTAAAAATTGAGTTGTTTTGCTTCTAACCTGAGCATATTTTTAAAAATTTGTGCACAACTACTGTGTGAAGGAATAGTAGTAGTCAGGAGCAGTTATGAGAACAAACTACTGGGTTTTTTATAGTAGGGATACGATTTTCACATAATTACATAATACCAGAAACAGAGGTTCCAAAAAAGTAGTAAATTGTGGTCTGGTAACAGGAGTTGACAATGTTTGCCCTAATACTAGGGAGGCCTTGTATCCTAAAGGCACTGTATCCCTTGAAACTTCTTTTTGTAATCTTCAACCCATGGACAGCCCAAGTTTTAACGTGCAGAGTTGGTTGTGCATTCTTCTTAAGTGGTTGTGTTGCAGATTCTGGGCAACAGCAAAGCAAATTTTAATTTATTGGCAAATTCACACTATCAGCTGTAACCTGGTGCTTACTGAGTTGTCTGTTTGCTCAGCTCTTCATTGTGCTTAATTGCCAAGTTGAAATTAAGGGCTTAGTTCTTTGCCAGGTGCCAGGACTATGTGGTTCTGAGGCTGGGTTGACATCCTGTTGCAATGAAAATCTAACAAGCATCTCTGAACTGCTGGAACTGGAAAAATACCATGTTTTGAGATGCTTCAATTTTGTTTTTTTGGTACTGGATTTGATTTGCTACACAACCTCTGTGATTAATTATCACACAGTTTAATTACTGAGTAGAAAAGTGTTGTAAAGCTTCAGTTTATTTGTGTCAATTGACAGGTCATTACAATTCAGTGTGGTTGAAACACATATTACTGAGTAGAATTTTGTCTTGTTATTTGTAAAGTCAAAGTATTGGGAGTTGGCATATTTACTTAGGAGGCATTATGCTGTGCAAAGATGCAGCAGTAGGAAGGGAGGTAAGTCTGTCTCCTATTTCTGGGGCTCCTCACAGAGACAGTCAGCAGTAACTGGCATACCCATGTTTTGAATTCCATGCTACTCAAGTGATTGTAGATTACTGCTTGTATCTCACTTGCCTCATTCTACAGCACATTTCCCACCTGGAACTCCAACTTGTCTAGTAATCTTTTTAGCACTGGTCATGAGAGTTCTCCTTAACAGCTTCTGGCTTTATTTTTGTTATGTAGCTCTGCAGAGGATAGTCAACACATATATTTAGCCCATAGAATTTGGAAGGATAAATATATCAAGCAACAAAATTTGAACAAACAAGTTTGTCATCTGGTTCATGGAAAGAGGCTTTAGCAATGTTGCACTTCCCACGTTCTTGCTGTTGTTGGTTACAGAAGATTAGAATAAGCAGGCTTTGAACAGTTTTTGGAAAACTACTAAAAATATTCAATTTTTGTGTTACAAGCGACATTGTGGGCCTAGGTGTGCCAATAATCACATTTTCACAACATTCTTTTTGGCTGGCAGAACTTAAAAGCATGATTCTTCAGTGAAATGTCTCTTCCATAACAAGTGCTGTTTGAACTTTTAGGCTTGGAACAACACAAGATTCCTGTAGTGAAGATATGTATAGTACCTTGCTACAAAGGTATCATCAGCTGGAACAGGAAATGGGCCAAGTTGCTGAAGCATGGCTTGAATGCCAGAAAAGAATAGATGATTATGTTGATGAACAGGTAAGAGTCATGCAAACAGTCTCAAGACTGATTATGTAGGAGCAGCCCATGCAGGACTGTGCCTTCAGTGAAGAATAATTTTTTGGGTATTTTTATCCAGGGCATTGAAACAAGAAAATCTAACTTTTTTCATTCATGGTAGTCATTCACAATAGAAAAGCATTAACTTACCAAGACTTAGTAGTGATTTTGTACAATGGCATATTTAAATTGTTGAAGCAGATTGTTGTGTTCTTGTTTAGAGATGGTCTTTGAACATTTTATAATTATTAGCCAGTAAATGAGCCACAGGAAATAAAAATAACCCATTCCACAAAACCCCCTAAGCTTTCAAAATAATAAGTGTGCTAAATGAAATCCAGAGGAAGAGGTAGCTCTTTAAAAATTATGGTGTGTGCCACAGTGTGATGATGATCATTGTGCAGTTGTCAAAATGGGAACTGCAGCTTGTCTCAATGCTTAAGTATTTGGACCTCTGAAGCAGTCCTTTAATCAAGTATATGATCTGATAGCTTATTCTTCTGAATTTATGCAATGTTTCAGAAAATAATCATGTTATTGTGCTGACTCCTACATTGCTGAGAGCTTAATTTTCAGAAAAAGAGCTGTTTATTTTGTAAGTGGTTGTTTATACTCTTCAAAAATTTCTCCTGTGGCTTTTGTCTCATGCTCAAAAAGCTTAATTTTTTTTAAAACACCTTATGAGAAGAGTGAAAATCGGGTTAGTTCAATCTAGAAGAAAAAATGTCATGGAAATAACTGAAGATAAAGAATTTTATAGAACTTTCCTTCTGTTTTGAAGTTTTATGAGCAATAGGAATATGGAGAACTAATTTGAGATTAAGTAATGCTATGTTGCTTCTATAGATGACAAGCATACTTTAGTCTTATGATACAATGTAAATGTCCTTTAGAAGTTGTTCCCTGTCTTGAAGATTTAAGTGAACTTTTACCATTAATTCCAGTGCCTTAATGATGGAGACAGAATATAACTAATTTTATTTTTAGAGTTAGCACTATATTTGGGGACTGCATCTGTGAGCTTTGAGTTAAAAAGTTTTCTCTCAGTCTGGCTGCTTCTGTGCACCTATATATTTGATTGCAGTGGAGTAAAATGTCATCATCTCACATTTTTATGCTATTAGAAGTCATCTTTCCCATGGTGTCAGGGTGTCATGGCTGTCTGATATTGCCTCTTTTGTAAGAAAGGAGTCCACTTCACTGCCATCATTCAGCTATTTTTTTTAATGGCATTTCTGTGGAGTCACATTCTTACTTGGTTTCTGACTGTTTGTTCTGCACCACTTGATAATCAGCTCTTAACTGACTTTTCTGTATTTCTTTTTATCAAGTGACCGTGCAGCTGCCACAAGTTCTGTCTTGTAGCATTTTTTAAATTTGCTCAGTGAAGCCAGTATCCTATGCAAACAGGCACTCTTCTCCCAGTTGGGTCAATTTAATGTGATGACTTATTTCCTAATGACCAAAAGTGGGGGGGGGGGGGGGGGCATGTAGGGGAAACAATTGTAAAACTTTAACCATCAAATTTTAAAGAAGATACTGATATTTATATTGATATTAATTTATAGGAAAAGCATTTTCACAGTCATGCCTGAAACCCTATGTTGGTGATAACCTGTGGTTATCCTTTTTTGACCAAAAATACATTATTCAGTATAACCATCATACCTGAATTTGCAGTGATATTTTTCTCAACAAGGTAGAAATCAGAAAACGCTGCTACTATAGAAACTATGGATCTTAACTGTGAATTCATGTTCATTAGTAACTTGCTTCTTGGCTCAACAAAATTGTGAGGTTTTATTGGTAGTGTTTGAAAGGTTAAAAAGCAACGGAGGTTTAGAATGGTTCTTATTTATGTATTATGGAACTATATCCAAAACAGGGCATAGTAAAGATAATGAATGAACCCTCCACTACAGTATGTTATGTTACTTGTTGGTAAAAAAAGATAATAGCTCTTGCAAGCAATGCAAATATTAATTGTTTAAGACCGTGTAAGATAGCTGTGTCATGCACAGACGTAACTTAATGCGCTGCTGGACCATGTTTGTATGCTGGGATAAAGTTTAGAATAAGGAATCATCTGTATCAGTGCCTCTAATCATATGTTAAATCTGAGGCAAATCTTTGGAGTATCTTGAGTACAGGAGAGTTTTCAGTGTATGCACTTTGTACATCCTGATCCTGATTTCCTTACCAAACTTACATTACATTTACCTGAGGAGGTCTTGGGTTATTTCAGAAGTAATGTGGTTTGGTTTTTTTTCTGTTGTTTGTTTTTGGTTTTTTGTTGTTTTTGTTTTTTTTTTTTTAATTTCCTGCTTGTCTTTCCATATTAATGTGTGATTTTTATTTTTTTTACAGTGCTGGTCAACTAAATAGACAAAATAGCATGGCCATAAATGGTTTTGTCTTTATGGTGGCTGTGTAGACAATTCAGGCAGTTGGTATTTTTGTGTGCTGAGAGTTTTTGATAGGAGGAATTATTTTTATTATTTGTAGTGAAATATTCCAAGAAAATTAATTCACACATGGAATTTGGGAAGCTCAAATGTGTGATTTGGTGTGGACTTTAAAATTTGGAAAGAACAAGCATCCTGTGAAATATGTGACATCAGAGTTTTCGCAGATGATTTAATGTTATGTTTGTGCTCTGACCAGACTGCTGGCTTCATTTCATGATTAGATCTATTTCAGAATGGGAAACTACTTGTTCACCTGTTTTTTTTGCTTGTCTGATGGAGCTGAAAAACTTCTTAGCCTCAAATAAATAGGAAGGGAGGAAGAGGGTGGTAGTGGCCCTCTCTTCTCCATTGGGTAGTGGTAATAGCATATTCAGTCCAGGTGCACAAGACTGAAGTGTAAATTTTTTCTTCTGATGGCATTTGGATTTATCTCTCACTCCCTAGGTGAGTTCTTGGGCATGATTCATGTGATTAGTATTGCAGCTGCTTTGCTCTGGTGAAATAAATATTCACTGGGGAAAAGAAAGGAGGGAGAGAAGTGGGTTTCTATTATTTGTAGAATCAATAACTTAAGATGCTCATAGATGTGGAGTATTGGAAAGGCTGCAAAGGTGGAAGTAGAAAAACTTGAGTGTCTGCTCCTGTTCCTGTTAGTGCTCAGGTACCAGGGCTTATCCCATGCTGTTTGTTGTGACAGTTTCTTGGCAGGCTTGGGTAGGCAGCTCCCAGTTCATGCACTGGCTGTTTTAAATGCCATTCTCTGGCATTAAAACTCTTCTCTTACAAAGTGTAGTGAATGGAGGTGGCTGACTTTGATGCTGAGGGTTCAGGTGTCAGGGCACCCAAACCAGTGAGTGTTGCTGGATTTAAATATAGCTCAAGGGTTCTCAGGAGCTGATAGTTCATCCAGGATGGAATTTCAGATGTTGCTTGCCACATGCTCTGCAGTACCTTTTAGTCTGTCTAAGAAATTGTATGACTGATTTAAGAATATTTCATGGGTGCCTTTTTTTTTCAGTTATTTTTTAAAAACACATGGACATGGTAAACTCAGCTTTTGGTGTTAGTGTTATCTCACTGGAGCAAAGGAAATCCAAGTTCACAGGAGTATTAAAATATAATGCTGGTAGTTTCTGAAATTAATTAGGCAAATTTTTTTATCTAATACTTCTTCAAATCCCCAGCTTGGAATTTCATCTTCCTAAGTTAAATAATGATAGTAGCAATAATTTGCTTAGCTTAGTAGTAGGACTTTAAACTTTTTATCAAGTATGAATTTCTGGAAGCATGCTTTTGAAGATAAAAAGAATGTTGTTAATAGTGTAACCTACTGGTCTTTGGCTCACTAACCTACTTTATGAAGCAATTTTTTATGTTCTATAAGGTGATAAATTATGATGATTATAATTTAGGTAACTAAAAAAGAGCTGTAAAAGATAACCCAGGTAGTTGTTTTTCCTCACTGATGAAGTAATGCTGTTAGGATGTTTTAAGATGGAACAGGAGGAGTTTTGTTCTTGCATTTTGTTGTGTTATAGCTCATGAAAGCTTTTGTGTTTCCTCAGAGTCAATTTATTTACTAAATCAGAAAAATATCACTTGCTTACAAAAAGTTATGAGCTCTATGCACATTTGATGTTATGATTTGAGAGAAGTAATTATAAAGTATTTTTATAGCCTTAGATAAATCAAGGGACATGAAAAATTTTGAGGAATAAATAGTGTTTGTCTAGGTCACTACTTTTGAGTCTTTTGACTCTTTGGCTAATTAGTTCCACATGTAGTATTTCATGGTTTACACTTGAGCCTACACTGAGGCCTTGCCATAAGTCCAGTATCTCTAGATTTTAAGGGATTGTAGTGAATCTGAGATGTTGAGTGTTTAATACTGATCATTGTTTATTAAAAATATTATGAAACTATTTATTGAAAATAAATATTAACATAAGAAGTAACAGTGGAAAAATCCAAGTGAAAAATCCAAGTGAAAAATTGTGTAAATGAATATAAAATCTTTTGAGTGACTCAAATTATTAGCAAATAAGCCACATTTCATATTGACCAAGTCTATAATTGCAAAATAGTATAGCTAAGCTAGGTTTAATGAAGTGGGCCAATTGACAACAAAATAAGTTTTCTATTGTTAAATCAATGAGTTTTCCTCAAATTCTGTTTTAGATGGCAATGAAAACAAAACAACGCATGCTAAAAGAAGACTGGGAATTTTTTAAACAGAGGCGTTTTATTGAAGAGCAGGTAGGATTTTTTTTTCATACCATTCTAAGTTATACTAATGCTACACATATGTTTAAGTGTAGTATGTTGTACTACTTCTGTGCAATCTAATTCTGCAACTATGCCAGGCACGAAATTTGATCAGCTAAAATACAGAAAAGTGAGATCCAAGAAGAGCAGGTACAAGTATGTAATCTCATTTACTACAAGGTAAAACATAAACCCTGTCATCTTAGGACCAAATGCCAGGTGTTTAAAATCTTTGTGCAAAAAAAAAATAAAAAGGAGGGGAATTTTTGTTGCCTTAGATTAGGATCAAAAACAGCCAATACATTGAGAGTGGAGCTGTCTGGAGGTACATGGCAGGGATTATTGTGCTGAGGAGTTTAACATATGCCTATGTGTCTGCAGGAGTGTGAGCCTCAGAATCAGGGCAGGTGATTCCACCTGCTGAGACTCCAGAGATAGCTCCTGCATCTGTTTTTTGGGAAAAGGGCTGAGCAGAACTGTGTTCCTTTTATTTAAGCTGTCACCAGAGAGGGGCCAGTAGAAGTTTCTACCTTATTGTAAAACTGCTGTTTAAGACTCAGTACTCTTTTCTGCAGCCTAGAAGTGTTCAAGTGTGCATCATGCTTTCCATAAGAGTACAGTGGGCTTCGGCTAGAGTCAACTCTGGATGGAGAACCTCTCCGTTCCTGTACCAGTATGCAGAAAGAAACGCTAGTCATGAGCCAGAGAGAGTATGATAGTACATTTTAATAAACTTAAACTTAAGCTTAAATTGGCAATGTCTCAAAGCAGTCATCAGTAAGTACTTTTTCCTATAAGGAACATAAGCCTGTGTTAACCATGTCTTCAGAACATCTGGTATACAGGTCTCCTCAGAGGACTTGAGGAAGAATCCTCTTTTTCCTTGATCCTAATTGGCCTTAAGTGAGCTGTTAGACCATGGCTGCTTAGGTAAGGATCAGGTCTGGGCATCTATAGAAGTGGGAGCTTAGGCACATCCTTGTTTAACCTAAGGCTTGTAGGTATCTAATGAAATTAGGTGCTTTCAGGATTAGGCCTCTGCCAGGTGGAGATAATTTGGATTGTATTTTTTCACTAATGCAGTCGAGTCCTGGTTTGGGCAGCTACTCTTGGCTCTCTATCACTGTAGCTACCAAATTAGTTCTAATTTTTTTTTATTTTCAAGTTAAGGGTCAGTTTGCTTTCTCCATTTGTCAGCAGTGTCCTTTTGTGCATATCATGAAACAAGACAAAAACTGCTCAAGTTCAGAATGCATCAGCAGAGATACCATGCAAGATGTACGTATGAATGAGTCAAGGAGATGGACTTGTCCACTTTCCTATTTCATAGTAGAGACATACTTTATTTGGAGAGTATTGATGCTAAATGTTTGCAATTTTAACTTTGCACTTCCTTTTTTTGTGATCAAAATGCCACCATAATGAAATTATTCTGAATTACTCTGTTTTTATTTTCTTTTGTCCAAAAACCCCTTTTTGGTTATGTAACTTGTCATTATGTGCCATTGAATTTTTAACGGGAAGACTTGCACTACTAAAACGCTGCCTTTACCATTTACTTCAGCTTAATAACAAGAAAGCACTATCTGGGGAGAACAACTTCACAGACACAATGAGACATATGCTGTCATCACGTTTGAGCATGCCTGACTGTCCCAACTGTAATTATAGAAGAAGGTGAGCTCATATTTTTAGTATGAAATCATAATAAATCATTACTTTCCTGTTCAAGGAAAAAAGAAATACAATATTGGAACAAAGAGTGTGGTTATTTTAAGTAAATACTGGTTATACAAGGTCATAAAAATCTGTAATTTCCTTCTTGAACAGATGTACTTGTGATGACTGCAGCCTTTCACACATTTTAACGTGTGGCATCATGGATTCTCCCATAACGGATGATATCCACATTAACCAGTTACCACTACAAATTGATTCTGCTCCAGATTATTTATCTGAGATCCGCCCACCCAGTATGTCTTCAGCGAGTTCAGGATCAGGTTCCAGCTCACCTATCACAATTCAGCAACATCCCAGACTCATCCTTGCAGATAATGGTTCTGCACCAACTTTGTAAGTTCCTTTTTCTGTTTTAAATTTTTATAGTGAATCGAACTTGGGCAGACAAATGACACTGGCAGGCTATCATTATGTAATGCTAGTTTTGCTTCAGAAAATTGTTTAATCATGATACTGTATTTAGCTGGCCACAACTCCAGCTGTATGTTGTGCAAACATACATGTATTAAAAAAGATGCTGTCAAATCTCTGAAAAGTTCTGAACATACTGTATTGCCAATTTTGCTAGAAGTTTTTATAGTGTGTGCTTTCCTGCTTTGCAATTACAAGGACATCAGATATTGATATACTTTAGAGCATCATGTTAAAATGTCACATTTTCCTAAACTGAGCAAGGGAACTGGCATTCTTTTCTGGGAAGGATCATAGTTTCATATTAATTTCTTTAGTTCCTAAAAAAGCCTTTATTATACGGCTTTTAGGATTGTTGAACCTATGTTAATGTCTTGCATCAAAAATTATTGTCCCTATCAGAACTATCTGCCACCCAATTGCTTATACTATAGTCAAAGTCATTACCAGATTTGAGACATTAGTTTCATGGTGGACTTCCACCACTTCATAATTCTGGAGAGTTAAAGCTCTTGGTGGGCTGGCTTTTGTACTCACTATGGGTACAGCTAACCAAGAGTTTCCTCTGTTATGTGATATTCTAAAGAAATATTTTAAAAAATCCCAACTTGAGTTACTTGTGTTGTGGGAATACTGAAATAATGAAATACCTTCTGTAGATAGAATCAAGAGAATTTGCTGTAGTGTTCCATGCTTGTATGCTGTGGTGAACGAGGACAGTACAGATGTATGGGATGTTTCTGGTGACTGTCAGCCACTAAATTCCATTTCCTCTAAACATTTATCTACTATCACCATTGGTTTTATATTTCATTACAGAGCTGTAGTTTCTGAACCCATTTGGGTAGCACTTGAAAACAGCTACATGTTCTTAAATGTGTGCTTTGCCATTTCTATAAACTCTCTCTAGTTTTGGTGCTGAAATGTCAAAAATTGTACAATTTGTCTCTTGAGAAACTAGTTCGGTTGAATCCAAGTATTATTTACTGTAAGGAGCCTATTTTTAGGGAAATACCACTGCTCCTTGGGGAAGTGCCATTTTATGTCTCATACTATCTGCTGTGTTTTGTTTCTTCATTGCACATTTGAAATATGCCTAATGATACCATCATGCAATTAAATTTTGGCTCAGTATTTTATGGAATGCAGCAAGATAAAAGTGCACAGTTTAAGAGCTCTGGATTATTGTAGCAACATGAACTAACCAATCTTTGGGACACTTCCCTGGAGTGAGTAATTAAACATGCACGTCCTTTTACTCTCTGTCTGTAAGGCAAGAAAAATTCCACTAAGTATTTTAGAGCAGATTCTGAAAGGCATGCACATGTGGAGTTAACTTCAAACTAATTGCTATTGAGAAATTTAAGAGCTGCTGTGATGTGTTCAGTGTTCCCTTTTTACTGGTGTGACATTTAATGTGTGGAAAAACTCAAATTTTATGTTGTGGGTTTTTCCACTTTGTAATTTCTGTGGAGGCATTGGCATAAGGTTTTTTTCATCAAATTAAAGGTCATCAGTATCCTGGAATTATTAATTCCATGGATTTTTGGTCAGGAAACAGTTTTTGAAAAATGTTTTACACAAAACCAGCAGAGAATCTTATTTTCAATTGAGTCTGTCATTCAGGCATGTGACTGCTACATTCAGTAGGATTATATGGCAGGTTGTTTGATTTTACTTGCTAGGAAAATTAAGTTCAATTGAACAACTTGGAGGACCATCCATTGGCTCCTAATTGGAACATTTATACAAGGGATACCCTCAACTTTATTTCATCTTGGTATTCTAGCTGCTTGCACTGTAAATATGATTTACCTAAGCCTCTTTTCCCCTCAGTGGTAGCGATGATGATGATGTTGCACCATTATCAGCAAAATTTGCTGATATCTACCCACTGAATAATTATGATGATGCAGAGGTTGTAGCCAACATGAATGGAATCCACAGCGAGCTAAACGGCGGTGGCGAAAACATGGCATTGAAAGATGAGGTACAACATTTAGTGTCCTACTTTTTTCTGGTTTTTGGATGTGCTCACTGGAGAGATGCTTGTCCTTGTTAATGCCTCCATTAATGTTAATGAGTTAATATTGTCCAGTCTCCTCAGGTGAGCAGTACTAGCAGCAGTTCCTCAGAAGCAGATGATGAAGAAGCAGATGGGGAGAGCAGTGGTGAACCACCAGGGACTCAAAAGGAGGAAATGTCTCTAGGAAAAAGGGCATTAAGGAAAGATGAAACAAAAATGGATAGTCCACCACCTTCTTATCCCAGCCAGCAGGTACAGTCATCTAAAAGCATCTTGTAGTAGGTTAATGTCTGAAATGTGGCTGTTGAATGTGAAGACATTTAGATTATCAATTAATTTTTAAGCTTAAGATATCAAGTTGTCAGTAGGTAAGTGTGACACCTAAAACAATTAATTGTTACATTGTCTTGTCAAATAATCTTTTAGTCAAAACCTGAAATATGTTAGTTATATTGGAAGTTGCTTCAGGAAAAGGGGAAAAGCTTATTCCTACCTGTATGAATAAGAAACATAAGCTAAGAAGAATTTCTCTTTGGAAGATCAGCCTGGCCTTTGTTAAATATTAGTGCAATTTGAAACTAATTGGAGTGGGGGGTGGATGTTATGAATACTTACTTAACACATATTTCTTTCATATTCTCTTTGAGTATTACCTTTCCCTGTGTAAATCCTGTGTATTTAAATCAGTTGCATGACTTAATGTCATGGGTCTTGGCATGTTTGGTTAGTTGATTTGTTTATTTGTTTTTAATGGTTTAAGATTATGAAGCTCTTGACTGTGAAGTCAGACCACCTAGAGAACCATGCCTAGGCTATCTGCTCTGCAAGTAGTGATGTTTTGTTTAACAAATGAGCCCCAAAGCTAAGTATTCAATGGATTTGCCTTTGGAACCACGTGGATCTCAATCTGCATTACCCTGCAACTTCAAGACAGGCTCATAGCTTTGAGAGAGACTGACACTTTTATTTCTTCTTATTGCACAAGAGAGTCCATATTGGCGCACCTTTGAGAGCTTAGACAACAATCGTCTCCCAGCAGATGTTATCCTCTGGTTGGGATATTTTAGGAACTTCCACTGGAAGTATTTTCTAAGGTGTTGAGTATTAAACTAATTTTCTTTCAGCAAGTATGTTGAAGGATTTTTCTGTGTATGGCTGACCAATGCCTTAAAAATTACATGAGGTGAGACCTCTGTCAGACTAGTTTGAAACTGGTGAAGAGATTCAGTATTTGTTGTGGAAAATCAAATGCGATTATATAAGTCTGCTTGTCTTAGGGAAGCAAACTAGAATGCAAGATAGCCTTGGTAGACTTAGCCTCTCATTTTTTTTTCTTTTCTTTGAGGAATAAGAATATTCTCAGAATGACTCTCAGGAACTCTTAATGACTTTTTTTTAGTCTGATCTTCTAATCAGAGCTGAGTAGTGTGGTGTTGTATTTAAGTGATCGATTTCACTGGTTCATATCATGTGAATTTGAGATGTTTTGGCATTACCTCTTGAGTTTGCTACTTTACTCAGTATCTCTGTTTCTCTTGGATTTCTTTTCGAGTACCCAATTAGTCAGAATTGGGTTTTGAGTCTCATCAGTTCGTTTGAAATATTCTTTCTCTCTTCATTTGTTAGTAGATTAGTGTTGATTTCTGGATAGTGCTAAATTTTTTATTAAGTTGGGTTTTTTTGTTTTCTTTATTCACGAAATTAGTTCAGTCATTGTATTCGGTTTATGAAATCTGTTATTTGTTAAAATATACCTTATGTTAAAGGCTGTAATGCTTTTAAGTGATAATGATGTGTTACTTGTTTCTAAGAGGAAGGGATATTTAAGAGCATCACCTGTCAGTTCTTCTCTAGAAAGCTACTACTTAATGTTACATTTTTAGAAAAATATGAACTGCAACATTGGTGGGAAAAAGGAGAAATTGGCAAGTATTCTTGGTATTGCTTGTGGTAAAATTATCTACCAATGAAATGTCAGGTGACAGTGGCAAGAAAAAGTAATGAGCTGAAAGGGAAATGGAGCTGCTCATTTTCTTCTTAAAGTCTTGAGTTCTTTTGAGAGAGCAGAAGCTGATACCTTGAGATCAGTACAAGTTGCTGAAGTGTGGACTTTTCACGGTTGGTGCGATTATGAAATTTTTGTGAGAAATGTTAGCCTCACACATTTACGGAGTAGTTGAGTTTGGAAGGGCTTGTGCAGATAATCCAGACCAGCCTTCTTGGTCAAAGCAAGATAATCTAGGGAGAGCTGATCAGCGCAGTGTCCAGTTGGGTTTTGAGAACCACCACGAGTGAAGGCTCTAGAACTGCTGCAGGTGATACGTTCCAGTGTTCAGCCACTCTCATAAATGAGTGGTTTGAGTGGAATTTCCTGTACTTCAGTCTGTCCCCATCCTTTCATGGGATGCCACTGAGAGGAGCTTGGTGCTGTCTTCTCTGTTCTTCCCTTCCCCAACCAGTGAGGGAACACTGAGTCTCCTCTGTTGAGGCTGAGCAGTCCTAGTGCTCTCATTTGCTCCTTGACAGATGCTCCCATCTTTGTGGTGCTTCAGTGGTCTGACAGCAGTGTGTCCTTGTCTCTCACACTGGGGACCCTAGAACTGAGGCTGGCACTGGTCTCACCAGTGATGGACAGAGTGGAAAAATTGATATGCTGTTTGTGCTCTGCCTAATGCAGCTGAGGACTGCTTCCAATTTTATCAGCTAATCAACTCTTACCACTACTTCCTACACCTATTTTTTTCCGTATGCTTGGAAAATTGTGGAAAGCATTAATCTAGTTCAATTTTTTGCTTTTTATCCTGGGGTGATTGCCTAGTAATGATCAAATGCTGTCAAGGTTTGTATCAGTATTTTGTTGTCACTGATAGTGAACATGAAATCTCTGTATAAAATGAAGTCTCTCAGTTTTTAGGATATTCTTTTAATGAAGATAAAGATCTTCACTAGTGGTTTTGCTTCACTATGAGGCTTTTCTGTTGGTACTAGAAAAAAATTGTGTATGCTCTGAAAATATTAATTCATGTATGCAAAATGAAATAATACTACTGATTACTAAGATTTTATGTGTGTTGAGTATATTGAGTTTTTAATGGGTTTTGTTGGGGTTTTTATAGGCTGACCAAGGTCCAAATGCTTGTGAATGTCACGTTTGCAAACAAGAAGCCTCAGGACTAGCAGTCTCTGCACTTGCAACTGGACGCCTGCCTGCTGGGCACCAGTTTATGAATCCTGAAAAACCTGCACATCCTGCACTTCATCTTTATCCTCACATCCATGGACATATACCATTGCATACAATTCCTCATCTGCCTCGTCCACTTATCCATCCCACCTTGTACACTGCTTCTCCCTTCACACACAATAAGGTAAGCCTGACCAAGGAGATGGATGCTTCCCCATGCCAGGAAAAATCTGTGCAACTGTATAAACCAGCATGACTGAGGACCTGTGAAACATGAGTTGCTTTAAATTGTGGTTTGGTTATAATATTCCTTTTGCCAGGAATGGTGAGGGGCAGGGAGTAAGACAGATTCAGAACTACTGGAAGATTTGTACAGAAAGGCTGAGGGTATTTCTTTGTCAGGAAGACTGATAATGTCTTCACTGTGATTAGAAATCCCATTGAGTCAAATGAGTCTTGCATGGTGGAAGCAGTGATGGGACTTCAGTCAGTGTAAGAGAACTATTAAATCTTTATTTCATATATATTGGGAAGATGTAGTATTCTATTTTGACAATAATATGCTGAGATTTGTAGTTAAATTTTTTTGTGGATAATTCTTTTTTTTTTGGTTGGGTTTGTTGGGTTTTTTTGAGAAAAAAGACATAGAAGTCTTCATGTTTGTAAAGGACTTTTTGTTGTTCAAGAGGACTTGCATTTCTGCAGGTTCTGCAAAATTCTTCTGACCTTAAACTCACAAGTAAGAAACAAGGGAAAGGTGTGGAACAAGAATTGGGACCAAGTGACAGCTTTTCAGAAATAAGAGTCAAAACCCAACATTCCTATTAATGGGGATGTTGTTTCACATATGTTTAAAGCTGCTGAGAAGGGCAAAGCCTTTGTCATTAGGTACATCTTTGTCATCTCCTGGTCTGATCCAGTGATCAGGGTTGCAAGGAGAATAAGAGTAGTCCACCAAGATGAATCTTATTTGCTCTTTTTGTCCTTCTTAACATCCACTTTGGGTTTTCCTGTCTTGAGTGTGTCTTCCTTACTTCTGTTCTGTAGCGGCAGTGTACCAGCAACAAACCGTGGCTGTTTTTTTTAAACCATGTTAAGTGTTTCTTTGCACCCATGTACACAAATTTTCTTTAATGCAGGTTATTCCAGCTCTTCCCACATTCACCATTAGGCAGATAATGAAAATCCTTCTTTATAAAAAAAGGGAAACTAGGTATATAAGTTCTTTATTTGACCATGAGCTTCATGTCTGAAATGCTATTGGACTAATCGGATATTTTTAATATCTATATCTGCATCTGCATAGTTTTAAATTTACACCAAATCTAGTATAAAAAGAGAACAAACCTGCTTTTCCTTGGCCTTTTTAAAGGTGGCAGTAATTGAATATAATGTTTATATTGCATGAGGTCTCTGGGAGAAAGGTCATTTTAGAACTTGTATAAACAATTTCATCCAGAAGAAATGGGATGAGCCCAAACAACTTGTCTCTATAAAACAAGAAAAAGTATGTGCTTCCTTTTTGCCCTCCCAGTTGGTTCTTAAAAGGAAAGGGTGTATTCCTTGCCTGTTAATTTTAACTTAGGAACCCACTTAATACTTGAAAATGAAAAAAGGAAGAAAATAATCGACTTTTGTTTTATGTGTTTTATTTCTTTTTCTCTTGCCCTTATTTTCAACGTTCAAGTGTTTGTAATCCCTTTTTCACAATTGTCTTCTGTGGTAATGATTGTCATGTCAGAGAAGATTAGTTTTTTTAGGCAGCTTATGCTTTGAAAGGTAGTAATTCCTAGCAAGTTCTAAATTCATACAAATACGGCTTTTAATTATATATTAACACAACTATTCTTCAAGATTTGGGTATTTTGTGTTCATCAGTTAGTTGATACTAAAAGCAATGATTTGTGAGTGTAAAATATATACATATATGTACAATCTGTGTAATATATGCATTAATTATCAACAAATCAGTCTTTTTATCATTCTGGGCTATCCTGTCTGTTCAACTTTTGATAATGCTTTTCCCAATTAAAACACTATGATTTAAATATTGCTGTTGGAGTGACTGTGTAAACAAACAGATTGTTAATGGGGAAAATACTCTTTTTGTTGTAGGCATTACCACCATCTCCAGTTCAGAACCATACAAACAAGCATCAAGTATTCAATGCATCTCTCCAAGATCATATTTATCCAAGCTGTTTTGGGAGCACTCCAGATTGGAATAGTTCTAAATTTATAAGTCTTTGGGGTTCAGAGGTGATGAATGACAAGAACTGGAATCCTGCTACATTTTTGCCTGACACAATTCCTGGTGAGGGTTTGTTACTACTTCACACTGACTAGTTAAAAGCCTTATGTTTTGTGTTTCTTTTCAGGAATGGTGCTTTTTATCACCATGGTTTTATAAGATGGGGTTCTGGCAGATTTGCTGCCACTTCTGCTTCAGTTGGGCTGAAAATTGAAAAATAAATTTTTACCTCCTGGGGAGAAGATGCTATAGGCAAACAAATAACATGCTGGTTTTCATCCATGGTCATTGTAGAATTGTTTGTCTTCGGAAGTTTAATATTGTAAAGAAATGGCAAGTAAAGGAAAACTTAAATGACTTTTAGACTTCTCCACAAAAGCCTGTCTTATTTCTACAGAGTAGTAAGAGCACTGGTAATGAGGCACTGTGTCCTCCTTCTTACAGTGCACACAGATAACTGCATTATCATTCAGAAAGACAGAGATATAAAAAAAAGATTAGTTTAAGCCAGGAAGCATTTGGAAATCCTAATGGTTAAAGTGAAAGAGAAAAAAAGTATAGTTAGAAAGAATTTCATTCACATCCTAGCAACTATTAAAAAGCCTTTTTTTTTTTTTAAATTCAACTTGTTTAAAAAAAGGAGTCTTGGGGGTTTTGTGTGTTGGCTTTCTTTTTCAGACTCATCTGCTGCTAAGTCGTTTGAGCTACTACTGTGATACTTAAAAAGAAAGGCATTTAAAATGTCCAGAAAACTTCCCCAGTAGGACAGCTCATCCATTTACAAATGTAGTTGTGGGTAGCTGTTCCAATAGATGGTGTCAGACTCATCTGGAAGGTCTATTACAAAGGTGTTTCTGTTAACTGGAATTTCAGATAAATAAATGGTTTATCATTTTGTATTGGTAAAAGGATATGTTGTTCCATCTTACAATGTGGCCCACCTGGATTTCAGATAGTGGAGATCATATATTTAGCATGTAAAACGTTGTCCAATTAAAATTTTTAAATTATAAATGGATAAAGGTATCTATAGCATATTTGATACTTGTTAACACTTTTAGTAACATTCTTAGAATTCTATCTTCCCAGTGCTTTTTGTTGCAGCTGTGTTATTTGGGAGGATGGAGGGGAAAAGGAGGATTCCCTTCACTAATCCTGCTAAGGCAACATTAACAATATATCCTGTGTCTGCATCTGGATTATTGAATGTGTAATTCTAAACCCTATAAAGGCACTTCAGTAATTATGTGATTCTTAATTACTCTGTCTTTCAATTGAAGGGAGTGATATATTAGCACCGGCACTCTCAGAAATAAGACCCGAAGCACTTCCTACTACATCTAGCAATGAAACAACAGCAGTTACTGACAGCAAAGAGAAAAAAAATGCTGCAAAGAAGAAATGTCTGTACAATTTCCAGGATGCCTTTATGGATGCTAATAAAGTTGTCATGGCAACCTCTTCTGCCACTTCTTCTGTCTCCTGCACAGCAACTACAGTGCAGTCAAGCAGCAACCAGTTCAAAGTATCATCCAAGAGACCTTCATCGATAGGTAAGGATCTGTAACTCTCATCTAGCTTCAGTAACTGGCTCAAGTACCTTTAGCTAACCATAAGGATTTGGGTAAATGTTTAATTTAGTAATATGCATCTTGATGATTTTTGTTAATTGCTGTTATTACTCTTGAGTTAGTCTCTGTACTTCTGGATTGAAGAACTTTGTGAAAGACCTTGATGTTTGAAGCTGGTAATAGAAATGAGTTTAAATACTGCTGATTTTTATAGAAGCTGAGAATATACAGTACTTTATATGATTTTATGAATAGTTTATGGGGACTTACTAATTATTTTTAACTGTAAGGGGTTTCTTTTTTCCCCCAATTTAGGTGAAGTGTTCCACAATATTAATAAAGAGGACCATAGACATTCTGCACCAGTTGCACCACGAAATAGTCCTACCAGTTTAGCATCCCTTCCTTCACTGTCTCCTGCAGCACTGTCTCCAGCCTCCACGCCACATCTTCCAAATCTTGCTGCTCCTTCTTTCCCCAAAACTGCTGCAACAGCCCCTGGATTTGTGGATCCTCATTCAGGTCTTTGTCCTACTACAGTTGCACCTCCTACTTCAACCACAGACAGCTCTGTAAGTGCCCCACCAAGTGTCTGCAGGTAAGTTTGTTGTTATTCTTGCCTTTCCTTTTTACATCAGAAAGGAAATTAAAATACAGATACCTCTTCTCCTTTGCCACTGATTGTAGTGTGAAAGCTGTGTTTGTGTTCAGCAAATGAAACCAAGTGCAGATACTTAGTATGTAACTTGGTGTGAGACTTCATAAATATGATTTCCATTGTGAAGGCCAGTTACTGAATTTAGAGGCTTGAAAGCAAATGTCTGCTCACTTCTAGAAATGTTATCTGGGATATACAAGTCAAACTGTTCTTTCTTACTGATTACTGGTTAATGATTGCTGCTGCTAAGACACAAACCTCTTGTATAATATACCTATTTTCTGTCATGTTGTCATTAATATGGCAAGCAGGAATGGAAAGCTGTGAAAACTTACTCTGTAATTTAGCTCAAAATATAAAGAGGTCATACATGGTCTTGAAACCTGCCATGTAGTGACACATTTTCCTGACTACACTTAAGACTTCTTAGATATTAGTCCTACCATTTGTACAGTGGTTTTAGCATGGAAGGATTTTGTGATTTCTGAAGGTTTTCAAAGGTCTTGGAGGTGGGAAGGACTTTGGTGGAGCTGTCTTCTGGTAATTCTATATACTGTGGCAGGCTGACAATAGTCCCAGCGCTTTGATGTGTCTGAAGGGTGGAGACAACAGAAAAGCAGTTGAGTCATTGCTCTAAGCTCTCTGTGACCTGTAGGGCTGTGATCATGGATGCTATGAATGTAGTCTCCTGGCTGCTGTAAGTTTTTGGAAGATGATGTGAGATTTAGGTAGAGTTTGGTAAATGCTTCTGAAAATGCCCTAATTTCTATTGTCATTGTATTGGTTTTATTGATGATATCTCAAATAACTGTTCTTTCATACTTGAGAAATTAATGCAATTTTGTAAAGAAGTTTTCTTACCTAATGCAGGGAGATAATTGATATGGACGCGGTAGAAATCCAATTTTTTATTATTGTTTCCAAGTGCTAATGTGGTATTTTTAGTTTGTAAGAAAAAAAAAATCAGATGGGAGAGACCCAGAAGCAGTGATTGCATTCTGGGGAGGGGAAGTGAGGTTGGAAAGAAAATTTGGACATATTCTGTAGATAAGGCAGACTATGGCCTGTTTTCACCTTTCCAATATAAGAACAAAGAAATACTAACGATAGACAAGAGAGGGGATTTTTTAAAATACTACTTTCTTTTGAAGCAAAATCACCTCAGTTTTAGAAGACCTGGGCAGTAGAAACATGTTCACAGTTACACAGAGCTCTGGGGGAATCAACTGCCATGTGCCTGCTTATTGAAGAGGTGTGCTAGTATTTCCCCTTCAAAATCAAGTTGCAGTCAGGGTAATGGGAACTTTTAGGTTTTAGCTGACCTTGGATTTTTTATTTAAGTCAAGAGCTTGAAAATCTATCTTAAGACCAGGAGATTTGCAACTGCATTTGAAACCTTCTTGATGCCATGAGTGATGAGATGGGCAGCAGTTTTAAAACTATTCCATTTAAAAAAGCTAGAGTCACTGCTTCTAAAATATTTTACCTGTTTAAAGCCAGGAAGAACAGTTCCAGAACTCACTCTCTAGGCTGCTTGTTCAGGGAGTCACTAAATTAGTTTTTTGTAGATCACTTTCCTGTCTATCATTTTATCCTAATGCTTGGTTTTGAATGTCTCCATTTGCAAGCTAGTAGATGAAGGCTTTGGCATTTGATGCATCACTGGTGACTGATATCCCAGTTTGAGAGCCATTGTTCCTGGTAGAGGCAGGAGCATGTGTATATTTATTTATTAAAAATATCTACTATTATTATTATTGTTATTGTTATTTACCTTGTTTGTTATCATTAGGGTTTTATAATCTTTTTTTTTAAATTTAACATAGTGATCCTGATTGTGAGGGCCATCGCTGTGAGAACAGTAACACCTATGATCATCAGCAGTATGATGGAGAGGAGAGCCAGGATGAAGATAGCTGTTCAGAGCATAGCTCCAGTACCTCAACTTCCACAAATCAGAAGGAAGGAAAATACTGTGACTGCTGTTACTGTGAGTTCTTCGGCCATGGAGGAGTAAGTTTTTGTATTTCAAATTGCTTTTGTTTGCTTTTATGTCACTTACTCATCATTGGCTGCATGTGATTTATCAAATTTTATCTTAGGGGATGGCATTGGAACTCGCTCAAGAAGTTGTGAAAGGAGTTAAAAAGTAATTTTCCTCTTTGAAATGAAAGATTGTAATAAACCTTTACAGTTCAAAGCATTTAAGAGCAATAAAAATGACAAAGATTTAGGAAGCAACTGACTTGGATAATAGATGCTGTGTTTGACTGGAACTGCAAACAGGGGAATTGAGCCATTTAAATAACTTTACAAAATTCTTTCACTCCTCTGTAGTATTGTAGTTACAATTAATGTGATGAGGTTGGGTAAAAGTACGCTTTATATAGGGTATTAATTTGAATATTTATGGCAATTTATGAGCTAGTCTGCGATCTGTAAAAATAGCAATCCTCAAAGTATTCAGTTTAGTACAATTTTTTGAAAAGGAGGTAAAAACCCCTCAAGGTTCTTAGTTAAAATATAACACATTATTCTTTTCCTAACTTGTAGATCTATGTATGGCCTGTTTTAATAATCAGTTCACTGGTACAATTTGAGTCACTAGCATTTTCCCTATTTGAAGTGAAAGCTCAGTTTATTTGCCATGTTTTGATCAGATCAGTTTCATCTTAGTTCTTCAAGTGAATTAAAAGCCCCTGCCCTGTGACTTAAAGGGGCCGGGGAGGGGATCCCATTTCTCCTTGCATGTTCCCACCATATCCATGCTTGATTTGTGTTTGATAGTGACCTGACTGCACAGTAAGTTACTCATTTGGCTGAAGTGGCAGAATGTGATAGGATTTTTAAGTTAATAGGCTTTGTTTTGCTGGTTTAGTGAGTTGAACTGGTGTAGCTGCAAATGCACCAGGTCTGGTACAGGAGCATGAGGAGTTCGAGAGGCAGGAGCAGAGCTGGGAATACAGATATATGGAACATGATGCAAGGATTCCACTTGCAGCAGTGTTAAGTTATTGATGGGACTCTGCTGGAGGTTGTGCTGGCAGGTGTCAGTGCAGGATAATCAGCCCTTCACAGGTACAGCCCAGAGGCCTTTGTAGCCCAAACTCTGAAACAGATTTCATAGGAAATAAAACAAGAGCCAGTGTCTGCTCCTTTGAAATTTTCAAACGCAGCATACCAGTCACATGAGAATATGGAAATAAAAGTCACAGTATTTTTTTCTTGCTTTTAGAGGTTATTTCTTTGTCTTCTCACTCATGCCATCTTCCTCAAGATCAGCTGTTCTTTCAGTTGTAAAATGTAGTTCAGAAGCCAGCACCAAGTCTGGCAGGTCTGTTGCCTGTTAAATACATTTTTGGCTCACATACAAGCAATGAGTTTGATAGTCAGGTTTGGACCTCCCATGTTATTTGAAGGGAGAGTGTTTTGAAATTTCAAAATCTCAAAAGCATTAAGTCAGTGACATTTTTCTATTGAGTCACTAAATTTTTGTTGTGTGTCCTTCAGCCTCCAGCTGCACCAACCAGTAGAAATTACGCAGAGATGCGAGAAAAGCTTCGTTTACGTTTAACAAAAAGAAAAGAGGAGCAGCCGAAGAAACCAGATCAGATCTCTGAAAGGGAAAGTGTTGTTGACCATCGAAAGGTGGAAGACTTGCTACAATTTATAAACAGCTCTGAAACCAAACCAGTAAGCAGTTCTCGTGCAGCCAAGCGAGCCAGGCATAAGCAAAGGAAGGTAAGACATAAAAGTATGTTTATCCTAGACCTCCCACTTTTGAATCTGTGCACTGCCCTTAAGTATGCCACTGTATACTGATTTATCCTAATGCTGTAATTGTTTTCTGTGTACTTTGTGGTACACTGCCAGTTTGTTTTTTTACAGCTGGCTTACCTGTTCTGGTGCTTCCTGAGGAGTTGTGTACTAGTCTGGGAGGATTCCTCAAAATGCCACTGTCATGTGTTTTGGTGCAAGTCAGCTTCATATTGGAATTTCCCACACTTCAGAAGGTTATTTCTGAGTATCAGAAATGTTGCAAATGTTATTCTTTTGTAGCATTGACATTTAAAAGCAGGGGAAGTTAGAAAGTCAGTGTTTCTGTACTGGAATAATGTTTTGATAAAATATCTCTGTAGTAAGCCAGGAAACATAGGTCAGTGCTTTTATGAGAGAGGAAGAGTTATGATTTGGTATTTTTAGAATAATTGCACTGAGCATCTTGCTGTTCTGATTGACAGAGGTTAGGTGCTGTGCCTCACAATGATGTAAAGAGTTATCCCAAGCTGGAGTGGCAAGCTGCACAGAGGGGACAGGGAAGAAAAAAATTATAGGCTGCTTTCAAATGAAAATTGGCAAAAAAGATTTCTAAATAACTCCAATGTGTAACAATGAAATTATTTTTTGGAAACAGTATTTGCTGAGGATGATACAGAGGAAATACAAAGGAGGAATATCAGAGGAAATATGTTTTTCTTGTAAGTTGGAACAGGCAGGAAACCTTTCTTAGAGCAATCCAAGTATCAGCCATAAATAGAAAGTTCAAGGCACAATGTGATTGATTGTTGAATGTTTTTGATTTCTAGTAAGTGTGTTATGTGATCACACTGTAAATATTTTCTTGTTTGTGAATTTTTTTCTGGCACTTCATTTTTTAAGTGCTTCCCTGGGTTTGGAAGACCTAATGTTCACAAGTCAAATTCTTTATGTTCATGTTGTGGCACTATTCAGCATCTTGAGGGTTTAGTGGGTTATTTATAAATGAAATTAACTTTGTAAAATTTGCAATGCAAAATTCACTTTGTTCTTACAGTGCAGTTGAGCGTAAGAAGTGGAAAAATACCCATAGGGTCATTCTCATGAGTAATTCTCATTTTTGGAATGACTTCTGTAACTGTGTAAAAAGTAATGCCATACAGGCACCTGTAAATGTGCAAGAAAACAAATGGTCCTAGTTGTTCTCACTGTATGACTGTTTCATTTTGCTAATGAAACAAGATCAATGCTGTATAGCAAAGCTTTAGGTTTTGGCAGCAATGGCTGGCAAAATCCCTTATGTCTTTGTTTTGGTTAATGAACTAATGGCTGACAATGGAAAACTACCATCTTCAGAGTTTTTGACAACTTTTAATGTAATAATAATAATATTTGCTTAGTGTTTTGGTGCAGAATGTTTTTTATGATTTTTCTTCCTAACATTCCCAATCTCTGAAACAGAGCAGCTCTGCTACCATAGCGAGAGAACAGGTAAATGATACAACCTGATGCAAACTTGAGGTACCTTAGAAATACATGCAGTCTTTGAGAAGAAAGCTGAATGTTTTGTGGCTATGGAAAAGTTTGACATGAAGTTAGGCTTAGCAGTAGGGAATAAAAGGTCAACAGTTGGTATTAACAATGGTCAAATGGGTTACAGAAACATAGAAAATGTGAATAGAGAAAGGATTATAATGTATTTAAAAGGGCAGCCTTTGTATACTTGCTTGCTCTGCAGACTTACAGATTAAGTATGTTCGTATGTTCACATCCTAGGATTTATAACGTTCATAAAGAAAAGTAGTAATAATCCCTAAAGCTCTTAATTTCTGAAATATTTGTCACTTTCAATTAACCTATTGTTACTCTACAGCTTGAAGAAAAAGCTCGACTTGAAGCTGAAGCCAGAGAGAGGGAGCATCACCAGTTGCTTGAGGAGCAGAGGCGGCGTGAGGAAGAGGAAGAAGAGAGACTGAAGCAGGAATTACAACGGCTCCAAGAGCTCCAGCAGTTGCGGGCTGTAAAGAAAAAGAAGAAAGAGAGAACAAGTAAGGACTGTCCAAAGGCAGACCTGCTCACTAGGAACTGCCAGGCAGTGAAGGAACCTGTCCCAAATGCACCTGAAGACATTCAGAATGGTACCCTTGAGCAATCAGAAAAGATAGAAACCTCAGCTGGTTCACTGTCAAGGCATGTGAATCACACAGAACAGAGGCCAGTTCTAGAGACGGGCTGTGAACTGTCCAATCCTGTAAACACTAGAGACTCAAAGCTGCTTTATCAGAAAGAGGGCACTGTAAAGCAGCATGAGCCCCTCTCTTTTCTGCTTGATATTATGCATCAACATAAAGAAGGAAACAGCAAACAGAAACTAAAACAGATGAACAAACAGTGTGTTGAACAAGTGAAAAAGCCTGTTGAATCCCCCAAAGCAGCTGAGATTCAGACTAAAACCAGAAACCAAATAGAATCCAAAGCAAAGGCAGCAGAGCTCCCAACACTTGCAGAACCTAAAAAAGATGAGAAGAAGTTAAACCATAACAACAAAAAACAGTTGAACCATGTAAAGGAAGAGAAAGCACCTGTAACAAGTGAATCCCCATCACCAAGTGAACAGCAGCAAAATAATAAGCTAATACTTGCAGATTCTCCTCAACCAAAAGGCAAGAACAAGAAAAACAAGAAGAAGAAAGGGGACAAAGTCAACAATTCCATTGGTAAGTGTGTAAGAAAGCTGAAGAACTTACTATTTTCTCTTCTTACCATTTAATTCCACAAGTCTGACATATTTATCTTCAGGCATTCCTGTCATTGTAAATCAGAGAAACTGAAAAACTAGTGTCAGGAAAATTCAAGTCATAGGAATTACAACAATTCCTATGTTGGAGAGAGATGGATAGCATTTCAGTAAAGAAGTGTAGGATGCTTTCAAAAACCAGTGAGTAAGCATATGCTCTAGGTTTTGTAGGGGGGTTTGTCATTTAGGCTTTCCAGGAGACTGGCTTCCTTTTCTTGCTTAAAATAAGTATTTTGTTTAATTCTATAGTATGTTGAAATCAATTTTTAATTTCTCTAAAAGCAAGATTGTTTCTCATAGTACTATGAGTATAGTATGAACTTGGTCTTACTCTTTTGGCGAGGGAAATAAGGGGATTCTGCAGTCAAAGACTAGCCATTCATGCATAAATATGCATTTTTTCCAGTGGGAATAATTCCTCTATTGTATTAGTTACATCAACAGGTAAGTGAATGAATACAGAAACTAATTTACTATTTTTTATTTGCCAGAGTGAAAAGTTGTAGTGGGATGTTAATTAGTTGATAAAGTTGAGTATGTTCTCCATATTTGCTCATTCTAGTAAACAGAATTTTTTTTTATTTCTGAGAAATAATAAACCTGTAGAAGATTGGGTTAAGTGAAGTAAGTTGCACTTGAATAATTTTATTTCCAACTTATTTTTTTGTTTGCCTGAACATATCCAATATTTAATACCAGAGCTGAGAAGTGCACACAGTTCTGGCCCATTGGCTTAGTCAGCACAATAGTCAAACTGCTGGTCTCAGGCACCTCTTTATTTCTGCATATCCTTGGTCCCTACTGGAGCTACCAGTTTGGTGTGGCAGTTTTGTGATAGGGACATCTGTCTGCTGGGAGCACCCTGTCATTCCCCTGGGATCACCTGGTAGCTCAGTGGTAATGTTGCATCAATTCAGTTCTCACTGCCATTCTGACTGGTAAGCACAGCAAGACAGGAGACCTCGATGCCTTGGCAGTCTCCACCAGTGTTTCAGAATACTTAGATTTGTTAAGCTTTGTTACAAAAATGTAAAGCCAATTCCTGGTTGCAGGAAGTGCTAGCGGATTATTAAAGACTCCATGGTTGGATTGGTCAGCCCACTCTGTTTTTAAGTCTGATTCCTAGGGTTTCCATTCTATGTCAGTTGAGCAGCAATACAGTATGGAATCATTTTCTCTGACATCTTAGTTCTTGTGCATACCCTGTTGTAGTGTGCTTGAGGTTTGACTCTCTTAATTTTACTGAGAAGAGTGTACTCCAGTGATTGGAGCAAGACACAACTCCAGAACTGGGACCAGAAAGAGAAGATTTGAGACATTTGAAGGAAAAAATATGGAAGAGGGTGTTTACTTAGGAGAGTGCAGGTACCTTCCTGCATCTTGTCATTCTCCCTGCCCCCTTTCTTTTTTTCTCCTGCTTAAGTCAAGTGTACTTACAATTTCCAAAAGTTAATGTTTAAATGTGAAAAATACATGTTTTTGAATTTGTCAAGAGAAAATTGTTCTCTGTAGACTTGGGACTGGATTTTTGCTTCAAGTAGTTCTGACTTGAGAGCTACAAGAAAGATACTGTAATACATGACTTTTCATGTAGTTACAGTTTTTTTAACATAGGGGGTTGATGTACAAATTAGCAAAAACACAAAAGTTCAACTGAGGAAAAAAGCAAGTAGAACTAGGGTAATTGAGAGAACATGAAAAAAGGGTAACAAAGCTAGGGGGTTTTAACTGAATTTTCAAATAAAGTGTCAAAGCAGTGAATATTACAGCTTTTAGTGAGATCTCTTTCTTAAAGAAATTTCTTCTGCCAGAGTATTTTTCACTCCTTGTTATAAAAAGGCTGAAGAAAGCCAGGAGTGTTAGGGAAGCCCTGTGTTTGTAGGGTTTTCTGCTTCCTCAGAAGTAACTGCAAATACACGCAACTGGTAAAGCTACCATGTGTGTCTTTACCATGAGTTGTGTATTCTCATAATCTCAAGGATTCTGTAATCCATGTGTGTACTTGGTGGTTTTGATTACTTTTTGTCTCGCCTGTTTTTTGGAATGTGTTGTAAAGCTGCTTCAGAAATGACACTGGAGTGTATGTGCAGGGAGAAAGAAACTTCAGGAGGCAAATGTTCCAATTGGTTTCCACAAAAATGTGCAGTTTCTGATGCATTTCTTTTTCAAGCCCAAAGTACAACCGTATGCTGAGATAGTACAATATACCAACAGACTCTATGGTGACTTCTTTGCTATAGCTGAGGCCATACAATTCAAGTCATGCATCAATGTGTTAAGTATTTGGATTTGTGGGTGTTTTTAAATAAAGTCTAATGGTTTCTAGCATGACTTAAACTCTTGCAGACACAGCCTGATCATCGTGTCCGAGAGAGTACAGCAACTCTACAAACCAGAAGTTTCAAAATATTTTTCTTTATAAATACTGTTTTAAAAATGTTTCTAGAGCTACCTTTTTAGTAATAAGACCAAAAATTTCAGGCTTTAAACAGCTTTCTGATTCATCAAGCTCTCTGCATGATTTGGTTAGTCTTATGTGTATTCTAGGTTTATAGTATCTTTTGCAGCCCATGCAATCAGTACATTTACTGTTAAATCATCTCTTCTTTTTTACCAGTGTAACTCCTTCAAGTCTGGCAGAGATACTAGTATAGCGGTTTTAAGAAGTGTCTTTTTAATTACAAGTCTGTATTAATTCAGCATAAGTATCAATAATGAATTTTCCATGAGGTTGTCAGTTCTCCAGAGATATCTTTAATGCAGCTTCTTCCTCTTTCCTTTCTCCTTTCTCCTTCCTCATGGAATCTAACATAGTGTCATCATTTTTCTTTGTAGATGATGTGTTTCTACCCAAAGACATTGATCTAGACAGCGTGGAAATGGATGAAACAGAACGAGAAGTGGAGTATTTTAAAAGGTAAAGTTCTGTAATCCCTGTGCATAAAGCTGTTGTTGCTTCTTTCCATATGTCATGGTTGTAAAACAAGCCAAAACAACACCACACCAACCCACAAGTTAATAGCTAACTCCTGGCAGAAAAGCCTTTGTTGTAACACATCAGATTCTGTTGCAGCTGACATTCTGAGTTATTAGGCTTAATTTTCCAAACAGATACTTAAGAAAAGTTTGTTCATGAAGCTGTTGGGAATTTTATACTCTACATGAAGTAGAGGTGTGTAACTGTGGGATAGTGTTTTATGCCAGTCTTTAAGAGGAGATGCTTATCTTAGAATCATGGAATGATTTTAATTGGAAGGAGCATTGAAGACCCTCTCATCCCAACCTGCCTGCCATGGGCAGGGACACCTTCCATTAGAACAAGTTGCTCAAAGCCTCATTCATCTGACCTAGTACAGTGACAGTAAAAGAATAATATAAACCTGTGCTTGTGTGATTTTTTTTTTCTGTACTTTCTGGTTGATTTTGGGATTTGTGTATCATATTGAGAGTTGGCCTCAATGATCCTTGTGGGTCCCTTCCAACTCAGAATATTCTGTGCTATTAGTTACCTCTAAATTCCTCAAATATGAGGAGACAGCTCATGTTTAAATAGTATAGCACATTCTTCCATAATACTGAAATCTGTTCAAATTTGTTCTTCAGTGGTGTGCTGGTTCCCCATGAATACATCTAGTGAGCCTTTCATTATGATAGCCAAATCTGTAATGTCACAAATAACTCTGTTCCCTGCAATTAAATAATTTATGACTCAGTAGTAGCATTTCAAAGAGCAACACAAGCCATTTGTTACAAGAAAAGATTTCCAGTATGGGCTTCTTTTCTAAATTTATATAGTTTTCATAGCCTACATGCCTGGGATGTAATATGTATCTGGGTCTTACAAAGCACTGAGTACAACTGCTGTTTATTATTGCTACAAAAACATATGTATGATTATTTAGGGAGTTACAATGTGCACGACAATGGAATTGTCACAGGTACATGTTCTCTAGTCTTAAAAATTATTTTTGAGTGGTGCCAATTAAAGGATTTTTTTTTAACAAAACGTAGGTGAAATATGGCACGTGTTA